>JAYESA010000002.1:66249904-67449904 GCA_036927795.1 Iris macrosiphon
ATTGTTATGAGTATCTTTAGTTATATATATTATATATTTATAGGTATGTATGTATGTACGTATATATGTATTAGTATTTAGTGTGTAGTTGGTAGTTAGTATTTATTCTATTTAGTACATACTAGAAGTTATATTGGATTGATATATGTATACATATAGTTATTGATGAATAGTTAGTATATATATGAAGATTTTGGCAATTACCTTGAGATACCAAGGTAAGTATCAAGAGATACCAAGGTATGAATAGTAGGTATTGGCATAGTGATAGGATAGTTATAAACTAATTATGGGTTGGTATTAAGGTGACTAAAATAAGGTACATAGTATTGTATAAATAATAAATACATGGTAGTTTATAGTTATAGTTGATAGTTAATAAATATATATACTAGAGTGACATTACCTTGAGATACCAAGGTGAATGCCAAGGTATTAAGGATACCCAAGGTATTGGGTTTGGGTATCAAGATAAAGGTTTAGTATTGCGATACCAAGTTAGTTCGAAACCAAGGTATCCATTTAGCATTTGTAATTAGGATTTTATATATATAATATTGTTTGATATGTACATATATGTTATATTTATCCCTTGTTTGCGTATCCTGAGATACGGTATCTTAGTATCCAAAGATGTAGCTTGTATGGCTTAGATTCATAGTGTATGAACCCAATAGCATTGAGATAGACTCATGCAACCTAGAAATAGGTAGTTTGACATAGTTGACCATAGTTTGACTATATTTGACCATAGTTGACTTAGAGTTGACCGAGTTTGACTTATTGACTTATAATTGACTTGTTGACCTAGAAGTTGACTTGTTTAACTTATTCTCATTCCAAAATCTTGTATTAATGCAATATTCCATATATAGGTCTGTGTGGCATCAGTTCGGACATATTTTGACATTCATTACTTTGGACCGCAGGCGGATATATTCTCTGATAGTTTCTTATTTATGATATCCTCTATGTTCATTGTATCTAGTGTAGATATCCATAATTTTTTGACACGATGGTTACATGGATTAGTATAACCCGATCTCATCATGCGATGTTATTCCTTGTATATGGTGTATCTTGTGCAAGTCTTGTTTCATTGATTATCTTGTGCATGTACAGACACTAATTCTCGAGAAGAGTTGTTATCTTCTTGGGGAATCCCGTGCCATAGCATACCATGGTTGGATCCACTATACCATTCAGGGTTGGAAAGTATGTAGTTTAGATATGTGATCATACCCTCCTTGTGCAAGTCTTATTCCTTGAGAGTGTTGATCATACAGCGCACGTATGATTAACCCGGCCATTTACTCTTGTGCAAGTTTCCAAGCCAATCACATGTTAAAGCTGGTACTCACTCACTTAGTCATTAGTATTCTTGTTCATTGCCATATTGTTCATTCTTGTATTTATTTCCAGTATTGCCTTTATTATTTATCTCTTGTATATGTATATATATGCATCTTATATATTCATATCTATTTACTATTACATAGTTTATATCATTGATTAGAACTGCTATTAGAGATGTACTTCGCTTCATTCCTGACTGGAAAACATTTTTTAGAGGGTCCGAGAGATTGGTGTCCGACATACTATGGACTTCGACTTATAGATGGTGCAGACTTGGACCAACTAGTTCTGGAGTATTGCCGGAAGGTTTATCTCGATCACTAGTTTTTCATAGTTAGTTCCTTTAGTATTTTGGTACTGGATTTATTTTCGGCTTATAGTTGAGATTGGATTTGTTTCTATTGTTGATGATTTATATTTTTGATGTATAGTTAGACTTCCTTCTATCTTCTCGTGCTTTAGAATGTGATTAAGTTTTTATGTGAGATTGTTGGCAGACTTTATATTATTATGAGATATTTAGATAGTATAGTTGACCAAGACAGTATTCTACCGCCGATGCTGCGGCGTAGGCTGGGCATTGTTCCCGACTTGCATCCCTACACCGGGTGCGGGTCGTGACAAAAATAAATATACAACAAGAAATAATACGCTTCCAATACCTATAGTGGGAACGGGGAGTAACAAGAAGGAATAGATATGACTATGTCCTTCCTGTTGGATATCGCCCAATGGGGCATGGAACATGCACAAAATTATATCGAGCATTTCGGACAGGTGGCTTTGAAACTACCTCCTGACATTCCTGAATCTATGCTGATGGACACATGCCGAAAGAACCTTCTACCATCAATTAGGCTCCGGACGGCATCTGGCATATTCAGTGACTGGACGGTATTTATCATAAGTGCTGCTGCTGCAGAGAAAAGCGAGAAAGATGCCCACCAATTGGGATTCCAAGCTTCCAGTATTGAAGACAAGGGAAAGCATCATTTCACAGATGCCAATAATTGTGACGGTAAAGGGAAGCAAGCCCTGACAGTTAACCTGTCCAAGGGTCCAACCTCACTTGTTACTAAACCGGCAGAGCCACCAAGAGTACAGGAGACTTATTCCTTTATTGATGAAGGACAACAAACTCAAGCTACCCGACATCAGATGCCATTATAAAACAGGCAAGGTTGACAACGAAGAAGGCAAGGTTGATAACCACAAGTATTGTCACTACCATCGATATGTCCATCATGCCACACGTGATTGTTACATATTAAAAAGGCAAAAACAACAAATAATCGACTACAAAGCTCTTTTTGGACTATAAAGACAAAACAATCATTATAAACATGGTGTCCCTCCAGTTTGGCATTTTCCCGATAATAGAGGCCCAGGATGGTGTCGTCCCCATACCAAGGACAATCATGGAGGTCGTTAACCTCCCCCCTGCCCGAGCAGGCAGGTTGGTACCCAATACTATTCTAAGAGGCGAAGTCATGTAGGTTCACCCAAACCTCATTCCCAAAATGGCACAATAAGCAATGCCTTCTGTTTCTAAATCCAAAGGAAAGAAGACTAAGTCATGTCACACATTCTCCCTATCAGCAGACGAAGCTCTCGCTGGTATGACCAGGTCAGGCCTAGCTTACCAACTAGAGTAAAATGCTTCTGACGATGGTACACCTCCAACTTTTCTACCTCCTACCTCTGATCTGGGTCTACCCAAACTTTCTGTAAAAGACAAGCAAAAGTAGAAGGATACGCGCTTCGACAAACATTGGCGAAGGGACACAACTCAAGGGTTGGAGAAGCCTTATAGCTTTGATATTTTGGCACAACTAGCCAACACTCCAGCAAATTTGTCTCTCTTTGAGATTCTACGTCTCTCCAAAGAGACTCGTCATGCCCTAAGTGAGGCATTACAAAACCTCAATATTTACCTGGCCAAGGTCAAACCACCGGCCGAAGACCCTGTGGCATGTCCCTACTACAACAGTGAGATGGAGGTGATCCCCAATATCACATTCTCTTAGCAGGATATGTTATTAAAAACAACAGGCACGATCGCCCTTTTGTATTACACAAGATATATTGGAGCCATTAGGGTGGATCGAATGCACATTAATCCCAGTTTATCCCTCATCATTATCCCATAGAGTCTACTACAAACCATAGGAATCTCGATGCACCATCTAGAAGTCACCAACACCACTATTAGTGGTTTCATCGCTAAAAAAAGTTATCCCCTAGGCAAGTTTCGTCTGAAGTACAAGATAGGTGATATTTGAACAGAGGTGACTTGCTATGTCATCGACGTTGAGGTATCCTCCAATATCTTTCTATGGCGCCTATGGATACACGAGTATATGATTGTGCCATCTATACTCCACCAATACTTAAAATACGTCAATACAGAAGGTGTGGTCAAAACATAATTTACCGACGTAGATTCTTTCAAATGTGTTAAGACGTATTACTCTGACTCGGTCATGTACAAGAAAATTTACCTAGATGAAGAAGGTAACGATGCCGATGATGAGATCGATGTGGCCACAACTCCTGGTGATCCTCTAAGGGTCCATCTCAAAGGACGTTCTCCCCGAATAGTTGCACCCCTTGTGGTCAAGCTTCGTAAAAAGGTAAGTGATCCCTTGGTAGTCAAACTCCAGGGATAGAGACGTATGACAGGCAAAGACCCCCTTGCCCTTGGAACCCCTGAGTAGCTGGTGGTAAAGCTCCACAGAAGAACTCCAACACCGTCGATATCACTAACAACCATCGAAGAAGATGAGCTAGAAGAGTATGTCGCGACATATACCAACGTATAGTCCTACGATGATATAATCTCTACATAGGAGATACCGTATTTTCTCAACAAAGGTCTCTCTTTGAATTGCTCAATTGTCATGCATTGGAGCTGTCACAACCCACACCCGGTGTAGAGGTACGAGTAAGTGGGTACGTCCAGCCTACGCCACAACATTGACGGTAGAATATTGTTTGGGTAAACTATCTATCAAACAATCAAGATATAATAATGCCACCAATAAAATATGAATACTTAATCACAGATCTATAAGATGGAACAATCGCATGAATATGATAAAAAAACTGAAGAGACAAATATAACTTACAAGACAAGATAATATCCAATGAGTCATATAAAGAAATACTAATAACAGAATGCGGGAGACAAATCCAGTACAAAGATCTATCTACTGAGCTACGAGTCCTGGGTCATCTGTCTCAATCGGGATGAGACCCTCCAGAGCCAAAGTCTCTCGCTCTAAGCCAACTACGTCCTGAGGCCCGTAGTGAGTGGGGTACAACTTTTCAGTATTATTTGGGAAAAATATATCCAGTTACGAAAGGAGCAAAGTACATCTGTAACAGCAGTTCCAATAAATGATATAAACTATATAACAGTAAATAGAGCGAATATACAAGATGTAATATACAGGTACAAGGGATATGCAATATTGGAATAATAAAAATAAATACAAGAATGAGTATCATAGGAATAAACAAGAAATACTACTACTAAGTGAGTGAGTACCAGCTTCAATATGTAATCGGTTTGGGAATTTGCACAAGGATTATGGCCTGGTTAATCATACGTGTGGTGTATAATTAACACTATTCAAGAAATAAGACATGCACAAGGAGGGTATGATCATATATCTACACTAAATACTCCCTGCCCCCGACTGGTATAGTGGATCCAACCATGGTACGTTATGATACGGGATTCTCTGGGTAGGTAGCAAGTCTCCCCAAGAATTAATATATGTACATGTACAAGAAGAATAAGGAACAAGGCTTGCACAAGATACACCATAAATACCAAGGAATAATATCTTATGACGAGATCCAGATATACCAATCTGTATAACTATCGTGTCAAAAAATCAAGGATAGCTATACTAAATACAAGAGACATAGGATGTCATGAATGAGAAACTAACAGAGAATATACTTTCCTGGAATCCGGTGAACAGTATCAAAGATGTCCGGTACGGTGCCTCGGAGACCTAAATATAGAATATTATATCAATACAAGGTTTTGGAATAAAAATAAGTTAAACTAGTCAAATTCTAGGTCATAAAGTTGTTTCTAAGTCAAAATAGTCAAACTAGGTCAACTCTAGGTCAATCTAGTCAAACTTGATCAAACTAGCTATTTCTAGATTGTATGAGTCCATCTCAAGGATATTGGGTCCATATACTATGTAACTAGGCTATACTATCGTATCATAAGATACGCAAGTTATTAGATATAAAAATACTATAATATATATATATACAAGACAAAATATATAGTACTCCTAGCCAAACTAATGCTAAGTAGATACCTTGACTTTGAACCAAAAGCGGTATCATACCACCTACACACCCATATTGATACACAAACTCAATACCTTGAGTATAAACCAATACCTTGATATTACCTTGGTATCAAAAGGTAATCAAATATCTAACATTATCTACATACCTCACTATACACTAGTATGCATTTATACTTATAACAATACTATACTAAACTAACATACTAACATACCCCTTCGTATATTTAATACCCATGGCCAAGATTCCTCAACTCTCATTACCTTGTTGTAACTCAAGGTAATCTAGAAATAATACTAACTAATGCTAACTAATGCTTATATATATATATATATATATATATATATATATATATATATATATATATATATATATATACTTACCTCACTAATAATATATACATAACTAACTACCAATATAAACTAACTTAGCTTATTAACTAGCTTATCTTAACTTATCTACAACTTAATTTCTCAGCACTCAAACTACTGCTGCTTATTGTTTCGGCTTATTGCAGCTGCTGCTTATTGCTTCTGCTTGTTGCTGCTTGCTGCTGCTGCAGCTTACTGCTTCTGCTTGCTGCTGCTTACTGCTTTCGTTGCAGCTGCAGCTTACTGCTTCTGCTGCTGCTTCTCGCAGCTGCTTCTCGCTACTTCTCGCTGCTTATACTTATAACTTTCCCCCCTCTAGCTAACATACACACATCTAATACACAGATACACTCACTCACATAATATATATATATATATATATATATATATATATATTTATATATTTATATATATATATATATATATTACCACATACATACACTAATGATGCACATGCACTCTCCTATTCTCCCATGACCACCAATACATCAAAATAAAATATAGAACATACATATAACTATATATATATATATATATATATATATATATATATATATATATATATATAACAATTATAATTATAATACTCTAATATCTATTATCAAGGTAAATTGAATTGAAAAGCAAAGTATCAAACACGTGGAGTGCACCACACCCGTATCAAAATCATTCTATGATACGCTTGCGATACGGCTCCACCATACCACCAAACATACCTCGAAGGACACAAGCAAGTCTAAAATCATAATTAGAAGCAACACAAAGTATTAGCTACTCAACTACGTGCCCGTGTTAAAATATGACATGCTCAAACCCCCGTATCGGAAGAAAACTCCCAAATCAACCTGTATCGCCAAATTATCGGGATACGGCATATACGTATCCAAATGTGGACACCATTCTAGTCACATACAATCAAACAAATGTCAATTTGGTCTAATTAACCTATTGACAAACATAAGATGTGTCAATCTTGGAATTCTCCCAAAATTGACACAAAATACCACATACCTTCCTTTATATGCCTCCTATGAACCTAATTCCAATTCATATGGGTAGCCTTATTAAGTGGGAGGGTTCCTAATTATTAAATTATCGATTTAGAGTCTAATTGGAGAGAAAAAACTGAATTATACCTATTGGGAGATGGATTCCCAATAAAATCTCCAAATTGAGTGTCAAGAGCCTTTAACTTTTAGATCATTGCTCCTCCTTGTAGATCCTTGCTTCCTTCTTGTAGATCCCTCCTTCCTCCTTGTTCTAATATCCTACAATGATGAATAGGGAAGGAACTGGGAAGAAATTTGGGTAGAGATTGGTGTAGGGATGAAGGAATTTGGAATAGAGAAATTATAGATCTAGATTTAAAATAAAAATAAAGAGAGAGAGTCTCCCTCCATTCTCTACTAGGTCGGCCACTAACCCCTCCTCTAAGCCACTATGAAATGTCCACAATACCCCTTGGGGCTTGTCATGAATGAATTAATCAATGTGGAAAGGTTCTAGTCTAATTGGTTTAACTAATTAATTCATCCTCCTAATGAATGGGCTTACTATTGGGCTCAATTCTATCTAGAATAAAATATTGGTCCATGGATCTAATCTAAACTAGTTAGGTCCACTAACATAAGTCCAAAATCAAATATAACATCTAACAATAAATAAATAATATAATAAATAAATTATTTAACATGCACAATATTTAATTAATTATAAAATTACCAAAATACCCTTTCCTAGCAAATGTGGTAGTGACAGGAGCGTCACATATTCTTTGAAACATGATATACGTTTACACCTTTATATACAAATAGCTACTGCTCACGCGGTCAACCAGATCTGCCTCAATCAAGACCCATGTTTCGTCGTTCCATCAAGAAAGAAAGGAGAAAAACCTATTATTGTTGGAAAAATTGAAGGTCGTCGGGACTTCGTCTCCGAAGAGCTAGAACCAAAAGGCGGTAGAATGGAACTTCACTGCTACAACATACAAACTAAGTGTATTCTCCAAAAATGGGATACGACTTGACGAGCGACCAAGGCCTGAACTACGGCAAAGGACGACGCTTACCACTGCATCGCTTCACCCCTAAGGGCAAGCCAGAAGTATACTACTAACGAACCAGTCATGGTTTGGGATATTTTACTCCTCCTTCAACTCCAAAAGACTCGAGAAAGGAATATGAAGTACAATCTCACTCGTCACAGTCTTTCGCTTAGCACTTCGATACCATAATCAAAGACTTACTCAAACAAATATTGTCCATCAATATGATATCAACAGACCCAGACGAAGATGCACTCTCTAATCAGCTGACCATCGAAGACAATCATCGTCGACGCTTGCAAGAATTAGAAGCACTCGATGAAAATAACCTCTTGGCTCAACATCATATTGAGCTATACCTAGCATGACTTTCTGGCACCTTCAATAAAAAGGTCAAAGAAGGACATTTCAAGTAGGCGACATATTCCTTCAGTGGGAAGACCAATTGTCATGACCCACAAGAAGGTGGAAAAATTTCAACCTAAGTAGGAGGGCCCCTTTGTGGTAGAAAAAAATTATTCCAGCAGCCCATATAGGCTTTCTAAGCCTAACAGTGGCTTACTCATGATGCCCATAAAAGGCAAGTTCCTAAAGAAGTACTATGCCTAATCAAGGCAGTCGTAAAAAAAGAGAGTTATTGTCTATTCTCTCCCTAGCAAAGGGACATGAGAGGACAATGTCTACAGTTAGCATCTTCCTTAACATATTATCTCCATCCATAGCATACAGACAAATCTGTTATCCATACTCGGGAGTCCCGAGTATGCAATGGGTAACGGATCCTCAAAAAACTTTTCTGAAGGTAAATGGTTCACATCCATATCACCTCTGAATTATGAGTCGTTCCCCCACCAACAGAAGACAGTCACATCCATATTATCTCTGACTCATTTTCTTCTATCTCCAAAAAATGTTTCGTCGTGATCATACTCAGCAAACTTGCTTGACTATCGGTTCTACACCAAAGTATCTATGCCATCATATATGATATCTCCACAGAACCTCCTTAATGGAACTTCTCTAGCCTATTACGTCCATACAACCTCTGATAGGGCTTGATGTTATTGCCATTATGATATTATGCTACGTCCATATTATCTCTGGTATAATACTCATAGCCCTGATATCCATAAGCTATAAGAAAAGTTCCAAACGGGAAATAAGGTAAAAAAATTATAAATATTCAAGGTCATGAGTACATATGGAAGTCTATTACATTCAAGAATTTTCATTAATATTCAAGATCATGGGTACATGTGAAAAGAAGGAGACCCCTATGCTATTATTGGTACCAACACGTGTGAAGCCGATAGCTCAGCGCATTCTGGGTCATCATGTCAGTGCATCCTCAGGACGAAGCCTTTTGGCAATAACCATGCGTATAAGGCCAAGCAATTTAGACAGTGCCAAGAGGAGTGCGAACAAGCAGTGCCCAGGAGTGTCCAAAGTGACCCAAGAAACAAAAAGAGCAACGAGTCTTACTTCTCACCTTTGCCGACTATAGAAGGATGGTTGACCATCAGAGGGAGAGGGTAGACGAACCGCTCAACTGACTTTCCCGTTCCTAACTTCAACAGAGACATTATGAAGGAGGGGAATCACCATTTTACTTCCCCTAGCCCTCTTTTTATAGCAAGAAAGCCATTAATGGCTTATGAATTGCTAGGCACTGAAATCGCAGGATAAACCTGACAGTCAATGGATGAATCTCCGTATAGGCCTCATGCGCCCAATAGCTAATGTGCAAGACAGCTTGCTGCACCAAGCAAAAGTACTCCACAGATACGCCAAATATAGGTTGCTTCACACATATGCCAAAGCAATCCTTGGACTTATATCCTCCATGCTTCTGTTCAAAGTATTCTGAACTTCAAAACTTATAAAGTTTAAGCTCAAAAACTTTGAAGGGGATCTTGTAGAAGCAGGGAAAATCAACCACATGCGCCTTAGTGATCAAGCCCCATTCGCCTCAGTGATCCAGCCCCATGCGCTCCAGTGATCCAGCCCTATGCGCCTTAGTGAACCAGCCCTATGCGCCAACAGTCTAAGAGTGTCTTATATGCCCGCAGTGCCATGCGCTCGCAATATCTTAGTGTCTCATGTGTCCACAGTCCCATGCATCACTAGTATCTTAGTGTTCTTATGTGCTCACAGTGCCATGTGCCACTAGTATCTTAGTGTTCCCATGAGACTGTTCGCCACTGAAGTTAGTTTAGGAAACTTTCATTTAATAACAAATAAAATAGTACAAAGAATTCTAGACATAAAATCTAAGTACAATATTGTTGATCTAGGTAATGTGATGATGGAGATTGAGTACTGCAGGGACTCTTTTACTCTGTTGAAGGTCCGACGAGGGAATAAGGATGTTTTCTTCTCTCTTCTCTCTCCTGAGCGTGTGTGCATGTACGTAGCTTTCCTGGAGGGGTATGGTCTCTGAAGCAGAAAAATCAGCCCATAAAACGTCCAAGTTCCTCCTATTTATGGCCATCATGTTGGTGGACTATAGGTGTCGCATATGCTTCTGTTTGGTGGCCGTAGGAAGCTCCTTCACCATAATACGGTTACAACTATAGGCGCTTATTATGGGCAGGCTGCCACATGTACATCCTTAACAGGATGTAGTTGAGTCCAGGCCAAGCTGCCATATGAACATTTGTTGCGATTTGCTATTGCTGAAGATCTAGGCGATTCTCATATTTTGTTTGCGTCACTTGGTCAGCTTGACATATGGCCCGCATTTAGTTAGAGAGAATCACTTCGGTCGAAGAAAGATTTTATCTCAGGAAATTCTGCCACGTTGATGCATGGAGTATGCGACGCATAGGATATATTAAACGAATGTAGTCAGGAACACAAGGCGCCAGAGAATCATGGTACACATGGAGTCTGGAATGCATGGGGCTAGAGACGTATGGACCACAAGGAGTCTGGAATGCATGGGGCCAGAGATGCATAGAATGCATGGAGTCTGGAATGCATGTATTCTCGTACACGTGGTACTGCACGCATGTCAGGAGTAAAGTTCATGCTGACGTGAGGTTATGTCGTTTAGTATGATCACGTCTTTCGAGGCATTCAGAAAGTCATTATTGTCAGGATTCTATGTCAGAAATAGGAACAACGTTTGCCACCCAATCAGCCTCAATGGCATCCATAATATCTAGACGAAATAGTCGCTGATTTTGCTTTACTTTTGCGTTTGAAAGAATAATTAGTCTATATGTGGCTATCCGCGGGTCGACACCAGGAATATCTTCGTAACTCCAAGTGAATACGTCAATGTATTCTCTAATGAGCTGTATGAGCGCTTGCCTATCCTCGTTAGAAAGACTTTTGCTGATGAAAATAGGTTTGGGAGACGATTGATCCCCAAGATCGACCTGGGTAATATCGTCTTCGGTAGGTGACTCGCGTTGTTCGAACATTGATTCCCACTACAATTCCATATGTTGTGTAAGCCCTCTTATTTTAGGTTAGGATTATTATTGGAATTTTAGATTTATTTGGTTTATTATTAGTTTTATTAATTATCTCTTAGAATTTTATTTTATTTTATTTTGAAATCTTCACCATGGCTTTAATATCTTGAGTGCGACACTAGCTTTTTTTTCTTCCAACAAACTTTGCATCCTTGTCCTAATCGAGCCAAATTATGCTCATGACATGACTTTCACTCAAAACTTATCTTCCCTCACTCACAAACTTACCTTCTCATGCTTCGTTTTAGTCGTACAACTTTTATGACACATTTTTACATAAATTTGACACTTATACCCTTTTTCGTTGTGAACGATTTTAATGCGCAACACTGATTCAATAATTTCGACGAATATAATAATCTTTAGCCTAATTGGACCTACTACACACATGATATTTGTGTTCTATTTATTTGAACCCTCTGTCATGCCCTAGTCCCAAATTTTCAAGGGACTAGCAACGTGGCAATGGCCAACAACACAACTCCAATGGGCAAACCTAATTTAATGGACCCGTTAGAGTGCACTTAAGCTGTAATACATATAAAATGGTCTAGAAATACCTATCACGATTTATATATCTAATCCCATCCACAATAAGTAAGGAAATCACAAAAAGACAAGTCCAGTCACAATAATATAAAATGATCTGTCCAACCAAAGCAATATAAATAATGTCACGGGAACAATCCGTCATCAAAATGGAAAGAAAAATAACTCCAAGTACAATATCCAGAAGTCACTACAAAATTAAATATCTAAGAACAATAAGCATAATAAATGAATGGTGGAAATACTGTGTGCTCAAGAGAAATCCTCCAGAATAACCTCGTCCTCTGCAACCTGTACGTCTCCAATAGTAGCACATGTCCTGTAAATCTAGAGATAGCTCTCCTCGTCTATACATGGGAACATAATCCGGATCCAGGTCCTCAGGGGATATAGCAAGGTACAATAAACACTCAAGCCAAATAAAATACAATAAGCAAAAACAGATCCTTAGGGCAAGCTATATGACCAGTTAAGTGAAATACAAATCACTACCAAAAAAAGTCAAATTAGCGACGTCTAAAAACGTCGCTAAATAACCAAAAATTGTCGCTAATTAGGTTTAGCGACGTAATTAGCGACGTTTTAAAGCAGTCGGAAAACACCAAGTCGCTAAAACAAAAAACATCGCTAAACGTCGCTATGCCGACGTTTTTTAGCGACTTTAATGTGTCGCTAAATTTAGCGACATTTTGCGACGCCGAGTCACTAAATAGCGACGTTCAGAAAAGTCGCTAAACATCGCTGATTAGCGACGTCTATCGCGATGTTACACCAACGTCTTTAATGACCTGGCTATACTGCCATGTCAGCAATTGGCGACGTTTAGCGACGTCATTAGCGACGTCATTAGCGACGTCCTTAGCAACGTTTTACAGCATCGCTAATTAGCGACGTATTTAGTGACGTAACTTAACGTCGCTAAACGTCGCTAAACGTCGCTAATAACGTCGCTAATTTTTAAAAAAAATAAAAAAATAGTGTCCAAAAGCAAATATTGGTGATTCTCTGCAGTTTTACATCATCTTCATCATACACACCAACATGATTCAATCTAGTTAACTATATAATCCAATTAAATTAAAGACCACAAGAAGTATCAATCCAATTAAATGTGGATAACTATATAATCCAATTAAATTAACTAAAAAATTAAAGACCACAAGAAGCATCATACATCATGTCTATTGTTGAAGTATTAATAATTCATAAATAATAATAAAAATAACTATACTACTACGGATCTGCAGGAGGCTGACCACCGGCGCTCTTGAAGGATAAGAACTCCTCATACTCGTCCTGTGGAATCGACACCGATGTCGATGGAGAAGGCAGTGACGTCGGTGGAGGCCGTGCCCGCTCCAAGTCTGCGAGTCGCTGATTGTAAGAATCCAGGGTAGATAACAGCCTCGTACTGCTATCACCCATTGAATCCTGCATCCTCGTCAGCTTCTCGCCCATCGATAGCTGTGACGCCTACAGCTCCATGATGTTGCGATCATTGGAGGCTCTAATATCATTTGTCAATTCCCGTAGCTCCGTCATGCTGCGGTCGAGCATATCCAATCGTACGATGAGCATCGGATCGTCCGCCTGCGGCTGGGACCGGGACTGGTCCTTCATACTTCGCAGCAAGTCATCACGGAGAGACGCAATCTGACGGTCAACGGCCTCCTGGACGGCCTCCTGGACTCTGGCCGACGACTGCGAGGGCTGCGACTGCGAGGGGTGTGTGGAATGTACAGCTGTCGGGGAGGCCCTAGATGACTGCGTCGCAACCAGGGTGCCATAGGAGCCCGTACCGTAGTACGTACCCCTCTGGAGACCACCAGCTGCGGTCACCCACAGGTCGTCCGTCGATGGAGATGGACCGGGCTACGACGAAGCACCAGCCTCTCCAGGTGTAGGTGCACTAGCAGTCGTCCGCTCACGAAGCCTAAGATACTCGGCCTAGAAAAGGTTTGGAAACTCAATAATTGCCTAAGTTATATTAAAATAAACACAAAGTAAAGTAATACTTACATAGGTCTGTGAGGCCCTCTCATCAATGAGATTTCCGTCCTTGCGATGGGTGGCCAAGAAGACGGTCACCATGTTTGCATCCTCACCCCTCTGTACCTGTTAAAAATATATTTTTTATTACTAAACTTAAATATTTTTTCCAAGTACCATTTTATGGTACTTATATTAAAATAACATATTTTAAAAGAAAAAACATACCAAACGACGGAAATATTCCGTCATCGGAATTGAGCCACCACACCACTTGGCAGCATTCTGCCTAGCCGCCTTGGCCTTCTTAGACCTTTCCTTGTAGGTCGGATCGTCGAATCTAGCCCTCATCGCAGTCCACTGCTTAGGCGTGATCCAACCTTGGATCAGTTTTCTAGCACGATCACGAGCCTTCTGGTCATCCAGAGCATCTCGGATAAGCTTGGCGGCAACGGTAGGAAAGAGCCGCTCGATCAACTCGGCCCGGTACGGAAGATAAAAATATGTTTGCTACAATAAATAATTCATTAAGTTAGCATCACGAATATGCATAAATTAAAGGATTTATTTAATATACTTTTACCTGGAAGTACGCAAACCAGAATGCCTTCCTCTCCTCCGGAGCCTTAGAGTAGATGATCCAAGGGCCACCGTAGTTGTTCCTCAGAAATTGGTCCAGGCGTCTCTGAACCGACGATGGACGATATCTATATAGAGATAATAATTTAGATTACTGAAAAAGTCAATATACGATGAATAAAGAGAAACACAAATATATACTAAACCATCTAATTGACTTACTTTGTACCGTCGGCCCAAATCTCTGTCCTCGTCTCCTCCGGTGGTGCGCATGGAAGATCTTGCTGATGCTGGGACAACGTCGGCACGACCTCCTCTACATGCTCATCTGTCTCCATGGTTCCGTCAGCAGGAGGAACGCTGGAAGAGGGAGTACTATCACGCCTGGAACTACTCGTCCCCGGAGTGATGCCACGCGACGTCGTCGCAGTTGCAGAAGTGACTGATCGATATACTGGAGTACTGGGCGACGATAATCCGGAACCAACAGTAGGCAGTACCGGAGTGGCACTCTGTCTACCTCGGGACCTGCCTAATCCTCCGCGTCGTCCTGTCATATCTGATAACAACATATGATGAATATAGAGAAACACAAATATATACTACATTCTACAGTCAAAATGTGATACATATATCAAAGCATTATACAGTCAAAATATAATACATATATTCGTTAATGTCAACATCTACTTCTACATGCAATATTTACAGTCCAAATATAGTTACATTCTACATGCAATATTTTATATTTTCAATCATCTTCAGAAAATTTATCTTGTTCGCCTTCCTCGTCCTGCTCTTCCTCTTCCTCGTCTTCACTTTCATCTACTTCGTCGTCCTCTTCGGATAATTCTACATCTTCTACATTATTACTCGTGTAATGAGTAACTTCCGTTGAGTCCACATCTATAATATTTGTTACAAGAGGTAGATCGTCCTCCTGATAAGCTATTTCGTCAATGTCAAAGGTATTTCTAGCTTTAGTCTTGCATACTGTCCACCAATCCGACCTCGCTGTCCCCCGTCTAGGATAAGTTGTGAAGTACACGAGCTGAGCCTGACTTGATAGGACAAATGGTTCGTAGCCTTGATATCTACGCTTGTAGTTTATATCCACAAGGCCATGCTTGTCAATTTTCCAACCTGAATAGCACGATATTAGCAGGTTCTAGGCCATTCACACCTGAATAGCACGATATTAGCAGATTCGAACCATTCACACCTGAATAGCACGATATTAGCAGGTTCTGGGCCATAACTATATGTCAACTCTACAATCTCTCGTAAGATGCCAAAAAAATCATTGCCCGGATTGACGTCTTTGTAGTTTGAAGATTTGATACACAAACCACTGTTTTTCGTGGAATCAAGATCCAGAAAGTTGTCTCTGATAGGAGCATTTGTTGACTTGAACCTGAACCCATTCACACAGAAACTTGGCCATATTTTTACGGCAGTAATTGGTCCCTTGGCTAGAGTCCTAATAGATTCAGTCTCGGGTGATATTAGACGATCGACCTAAATACCAAAGTAGCGATAGTAAGTTATTTGTTTTGCAAGTGCAGAAATAAAAAGTAATTACCAAGCATCTTACATATGCGCTCAACCAAGAAGGAAAATGGCATCTCATATCTTGTTCTACTTCTTCGTCTGTTATGTAGGGTCTAACCGACCACAACTCATCATTATATGTGCTGAAAAACAATGAAGCAACTGCTGATTAGTAGCATAATAGTATCTTATACTATTACATTGAGATTATGTAAACGTGGACGTATTAATTACTTACCCCTCTAGCTTCTCCACTTCATCCTCGTCGCAATTGAGTAATATATACAATTGAGCAGCCCTTAGCTCATCGTCATTCAAATATCTCTTCTTCATTTTTCCCGAGGGCTTTCCGGATGCATTGAATACTTTGAGTATTGCATCATTAGATTCCTGATATGCGTCGTCGTTTTTGGGAGCTTTCGTCCTATTAGTAGCAACATGCGGTTTGAAATACGTCGAGCAAAAGTTTGTAATCTCCTCGAGAACATAAGCTTCACAAATAGAGCCTTCAATCCGTGCCTTATTTTTCATCTTTCTCTTTAGGTGATTCAGATGGCGCTCGAAGGGGTACATCCACCGATAACCGACAGGACCACCAACACGTGCCTCATAGGAAAGATGAATTGGCAAATGCTCTATAGAGTCGAAGAATCCAGGAGGAAACACCTTCTCGAGCTTACATAGTGTTACCGCAATGTCCCTCTCTTGCTTTTCTAGACGATCGACGAGCAACTTAGTACAACAAAGATCTCTGAAGAATATGCTCAGCTCTGTCAATGGGTCCCAAACGACCTGCAGTAAGAATTCCCGAAATACAATCGAAATTAACCTCTCCATGAATACGTGACAATCGTGGCTCTTCATACCTACTAGTTTGTTCTCCTTGAGGTTGACGCATCTTTTCAAGTTCGACACGTACCCGTCTGAAAACTTTAGACCCTGAATCCACCTACAAAGTCTACCTTTATCCTCTTTATCCAGTGAGAAAACTGACTTAGGTTGCTTTAACTTTCTATTTCCCTCCTCTATCAAATGCAATGCAGGACGTCTACATATGTCTTCTAAGTCCAACCTCGCCTTCGGATTATCTTTCGTCTTCCCCTTTACATCCATTACAGTATTAATTATGTTATCAAACACATTTTTCTCGATATGCATGACATCAAGGTTATGTCTGATCAGATTGGTGCTCCAATATGGCAGATCCCAGAATATACTCCTCTTCGTCCAGTTATGGGTGCGACAAAATCCGTCACACTTGTACCCCTTAGCAGGCTCTTGGATAGCACTTGGTAAATCTTTTACCTCTTCCCATATCGTGCATCCGGGCCACCTTGGCGGTGGATTGGCCTTCTCCATAACTCCCGCACGAAAAGTATTCCGATTCCTCCGGTACGGATGATCCTTCGACAAAAATTGTCGATGACAATCGAAGAAGCACGGTTTGCCTCCGTGTTTCAAACGGAAAGCCTGAGAACGGTCCATGCAATATAGACATGAGAGACGAACATGGGTGCTCCATCCCGATAATATTCCATAGGCCGGAAAGTCATTGATGGTCCACATAAGTGCTGCCCTCATCTGAAAATTCTGCTTTCTAGAAACATCGTACGTGTTGGCACCGACTTCCCACAGCTGATTCAACTCATCTATCAAAGGCTGCAAATACACATCGATGTTCCTCTTCGGATTGTTCGGACCCAGGATAATAACGGTTAGGAACATATACGGAGTCTTCATGCACATCCAAGGCGGTAGATTGTACAGAGTGACGATCACAGGCCAACACGAATACTGGGAGCCCGAAAGTCTGAATGGGGTAAAACCGTCAGAGCAGAGCCCCAATCTGACACGCGCTTCCTCGGCAAAATATGGATACTCTCGATCAAAGTGCTTCCATGCTTCTCCATCGGATGGATGATCCAATACTCCTTCGATTTGTTTTCGCCTGTGCCAACTCATATTTTCTGCAGTCTCCTTAACCATAAACAACCGCTGCAACCGCGGCGTCAAAGGCAAGTAGTGCATCGAATCGGTAGGCTTCCTTGCACCGACAGACTTTCCTCTAACAGTGGCCTTGTAGCGATCAGCACCACAGAATCTGCACGCATCTTCATCCTTGTCGTCTTTGTAGTACAACATGCACCCGTTGCGACATGCATCAATTTTCTCGTATCCTATCCAAAGCGATCTCACCATCCTCTTAGATCGATAGAAGTCTTTAGGCAACTTTGCACCCTCGTGCAAGATCTCTATAATCAAATCGAGCAGTCGATTATAGCATTCTTGCGACATGTTAAAATCAGACTTGATGCTCAATAATCTTGTAACCACCTCCAACGGTGAATGATCCTCACAACCAGGATATAGTGGAGTCATTGCATTCTCAAGCAACTCCATAAACTTTGCAGCATTGGCATTCGGTGCCTCCTCAGCTGCATCATAATTGTCCGGATTGAAACTAGGTCCCGCCGCATCATAATTGTCAGGATTGAAACTAGGCCCCGCCGCATCATAAACCATGTTCACCAACCCGTCGTCGTAAGCATCGTGGTCTTGAACATCCATATACGGCTCCACATAGGGCTCCGACTCCGATGCTAGAGATACAAGTTCTTCGTGCGAGGTCTACTGATAGTAATTCGACGTAAAGCCCTTCGAGCATAAATAATATGTAACTTCCACTTCAGGATGATATTTCCTGTTGCGACATCTCACACACGGACACTTAATTTTGGTATCGTCTATGTATTGAGGGAACGCCTTTGCGAACTGCAGGAACTGCTGTACACCCTCAATGAATTCTGACGGTTGTACATCCACGAACGATGATGCAGATAGTAATTCATATCCATTTCTAGAAACTTCTGCAAAATTGACAGTATGTATCATATAAATCATTACATGCAAAATTAACCGTACTATAAAAATCATAACTGATATAATACATATTTTCATTTATCAAAACTACTGCTGCCCCCAACCCCATAGTACTATAAACTGCACTATAAGTGTGCAGTCAACACACTACAAATAGTGTGTCATACTATAGAACTGCAGCTGCCCCCAACCACACTCCTAGGTTAGTGTCCGTTATGGAAAAAGCAGTCATGGCATTGCACTAAGGCACCTGGTGCTTGAACAATTTTTGCATCAAAAGTTTCCCAAGTACACGGGCTATTGCTCTATGAAATGGATAACCCCATGCATTGTGACTGTACTCACTCACATTTACCGGCAGATTACTGCACTCCCTTTAGTAAAAAACCTAACCCCCCAAACTGGCACACTGATACACACATACACTCTTAAGAATTCTGTAATCAAAACTCACCTGGTACCAACAACACCTATTAAGTACTCTAAATTCTATACTTCATATAAACACTCCATCTATACTCATATAAACACTCTATCTATACTCCCAGATCTGGGATACACCTATATGAATGCTCAACCTTCACACCTATTACTTATTCTCTTCAACGCATATATTCACTCAAACACCTGACTAATACACCTCTTTAAATCAGTCACCCACTGCTACTGCTTACCTTCTTCCTCAATATTTGATTACCCCTTATCCCGAGCCACACACTCATGTGTGCACTATAGTATCACTATGAATACCCAATCTTCTCTCAGATGTTGGTGTTATATCTGACACTTGCCCTCATATCCTTCAAATCATACGAGTTCAAACCCCATCTTAAACACATTCACATCCTGCCTTGCACTAGTTGCTGACTGGCTCAGTAAGTTGTTGCACAAGGATGCAGTATTTACACTATATTAGGACCCCCTCACACCTGCCTGCAGAAGCTAACAACCAACTACAATGTACCTAAACCTTAATGCACACTATGTTCAGCTGTGCAGTGCCTCCCCAAGTTACCTGTTGCACATTGGGCTGATGTGCCTCAAGTCTCCCCCTGCTCACTGCTAGTAAGCAGTGCTCACTGCTGCTGTTACCTCTCTCGTCGACTTGGGCCAGTCGGCCCTTACCCTAAACCTAACCCTAACCCTAACTCCATGTCAACAAACCTAACCCTAACCCTAACCCTAACCCTAGGTCCTGATCAGTGTCTGTGTTAGTGTGTGTGTGTGACGTGTCTGTGTCAGTGTCAGTGTCTGTGTGTGTGTCATGTTTGTGTCAATGTCACATGTGTCCTGTGAGAGAGAGAGAGAGAGAGAGAGAGAGTAGGGTTTACCGGAGTAGTCGCGGTGTAGAGCGGGTCGACGGAGCGCGGGGGGGGGGGGATTTTTTTTCTTTTCAAAATTTCAGCAGATGGGGAAAAATGAAACCGAGACCTAATTAACCAAATTTTAGCGACGTTTAGCGACGTCCAAGAAAAATGTCGCTAAATTAAATTTTAGCGACGTCAATGACGTCGCTAAACACGTTGCTAAATATTTTTAATATAAAGGTCGCTATATACGTCGCTAAACGTCGCTAAATTAGACATATTAGCGACGTTTAGCGACCTTAATTGAACTTATAGCGACTTATCTTTTAAAATCTTAATAAAAGTCACCAAACGTCGCTAAATGTCGCCATTTAGCGACGTCTAGCGACGTTCTAATAAGGAGTCGCTAATTTATATATTATTAGCGACGTTTCTTTTGACGTCGCTAAAATACGTCGCTAATACCGCTTTTTCTATTAGTGAATGAGTGTATCACTAGTACTCAGGCTGAGACTATTACAGGCTCTGGTCGGGGAACCCATAACAGCAAATAGTATCTTGTAGGGCTAGTAAATATACCAAGCTCTGGTACAGAGACTAAAGCACCTCCAGTAACATAGTATATATATAAACATAATCATCCTGTAGCATGTGTGTCTCTCCCCACCCAATATAACCTTACGTCTCATGTCTACAATGTCTTATGTCTATAACACGCAAGATCATGACCTCTAGCTAGTACAACGAGTCATAATGATATATATATAATATGCAAGTCTCATATCACTAATCCTGTAAACCTATACAGAATTACCATGAATAACTCAAGAAAGATTCTCTCAAATAAAATAGTTTCAAGTATCCTACAGTATGGCGTACTTGGTAAAGCAAGCACATAAAAAAAATAGGATCGTGGAATCAAGTCTAAGTGACGTTACACGACTTTGCGTACGACATCGACACCAGAATCTTGTTCGTACGCTAAGCAACGTCTCACGGTCCTAGGTTGGGTAGGCACATCTCAAGAATATATATATATATAAAAAGAAACACAAGCAGATAATATAACAGGATCTACTGCAAGTTTGGCAAGGTACACTAGCCTGGGTTTTGAACTCCGTCAACTGCTCCTGGAAAAGTAAAATCTGCACATGCACATCTGGATGCTAAAACAAATATCACCAATGTTCTCAGATACTTAAAAAATCCAGGATTGACTACCCATAAGTCCAATTTGGACACAGAGGCAAAATTGACAGTTTTGCGTCAAAGCGGGATCCACATGTGGCCCACTTTACACCAAAAAATGTGTCGGAGACAAAGTTCTCCAAATTCATTAAATTTAGTGTCTATGTGTCCAAAGGGACGATAAAAACCCAACGGAACATCCAGAACTAGATTCCACACTTCGCCCGTCATGTGGAACCGTGGGGCCCACGAAATGGTATTTCGTCAACATTCTCAGATTTGAACCAAACTTGGGTCACAGGACCAGTGTAACGCTGCGAATCCAATGGAATAAGTTTTATTACGAACTAACGAGTATACACAAAGTTATGGTGAGGTATCGAAATAGGCCGATATGATATTTTTTGACAAATATGCGTTGATTTTGGTGTGCACACACATCTAAATCAAGTTCCGCGAAAGCCCACACGTCCGCGTTTATGTTATACACCATTCGGTGCAATCGACACGTGATGACATGGTCTCGTTTGGCGGAACGTACCCCGTATCAGAGATTTTTGGTTCTTTAAAAATAATTTTTTTGTCGTTTTGGAATCAGAATAATTTAACCAATAAAGCAAACTAATAAAAACTAAAAGAACCGTAAAAATCTTGGTTATATTTGAATAAGTTCTTTAAATTATATTTTGAAAATAATTGACGAGTTGGTAGAAAATTGGATATGAACAGGGGTACTTGGACTGAATTGCTGAACTATTTTTGAACAATTTTTCGGCCAAATTCTGGTCGATTTTTTTATCAAACCGGATGCCTAAATTCGTTCCACTTAAAGAAAATCCTAAGGGGCTAGGTTCTGAGCGTGTACGGACAAACCATTCAAAAAATAGAGCGAAGAAGTGGGAGTTATTATACCTGGAAGTTGGGTCGTCATGTTGTAGGTGGCGCAAACGCGTGCGCGCGGGGGCAGATCAGTGGCGGTGGTCAGGCGGCGGGGCAGTAGCACCAGAGGGCAGCGCTCGTCTGGGGAGAGGCTAGGGGATGTGGTTTAGGATTAGGTTTAAGGTTTTTTGCATGTATATATATGTAACATGGGGGAACTTACACGTGTTGGGTCTGGGTTCTGCATGCGGGGTGTATGGGGGGTGTTAGAGTTTAGATTTTAGTATTGATTTATTTTTAATTTGTTTCTTTGCTTTATTTTATTCATAATATATATAGAAAATTCCCAAAAATAGTTAGGTACTTGGAAAAAATTCTAGGAAATTTATATTTTTTCCAACAAATAATTTACAACTAAAATTTGTATCAATTCAAAAGATATTTACCAAATCTGAATGAATATTAAATTAGTTAAATAAATTCCTAAATCCTATTTTCTACTTAATATTATATTGGAAGCATGCAGGGGTTAGAATAACGCAACTCGAGTGTCATGTGCGTAATAGGACCAGTTAGACTCATAGTATGGATTTATTTGGAAGCAATGGGTTGGGGTAGCGTGTTAAAATCGTACGCCATGACAAAAGGGTTAATTAATCATCGTTTTCTCGTAATTGTGTCACAAAAATTGTGCGACCAAAAAAAAGCCTGGGATTGCGAATTTGTGAGTGACAGTCATGGCAAAAGCTAATTTGACTCGTCTAAGTCGAGCATGATAAGTTGGATGGAAGGAAAAGGCTAGTGTTGCACTCAAGATGTTAAAACCATGGTGGTTGGTTTCCAAAGTTTAATTAAATTATCGAATAAATATTTAAAAAAATTATTAATTATCGAACTAACCATATATAAAAACCAGGGTGCTCACAACCCTGTATGCTCCATATGCATTATTAACCACCCTGACTAAATTTGTTGTCTTATACGGCAACTATTCTTCTATCGCACTTAACCGAACCTAAACACCAAACCGGAACACTTAAACCTACTTCTATGACTCATGCACAATGTCCCACACCCATCTCCCATTCTACAACACACCAAACACTTACTTTCATGCACAAAATCTTATTATGTCAATAAATTGAATTTAAATTCAGCATATTTCTATTTTGGAAATAATCTTTTGCACTTTACATCTTTGCATCCATTAAATCCTTCAAAAATATTTCTATAGCAGTCTCTATGATTAAATTTTAGCCCATACGTGTCATATTAAGCTGTCACACCCAAATACCGGAATACGGAGACGGACATGGCCAGCTCCCACGTATAAGGTATAGAACGTCGTACGGCGGTTACGACTATAACTAGACAAGGGGGTGCATACTACAAGCAAGTCAGTTGGGGACACATAGAACATCTAATATCTCAATCAGTCAAATAAGAACAGTAAACATAGAACGTATATGACTAGGAAGTAAAGGCGTCCCAAACGCCCTGTCACAACATTCAAGAAACTAGCTGTGCAAAAATGAGAAGGATGGCAGAATAACAAGAGTACATGACCATGATCAGCTGCAGTCTGATTAATTACAATCATGTAGGGACTAAATATCCAGATTCACGGCTAACAAGTGTCGGTGGCTAAACGCCCAAAATGAGTAAAATACGAAATAACGAGCAGGAAAGAAGAGACCCACTCGTTTCTCTCAGTGGCCATCCGTCTGGTGCACGACATTGTTCAGGGGAGAGTATGCTTGATCTTCGGGTGCTGGCTCTAAACTTGGCCACGCAAAACCAGTGGGTTATACCCCCAAATAGCAAGTACCACAAAGGAAGCACGAATGCAGAAATAAAATTATATATATATATATATATATATATATATATATAGTTTTGTATCATAGTTTCGGTTTATAGCCTATCATGACACAACAATCTAATCCTACAACTAAACAAAGGACAAATGTTAAACCATCGCACCATGATAGTACATGTCCCTAGACTATTTGACAACAGATACAATACACAAACACGTTCAATTATATAATCGGCCAATCACTTGTATGGCTTACTAGATGGAGTCTGGGTTATCCTAGAGATATTATGCATATAGGAATCCTCAGATCGAACTAGGTACTAGCAGGGTTAGCCGAGCCACAAATCGTCGTATAGCACATAGTAGTATGCACCAGTCCCTCGTAAGGTGTAAAACCCCTAATTCTAAAAACCGTATTTACCTTTTTAATTAATTATTTAATTCATTTATAGTAATTATGAGTTAAATAGAGGAAATAGAATTTATTTAATTTTTTATTTTAGGTGTTTGTGCATCTAGGGATTTTATGGAGCAACCGTAATTTTTCCTTAATTTATTCCATGTAGGAGACCCTATGGCCATTGATAAATTTATTGTATGTGCCAATAATAATTTCTAGAATTATATATATATATATATATATATATATATATATATATATATATATATATATAGGAATATAAATATATATAGGAATATATAGAATTTATTAAGAATTAGAAAAGAAAAAAAAAATAGATTCTTAATGAATCCAAACCCTAACCCATCTAACCCAAACCGCTAAGCCTAACTAACCACTATCCGCTTACCATATAAAGCAGCAGCAACAACAGTTAGTTTGCCGAATCCCCCCCCAGCGTGTAGCCGCCCCTCCCCCCTCCCTTTCTCTAACTATATATACACATATAGTTAAGAGACTTAAACCCTAACCCTAGATCATCTATCCCCCATCCATCCTGAGCCGCGTCGCCCAACTCGACACTCGAACCGCCGCCTCCAGCCGCCTAGATACGCCGGGTTTCCTCGCCGACGACCGCGACGCCGCGCGCGCGACAGAAGTTGACCGCAGCGTACCTGTGTTCCAGTGTCGTTTCCAGCGCCCACGCTGGACCAAACTCGACCCCGTCTTCACCGGTATGATCCTCACCTATCCCCCTTCCAATCTTGTAGATTCGTTTATCTCGAACAGCGTGCAAACCTAGCTAAAAATCGACACCAAGTCGATGAAAAACTACGACATTTTAATCTCAGAAAATTCTGTTACGATGACCTACGTTCACGGACTCGTATCTCCCACCACAAAGATCCGAATTCAGTTTTTCTTTTGGTATGCGAAGACCACCTAACCTAGTTTATTTCCTGTCAAATACAATAATTTATTTGTTGCTATATGTGGAATTAAATCAGGTAGAAAATCATGAAAATATACTTTTTCTAACTTCCAAAACTTGTGATACCGAGCGCGCCCCGCCAAACGGGACCGCCCCGTCGAGTACCAAGTGTACTAAAATATGCGCACAGTAAACCCGGATGTGTGGGTTTTTGTGGAAACTGATTGGACGCGTGTGCGCGTCGGAATCAGCCCGTATCCGTAGAAAATCTCTCGTGTCGTAACTTTTGTAAATGCCATACGTATTTAGTGCACACTCGTCAGAATATGATGAAACTTGCGCCACTGGACTGGTGGTATTGCGCTGGTCCTGTGACCCCATTTTTCATGTAATTCTGAGACAGTTGACCAAGTCACCTATTGGCGGGCCCCACGGATGACTTTTTGGGCAAAATTGTGTTCGGCTCACCGGAATCCACACTTGGATATACCGTTGAGTTCGTACTGACATCTAAAATTGATTTGACCTATAATTTGTCCTATTTAGAGACCGTTACTCCTGGCACACTTTTTGGTGCAAGGTGGCCCACATGTGGAGCCCGCTTTGACCCAAAATTACCATTTTGTCCCTGTGTCCAAATTGGACGAAAGGGTAGTGTTTTCTAGCAATTTTGCTTATTTTGGGAACGTTGGTGATATTTATTTCAGCATCCGAAGACGTTCATCCTGAGGTCGTAGTTTCTGACTCTTGGTGTTTGACATCTGGACGTTACACTCTGCAGCTCTCTTGCCTGGCAAGTATACCTTGCCTTGTTATGCTGTTTAAATTCAGTTATATATTTAGTTGCATGTTTATTATTTTAGATTATATAACTGTGCGCGTCCGAGAGAGACTCGGGTGCAGTCAACGAAGGCGTTGACGTTAGGACTTGTGTCTGACCTAGTGTCTAGTAGACTCACCTAAAGCTGTGGAGTTATTGGTATGACTCCCCAGGCCTTGACACACATTATTACACGTCACAGAGTGAGTTTATGTAGGGACGCGTGCCTCAAGCTCGGCTGGCCATTGGGGTGAGCAACACGTGTGACGGTATTTAGCTTAGTATTTATTTCCATAGAGACTTGCATTATAGTACGAGATATCCACGTCGTGTTCACGACTTGTATATCTACATTGGGCAGGAAGGATGACTATTAGACGTATGGGACACCCACCTCCTTTATACAGATATCGCACTCGACGGAGTGATACGGACGTTATTATTTATACAGGTACCACGTTCCCTAGGGTGTTGGACGTTACTTGGTGATTTTACAGATACCTCATTCTTTAGAATAATGGACGTTTATAGACACCACACTCAAGAGAACGTTGGACGTTATTATATTTATGCGCCCGTGTTATAGGGGGCATATGTGGCATATACTTGCCAGTCATGCCGATTGGTGAATTATGTCAGCATATGTCTAGCCTACACTTTCCCATACGTACCAAAGATGTCCTCACATTGCATTAACTTAGATGGTTTACGCACCCCTTTTAGTTATTCAGTATTTGCTTTATGGCATGCTTCTATGTATCTTGTTATGTCCCTCTGAGGACCTGGTCCCTTTCCAGGTGTAGATGTTCATGAGTATTCACAGGAGCGCAGATCCGGATTGGTTACCCTTATGCTTCGAGGAGGTCTTCTCTTCGAGCCTCATGATTGTTAGAGGTTGTATTTATAGTGTATTTGTCTTGGTTATTCTTCATTCTAGTTCGGCAGTGGATTGTTTCCATGCAACTGTTATCTTGAGATACCTCATATTGAGATCTAGTTCATAGATACTAGTCATTTATTTATTTATGATTTCTGTGGATGAGATTTAGTTATGCTCTGAGATATATATGTTTACCACTTGTGAATTGTTATTCATATTACAGCGTACGTGTGATATAGTTTCCATATATTGGAGTGCCATATTCATACGGCTAGCATGCTTACGTGTCCTAGTCCTACGAATTTTGGGACTGGGGCGTAACATATTTTTAGTGGTGACCCATGTAGGTCGAGAGCATATTGTCTCGGTTACGTTACTCTACCGAGCAAGCCTACAGATAGGATTAGAGTATAGGATCTCATCCACAATTGACTATGACTCGTATTTCTTCAAATTTGTTCTATTTGAATAATTGCATCATGCTTGATTCATGTGCTTCCCTATTAGTTCCTTGAGTATAGCCCCTGCTAGAATATAGGAATCCCTGTTGATAGGATGATAATTATGGTAACACACCTACTATGAATACAGCTAGACATTGACACCTCACTAAGTTTAGAATATCTAGTGAACCCTAGCATCCCTCATCTATAAACTGGTTTACCATTATCCCTTGATACAATTATGAATGACTTGATAGTAGTAGGGACACTACTAGAGTTAGTTAGAAAGTTGACCGTACTATTTTACCCTAGCATTGAGGAACTAATAGAAATCCAAGATTGAATATTAGGGCTGAACCTAATTTTTATAGTGAGATAGTATTATAGAACTATAGAATTTAGGTTCTTGTCCTGATATTAAGTAGACAGTACCCTAGGAATCCAAGAGGTTATAATATTTTCTTGATCACACCTCGAACACATATATTAGCATACCACCTCCCCTTAGGAAAACCATGATCTTAACTAGAGTCTTCCTATTTTTAACTTTTTTTTTCTTGTTCTCTGTAACCTTAGCACTCGCTATTTGTGCGACAACTAATTATGCTTTTTCTTCTTCACCTTTCAACCCGTGCCACCTGACACTTCTAATTGTAGACCAGATAAATTCTCTTATGTTAAGGATATGTAGTTTGCTAGGATTATAGTTGTCAATGTTAAACTTTGAAAAGTTGTGCTTGATAGTTAGAATTTGATAGTTTGAGTTATTCTTGTAGATTGTAGCTTGATGATTATCCTTAGTCTTAAATCGCGTGATTCGTATCCATAACCCAATATAGGTATATCCTCTTTTCACTTAAGAACCAGTAGCTCTTCCATTCTTACTATTGACACTTGTTCTATGAGCACTATGATCAAAACTTAAGGTGACCATTACCGATATAATACAATAGGATAATTTTCTCGTAACCCCAATAAGCGTTATGCTTTATTTGCAAGGATAATATTATTTTGTAGAATCTCCTAAAGACTGTGACAGTATTAGATAATTGTTATAAGTGGGTAGTATGTCTCCCAACCTAGTATCACATAGTCCTCTTGACTTATTAATGTAGTGTAACTGAATGACATTAACTATATGCTAGCATAAGATGATAGTGTTTATTCAGACGGTAGAACTTAAAGGCCCATACCCCTATTTTGTCGACTAGCAGCTTAGACAAGGTATTACTACTACAACTGTAGAGATTGTAGAGTCTTATTTTTGTATTTTGTTTTGTTTTTTTGAACTTGAATTAATTTTTGTACCTCCTTTCATCATAATTCAGCGTATTTATATTTCTAAAACTACCGTGACTTATGCTGTTATTTTATAGCCAAGTTTTGCAAGCTTATTCTTTTATCGAGCTTGTTTATGATATATGTGTTAGTGGATGCATACATTAATACATTTCAGAATCAAGGTATTAAGGTCTAGCTAACCTTGGTTCGCTTGGTTCGCCCTTCGCATAACTACTTCACGTGGATTGAGATATATAGTGCCTAGTAGACGAATGTACTTGCCCTCTAGACGTGTCTGAGCGTATCGTATCGGTTACATAACTGTACTGATACGAGCATACAAATAAAAAATCACCAAATAGGATTTCAATCCACAACTGCCTTGACAATTCCTTTTGAACTCCTTAAACGCTTTGATCCACATACTTCTATTCTATTACCTCCCCCTTGAACTCTTTATTATTGTTTTCCGTCTTCCCTTATTTTTGAAAGACGAAACCTCGTGCTTGGTATAAGTTTGATATACAGATAGTACTAGATATACCCCATAGGCCAACCGCATTGCTTGATAATGATCTTCCGTAATTAAGGGCATATCATAGGTAATATGTTGGTGTTGAAACTATTGAGGATCGAATAGCATGATTAAATAAGTTGAGAAATATTTTCTTAAGTGTATAGCCATATATGATAGATGGATAAATTCTAAGTTGGATAGAAGTTGCATTGTCAACTTGAGAGAAATTTCTTTTAGATTGTGCTCGAGTAAAATTAGATTGAGAGGTTCAAGTCATTTTAATTTTGAGGATTGTAGAAGAATGATTAAGATGATGAGTATTAATAAATTTTAAAAATTGTGATATGGCGAACTAAATATTTATACTTGAACATACGATTTAAATATTTGAATATTGAAGGTTGAATCACCGATTTAAACCTTGAGGGTAAATATAGAAATCTAGACTTGAACAATTGGTGAATTAGATTTCAAAGTTCACAATTCGAGGCCTTAAATTAAAAATTAAATATTGATTGTGGAATTACCTATTTGAAATATGGAGGATGTGAATGGAATTTAAAATTTTGAAGAATACAAAATTCATAAGAGAAAATAGGAATAATATTGGACTAGAATTGTTTTCTAGAGGATATTATGATAGCTGGAGCTCGTGATATGAAATTGATATACGTTATTTAATTCTTGAAGATGTTATATAGATTTAATTTAAATTTGGGTATTGATAATTTGAAAAAGTGAGAAGAGATTACAATAGGTTGAATTTGGATTGGAATAGTGATTATCTTAACCTTGAAGTGATTGCGATGGATTTGATTTGAATTTTAATTATCGCAAAGAGATTGTGATTGACTTGCCTTATGTACATGAAGGATTAACAAATTATGCCTTACTTTAATTTCGATGAGAAAATTATTTTTTTAAGTTGGGTAAATTGTAACCCCCCTCACACAAAATTAGACCTACTTGGCTTAGATAGTGAGACTAAGGCTAGTTTGAATCCATTTAGAAATAGGATATGGCATTTTATTTAATTATACAATATTTATATCACTCAGTGCACTTTACCGTTGCTTCGATAATTGGAGCACTACACTATCCATTGCCTTCCTACAAATTTTACAACCTTGTCCTAGACGTGACCGCCTACCATTCTGACCTTGGTATAACTTATAATTATGTTTTTTTGTGCTACATTTTAGTCACACAATATTCGTCGAGGACGTTTATATTTAATTCCATAATTATAATTTTGTACCCTTGTGCGTTCAAATTAAAATTGGAGACACAATCTTGACACGTTTCGGGCAACCTAAATTAGAGTAATATTCTATTATGAGTCCCCTATGCCTATGATACTTGTGTTCCACCTAATTTTATTCGCATGTACTTCTAATTAATTCAAGAACACCGTACGCATTAATTTTAATTAATTTAATCCAATTTTTATCTTTGTGCAAATTTTCTAATTGTTAGGCACTTTTAAGCAAAGGTGCATTGAGGTGTCCACACCATTGGACATGACACATGAAGAAACCTATTTTTCGTTCATGTGGATTTTTTCTATGATCTTTGGAATGTGCAATGCGCAACATCGCCCCCTCATTTAAACCTAGCCTTGCATTCTATAATGCAAATTATAGCCCTCTAAACGTCCCCATGATAATTAGAAATTCATGGAGGTTAGGATGGAGGAAGGTACATGATAAACTGCAAATCTCTACCTTATACCATCCTTGACTTTCTATCATGGCTTAGTTTTAATTTTGAGGACGAAATTTTTATAAGTTGGGTAGAATGTAAAACCCCTAATTCTAAAAACCATATTTACCTTTTTTAATTAATTATTTACTTCATTTATAGTAATTATGAGTTAAATAGAGGAAATAGAATTTATTTAATTTTTTATTTTAGGTGTTTGTGCATCTAGGGATTTTATGGAGCAACCGTAATTTTTCCTTAATTTATTCCATGTAGGAGATCCTATGGCTGTTGATAAATTTATTGTATTTGCCAATAATAATTTCTAGAATTATATATATATATATATATATATATTCATATAGGAATATAAATATATATATATATACATATATAGAATTTATTAAGAATTAGAAAAAACGAAAAGATTCTTATTGAATCCAAACCCTAACCCATCTAACCCAAACTGCTAAGCTTAACTACCCACTACCCGCTTACCATATAAAGAAACAGCAGCAGTTAGTTTGCCGAATCCCCCCCCAGCGTGCAGTCGCCCCCCCCCCCCAATTTTTTTTAACTATATATATACATATAGTTAAGAGACTTAAACCCTAATCCTAGATCATCTATCCCCCACCCACCCTGAGCCGCGCCGCCCAGCCTCGACACCCGAACCGCCACCTCCAGCCGCCTAGATCCGCCGGGTTTCCTCGCCGACGACTGCGACATCGCGCGCGCGACAGAAGTTGACTGCAGCGTACCTGTGTTCCAGCATCGTTTCCCACACCATGTGTTTTGTGACTTTGTCTGCCACACCTTCTGGTGATCTGGTCTTCGGGCTAACCCGCTACCCTTGAACATGAATCTTGGGGACCTGACTACGGCTCTCCAAAAACATGTTGACATGGATCTCCCGCCTGAGCGACAATAGAAGATTGCCAAGCAGACTCCTTCCTTCTTGTTGAGTCAGATCAACTAGGGGGAGATCCCCGCTAAAGACGGGAATCACTTCTTCAAGAAACCGTACTTCTTGTTTGGTGATGCATTGGAATCTTCTCAATACGAGATAAAAATGGCCAGGATGAATTGTCTTTCATATTCTGCCAGGTGGAGATGTCATTTCCTGCCTTTGAATATCACCTGCCTTTGTCAGACCTGAAGGTGATGATGGGTCAACGATAAATGGGCTAAAATTTGAACCTTGAGCCACAAGGGGCACTCCTTGGCAATATATGGTGTGGTACTGGAAAGCAAAATGGGGAGTTTTATAACGCGAAGGAGTCGCCCTCGTACTCCTTGCTTGGACTGAAGCCTGATCTCGTAAGAAGTGACCAGGCACAAAACCTTAACGTATATGTGGCAAACACCTTCCTTCACCAAGTTGCCAAGAATGGGACCTATCCCACAGGACAGTTATGGGCCCTCAGCTAGGCACATTAAAACGTCTCCTCGTGCCGCTTGACCCAATAGATTCTGAAAAAGTACGAGCAGGAGCTCAGGGCCGCAGACTTGTTCTTCGCCGTGATGGGTACGTATTTCAGTTTGGAGATGAATCGCTCCATATTCGTTGTCCAGATGGAGTTGTACAACCTTTGAACGAGAACCTTTTTTACGTCCGACAGTACGATTGGTCTGACCTTGCATGAGATGCATGTTATCTCAAAACTCCCTTGGGGTGACGAACCTTACGAAGAGTACATTCCAAGCAATGAAAAACTCGGGGAGTTGAAAGCAGAGAACCCGGAGATCCTCGCGGTGTACCAAGAATTGCTATGTCATTAAGGTATTTTCTAGAGGTCTTCAAAGAAAAAGAAGTCTACTGAGGGGTCTTCTCCTTACATCATGACTTGGACTCGCTACCTCTTCTCGGAGCCGAAGGAGTCCAATAGAGTTCATGTTCGGGAACCACGGTCCCAACAGAAAGTGGGTGAATCCATCCAGGCACAGAAGGAACTGGCTGCCGGGGGTGAGGAAGTTGAGGGCTGCTCAAAGGAAGAGGACGAACCGCTTGACGAGCTGAGTAGCCTCGTAGCGGAGCTCAGCTGCTTTTATATGGACACACACAAGTTATCCCCTAAGGCCGTGCTGGTGGGATACCTGATGCTCTGGTTGTGCAACTGCGTAGTCCCAGACTGGTCTGAAATGAAATAAAGGATCAGTCGTACCCTCATTCTACCTGCCATAAAGTTGGCTTTCGGCAAGAAGCTGCCCTTCTACCGGCCATAGTCTGTTGCATCCATCGTGGTCTCCGTAATTTTGTTGAAAAGGTAGAGGACCATCCTGGTATGGGGCATTTCAACATGGTCGAGCTCCCTTACCATTATTTGATGAGTTGGCTTCTCCTACATCATGGGTCCTTGATGAGACCTGGGATCGATGATGACATGGAAGTGCAATACGTTCCCCGCTGGTAGGAGAGAGCTCTCTTTCATGACTGGTTAAACCTTCTTCACATCCGAGCTAGAGTTTACTGATGATGAAAGAAACGTCGTTCACTACGATGATGGGGGGTACCTCAAAGTTTGTCTGACAGGCTCTTTCGCTGACTCCAAGCTATTTGTCCCTCTCATCTAGTGTATCAGAATAAGACTTCTGTTTTCGTGGAACCTTACCTTCCCAGCCGGTTCGCTCATCACTTCGACTACACTCAGCTCTTACTAGGTTATCCGAGTGCTTCTCTCGGATATAGTAGCAGTTTGCTCGACGGGGCCAGAGCATGGAGTTACTATAACACTACTTGCACCCATGTCCTATTTCAATTGCCAACAGTCGTAGTCGTGCCGAAAATATTGCACACAGCGATAAAGTATTATTGCACGACGAATGCTCCATCGTTTAACTTTGACCCGGAGAGGAGTTATATCGAAGGCACCATGCTGATGCCTTCGGATGCAAATGCTCGTAGGATGCCTAAGAAGGGCAAGGAAGTGGCCAGACATTTGATCGTAGAGCTGGAACCGTCGACCACGAAGGAAACAACCTCTCATTTTGATGATCCTTTGCCTGCTAGCCGCAAATCAAAGGTCGAGACACATCATGCTCGCTACTCTAAGAAGGCGAAGACGGATGTGGTCCCAGAGACGGAACCTAAGACGAAGTCAAAGTCCCTTGCGAAGGGGACTAAGAGCAAAGAGGTAGGATCCTTTGCACTAATGGTTTATGAAGCATAGCCCACTTTAGATGCTATGACGGTATCCGAAAACCCTCTTCGTTTGATTATGTCTGGTCCTCTATATAAATATCTCTCTTTAGGTCTGTTTAAAAATTTACAGACACAGGAGAGAAGGGACCGTCCCGGACTAACAACCGCTTCGATGGTTTCTTACACCGAACCGGAAGAGGAAACCCTCCCGGAGTCTGATGTGGGAGCCTCAAAACCAGTTCCTGAGGCCTCGGAAGCTCGGGGCTCGGATTCAGCTTCAGCGGAGCAGTCTTATACCCCTTTGGAGCATATATCTATAGATAACATAGATGCCATGGGGAAGGCTATGACAACGCTAGACGAGCCGCAACATATGTCGTCTCCCTCGGGTATGTTATTTCGCAACTTCTCATGAGATAAAAAAATTTGGCTGCCGCTTTTAATTCTACGGGTGAAGTTAATTACTGGTTCTGGTTCTGCAGATCCTGTATTTCCCTTTAAGACCGTGGACGTGACTTCCGAGTAGGGTGTCATGGAAAAGGGGGGCAATGAGATTGTTAGGAAGAAGGTTAAGTCTCTCCATAGCTCTAGTGAAGGACCCCCTGTAGTGCCCCCTACGGAGGCTGCGGTGGAGGAGGTTCCTACTATTTCAGGTCCTTTTCGTACGGCGGTTGCTCCCCCAACCATTGTTGCTGGGGGCTCCACGGCTGAAGCCTTTCTGGATAGCGGGGTGGTAAGCCATCGCGAGAAGGTCGTTCCCGATGTTCCCGGTACTGCAGTCGCTGTGTCGTCTTCTAAGGTTGCCGCAACGCTGACTGGGGTTGGTAGACAGGTAGTAGCCGAAGCAGCGGGGCACTCGGTACTCCTGTCCCAAGTCGCGGTACTACCCCACCATCTGGTAGTTGTTTCTCAGCTGCCGGGTATCCAGGCATTTTATGCGTCCATGAAGGATTGGATCGGAAGCAGGACCGCCGGTTGCTCCTCTGCTGCTGCTTCGACTTCAAGGTCATCTAGCATTATTGCGCAACCAGTTGTATCCTTGGCTTCTCCCTCCATCATGTCGCTTTTGACTCCGGCTACGCTGGAAAAGATTAACGAAAACATCAGACTCTCTGATCGGAGCTTCCAGATGTTCTTGAAGCAAGGGTGGGTGCGTTGGAGCGTATTAAATCCTTTGCTTAGGTAAAGTACTTTGCCGAGGGCCAGGTCCACTCTCTGAGGGGTCTCTCCGAATTTGAACAGATTGCCGACCTCTTAGGCCAAAAATTTGTGGAGGTTGAGCAATGCCTAATGGAGTTACGGGAGTACCAGCAGGCAGATATGGTAATACTGATATCCTACGAGTATAATAAGTTCTCGAAGAAGGTCGAGGCGAATAAGGCCTTCTTTTCTTCGTCTAAGGAAGGCTTGCAGCTTGACCTCGAGAATTTGTAAGAGAAGCGCAATCGACTGAGTGATATCAGAGAAGAGGGCCTCTCCCAGCAGAAGGGCCTGACCGAGAAAAGTAAAAAGCTCCAGGTCGAGATTGATGCGCTAGTGTCTATGCTGCGGGAGGCTCGGCAGGAAGAGAAGGCTATCCGAACCGAGGTGAGCCAAGTAGCCAAGAACACAGCTGGCATTAAGGTTATGGTGCAAAACCTAGAGTATAGACACGAGTCCTACGCTCTCTACGAGGATCCTGAGGTTATGGCCAAAGAGGTTGAGCGCCTGGCCCAGTTGCGCTTGGATGGCCGTATCGCCCATCTCCATAAGCGGATATCAGAGTTATTCCTTTGCTTTTTTCAATCTCTCTTTTTGTGCCTTTTGTTTTGACTTTGGGCTGGGGACCCTTATATTCCCGCAGATGTAGTTCGCTTTCAGTTTCTCTTAGGCGAAAGAAATAAAAGCTATTTTGTTTGTTGTAATTGTTTGTGTGAACTTTGGATATCGTACTAGAGGTAATATGGACATAGTACAATATCGCAGTTGTTAAGGATGTTACACTCAGGATCTTTAGTGGACCTATTACTTATTGTGTAATTGGATGCAAGTAATAGACTCGAAACAAGCCCTATCAGAGGTGATATGAACGTGGTAGATTTTGTGGACTTAGCACTGCTGGCGTACTTTTAAGGTAAGTACGGGTGATAAGTTGAGATGACAACCGATATCAGAGGTAATATGGACGTGATAATCGATAGCCAAACCCGAAAGATTTGATCATAGGTAATATGAACATGGCAACGGGGAAAAATGTTAGGACAAGAGTTCAGAATTAATATGGACGTGAACCAATGTCCGAAAAACTCATTGAGGAGTGGTTTACTGGGTGTGGTCTATCCGGGAATGTAGATAGACCCGAGGGTTATGTCGCTGGGAAGATCGTTAGGACGATAGCTCAGAGGTAATATGGACGTGAACTAGCGTCTAACAAGAATGATTTTTTTTTGGTGGTCCTTACGGGAGTGTGCAGATCGACTTGGGGACTGCTCTACTGGAGAGCTTTTGAGGATCCATTATCTATTGCGTATCCAGGACTCCTGGATACCGATAATGACTTGTTGAGGAAGAGTAATATTGTGCATAGGCACACGCAGGGGATGAACAACAAAAAGTAGGATTCTTGTATATCTTTGTTATCCTACTAGGGAACGAGAGAAGTACAAGCCTAGCCTTAGACAGTACTTTTTCAGGAACTTACCTTTGATGGGCATCATGAGTAAGTTGCCATTAGGTTTTGCCAGGCGGTAGGTGTTGTTGGAGAATACAGATTCTATGACGAATGGGCCTTCCCATTTGGGTTAGAACTTCTCGACCGCCTTGTGGGTTATAAGCTTCCGCCTTCTTACTGTCAAGACGAGGTCACCCACTTGGTTAGTCCTATTCTTGACCCGTTTGTTGGAGGCTCCTAAGAGGCGCGCTTAGTATAACTTAATGTGCTGTTGAGGTAAAAGACGTTTCTCGTCGTGTGCTTCTAACTCTTGTAGCCGTCAGCTGTGATTATTGTTGATGGTTAGCCGGTTGGAGAGCGCCACTCGGAGCGAGGGAATTTAACTCTCAAGGGTGAGGACCACTTCATTCCCGTAGACCAAGGAGAATGGAGTGCTACCGGTCGACGTCCGAACCGTTGTTTGATAAGCACAGAGACATTCATCCAGCTTCTCATTTCAGTCGTGCTTATTGGATGACACAAACTTTTTGAGTAGCTTTATGATGGTCTTGTTGAATACTTTCACCATACAATTTGCTGCTGGATTATAGGCAGTTGAGGTTATATTCTGCATTCGGTTTTTGTCATAAAACCAGTAGAAAGTGTGACTTACGAGTAGTGGACCATTGTCATCGATGATCCTTCGTGGCAAGTCAAAGCGATATATGACGTGATGATTGACGAAGCTGATCACGTTTGATGTTTTGACTTCAGTGAGTGCTACGGCTTTCGTCCACTTGGAGAAGTAGTCAATAATAGTGAGGATAAACTATGTCCCTTAGACGAAGTTGGACTGATCGGTCCAATGATATCCATCTCCCAGGCTTCGAACGGCCAAGATGCAACGGTCGGGTGTAGGAACTCCGAGGGTTGGTGGATGAAGTCATCATGGATTTGGCACATCCGGCACTTCCTAGCATAGTTGACACCATCCGCAACCATTGTCGGCCAATAGTAACTCATTCTCCGGAGACGGTCTTGTAGCTTGGGTCCAAGCTGATGGGCACCGCATAGCCCATCGTGAGCCTCGCGAAGATCCCGCTTTGCTTTTACATTCGATAGGCATTGTAGCAAAAGAACATCGTAGGAATGATGATATAGCATTTTGGTAGTCGTATCTTTATATAACCGGAGGGAACGTCTTCTTATGGTAGTGGCTTCCTTTTAGTTCTCAGGAATAATTCCATAGACTGCGTAGTCGATGAATAGGAGTCTCCAGTCTTGGGAGTCAGTGTTTGTCTCTGTTGAGCAGCTCAGGCACAGATATAGATTATTTTTTGGGTAGACCAGCTCTTGACTGACTACTGTGATCAACTTATGGGTTTTGACCGGGATAGCTAGGGAGGCAGCGAGGCCGACCAGGGTGCCAGCCTTGATGTTTTGCAATCGGGGCACATGCTCTATGAGGAACCCATCAAAGGTAGAGATAATGTTGTAAAACCCCCTACCTAGAAAATCGTAGATACTTTTTATTTATTAATTATTAATTAAATTATAGTAATTAGGTCTAAATAGGAGAAATAGATTTTTAATAATTTTTATTTTAGGTGTTCGGGCACTTAGAGGATTTATGGGACCAACAGGAATTTTTCAGAATTTATTCCATGTAGGAGACCCCTTGAGCTGTTGCTAGACTAACGATGTGCAATACCCTAATCTGTAAATTTTCTTATGAGTATATATATATATATATATATATATATATATATATATATACAAATATATATATATATGTATATATATATATATATAAAGGAAAAGAAAAGAAAGTAAAAAGAATTATTTAATAAGTAACTAATAATAATAATAATAACATTATATCAATTAGTATAGAATAACTACTAAACTACTACTTGCTTCAACTTAGAAGTTGCTAGTTTCATTCAGCCGAATAGTTGTTGTCCCCACAGCAACTTAGACCCTTAAGTTCAATTCAGCGGTCAACTCTCAGACCGACCCTTTATCCGCGTACTCAAACCCGTTCCATCCTCTCTCCTTCCCTATTATTAATATATATATATATATATATATATATATATATATATATATATATATATATATATATATATATATATATTTCTCTCCCAAAAAAAACTCTAACCTAAATTTCCAGACCTCCTCTTCCCATCTAGAGCCGTCACCGCAGCCAGAGAGCCCCACCAAGCCATCCAACCATCCCGTCGACTCCGACCTCGCGTCCTGCAGAATCCCACTCGAGACATCTTTGCTCCGGCGTGATTTCTCGTCGACTCGCTCAACCAAACGTTGTTCTGTCTTCATAGGTATGATCACCCCTTAACCCTCTCCAATATTCGTTTTATAGCCAACCTCGGAAAACGTGTGTCCCTAGGTGAAAAATAGCGTCCAAAGTGGACGGACAGACAGAATTCTGGAATCGCAGAATTCTAGAATGACCACCCGTATTGCCGAGTTCGTATCTCCCACCACAGAGATCCGAATTTGGTGATTCTTTTTGATACCTGTAGAATACCTGACCTAGTTTATTTTCTGTTAAATAACCCTATGCTATTAGTCGCTGTGGACATAGTTAAATTCGTCACAAAACTGCGCGCACCCATTTTTTCTGGTTTTCTAAAAGTTGGGAAACGGAGCGCGCCCCGCCAAACGGGACCGTCCCGCCGTGTGCCAAGGATACCGAATGGTGCACGCAGCATAACCGGACACGTGAAAATTCGTGGGGACTGATTCGGACGCGTGTGCGTGCCGGAATCAGGCCGTATCCGCGGACACATTTCGTGTCGCAACTTTTGTGGCACTCGCGCGTATTTTGTGCACGCTTGTCAGATTGTGACGAAACTTGTGCCCCTGGACTCGTGGTAACGCGCTGGTCCTGTGACCCAATTTTTATGCATTTCTGAGACGGTTGACCAGATCGCCAATTGGCGGGCCCACAGTTGACTTTTTGGACAAAATAGTGTTCGGCTCATCGGAATCCATATTTGGATATACCGTTGGGTTCGTATTGACATCTAGATTTGTTTGACATATAGTTTGTCCCATTTAGAGACTGTTACCCTTGACACGCTTTTCGGTGCAAAGTGGGCCACACGTGGACCCCACTTTTATACGAAATTACCGTTTTGCACCTGTGTCCAAATTGGACTAAAGGGATGTGCTTTCTAGCTATTTTGCTTATTTTGGAAACGTTGGTGATATTTATTTCAGCATCCGGAGACATTTGTTCTGAGACCATAGCTTCTGGTCCTGTGTATTGGACATCTGGACGTGACATTTTGCAGCTTCTTGCCAGGCAAGTATACCTTGCCATTGTACTGTTATTTATACTCCATATGTTGCATGCATCTTTATTTTCTGTCCTTAGTTCATATATTTTAACGGTTATACAAAATGCGCGCGACGGTGTTGTCGCGTTATGTTTTTATTTATGTATTGCATTGACCTTGTTCATGAGACTACCCCATTATCATGTAGCACCATTAGATTTTATTTGACTGTGACACATATGTTTACACGAGTTGTGAGTCTCATATAGATCACGGACGCACGTATTGACTGATCATCGGTACGTGTGGAACGTGCGTTAGGAATAACTGCTGTTAGAAACTTTGCATGCTAGAAGACTTAGCAGTTATTAGAGGTCTATGGACATAGTCTATTGTAGTACGGTGGTTCCATCCTTGTCCATGTTTGGTTACAGGATTGGGCTAGGGTACTAAGGATAGGCTATGGACCAAATCGTGTCATGGAGGTGACATGCTTAGAGCATTGGGTGGGGAGAACAACAAGTAAGGCATTTGGGCTCCTTTGCACTTTCCTTGTGTAACCCGTACGCTCCGCCGGAGATACGCGGTCATGATGACCCCTATATATTATCATGGCGGGCCTCCGGTGTTCGAAAGACGCCGTGCCTTTGTAGGCCCCTGGATCTCCAAGAGAACTATGCCAATCCTATTTATGGCCAGATAGCCCACTTGTTAGAAAGTTGTTCTTAACTGCATTCACTTTAGACGGTTAGGTGACCCCCTTTGGATATTTATTTCAGTACTTTATTGGCATGTGTTTAAGTATACTTGTTATGTCCCTCTGAGGACCTGGTCCGCTGCCAGGTGTACCTGTTCTTGAGTATTTGCAGGAGCGCAGATTTGGAAGGATATAGATGCTTCGTGGATGTCTTCTCTTCGAGCCGTGATTGGTAGCTGGTACTTATATTGTTTGAGTGAGTTATACTTATATTGTATTTACTTTTCCATTCGAGTTGGTAGTGGATTTGTTTCCATCCAACTATTATCTTTAGATCCTTTTATTGAGATCTAGTTTCATAGATACTGTTTATTTATCTCTATATGATTTTGGTGGATGAGATTTAGATTTTCTCCTGTGACTTGTATTACATTTTCACCACTTGTGGATTTGATATTCATAATACAGCGTACGTATGGATTTGGTTTTCATATATTGGAGTTGCCATATCCATGCGGCTGGCATGCTTACGTATCCTAGTCCTACGTATCTTTGGGACTGGGGCGTGACATATTTTTGTGGTGGCCCATGCAGGTCAAGAGCATATTATCTCGGTTACGTTACTGTACCGAACAAGCCTGCACCTAGGACTAGAGTATAGGATCTCATCCACAATTGACTATGATTCATCTTCCTTCTCTCTATTCTATTCGAATAATTGCATCCTGCTTGATTCATGTACTTCCCTAATAGTTCTTTGAGAATAGCCTTCTGCTAGAATATAGGAACCCCTATTATTAGGATGATGATTATGGTAGCATACCTATTAAGAATACAACGAGGATATAGACACACCACTAAGTTTAGAATATCTAGTGAACCCTAGAACTCCTCATCTTTAGATTGGTATACCATTACCCCTTGATGTATTAAGAAGACTTGAGTAGTATAGACACTTCTAGAGATAGTTAGAAGTTTTACCATAATATTTGACCCTAGTATTGAGGAACCAATGGAGAACCAATATTGAACATTAGGACTGAACCTAACCTTCATAACTGGATAGTATTAGAGAACTATAAAACTTATGTCATTGTCTTATTATTAGTAGACAAGTACCCTAGAAAGCCAAGAGCAATGCATAGAATATTTCCCTAATCATACCTCAAACATAGTAGCTAGCGTACCACTTCCCTTTAGAAACCATGATGCTATCTATAGGCCCTATTTTAAATTTCACATCTTGTTTCTCTGAAACCCTAGCGCTCACCACTCGCGCGACGACTAAATTATGATCTTCTTTTCTCCATCTTTCAATTCATGCCAATCTGACGCTTCTGATTTTAGACCAAGCAATTGTATTCTATGATAGGATATATGGTTTGCTAAAGTGATAGTTGTAATCTTAAATTTTGAATTTTGAATTGTGTGCCTTGTAGTTAGAACCTGATAGTTAAATTGTTCAATTAGATTGTGATGATTACCCTAGTTGTAGACCACGTAATTTGTACCCTCACCTCGATACACGTTAGACCCCTCCCCTTTAATGGCCAGTAACTCTTCTATCCTTACTATTGACACTTGCTTGTAAGTGCTATGACTAAGACTTAGGATGACCATTACCTACATAAAAAGGATACCCTAATCAATACCAAGATTTTTCCTCATATACCCTAATAAAGAGTTTCTGTTTTATTTACATGTGCAAGATTATTTTGTAGGACCCTCTTAAGACTGTCACAGTATTAGTTTAATTATTATAAGTTGGGTAGTATGCCTCACAACCTAGTATCACATAGTCCACTTGACCCATCGAGGTAGGGTAACTAAATGACATTAATTTTATGCTAGCACTAGACGACAATATTTATTCAGACGGTGGAATTTAGAGGCCCATGCCCTATTTGGTTGACTAGCGACTTAGACAAGGAGGTTGTATGATAACCGTAGAGATTGTAGAATCTTTGTTATTATTGCTTATTATGTTTTGTTTTTTTTTGTAAACCTGAATTAATTTGTACCTCCTTTCATCATCATCTAGCGTACTTATATTGCTGTACTACCTTGACTTATGCTGCTATTTTATAGCCTAGTTTTTGCAAGCTTATTCCTCATCAAGCTTGTTCATGATATATGTATTAGTGGGTCGACACACTAATACATTTCAGAATCAGTGTGTTAAGGTCTGGCCAACCTTAGTGCGCTTGATTCGCCCTTCGTAACGCTACTTTACGTGGATTGAGATATGTAGTGATTAGTAAACGAATATACTTGCCCTAGGCATGTCTGACATATCGTATCAGTTACATAACTCTACTAATACGAGCAGGCAAACAAAGGATTACCAGAACAGGATTTCAATCCATAACTGCTTGACGATTCTCATTTGAATTCTTTAAACGCCTTGATCCCGATACTCCTATTCTATTACCTCCCTTGAACTCTTTATTATTGATCTCCGTCTTCCCTTATTTCGGAAGGACGAAACCTCGTGCTTGGTATGAATTGATACACAGAGAGTACTAGATATACCCCATAGGCCGATTACATACTTGAGGATCATCCTTCGTAACTAAGGACATATCATATGTGATATGGTCGGCATTGAAGTTCGAGGATTGAATGACATAAGTAATTAAATTAAGGAATATTTTCTTAAGGTATATAGCCTTATGTGATAGAGGGGTAAATTTTAAGTTGGGTAGTAGTGCATTGTCAACTTGAGAGGAATTTCTTTTAGACTATGATCGAGTAAGACTAGATTTGGAGAGGTTCAAGCCATTATAATTTTGAGAAATTTAGAAGGATGACTAAGATGATGAGGATCAATGAATTGATATTGAGGACCCAATATTTATACCTTAAGTGCATAAGTTAAATTTTTGAACAATGAAGGTAGAATCACCAATTTGAATCTAGAGGATAAATATAGAATTTCAGACTTGAATATTGGTGGACTGCATTAAATTTTTTTTTTTAATTTGGTGATTTGAATTAAGAATTAAAATTTTGGGTTGGACGACCTATTTGAAATAATGAGGATGTGAATGGAATTTAAAGAGTTGAGGCATACAAAATTTTATAAGTGAAAATGGGAATATATTGGACTCAAACCACTTCTAACGGAGATTATGATAGTTAGAGATCGTGAGTTAAAGTTATATGCGTATGTAAATCTTGGAGATGTTATGTGGATATGGATAATTTGAAACAAGGGGAGAAGAGATAACCATAGGTTAAATTTGGATTGGAGTAGTGGTCAGCTTAACCTAGAAGTGACTGCAATGGATATGATTAGGATTTTAGTTATCGCAAGAAGATTGTGACTGACTTGCCTTATTGTACATAAAGGATTAACCGATTCTGCCTTATTTCAATTTTGAGGACGATATTGTCTTATGTTGGCTGAATTGTGAACCCCTCACCCAAAATTTGACCTACTTGGCTTAGGTAGTGAGACTGAGGCTAGCACGAATCCACTTAGAAATAGAACATGACATTTTTATTTAGTTTTACAACATGGTATCCCTTGGCTCGCCTTACCATTGCTTCGATAATTGGAGCACTTTCCTAGTCACTGCCCTCCTACAAATTTCACACCCTTATCCTAGACATGCCCATCATCCAATTCTCATCTTTGTGCAATTTTTCAATTGTTGGACGCTTTTATGCAAAAGAGCATTTATGTGTCCACACCATTGGACATGACACATGAAGAAACCTATTTTTTGCTCATATGGATTTTTCCATGATTTTTTTTTTTCGGGATGTGCAACGTGCAACATCGCCCCCCTTTAAACCTAGCCTTGCATTTTAAACGATGCAAATCTTATACCATTCTTGGCATTCTATCGTGGCTTAATTTTAATTTCGAGGACGAAATTTTTATAAGTTGGGTATGTAAAACCCCCTACCTAGAAAATCGTAGATACTTTTTATTTATTAATTATTAATTAAATTATAGTAATTAGGTCTAAATAGGATAAATAGATTTTTAATAATTTTTATTTAGGTGTTCGGGCACTTAGAGGATTTATGGGACCAACAGAAATTTTTCGGAATTTATTCCATGTAGGAGACCCCTTGAGTTGTTGCTAGCCTAACGATGTGCAATACCCTAATCTATAAATTTTCTTATGAGTATATATATATATATATATATATATATATATATATATATATATATATATATATATGTATATATATATATATTATAAAGGAAAAGAAAAGAAAGTAAAAAGAATTATTTAATAAGTAACTAATAATAATAATAATAATAACATTATATCAATTAGTATAGAATAACTACTAAACTACTACTTGCTTCAACTTAGAAGTTGCTAGTTTCATTCAGCCAAATAGTTATTGTCACCACAGCAACTTAGACCCTTAAGTTCAATTCAGCGGTCAACTCTCAGACCGACCCTTTATCCGCGTACTCAAACCCGTTCCATCCTCTCTCCTTCCCTATTATTAATATATATATATATATATATATATATATATATATATATATATATATATATATATATGTATATTTCTCTCCCACAAAAAACCCTAACCTAAATTTTCAGACCTCCTCTTCCCATCTAGAGCCGTCACCGCAGCCAGAGAGCCCCACCAAGCCATCCAACCATCCCGTCGACTCCGACCTCGCGCCCTGCAGAATCCCACTCGAGACACCTTCGCTCCGGCGTGATTTTCCGTCGGCTCGCTCAACCAAACGCTGTTCCGTCTTCATAGGTATGATCACCCCTTAACCCTCTCCAATATTTGTTTTATAGCCAACCTCGGAAAACGTGTGCCCCTAGGTGAAAAATAGCGTCCAAAGTGGACGGACAGACAGAATTCTGGAATCGCAGAATTCTAGAATGACCACCTGTATTGCCGAGTTCGTATCTCCCACCATAGAGATCCGAATTCGGAGATTCTTTTTGATACCTGTAGAATACCTGACTTAGTTTATTTTTTGTTAAATAACCCTATGCTATTAGTCGCTGTGGACATAGTTAAATTCGTCACAAAACTGCGCGCACCCACTTTTTTCGGTTTTCCAAAAGTTGGGAAACGGAGCGCGCCCCGCCAAACGGGACCATCCCGCCGTGTGCCAAGTGTACCGAATGGTGCACGTAGCATAACCGGACACGTAAAAATTCGTGGGGACTGATTCGGACGCGTGTGCGCGCCAAAATCAGGCCGTATCCGCGGACACATTTCGTGTCGCAACTTTTGTGGAACTCGCGCGTATTTTGTGCACGCTTGTCAGATTGCGACAAAACTTGTGCCGCTGGACTCGTGGTAACGCGCTGGTCCTGTGACCCAATTTTCACGCATTTCTGAGACGGTTGACCAGATCGCCAATTGGCGGGCCTACAGTTGATTTTTTGGATAAAATAGTGTTCGGCTCATCGGAATCCACATTTGGACATACCGTTGGGTTCGTATTGACATCTAGATTTGTTTGACCTATAGTTTGTCCCATTTAGAGACTGTTACCCTTGGTACGCTTTTCGGTGCAAAGTGGGCCACACGTGGACCCCACTTTTACACGAAATTACCGTTTTGCACCTGTGTCCAAATTGGACGAAAGGGATGCGCTTTCTAGCTATTTTGCTTATTTTAGAAACGTTGGTGATATTTATTTCAGCATCCGGAGACATTTGTTCTGAGGCCATAGCTTCTGGTCCTGTGTATTGGACATCTGGACGTGACATTTTGCAGCTTCTTGCCAGGCAAGTATACCTTGCCATTGTACTGTTATTTATACTCCATATGTTGCATGCATCTTTATTTTCTGTCCTTAGTTCATATATTTTAACGGTTATACAAAATGCGCGCGACGGTGTTGTCGCGTTATGTTTTTATTTATGTATTGCATTGACCTTGTTCATGAGACTACCCCATTATCATGTAGCACCATTAGATTTCATTTGACTGTGACACATATTTTTACACGAGTTGTGAGTCTCATATAGATCACGGACGCACGTATTGACTGATCATCGGTACGTGTGGGACGTGCGTTAGGAATAACTGAAAATTTGCATGCTAGAAGACTTAGCAGTTATTAGAGGTCTATGGACATAGTCTATTGTAGTACGGTGGTCCCATCCTTGTCCATGTTTGGTTGCAGGATTGGGCTAGGGTACTAAGGATAGGCTATGGACCAAATCGTGTCATGGAGGTGACATGCTTAGAGCATTGGCTGGGGAGAACAACAAGGCATTTGGGCTCCTTTGCACTTTCCTTGTGTAACCCGTACGCTCCGCCGGAGATACGCGGTCATGATGACCCCTATATATTATCATGGCGGGCCTCCGGTGTTCAAAAGATGCCGTGCCTTTGTAGGCCCCTGGATCTCCAAGAGAACTATGCCAATCCCATTTATGGCCAGATAGCCCACTTGTTAGAAAGTTGTTCTTAACTGCATTCACTTTAGACGGTTAGGTGACCCCTTTGGATATTTATTTCAGTACTTTATTGGCATGTGTTTAAGTATACTTGTTATGTCCCTCTGAGGACCTGGTCCGCTGCCAGGTGTACCTGTTCTTGAGTATTTACAGGAGCGCAGATTTGGAAGGATATAGATGCTTCGTAGATGTCTTCTCTTCGAGCCGTGATTGGTAGCTGGTACTTATATTGTTTGAGTGAGTTGTACTTATATTGTATTTACTTTTCCATTCGAGTTGGTAGTGGATTTGTTTCCATCCAACTATTATCTTTAGATCCTTTTATTGAGATCTAGTTTCATAGATACTGTTTATTTATCTCTATATGATTTTGGTGGATGAGATTTAAATTTTCCCCTGTGACTTGTATTACATTTTCACCACTTGTGGATTTGATATTCATAATACAGCGTACGTATGGATTTGGTTTCCATATATTGGAGTTGCCATATCCATGCGGCTGGCATGCTTACGTGTCCTAGTCCTACGTATCTTTGGGACTGGGGCGTGACAAATGTCGTGCGCGGCTTGGTGGTAGAAAATCAAGTATTCATTCTGGATTTCGTACTCGCCTCATACTTGATTGACTATCAATTTGGAGTCGCCGTAGGCCTCTAAGTAGTCAACTTCTACTTGTTTAGCAAGTTGGAGCCTAATGACGAAAGCATTGTACTCTGCCATATTGTTGTAGCATGGCTCTGTGAGAGAGTAAGCATGATTGTTGACCAGATCATATGGGGAAATTAGTACTATCCCGACGCCAGCGACAATATCACCTTTGGGCCCTGTTCTTGAAGCACCGTCGAAGAACATTCGCCAAACGGCTTCTGCGCTTGTGGTCATGTTTAAGTCTGCTACTTCGTCTGGGGTCTCCTCGTAGAGCTTCAAGGTTTCCGGTACAGGGTGGGCCACCAAAAAATCTGCCAATGCTTGGCCTTTGACCGCCTTTTGTGGGACAATACCATGTCGTACGGCGATAACAGTATTGTCCATGTGGCTAGGCGAGAGTTGAGTGATCCAGGTTTAGTCATAAGGACCCTGAGGGGATTAACTCGCGAGATCATATGGATGGTTTGACCTACCACATAATGTTGAGTCTTCTGAATGGAGAAGACCAAAGCGAGGCACTCCTTCTCAATCGGATTATACATGTGCTCTGCGTCGACCATCATTCTGCTGTGGTAGTAGATGGGTCTTCTCTATAATGGGGGCCACCAATACTAGGGTTCATGAGATACTCTTTGATGTCGTCGAAGGCGCGTTGGCATTATTCATTCCAGACAAAGGAGACTCACTTCTTCATGATCTGAGTGAATGATTGACAACATCTAGAGAGGTTTGATATGAACCTCCTGATATATGCCAGTCTTCTTTGAAGGTCACAAAGTTCTCTGAGGTTCTTCGGTGGGCATTTTTTAAGGATTGCTTTAGTCTTTTTAGGGTCTACGTGGATATCCTTCGAAGTTATGACAAAATCAAAATATTTGTCGCTTGAGACTCCCAAGAAGGAGTTGGTACGATACATCTTGAGCTGGTGCGTACGCATGAGGTCGAACACAGTCTTCAAATTGTAGAAGTATGGAAAATATGCATCCTTGCGTCCCAGACTCCATGCGTTCTATGCGTCTCTAGCCCCACGCATCCCAGACTCGATGCATTCCATACGTCTCTAGCCCTACGCGTCCTGGCCCCGTGCATCCCAGACTCCATGCGTCTCATACGTCTTTGGCATCGTGCGTCCCATTCTCCATGCGTTCCATGCTTCTTTGGCCCTATGCGGTCCAGACTACATGCGTCCCATGCTTCTCTGACTACATGTGTTTCAGACTCCACGAAGATCAAATCTTACTGTTACGACATGAGCGTATCTCTCCAACTAAGTGGGGACCATGTGTCAAGCCAACTAATGCCCACAATGGACGAGAACCACCCAGATCTTCACTAACAGAAAATCCTACAAGCACCCACATGACAGCCTGGCCCGCTCACGGTTACAGTTGTACCATGTTAAGGGGGCACACGTGGCACCCTCTAGATCCATGCGGCCCAATATATGCGCGCCCAAGGATGACTATATATACCCCGGTGGTCTGCCCAAATAATGACAGGCAGATAGGGGTCGCCAACTTAGAGAGAGAGCATAGAAAGATGAGCAAAGAGAGAACATAAGCTTCTCCATACCCTGCATTGGATCATCAACGGAGCAAAAGATTCGCTGCACTTCTCAAACCTCCATTGTCACACCCAGATCAAAATATTATACTTAGATAATTTTGTTTAGGATTTTTTGTACTCTTTTTCGTTCCTTAAATACAAAGTTTGCATGGCGAACAAGATGGCGACTCTGCTGAGGATTTCTTTCTCCTATGATAAGAAAGTTGTGACAAAATCTGACGCAGCCAAGCTCAGATCAACTCAAAGAATGCTGGTGGTCTGTTTCAACCAAAAGGACTTTGAGAAAATGCTCTCGGAGGGAAGCGCTAGTCCTTCATCAAGGCTAGAAAACCCCAAGAAGACCCTCAGGACGTGGGTTGCAAAGGCTGATGTGCCTCACCCAACTGCGGAGCATATGCTCCCCGTCTCTCTCTCTCTCTCTCTCTCAACCGCAGGGACCGCACATTATGCGTCCACTGCTTATGCGGCAGCCCCTTCCAAGAATAAGGGTGCTCAGCACCTGAAGACCCGTAAGACATGGGTTTCAAAGGCCGTTGTGCCACACCCAACTTCGGAGCATGCTGGCCATGTCTCTCTCTCGGCCGCAAGGACCGCACATCATTCGTCCATCTCTCATGCGGCCGCCTCCTCAGACAAGGAATATGCTCAATGCCCAAATTCTGGCAAAGGAAAACACTACGATGCCAGAAGTTCGGGTGCTGAGGCATGTTCCATGCGATCACAGCAGAAGCCGCAAAAGTTGGTAGCCGCAGGCAAAACTCCACATGCGACACCGATCGTTGGTCTCAGGCAAATGTCCACATGCGGCCAGGACAGCGATAGAAGTTTCATTTTCGACTGAATTTAATGCAGCGCTGACTCCATGCGTCTTGCTAAAAAAGGAAAAGATGTGAACTTAGACTCTTCCTACTACGCATTGACGCGTACTAGGACGAAGAAGTCTAAGGCAATACGAGCTCACCAAGCTCAAGCAATTATTCATTCGACCGATCGCCAGTAGGCGCTGCTTACTATGCGTGCCCCTGACGGGAAGTCGTACAAAACTAGCACATGCGTCCAGTCCGCAGAGGCAAATGGACAGGTTTTGTCTCAAAATTCTTCCACTGACGATCTAAAAAAGTTTTGTACGAACCCTAGATCAGGTGTCACGTCATGCACCCGATGAAGGGGCACAAGTACGTAGGTACGTCCAGCCTACGCCGCAGTATCGGTGGTAGAATATTGTCTAGGTCAATTATACTATTTAATCATCTCACAATAAAGTATAATCTGCCAAAAATCTTAACTCCAAGAAGAAGAGCAATATACTTAAAGCAACAAAATGCTCAATCACAAATCTATAGCATGATAAGATATCAAAGAAGTCTAACATAACTATGCTAACAACAACAAATAGAAACAATAACCAAGTCTCAAATATACACCGAAAACAAATCCGGTACCAAAATGCTAAAGAAAAATAACTATGATAACTAGTGATTCCGGCTAGATCTTCCGGCAATTATACCAGAACTAGTGGGTCTATGTCTGCACCATCTATAGGTCGAGGTCCGTAGTACGTCGGACACCAATCTTCCGGATCCTCTGAAAAATATTATCCAGTCAGGAATGGAGCGTAATACAACCCATAGTAGTTCCAATTAATTGACAAAAACCATAAAACAGTAAAATAGGGGATGCTATATACGATGAAAATATAATTGATGATCTAAGAACAATGAAGAAACTAGTAATACTAGCAACTGAAATATAAATCAATGCGTACAAGAATGAAGGAGATGAAATATAATATCAGAAATAGAACAGGGTAATCTATGAACTGAATATGGAATCTACAATATACCATATGTTTGAGATACGAACTAAATATGTGATCGGCTTGGGATATTCAATTATTACACTAAGGAGCTAACTCAACCATACGTGAAGTGTATGATTAGTTAGTAGGCAATGATTACACTACTAGCCGATAGTTCTTGATCACATATATAATTAGTATTTCCTACGACTAGACTGGTACCATGGATCTAATCATGACACGTTACTAGCCAATGTATCCAATGTTTAACCTATAATATCCAATGTTATCCAATACCAACAAGGAGTAGTTATCGATACCATCTCAATAATCAAGATAACATCTCATGACTAACAATCCAATAACAATACCAATCTGTGTACCAATGTGTCAATGAATCATAAGTAACATTTCTAAATACTTGAATTATAGTAGTAATCAAATAATGAAAACTATCAGAGAATATACTCTCCTGTGGTCCAGAGCAAATGATGCAAAATGGTATCTGAACTGGTATCACAGACCTATATATGGAATATTGCATTAATACAAGATTTTGGATAAAAATAAGTTAAACTAGTTCAATTCTAGGTCATAAAGCCATTTCTAAGTCAAAACAGTCAAACTATGTCAACTCTGGGTCAAACTAGTCAAACTTGGTCAAACTAGCTATTTCTAGGTTGTATGAGTCCATCTCTAGGATATTGGGTCCATACATTATGTAACTAGGCTATACTAGCTATACTAGGATACTAGGATACCAACAAAATATCGTATCATAAGATATGTAAGTTATTAGATATGAAAATACTATAATATATATATACAACACAAAATATATAGTACTCCTAGCTAAACTAATGCTAAGTGGATACCTTGGCTTTGAGCCAAAAGCGGTATCATACCACCTACACACCCATCTTGATATACAAACTCAATACCTTGAGTATAAACCAATACCTTGACATTACCTTGGTATCACAAGGTAATACAATATCTAACATTAACTAACTAACCATACATACCTCACTATACACTAATATGCAACTAAACTCATAACTTATAACAATATTAGCTACTAACCATACTAAGATACTATGTTTACCCTTTACCTTGAGATACCCCATTTACCTTGACTAAAATCTCAAGGTAATACCCAATACATTGGTCATATATCTAGTCATTAGATATAACTATATATACACTAACATGCATTTAAACTCATAACTATACTATACCAACAAACATATATTTATATACACCAATTAACTAACTAACCAACTTATATAATACTAACATACTATTTAATACTAAACTCAATACCTGTAACCTCCGATTTCTAATTTCCAAAATAATTAGATTTTAATTTATTTTAAAATATCAAGTTTTATAAAATATTTCTCCTTGAAAATTTTTATTTGATTTTGAACGATGTTTGATTTTAGAAGGTAATTTAAAAATCTTTATAAAAATCATTTTTCCTAAATGACGATGTATTACAAAATAAATAAATAAATAATAATATATATATTCCTCTAGTTTCAAATGTTTATTGGCTTGAAATCATAAAAATTATTTATTAAAGGACTAGTTGTTTCTTCAAAATAATTTTTATAATTAATGGAATAGTAAATAAATAAATTACGTAGCTTTCCTAAAATATTTTCTGAAATTATAATCTTTTCTTTTTAAATTTTACAAATTGCCATTTCCTATTAACTAGCCAGCACACCCTCATTTTTCCCACATGAGAAACTTTTTTTTATAATTAATTCTGGGCCATTCATTATTGGGCCAACCCGCAACCCTTTATCCCACACCCTTTCTCCCTATTTAAGTCCCTCATCACATCTCCCTAGAAACCCTAGCTAGCCTTCACAAATCCCCACAAAGCCAAAGTCACCATCATCTTGTGTGCTCGTGTCTGTGTGTCCAGCATCACCGTGTCAGCCGTGATGACCTCGGGTCCGACCCCGGGTGTCCCACCGTATCCATTCATTTCCTGTGTCCAGATTACAGTATTACAACCAGATTTCCGTGTCCGACACACCCGGACATCACCCCCACACCACAGCAAACACCCACCCCGTGTCCAGACCCGGACACGACCCCTGACACACGCAGAACCCAAAACCCTAACCCTAGATTCAGCCTCGCCTATCGCCGCTGGCCGCCGCGTCTCCCCCGACGTTGAGCTCCGCTGCCGCGTCGAGCTCGGAGACCGCCGCCTGGGATCCGTCGACCACCGCTGAGAACATCCGCCGCCACAGCAGATCCGGGAAGCCGCCGCTGCTCCCGAGACCCGCCGCCGCCGAGTCGACGCCGCCACCGCGTCGAGCCCTCCTCGAGCCAGTCGACGCCGCGTCGTCGAACTCAGCCGACCGCCTCCTCGGGACGAGAGCGCCGCCGTCTTCTCGAACCGAGCACCGCTGGAGCCGACGCCGACGCCGACGCCGACGCCCTGCCGGCCCGACCTCGCCGGAAACCCCAACCGTAAGCCCTCTTTCCTCCTCCCCCTTTTTTCTTCTGCTCTGTATATGTATTTAGGGATTTGTAATCGTTTAATTAATATATGTATATATGTAATAGTTTAATTAATTTGTAATAGTTTAATTAATTTGTAATAGTTTAATTAATTTATAATTAGTTGAATTAATTTATAAAATTAGTTTTAGTTATAATTAATCAGTTAATTAGTCATTTGTCAGTAAATAAATTCTTAATCAGTTAATTAATTTATTAAATATATTAGTTTAGTAAATTTATGTAACTTGTTTATTAATTAAATATAATTAGTTTAGTAATTTCCTATAATAAGTTTGGTAATATATATATATATATATATATATATATATATGCATATTAGTTTTATTGTTTAAAATTTAATTATGTATTATATATAAGGGTTTTTGATTATGAAAATTAGTATATGTATATATAACCGTATTTTGGCATAAATATGTATAGGTAGATCTATATTTTCGTATTGGTATATGTATGTATTTAAAATATGAATAGGTATATTATTTATTTTTTTATCAAATTTTATAATTAAGTATGTATATTAGTTGTATATGTATGTATATTGGGTATTTTTATATGGTATAAAATTAATTTGGTGAATTAGTATTAGTATATTTAATAATAACATTGACAATATATATATTTTAAAAATGTATTTTAGCACATGTATGAGTATACATATATAATGTTCAACTAGTATAAATTAAATATGTGTATTTATATACGTATCCCTACTAGATGACCCTAGTTGACTAGTGCCCTGCCTGACATGGCCCTGAGACCAGTACTTTTGACTGTGTTAGTGTAGCATCTGATGCAAATGTGGTTTTGCTTGTGTTATGTTTATAGGACTGTTGGTTTACCCAGGGGATACTCTGGAACAGGACATCAATAATTACCAGCTAAGGACCCAAGGCGAGTACATTCTCTGATTAGTTTCTAATTTATGATATCTCCTATGTTCACTGTATCTAGTGTAAATATCCATGTTCTGGACACATTGGTTACACGGATTGGTATACACGGATCTCGTCATGAGATGTTATTCCTTATTCATGGTGTAGCTTGTACAAGACTTGTTTCCTTGATATCTTGTGCATGTACAGACACTGATTCCCGGGGAGATTTGCTACCTTCCTAGGGAATCCCGTGCCATAGCGTACCATGATTGGATCTACTATACCAGTCGGGGGTTTGGGGAGTACTTTAGTGTAGATATGTGATCATACCCAACTTTATATGCACCATAGCTCACCCCACATCTCACGTCGGGTGCGGCCTGACCATTTATATGAACCATAGCTGTTACGTGTGATTAGCCTGACCTCTACATGCATCATAGCTAACCAACGGTTAGCCTGACTTTATATGAACCATAGCTAATCACATGTAACCAGCCTGATCAAGTTCCCAAGCCGATCACATGTTAAAGCTAGTACTCAACACACTTAGTCATAGGTTCTTGCTCATGGACATAATGTTTCTTTCCTGCATTTACTTACAGTATTTCCAGTATTTCTCTCATTGTACATTTCTCGTACCTATACATGCATCTGGTATGTTTCCATCTAGAACTGCTACATAGTTTATGTCATTTATATAGAACTGCTATTTAGAGATGTACTTTGCTCCTTCCTGACTGAAAAATATTTTTCCAGACTGTGACCTTAGTAGACTGGTTCCGACACACTTGGGAATTGGAAGTAATGATTGCAGGTATGATTATGTTGTCTCTAGACTTGTGTTGTATTCTTTTATTCTTCAAATTCCTATCGTGCTGTAGTTGTGATTGAGTATGTTGTGAATATTTTATAGTATTATCCGAATCTCCTTATGGAGTTGGATACTAGCGTGAGATTGTTAGTTAGTACACGACCTAGACAGCGTTCTACCGCCGATGCTGCGGCGTAGGCTGGACGTACCCACGCACTCGTGCCCCTAAATCGGGTGCGGGTCGTGACAATACCTACAACTAACATAACTAGCATACCCATTGGATATTTAATACCCATACCCAAGATTTCTAAACTCTCATTACCTTGGTGTGACAAGGTAATCTAGAAATAAATACTAACTAATATTAACTAGTGCTTATATATATATATATATATACTTAACTTACTAAATATATACATAACTTACTGACTTATCAATATAAACTAACTAACCAAATTATATAATACTAACATACTATTTAATACTAAAATTAATACCTACAACTAACATAACTAGCAAATCCATTGGATATTCAATATCCATACCCAAGATTCCTCAACTCTCATTACCTTGGTGTGACAAGGTTATCGAGAAATAAATACTAACTAGTATTAACTAGTGGTTATATATATATACTTAACTTACTAAATATATACATAACTTACTAACTTATCAATATAAACTAACTAGCTTATTAACTAGCTTATCCTAACTTATCAATAACTAAACTATAATCACTCAAACTACTGCAGCTTATCGTCACTGCTGCTGCTTACTGTAGCTTACTGCAGCTTACCGTTGCTTCTAATGCTGCTTCAGCTTGATGCTTCTACTGTTGCTTTTGTTGTTGCTTATTTGTTACTTTTCACTGCTTTCTTCTTTCCTCTAGCTCACATACATACATCTAATACACACATACACTCACACACACACACACACACACACACACACACACACACATATATATATATATATATATATATATATATATACCCACACTAATGATGCACATAAACTCTCCTACTCTCCAATGACCACCAACACATCACAATTATAATAGAAAATACATATAACTATATATATATATATATATATATATATATATATATATATATATATATATATATATATATAACAACTATGAATACAATACTCTAATAGGTATAACCAAGGTAAATTGAATTGAAATACAAGAAAACAAACACGTGGAGTGCACCACACTCGTATCACGCTAGATCTATGATACTCTTGCGATACGAGTCCACCACACCACCTAACGTACCCTGAAGGACACGAACAAGCCTAAAATTATAATTATGAACAATACGAAGAGTTAGCTACTCAACTACGTGTCCGTATCAAAATATGACATGCTCAAACCCCCGTGTCAGAAGAAAACTCCCAAATCAATCTGTATCGCCAAATTATCGAGATACGGCCTACACGTATCCAATTATGGACACGATACTAGTCACACACAACCAAATACATATCAATTTGGTCTAATTGACCTATTGACAAACACATAATGTGCCAATCTCAGAATTCTCCCAAAATTGACACAAAATACTACATAACTTTCTCCATAGGCCTCCTATGAACCTAATTCCAATTCCTATGGGTAGCCTTAGTACATGGGAGGGTTCTTAATGATTAAATTACAGATTTAGAGTCTAATTTGAGAGAAAAACTAAATTATACCTATTGGAAGATGGATTCCCAATAAAAATCCTAAATTATGTGTCAAGAGCCTTCAACTTGTAGATCCTTGCTCCTCCTTGTAGATCCATGATTCCTCCTTGTAGATCCTTGCTTGCTCCTTGTTCTAATGGTCTCCAATGATGAATAGGAAAGGAATTGGAAAGAAATTTGGATAGAATTTGATGTAGGGATGAAAAAATTTGGAAGAGAGAAATTCTAGATCTAAATTTGGAATGAAGAAAAGTGAGGAGAGAGAATCTCCACCCCCTTATGTAGTGGCCGGCCTTGTCCCCTCTCCAAGAAACTATGAAATGTCCACAATACCCCTTGGGGCTTGTCATGAAGAAATTAATTAAGGAGAAAAGGTTCTAATCCAATAGTTTAACTAATTAATTCATTGAGGAAAGATTCTAATCCAATAGTTTAACTAATTAATTCATTCTCCTAATGAATGGGCTTACTATTGGGCTCAATTCTAACTAGAATGAAATGTTGATCCATAAATAAAAGAGAAAATAAAATGAAAAGAGAAAACACTTAGAACAAGCACTCAGAAGGCAAAATAGAAGAAAGTAGTCAATTTTTAATGCCTTTTAATCTCCTTTCCTTCTCCTCTTTATAGGTCTAATGTGACCTTCCCTTATGGGTCTAGTGTGACCCCCTATTACTCGTTTCGTCCACCGGATCATTTAGTGGAGCTCACCTTTTTTAGTAGTGGGGAATCCGTTTTAGAAAGTTGCTCCCTGATTGGGATCATACATCATTAAGATATGTTGTAGGTCTTCCACCTCATCTTGTAGGTCTTCCATCCACTGGAATAAATGGTCCCATTGCTTTCCTAGGTCTTCAACGTTTGCTTTCAAGTCTTCTATCGTTTGGTAGTGCTTTCTTTTTAGGGTTCACATCTTTTCATGATGTCTTTTTTTCCACCATTTCTTTTTAGCTTTATAGTAAAGCTTAAAAAAGTCTTTGAGCTTGTCTTTAACATGAGGTAGTGGAGAATGGGCCCACCATGCTTCTAATTGCTCCTTTCATTCCATCAATGTCATCATCCGGGTCATTGGGATCAATCGGATCCTCCTTCTCAATCATGGAGATCTCATATATCTGCAAATTGTAACCCCCAAGACGGAGGTTGCTTGAAAAATTAACAGTAAAACTATACTTGTCATCATAATCTTGATTTTTAGAGATATAATCAACAAGTAAGATATTTTGGGCTACAATGACCGTCCCAATTCTTTCCACACAAATGATAGCGAGTCTGGAGAAGAACTCTTCTGCGGCTCTTACGATCTTCTGAGAAGTTTTGTTTCTGAAACTTCTCATAGGCCAGACAAGGGTCTTCAACAACTTTTTGAAGTTTCCAGATCTGCGCAGATGGGAAGAGTTTGATGTGTTGACGTTCTTCCTAAATGGCCCAAACCCGGTACCTAAAAACCGTCTGAAATTTTATAGAATGAGTTTCCATGGCATTAACACATATATATATGGAATAACTCCCTCATATTCTTTCAGATTTTTTTTGTTAAGATAGATCTCATGTGCGAGTCCCTTCTTGATGTGGGACCTATATTTTGGAATTTCTTGAAAACGGGCGATAATACAAGGCCTACCCAAAGGATTTCTGATAAGATCTTCGTTTTCCAAGGGTTGAATAATATTAGTATCTTCTAGCTCTTTGAAAAATTTGATGAGCCTGTCTTCGTTTATGATATTCTGCTGGAACATAGTTAACATCTGCTGAACCATTAATTCAGCTTCTAACTCTTGTACCTGCTCGTTTTGTATTTGTATTAAATTAAGGAGTTCAACAAGCTCCTGCATCCTGATGTTAGCCATATCATTAGTTTCAAGAGTCTGAAGGATCATTCTCAATTCTCCAGACCTAGTGTCCTGTAAAAGAGATTGTTCTTTTACAGCAAGGGTTTTAGATTTTGATGTAGAAGAAAATATTACCAAGTCTTTTAGTATTTTTGTTGTTTTTTCCCGCTTGCCCTCCGAGACCTGACTCATATATTCCTCATTAAGAAAAAGTCTTTCTACCTGAGAGAGCCAACAACTTACAGTTTTGATATCAGCAGACCGACGTGCTCGGTAACAGTTATTGAAAATATCCCAAGCGTCTTCTCTCAAGCGTTTGTTATACAATTCTTTTACCATAATATTAGCAAATTGCGTTATTCACCAGTCTTGGTGGGTTATTCACCCGGGATTGGTTATTCACCATATTTAGAGGGTTATTAACCCTAGTTTGGTTATTCACCATTGTTTGTGGATTATTCACCCTTGCTTGGTTATTCACCAAAGTTTACGGGTTATTCACCCTAGAAACTACTGGTTTCTGGCAATTCGCCCCAGCTTGTTCAGTGCTTGTACTGGCAATTCCCATATTCTTTTTGACCTCCTTGAATTCTCCCTCTCGTTTTATTGCGTCAAGCATCTTCTTGAAACGACTTAACTCATCCTCGTCCATATTTCATAAAGCAAGATAGTTAGTATATCCTAGAATATATTCTACCTCATAATTGAATATCTCCAAATATATAGCAATCCTAATTCTTCTTTTATTTTCCTCTGGGTTATTGATGGTTCATTTCTTAAGGAACAGAGAGACGAATTTATTATCAGTCTGGATATAAAAATTTCTATAAAGAAGATAAATATTTAAAGTTTTAATAGCAAGTTTAACTACTAATAATTCTTTATCATACGTGGCATACTTGAATTGTAGAAAAAAATTCTGATGAATAAGCCATAATTTCTTTATTTTTGGTAATAAGAACACCTGCCCAAAAATTGTCAGAGGCATCAGTCTGTAATATCACCTTTTCATCTTCTAAAGTAAAATAGAGAATTTTTTGATCTTTAATCATTTCTTTGATTATAGCAATTTTCTTTTGCTCCTCGGGAAGGAAAGAAATAGAAATTTTACTAGTATTCTATTTACGGGGTTGTTTACCTGTAATTTGTTTATAATTAGCATATTCCTTAGTTAATCTTTTTTTGGGTTTTTCAATCTTTGCGGACATATGTGGAATAAACTTTCTTCCAAAATTAAGAAGGCCAAGAAAACTTTGTAACTCCTTTAAGGTTTTAAAGGTTTCAGAAAAATCTCTTATTTTTGTATATATGTGCTTCTGTAGTTCAATTTGTCCGTTTTTAATAAATTTTCAAAGAAAGTCGATTTCAGTTTTAAAGAGTTCTATTTTCTTGGGGCTTAGAGCAATACCATTATCAAGTAAAAGTTGCACAATAGCAAGAAGATTATGTTTATGTTCTTCCTCTGTTTTATAAAAGACTAAATTATCATCAATATAAACAACAACATAGTCTAAGTGTCCAAAGATAGAATTCATCCATTTTTGGAAGATTTGAGGAGCATTTTTAATCCGAAAGGCATAACTAACCATTCAAAATGACCTTGAGGACAGCTAAAGGCTGTTAACTTAATTGAGGTTTTAACTTGTAGTTTGAGTTGCCAGAAGCCCAATTTGGTATCAAACTTACTGTAAAATTTAGCTCCTTGAATCTGCTTAATTAAGTTTTCAGCAGAGGAAATAAAAAAACCATCAAATTTTGTGTAACTATTTAGCTTTCTATAGTTTATAACCATTCTAGGTTTTTTTTTATTTTATCTTCACATGATTTCTTACTAAAAAGGCAGGAGAAGAATGAGGACTAAAGCTTTTTTATATAAGTTTTAATTTAAGAAATTCACTAATCTATTTGGCAAATTCTTGTTTATTAGTCGGAGTAACCATGATGATATTTACTCGAACTTTGGAGTCTTTATAAATATTTATGAGTTTAATTTTACAAAACCTAGGTGCTTTATTAAACCATTTCAATGGATTGTCCGTATATAGTGGTTCAAGCATCCCATGAATAACTTTAGTAAAATTATTTGATAACCAAAACATTATATGAACAGATTTTATCATTTTGTTCAGCAACGTTTTGTTCAACGATTTTATCAATCATATGAATTTGTGGTAGAAAATTACCACGCTGTGCTGTATGTTGGAATTTGTCGGCTATTGGTACAATAAAGGGTACTCGAGGGATAGAAATATTATCAAAATTAATATAATGAGCATTAAATGGTGGATAATGTCGTAGATTATCAATTCCAATAATACAATCCATATCAAATTCTTTTGGTAGAAGAACGAAATCAAAATCATAAGCTTTTGTTGTACCATGTATATCTGGAAAATAGTTGTGTAGGTCTTTTACTTTATGATTAACATGGACATGTCGTCCCATAAAATAATTTAATTTTTTTTTGTCTAATTGTAAGCGAATGTTTTCAGGAATAAAATATTCCTGTAATAAACTAACTTCAGCTCATGTATCAAAACGAGCATAAATAGTAAACTTTTGATAGCCTAGAATACATATTATTAATGGCACATAAATATGTAATTGTGCTTTAGATTGGAAATCAATAGTTCTGATCATATTGATATTAGGAAAATTATCCTCTTCCCTATTACAAGGAAAATTATTTTCATTATTTAGAAAATTCTCTCAGATATTATATTCAATAGGATGATCAATGGCTTCTAAAGCTAAATCAATATTGTCCAGAGATGTACTAACATTTCCATATCTAGGATGTTATCAGAGTTTAGTATATCATCAATCCAAGGATTGGAGGAAATAGCATTTATTTTTGGATGATCTCCACGATATCTAGTAAAGTGTTTAGACAGAACTTGGGTTATTCTATCTAAATGTCTCATGACAATGGTTCTATAGTTACTTAAATGAGTTTCCTTTATAATGCTTTTAAACTTTTTTACTAATGGAGTCATATGATATGCATCTGCTATATTTTGTTAATCATGTCTCATATGGTTTATATACCAATCTGAATATTTATTTTTGCTTAGTTCTAGGGTGAAACAAACACTTCTTTTTCCCTTATCAATAGGTTTACTCATTAATTTGTCTATCACATATTTGAGAAAGAGGGACTTTTAAGATCATATCCCGTCAATCTTTAAGTTGTTCTTTTTCAAGAATTTGGTGTGTTCTTCCTTCTAAAGGTGGAGTACTAATACTCATTCTTTGTTGAATATCGGATATATTTTCAGGTAACAATTCTATGTTTGCAAGATTGTATATAGATCTGGCTCTACTTAATCTGGAGGTTGATCCATGTTCAGAGTTAGATTTGCATTTTGGTTCTCTAACTATTTTAGGTTGTTTTTCTTGTACAAAAGTAGAGATAGTGTTTGATGAAGCAATAAAATATTCAGTAGGTACTTCAATCTTTGGTTTTAATGTTTTACGAATAATTGTATTTCATTATCCGTTTTTAAATGTTCTAATTTAACTAATCTTGCTTGAATAGTTTTTCCTATTCCAACTTTGAATAATCTAACAAATTATTTTGGTGTAATGGATTTAAATGTTGGAGTGACATTTAAAGCCAGCATATGTTCCCATTGTATACTTATAACCTTAGATCCAGGTAAAAATTCAATACCTTGTAAATTAATTGACAAAGTACAAGTTTTGTCAATATTTTGATCGTCAAGACTTATAGAGAAATCTGGATGGATATTTATACCAAATAACCTATTTACTAGGTTGGATTGGCACCTCGAATTATACTATTTAGAGGATTATCAATAATTCTTTCATCCGTAGAGGCTAAAAGTATAAGAGTGTCAATTCCTGATCTGAGTAATCCTGTAGTTTTTAACTGAATTAATCCTATGTGAAGATATTTCATCTTAGGATATTTCTTCTTTAGTCTTTCTATTTTATTTTTATCAAGTAATTGTATGGAAGAAAAATCCTTATATCCTTTTAATTCTATATTACCATGCATTCTTTCGAATATGTTTGTATATTTATTTAAAAAATTTGACTCAAGAGAGACTGGCTTATAAACTTCCCTCTTGTCCGAATGAGGGATTAATTCTTTTAGATTTTCTAAATCTTCATCAGAAATTTCTAAATGTTCTCCTTCACTATTTGGAAGACTAGAATTAGTGGTTTCTTCTAATGAGAACTGGTTCATATATATTCTAAATTCATAATAACTTTCTCTCGGAACTTCCCTAAGATTAGTTATTGATGATTCTGCTAGTATTTCTAGTAACTCTTCCTTTATCATTGGAAGATCTCCATATTTATGTATTACCAGTAATCCAATTGGATCACAATTTTCAATCATGTAATCTTTATCTTCATAAGAAGTATTTTTCATCGTTATTGAAACATTGGACCATGACACAGGCTGTATAAATCCCTGGGATATAAATATATTTTTATTAGCATGTAAGGGTATATTATGAATGATTCCCAAATATCCTATTGGTATAAAAATTCTTATGTCAAGAAAAATTTCTATTGTATGATATCTCTGAATCCTTATATTTTTATTTATATATAAAGTATATCCCACCGATATTCCTCCCTTCTTTGGAAGAATAGCTTGCTCATTTAGGAGTGTGATTCTTATTTGGTTTTGAGTTTTATTTATAATAAGCATATTAATCTTTAGATAATTAAAGCTTTCCTCAAAACTGTCAATTTTAGAATCATCTTAATAGACTGATTCAATTTCATATATAGATGAGGCTGAAGTATCACTACTAAATTCATCTATAGTACTGTCACGACCCATACCCGCTTTTTGGATACGATTACGTGGCCAAGCCCAGCCTACACCGCAGCATCGGTGATAGTACACTGTCTATGATAACAAGGGTCCATCAATCCAAATAGATAATATTTAATAACAAATTCAAATCTATTGCTAATTCACAATATTTACATAGTTTTACAAGATTCTTAATTTATAATTAAATCATAACTCGGGAACAAACCCTCTAAACATCGAATCCAAAGAAGTTGTTATAGTATATAAATTCTAATATTGGCCTCCAAAAGGATCTCAATCTCCAACAAAATCTAATAAGCAAGATAGCAAGTCACCTAAAAATGTTTACCCAGTCAGGATGGAACGAATACAATCCAATAGCAGTTCCAGTTAATTGACAAGTACTATAAAAAGTTAATAGTTATGAAATACTTAATGAGCATAATAATGGAATAGGGTACATCATAGAGGAACAGTTAAATAAAGAAATAATGAAAGACAAGAAAGAAGAACAAAGAAGCATGTAAAGACAGACAGATATGTGAACTAGAAAATATGTCATGCAAGTGTACAATCAGCAAGTATAGATTAATCCAGAATGACTGCATCTAACTAGTGTTTTGAAATACCAAGTTAACATGTGAACGACTAGGAGGTAATATCCGGCAAACCATATGTGTCATGTTTGGCTGCTATTATTCCAGAAAGACCATGGATGGAAAGGGTAGTTCACACGTCTCCTAGGTATTTCTTCGCCTGACAAGTTTTCATGGATCCAAGTCCAGACACGAATAATCTCAATAGTCCAGAAGATGTCAACAGGCCAGAAAATACATTAGTCCAGTAATTCATTAGTCCAGAAAAAAATCAATAGGCCTGAAAATATGTATCTCACGAAAATGAATCCATACAATACCAATCCGTGTATCCATCATGTCAGGAATCAGGTAAAACAAAACTATAAACATGCATCATAGAAAATATCAAATAATGAAAACTATCAGAGAATGTACTCGCCTGTGGTCCTTAGCTGGTACGATTCAGAATCCAAGTCAAAGTACAAATAGCCTATGTATTACGAATTTACCATGTCAAAAGATATTTTATTTTTATTTATTTAATTTTGGAATAATTACTCTAAAATACTATTTTAATCTTATTATTCTAATTTTTAGGTTAATTCCTAAATTTTGTCCAAAGGAACTAAATTTTATCAACTCGAGATTCATGGCACGCAAATCGAGACGATCTGTTGACCGAAAAGTCAACCGATACAAACTCAACTTTTATGCATGAATTCCTGTATATTTCAGCATCAAAAATATGCTGGAAATTATAGCTCATCTGTATTCAAGTTCGTTTGGAAATTATTGCACATACCAAAACCATATGTACAACGATGGTTAATTGTTAACCTAGATGTTCTACAGAATTAACAGCACCGAAATATTTCATATTAAATCCTAGGAAAAACATATGTCAATTATTTCGACATTAGCTTTCTGAAAATTTAAATGTTTCGTGATTCTGATTCCTGGTTCTCCCGGAATCGCGAAAACACCGAGACGCATCTATTTTCGGATATACTGTGCTCTACGAATTTTCTAAAATTTAATATTCAGAATTTCGTGAAACAATTTACATATTTAGAAAACTAACCTCAATACGGTTCTAACACAAGAAACTGGACCGCGTTTGGAGTCCGGAGCGATGAGTAATGGCTTCTGGAAAATGAAGGAAATCCTAGATAACATCCCCTCAAATCTCTCCCTCTCTCTAAAATAATGCGATAATTAAGGTTATATATATATATATATATATATATATATATATATATATATATATATATAGAGAGAGAGAGAGAGAGAGAGAGGATAAGGGAGGTGAGATGGCACCTCACTCTCAAAACAAGGGTGGCGGTGACGTGGCACAATTCTAACCACACATTTCATAATTGGCAAATTGCACTTAATCCCCTCCCCTTGTTTGTGTGGTTGAGATTGTGCCACATCACCGTCACCCTTGTTTTGAGAGTGAGGTGCCACCTCACCTCCCTTATTCTATATATATATATATATATATATATATATATATATATATATATATATATATATATATATGTTGGCTGACATGCGGCTGAATGAAAAGTGATAGGCTGACACGTGTCATAATCTGGTTGGATTATTTTGTTTATATTATTTTTTTGATTTGCCTTTATCAAAATATTATTTAAGTCGTTTTAAATCTAAATAACTCAAAATAAACATTAAAAATAATCATAAAAATCTGAAAATATTACAGAAAATATATTTTGAACCCAAAAACCCTAGAAAAGTACTTGGGGCAATTTTATGTTAATAGGTTTCCTACTATAATTAGGAGAAGCTCTAAAAATTAGTTTTACCTATTTAACTAAAAATAAATATTAAAAATATTCCAAAAATACTGAAATAATTTCAAAAAATATATAATAATATTATAAACACTAAAAAATTATGTGGGTCCACTCTATATTCCTGGACTTGCACAATAAATTCTACAAGTCCTAAAAAATTAGTTATTAGCCTAAATAACTCCCAATAAATACAAAAAATACGCAAAAAATTTCCAAAAAATTCTAGCAAATATATTTAATTATTTAGAACCTAAACTAAAAGTTTGGGACATTTTTAATTATGTTTGTCTCTAAAATAAATTTTTGAAAATTACCGTTACTAGTTTTTAATTAACCAAAAATTGTGGAAAAATCTCATTAGCCCCAAATTAACCTAATAACAACGTTTAAGCAAGAATTTCAGGATACGGAGGTTACAAGTCTACCCACCTTAAAAAAAAATTCGTCCTCGAAATTTAAAATCCTCAATATTTTTTGTTTAGACCATCAAAATTTAAAATCCTCAATATTCCTATCCCATGCATAATAATTGAAACACAAGATATTTGAAGGATATCTTACTTGTTAAGCTACATATCCAAGAACTAATATTTAAGCTACCATATTAGATTAAAAAAAAGGATCACGTACCAGTAATGTGCATACTAATAAAGAGCTCTTTATTCATAAACTGGCTTTGATACCAGAAAAGTACATAAATAAATAATATTCATTCCACCGGATTGCTTAAAAGAGCTTGTATGGAAGCTATGGAAAGAATCTGTGAACAAGCTAAAGCGCAAAAACATTACTATAATTATTTTTATTTTTATAATAACTATTTTGGGTCCTATAATTAACCCAATCTTCCCTTGTATAGGGGTTATAATTTGATAGCGAAGGCATATTGGGTGTAGTATTTGGTTCAGTGCTAGCCTCACGATGTGCTAGACTAATTTCTGGATCAAACTGGTGAATAACTACTTTTTTGATGTTATTCACTAACAGAATGTCATAAACGAAGACAGGCTCATCAAATTTTTGAAAGCGCTATAAGATACTGATATTATTCAGCTCTTGGAAAACGAAGATCTTATCAGAAATCTTATGGGTAGGCCTTGTATTATCGTCTGCTTTTAGAAAATTCCAAAATATAGGTCCCACATCAATAAGGGACTCGCACATGATATCGATCTTAACACAAAAAATTCGGAAGAATCCTTGCATTGACGCACTTCTCACCAAGCTCTTTGTGGGGGGCATTATCCGGGATAGCATTTGACTGGTTTTGCAGCCTACAAGATAACTACATCTCGTCGTTTGGACGACCTCAAGAGTCTTTTCTCAAAAGATTCTACGACGAAGGAAGCGACATGACGATGTCCTCCCTGATGGATGTTACCCAAGGGAAAAGGGAACTCGTTCGAAATTATATCGAGCGTTAGGATATAATTACTTCGTCTTGGGCTTTCGTCGCTGGAAAGTTGTTGAACTAGAGAGATACCATGTTAGCAGCATCCGTCTTGTTATCGATGTCCAAGGTAAGAGCCTTAGGGTCGAGTAGACACTAGATGTACCGCATCAGTGTGTAGCAGTCCCGCGTCGTATGATGGACGTAGTGATGGTAGTAGCAGTAATTCGGATTATTCATCTCGGCTGCCTCAACAGGGCACTTGACGTCGGGGAGCCGAAACTTGTTTCCCTTCATCAGTACGTCAAAGATGGGCATGACGTCGTCATCTTCGAAGGAGTAAGTCTCCTAGGGCTTTGGAACCTCAGCCGACTTTTGCTCGGGCTTCTTGGTTATGTTTGCCACCAAGGCCTGCTTTTATTTTCCATCACGGCTGTTATTGTGGCTTGTTGTTGTTGTTGGGACATTTTCTCTATCATTGGCGACAGGGATCTGTATTCCCAAGAGCCGGGAGTCCTTGACCTTCTTCTCAGCGCTGATAGCGCTTATGATGAACATTGTCCAGTCTTTGAACTAACCGTCGCCCATCCAGAGGATGACAGCTGGAAGAAAGTTTCTGCAGCACATGTCCATCAGTGTCGACTCAGGATTGCCTGGGGGCAACCTCAGTCTCAAAATAACTCATGTAATGACGGGGGAAAGTCCTCCCGTCGAATGGGTTTAAGTTAAATGTCTTGTACTTGGGCGGGTACGACACCTCTATCCACTCACGGGGGTATGGTTGTCGTATCCCGAGCTCGCGCAGTGAGTCCCGACTGCCCATGGAATCTAAGCGAGAACCCGGAGTTCTAGGACTTCCCTTATTGCTTCTCTGGCTTCGTCTCCGGCGGAAGGGGCAGATGAGCCAAGCAAAGGGTGACTACCGCCAATGAGCGGAGCGGTTGCGTCAAAATTTGCGTTGGTCACAAGGTCCAAGCTTGCTTGTCCAGAAGCCCTTGCTGGTTGGGAAGCCATGTTTGCTTTAATTTTCAGCATTGCCTGGGTCAGGGCTTGCATTGATGAAGTCAATGTCTGCTTCATGGCATCAAGAGCCTCGAAGAGTTGTCGGTCATTGGGGCCTTCGTGTTCATCCCTTGCCATGTATACAATCCTAACATGGGGAGAGATAGATGGGGCAGTGGACGTCGCACTCTCCTTCTCAGATTCTTGCCGGAGTAGTCATCAGGTTGCGTCGCCTCCTTCTCGAATTCAGAGAGAATACTACCCCCAGCATAGGAGGCTATGTCATCTTGACGAGGGTGGCCACCCCAGTGATATCAGAGTCTGTTCCTTGGGAATTACCGCCTTCTCGGAACGTCGGGTTGTTGTATAGGTCCGGAAGATTACTACCCCCAGCTTGTGTAACCCCCAGGGGTCCTAATAAAAAACTACCCCCAGCGGCTGATAGTTTTTTTTTCGAGCGGGTACCTTAGAAAACACCTTTCGTAGGTCCCGTCGTTGGTCCTCTTGGTAGTCGTCTTCTCAATACGTTAATCGAGAGTGACAGACTGGAGGTGTTGGGCTTCCTTCCTCGCATGGTGGAAGGGTCCTTCTGAGTAGAGTAACATGAGGCGAATGGTAGCACCTCCTCTGGTGTTTGTACCTGATTTTCGGGTTGTTTTCAGTTAGGTGCCTTCGGATGCAGTCGTTATTCATCAAGACTGGTGAATAACTACTCCGGCAAGAATCTGAGACGGAGAGTGCGGCGTCCACTGCCCCATCCATCTCTCCCCATATTAGGATTGTATACATGGCAAAGGACGAACAAGAAGGCCCAAGTGATCGACAACTTTTTGAGGCTCTTGATGCCATGATGCAGACGGTGAGTTCATCAATGCAAGCCATAACCCAGGCCATGCTAGAAAATAAAGCAAGCATGGCTTCCCAACCAGCAAGGGCTTCTGGACAAGCAAGCTTGGACCCTGGGACCAATGCGGATTCCGACGCAACCGCTCCGCTCATTGGCGGTAGTCACCCTCTGCCTGGCTTATCTGCCCCTTCTGCCAGAGACAAAGCTAGAGAAGCAATAAGGGAAGTCCTGGAACTCCGGGCTCTCGCCTAGATTCCATGGGCAGCCGAGATTCACTGTGCGAGCTCGGGATACAACAACCATACCACTACGAGTGGAGAGATGTGTCGTACCCGCCTAAGTACAAGCCCTTTAACTTGAACCCATTCGACGGGAAGACTTTCCCCCGTCAATACATGAGTTATTTTGAGACTGCAATAGGGCACCTACCTTGCATTGACGCACTTCTCTCCAAGCTCTTTGTGGGGGCATTATCCGAGGTAGCATTTGACTGGTTTTGCAGCCTGCAAAATAACTGTATCTCGTCGTTTGAAAACCTCAAGAGTCTTTTCTCAAAAGATTTTACAATGGAGGAAGCAACATGATGATATCCTCTTTGATGGATGTTACCCAAGGGTAAAGGGAACTCGCCCAAATTATATCGAGCATTTCCGACAAGCAGCGCTGAGGTTGCCCCCCTTGGATGTAAGCTTTGAGGCCGGTCAGTCCACTTAATTTATTAGCTTAGTTATGGCTGGGCTTAACTTGGATAGTCTGCAGGGCATGTGACCAATAGAGAGGTTCTCAAGATTGCATTTGCTAGTAATTAGGTTTTGTGATAGCCCTAGTTAGCTAAGGATAGCAAGCCGTAAACATTGCTTGGCCGTGTTTTATTCATTGTTACTATTGTTCGTCCAGTGTCTTTCCTTTCTCGTATGGTTACATTATTAGTAAGTGACGAGAGACTAGGTTCGACTCTAGAAAAAAATTATAATCCTGGTCCTTGTTTGGCTTAAAGGTTATGGTTCCTATTTCGAGGAGTTCTCGTATTTTCTTGTTGCTTGCCGACTTATCTTTTCCTTTTCTTGATTATTGTCGCCTATGGGTTTACTTTCTTCACTGATTAATGTCATTTACATGCTTATTGCTTTTACCTTTCCGTGATCCCGTGCATGCCAACTTTACTTGACGTGGTGTATATATGTTCACGTGCTCAGTTTTACTTTACATCAACAGTTTGTTTCCATATTTCACAGTGCCTTTACATCAGCAGTTTATTTTCATGTTTTACGGTGCTCTAATATTCCGATGGTTATATGTTGCTTAGTATATTGTAGTTGTGTTGCATTTTTGGCCTCATTTGTGGTACTTGCTATTATGGGGTCTGGCCCTACTGGTTTTACTTGGCCAGATCCGGTAGCAGAGCCAGAGGATCTTTCGTACCTTCCCGGGGATGGTGACCACCAGGAACACCAAACCGATTGAGTGGGTTCCTATTTTGTTCTCCCACTTATTGTACATATTCTTTTGTGACGTTTAGCCCCGAGCACTTGTTTAGCTCGTATTTGTACCTGATACATCGCCCACTGGGCATGACATGACTAGCATATTCTAGACCATGGCTAGAGCTGATCATGTATGACTATTACTCTTGCTAATTCTTTATTTTGTATCATTAGATTCATGATCATCTATGTATATTCGGTTTGGGACGCTTTACTATCTTGCTTCTGATGATCATATATCTTGTATATTGTAGGTTCCTGTTTGTGATTGACACACTAGGATTGTTTGACCTAGGTTGACTGATGGCTTGTAGTATTAACCTCCCATGTCTATTTACAGCCGTGACCGTATCTCGGGGTACTAGAGTACTCTGGTATACGTAGTTGGATTTGTCTGCCCTCGCTCTCCAGTATTCTGGTTCTGGGGCGTGACAGTTGCTGACAGGATATAATCGGGATTCTCAAGGCTTGTAGAAGACTCTTGGAAATGATGCGGAGTGATGAGTCTGGGTCGATATGTATTCGGTTCACCCTGACAGAGCCGATATAGCGAGTGTAGTACAACGGCTTGTCATGGATATTACTTTTTAGCAACATATCCTCTTAGAAGAAAGTAATATTGGGGATATTTTTTATGAAACTGTGTCAATTGGGACATTTAGTGGCATTATCATCTGGCATCTTAATCTGTGTCAGGTAACTGTCAGCGTGCAGTAATGCCTCGTTTAGGACGTCACAAGTATCTTTTGAGAGACGGAGGAGCTCAAAGATAGAAAGTCAAGCCGGTGTATTGGCAAGTTGTGCCATTATATCAAATTTGTAAGGCTTGTCAAGTCTTTGTGGAAGATCCTTCTTCAAGGGCTTATCGAAGTGAACCTCATTTTGATTTGCCTTGTCAGCTGCCTTGGGAAGAGTTGGGGCAATAAGAGCGGATGGCATTGGAGCGACATCTTCTTGAAAGGGCTCATAAGTTGGTAGATAGGTTCTAACAGACCTGGTTTCTCCAGACATTACTTCGTCTGTAATAGCAGCAAAGGCCATATGGCATGGCTTGTTCTTTTTTGAAGACTTGGAATCAAGAGAAGACCTCCTTGTTCCAAATCATTTACAATATTGGGGTGAACCTACATGATTTTACCTTGAGGAGTACTAAGAGGGATTAACCCTCTTGCTTCATTATGCACTGATGGGAGGTTAACAACATTCATCGTTGCCTTTGGTATTGGAATAACCCCAACTTGCACTTCTTGGGTATCATGCCCCGATCCCGAAGGTCCCGACAACGCCCTCGCCTCACCGCGCCTCGGCGCTCCCGCGGGGTGTGTATTATCGTTTGCCATCGAGATGTGATGCCGTGCCAGCCTGGGGCTGCGCCCGCACAAGGCAACATCGTTAAAGTTGTGGCTATCATCGAATCGATCGAGTACGCAGCGGAGTGACAGTGTTGCAAACTATAATCTATCTGAGTATACGGGGCAAAGATCGAGGCACGAGATTCTCTGAATACAATAGCATCGTTCCATACATTATGTCCCTCTATACAAAAGCAGCTCAAAGCAATCGATACGGCTCAAGGCATCGAAACCAGATTTTCGGGTCCCAGGGATGAGGCATGCCTATCGCTTCTTCGGACGATCCAGCACCTGCGAACAAGCAAACTGTTGGTGGATCAGCACTTTGGAGAAAGTACTGGTGAGTATAAAATCAACTGAACATAAGCAACATTCACTAAAACCAACACTAAGTAATCATGTAATAAAATATTATATTACTAGTAATCTTTCTAGTTTTACCTAGATTCATTACATGCAGGAGGGATGGAGTCATATTACTTCTTTTGGAAAACATCTTTAAAAACAGAGTCTATGTTTGATTCATTCAAGCACACAAGGCAAGCCGATTACTCTATTATCAGGGTGTGTGCAGCGTGTCTCGTGAGCTATACCCAAAGACTCTAGGGACAATGCACCATCTAGGGACTATCCTTCTATATGCTTTTCGGTCCCCGAGAAACTCAGGATCGATAGTGGAAATCCAGCTAACCAATGACTCATTTATCTGATGCTATTAGCAGCTGTGACTCATTGTTGCTCTTCACTAACATTATAGCAGTCGTGACCAAGGTTCAGCTCTTAACTAATAGCCATTGTCCGACAGATGTGAATGCATGAAAAACTATGAAATAAACTCTACGATGCAGACGATATGAACAAGCAAACCATCTATCTCTTCTCTGTGCGGACTGGCCGCCCTCTCTGAACAAGTTCAAGCACTGTCTGGTTCTCTATCAAAACACAAGCGATATGGAAACATGTTCAAGCAATCTCTTACTCTTTAGACAAGCATTTAAAGTTCTCTAGTTAGGCAAGCAGATTCGTTTCAATGTCAAGCTATGTGAGTTCTCTTATTAAGCATGCAAAGGCAGGTTCTATCATTCTTCTTATGAAACTAACTTCTTAGAAAGGCATTCAGAAACTCATATTCATTATTAAGGCGTGCAAGAATCAGAGAATGAAGTTCTGCCCACTCACCTGGATCAGTCATCTCCTGGTTCAACAATGAGCTCTTAAGGAAGATATCATTTTTGAGTCAGCAAATCGATCTCTTGTACATAGTGCCGACGCGGAGCGGGACACTACATACTTACCCACCAAGAAAGAGTTTCGTCCTCGAAACTCAAGAAAAAACTTTTCGATATCCTGAGCAGCGAAAGTCCTCTTCCGTCACCATCCTCAATCGAAAACTCTAGCAAACTACAAGCACGAAAGCACAACTCTCAAGCAACAAATCAAATCCAGAAAATATTTGCACAACTTTAAGAATATCTATGGACTTATTGTATGGAATGCTCTACTCAATAATGATATCAATACACAAGGAATCGTCATCTAGAAGCAGCAGCAAAATGGGCGTAAGGCCAGATGATCGAGTTGCTCTGATACCATTATGTCACGTCCCGATCCCGAAGGTCCCGACAACGTCCCCTCCGGGTGCAAATCACCGCGCCTCGGCGCTCCTGCGGGACGTGTATTATCATTTGCCATCGGAACGTGATGATGTGCGAGCCTGGGATTGCGCCCGCACAAGGCAACATCGTTAAAGTTGTGGCTATCATCGAATCGATCGAGTACGCAGCAGAGGAACAGTGTTGCAAACTATAATCCATCTGAGTATACGAGACAAAGATCGAGGCACGAGATTCTCTGAATACAATGGCACCGTTCCATACATTATGTTCCTCTATACAAAAGCAGCTTAAAGCAATCGATACGGCTCAAGGCATCGAAACCAGATTTCTGGGTCCCAGGGATGAGGCATGCCTATCGCTTCCTCGGACGATCCAGCACTTGCGAACAAGCAAACTGTTGGTGGGTCAGCACTTTGGAGAAAGTACTGGTGAGTCTAAATTCAACTGAACAGAAGCAACATTCACTAAAACCAACACTAAGTAATCATGTGATAAAATATTACATTACTAGTGATCTTTTTAGTTTTACCTAGATTCGTTACATGCAGGAGGGACGGAGTCATATTACTTCTTTTGGAAAACATCTTTAAAAACAGAGTCCATGTTTGATTCATTCAAGCACACAAGGCAAGCCGATTACTCTATTATCAGGGTGCGCGCAGCGTGTCTCGTGAGCTATACCCAAAGACTCTAGGGACAATGCACCATCTAGGGACTATCCTTCTATCAAGCCGACACGATGAACTATCTATATGCTTTTCGGTCCCCGAGAAACTCAGGATCGGTAGCGAAAATCCAGCTAACCAATGACTCATTTATCTGATGCTATTAGCAGCTGTGACTCATGGTTGCTCTTCACTAACATTATAGCAGCCGTGACCAATGTTCAGCTCTTCACTAATAGCCATTGCCCGACCGATGCGAATGCATAAAACACTATCAGATAAACTCTACGATGCAGACGATATAAACAAGCAAACCATCTATCTCCTTTGTGCGGACTGGCCGCCCTCTCTGAACATGTTCAAGCACGATGTGGTTCTCTATCAAAACACAAGCGATATGGAAACATGATCAAGCAATTTCTTACTCTTTAGACAAGCATTTCAAGTTCTCCAGTTAGGCAAGCATATTCGTTTCAATGACAAGCTATGTGAGTTCTCTTATTAAGCATGCAAAGGCAGGTTCTATCATTCTCCTTATGAAACTAACTTCTTAGAACAAGCATTCAAAAACTCAGATTCATTATTAAGGCGTGCAAGAATCAAAGAATAAAGTTATGCCCACTCACCTGGATCAGTCATCTCTTGGTTCAACAAGGAGCTCTTAAGGAAGATATCATTTTTGAGTCAGCAAATCGATATCTCTTGTACATAGTGCCGACGCGGAGCGGGGCACTACATTGGGCTGGGAAGTCGCCGAACTATAACGATACTAGATTTGCAAAGATGGATTTCTTATAAGTGTGCAGTGTTATGGCTTTAGAGTCCACCAGCTATTGTATCTTTGTTTTCAAAACATAGCAGCTCTTGGTAGGATGATGCACGTACTAATAAACAGACAGTACTTTGTGTCATTAATGCAACCCGCTTCCTCTAGCCTCCTGATATTGGGCAGTCTCAGCTTATTCCCTGCATCAGAACATTGAAGATATTGACTACGTAGTCGTCGTCGAATGAATACTCCTCTTTTGGCCTCGTGTCGTTTGGATATTTTTGCTTAGACTAAAGGGCATTTTTGGAGATGTCAACCGTAAGGGATTCTTTTCCTTTGTTACTTCGATTGGGTATGTTGTGAGTTTGAGGGCGCCTTTTTTGACCGTCAGAGCTAGGAATCTGAATCCCGAGGAAATATATTTCTTTTGCATTTTTCTCGACTATGTCAACGCTTGTAATGAATATTGTCCAGTCTTGATATTGAAGTACCAATGTAGAGCTTTACTACTGGTAGCAAGTTTTGCCTACAAGTGTCAATAAGCGTGGACTCAGGGATGCCAGACGGCATCGTCAGGGCCACATGTCTGAAGCGCTCTATATAGGCACGTGTGGGCTCCTTCTCCCTATGCGCTGTATAAATGAGGATGGACATGGTCACGTCCATTACACCATCATAAAATCTGGAAAGAAAGAGTGGACGGATGTCATCAAACGACGTCATACAATTGTCCGAGAGGCTGCAGAAATGTCACGACCCGCGCCAGCAATATCGAGTACAAGTGCGTGGTCAAGTTCATCATACGCCGTAGTAGTGGTAGTAGTCAGTTGTCTATACCTTATCAATCACCAAGTCACGTAAATCGATCACCAAGTCACGTAACTCGATCACCAAGTCACAACACTATAAAAGATAAAACAAATCTAGAGACGCACACGCACGATCACCACATCCACTACTATGATTTTTGTACATAATACATATCATCTCGTCAGGAGACAAGCCCAATAAATCATAAAATAATATACAATCGCCAAATAAATACATTACTGAATAGTACATCAAAATATATACACTAAGTCTCCAAATAGCCAAGCTAGCCTCAAGTGTCACCTCCCGGTTATTTGTATCAACTGTCCAGTCATGATGGAAATAAGTACATCTACACAATACTAGAAATATAATGTGAAATGACATGATAATGGAAGCAATATAGAATAAGTATCGCGAATCAATATGCACAAGTAAAAATCATAACCACCAAGTGTGTGAATACATTTGTTGTAGTGGACAACTATAAGTGATCTGGCGTCCCGCACATGACGTGCGACCGCTACTCTCCACAGTTTGAGGATAGGGTCATCCACACATGACTCCGGTATTCCCCTCTCGACACCAATAATGATCATAATACAACGACAGTAGACACGACACGAAATGCAATAGACATAGTATAAGATACAATAACATGTTAAGAGAACCATCATGTGTCCTATTGTGTCACAAGACATGCAATAAAATAGAATTAAGGAATAAACGGAAAATAAAATATAAATTACAGAAATCAAGGGATGAACGTTGTAAGGAAAGAACTTGCAATGGAAAAGCAATATAATCGAAATATAGAAACTTTCAATAAATCACGAAATGCGAAAATGGAAAGATAGTATCGTATAAAGTACGTGCCTCCGGTCCCAAAGCTGACGTCGCACTAGTCTACCTAGATAAAATATTAATTGTTAAACTCTATTTCTAATCAAAAACCTTCTTTTAATTATGAAAAAATTTCTAAAACTTCTTTCTTTCCACAAATTCTTGATTCTAACCAACTCACTTACTCTTGTTTTTAACTAACTCTTTGTAGAAGCATAAAAAGTGCACCTCTTGAAGATGGCGCAGTTTCCTACAAATAAATTTAGTAGGGAAAAAATAGTGCACTTTTACTCTGTTTCAAAGGATGGCACACTTTCAAGCTGTTTTTGTCAACAAAGACGGGGGCACAAATCACATGTCTGTTTTTACCCCCAAACATTAAATGTAACAAATCTGACAGTCGAACAACAGTCAATGAGTCAGAAGTCATTATTACAGCTTCTGCAGCGCGCAGACCCAGATTATCGTTTAGCGACCCAGTCATTGTGCCAAATTCATCAGAAGTGCGCCGCTATGCCAACTGCATGAAAAGTGTGTCGTTGTGCCAACTTCTTCAGAAGTGTGCCGCTGTGCCTAATTCATCAAAAGTGTACCGCTGTACCAACTTCATCAAAAGTGCGTCGATGGCCAACTTCTTCAAAAGAGCGCTTATATAGCCATTACAAAGTGTGCCTACTATCATAACTGACGGTGAGGAGTTATGATTATGTGTCATACATGCCATACTTCTCGTAAAACGTGTACAAATAACTGTCTCCCATGACCTATGCTTTCCTTGTATAGGAAGCTACGTGTCAAGTAGGTAGCAAGTTGTGCACCTACTCATTAAGAACGTGGGGTGTTAGTCCACCAAAAGTGCGGGCACAGTATGAATTCTCCAAAGTGCGCGCACACTGCCATAACTGCTCTAAAATCCTATAAATATAGGATCATTGTACGTTACATGGGCGAAAGGGGCGAAAATTTTCAAGTCTTTGAAATTCAAGAACAGAAGAAGAGAAATAGAAGCTTGTCTTGCCGTTGTTGCCAAAGCTTTCTTATTGCTCAACTCTTCAAGTTGTTCACAATATCCTTGCATTTTTCGTCGTTGTGTGGTCCAAGGAGTAAAATGATCGCCCGCAGATCAGATCTCTACAGCTATACTTTTCAAGAATCATTTGTACTTTGATTCCTGTTTAGGATCTCTTATACTCTTCTTTCTTCTTTAAAAGTTTGTAATACAAAAGTTTCATTTAAACTTTTCTTCGCAAACAAGATGACTTTTCTAGGGACGTCCTTCTCTTCTGACGAGAAGGTGATAGTTTAACTCGACGCTGCATCGGTCAGTTCGATGCAAAAGACATTGGTCGTGAAGTTCGACCAATAAGCATATGAAGAAATGCTACATTCTGGGGGTATTGCTAATCGCTCATCCGCACTCAAGTGGAGAACCCGCAAAGTGTGGGTGCCCAAGCCTCGTCATGCATATCCCGAAGTTGCTGCCAACAAGAAAAAAAGTATTATGATTGACGGGAACTACCTGATTGATTCTGTCAACCAAACTCAGGTCGATGATTTGGTGGACAACTCTCTTGCGTTAAACAAGGGGTACAAATTGCCCAACTCGCGCAATATCAAGCAAAAGGTGATCCACACCCAAGCTTCTGAGTCCCTTCCGTTAAACAAGGGATACAAATCGTACAACTCGTGCAATATCAAGCAAAGGGTGACCCACACCCATGATTCTGAGTCCTTTGCGTTAAACAAAGGATACAAATCCCACAACTCGCGTAATATCAAGCAAAGGGTGATCCGCACCCAAGCTTCTGAACCAACACATATTCGTTGTAATATGTGGGGTAAGCAAGTCATGGACACCACTGTCTAAACCAATCTTTCTATATGCGAACTCTTCAAATAGAGACAAAAGTTAGTCAGGGAGAATCATTCTCCTAACATCATGATTACACGCATAGTGGAGGAAAAGTCATGCACCACTCGTCAGAAGCCTACTATTAGTGCGCCATGCCAACACCTTCGTGCAAAATCAAATGTATGTAGAAAAATAGTGCCAACTCTGCCTACACCGTAGAAAGTGCGCCAAGTAGGGTCAACATCTTCACAACATGCCAATTGTGCCCGAGGTGACGAATCATTCGCTAATCAACCTAGCACTTCACTCTACACACAGGGGACCAAAAATGTGCATAAAATATTCAATATATCTCATGTAAAGAGGTAGAGTCTGCCCTCTTCCTCCTCTTCTCTTCCCTCTTTCGATTTACGTGAGCTTATTATATAAAAGCGTAAAGAGAGAGACCATTCTGACTTTACAATGGTGTTTTCTAATGAACATCGTTGTAATTGTCATAGAGTTGTAATCAAATGTTGTTGTGCATCAGCAAAACGGTCTGTGTTTGACCGGTTGACCTATAGTATGATTCCTAAACCTCGACATGCAAAGCAAGTTGACAACAAGGAGTATGATGATGACGAACTTCTCTTTACTACAATGTACATGGCTTCACAACTTTTCCGTGGCGGGAGACGATCAAGACAAAGTTCTTCAAGAACACCTAACCAGAGAAAATTTGACCAACTTGTAGACTCCTTTGAAGGAGTATACCAAAATATCTGTTCTCGAAGACAGCTCGTTCTTCGCAGGAATCCCCATTCCTCATAATCCGAGGCTGGAGGTAACAATCCCCCTGATTCTGAAACTGACAGTGTAGACTCCAACTATACAGTTCTTTCTACCAATCCCTCTGTTGTACACAGAGATGTTAGCATCTACGCTATTGGTGACGAACAAGAAACTTCTCCATCAGAAGCCACCGAACAACGCCCCAACTCATTAGAGGCCGCTCTCAGGGACATGCACACAGTGATGCAAAATATGCATCAAATGATGATAGCCCTACAATTTTGACATATTGGCACAACTGGCTAATATCCCAGCCCGAATTTCTATATTCAATTTACTTCATTTGTCGAAGGAGACTCGTGAAGCTTTGAGTGAAGCTATGGTACATGCATACTCGTGCTTAGCTCAACTTAAGACTCCTGATGAAGAGCCCCTAGCGTGTCCTCAATGCCATAGCGTGATCGAGAAGATTCCTAATATCACATTCACGCAAGATGATAAGCTACTCAAAGATAACCAGCATGACAGGCCTCTGTATTATACCGGTTATATCGGATCTATTAAGGTAAACCGGATTCACATCGACCATGGTTCTTCACTCAGCATCATTCCTAAAGGACTATTGAAAGGATTGAAACTACTAATGCACAACATGTCTGCCACTAACACTACTATTCTAGGCTTCAATGCTGGAAGAAATAAACCGCTGGAAAAGATATGCCTAAAAATTAAGATAGGTGATCTACGTACTGAAGTCACATGCTATGTGATCGACTCTGACGTATCATACAATATTTTACTGGATGGCCATGGATACACGAGCATAAAATTGTACCCTCCACCCTACACCAATGCTTCAAATATGTGGACAGTCGTGAAGAAGTCAAAACAGAGGTAGCTGACCTCAACCCATTCAAAGGTGTCGAAGCCTATTTCTTTGACTCTACACTGGGTACATGAAAGAAAATATTGATCAAGATGGTGATAAAGCTGAGAATGCCCCAAAAGAAGAGACTTTAATGATCCGAGTCAAAGGACATATTACTCGTCTGACTCCTTTGAAGCCTCTAGTCATCAACCTGCACAAGTCACCTCCATTGGTCATCAACATTCGATGCAAAAAACAATCGACGCCGAAGAATGAGCCACCAACATCAGTGAATCGACCCCTAGTCATCAATCTTGCCAAACCTTCTGTCAAGAGTGAAGATTCTACTGACTATGTAGAAGATGAAGAGATCTTGTATTTCATGAACAAAGAAACTACTTCGCACTACGTTGAGGTTGAACCAATTGCTGAAAAATTCTTAGAGACTCTTCATCTCTACGAACCTTTGTCCATACTCGTGGCATCTCCATTCCAATAGTTCATTATATGAACAATATGAGGATGCATACTTCATAGTCCCAACAAAACAGGACAAGCAACGTCAGATAATTTTTGACAAAGCTAGAAAAAAAATTATGTAGACTAATGATTCTGATGAGCATATTGGGAAGATACAATCGTATCGTTACAGCCAATCAACCAAGAACATTATGCAAATGATGGGCTACAACTTAAAATCTGGTTTGGTACTGAATTATAAAAAAAGCAGACAGACTCATATACGCCACTTCTCTCCAAAAGACAAGCCAAAAACATACTACCAGCGGACTGGTCATGGTTTGGGATATGTTACACCACCAACAAGTCCTGCAAGTTCAGAATCGAAAGGAGAGACGCATCCTCATTCCTCTGACTCATCATTGTGGGATTCTGACGAAAGCATGGGTGACGTATTAAAACAGGCTCTCTCTGTAAATATGGTATCAACTACCCCAGATGATAATGAAGTTGAACCAATGGAACCATTTGAGAATGATCTGTGGGCACAACATATGGAAACTCAATGGGAACTTCGGTTTGAGCAACTTGAGCCACCTACAGAGGATGATCCAAATTGTTGTAGAAGAAGAATCTTCCCCAAGGCCAATCTTTATTTAGCAAGAGTCTTCCGAAAAAAGATCAACACGCTCTAGTCCAACTAATAAAGGGATATATTGATGTCTTCGCTTGGAGTTATGAGGATATGCCTGGCCTAGATCCTCAAATAGCCACACACAAACTCAATATTCTTTTGAATGCTAAGGCAGTAAAACAACAGCAATAGCGATTCCGTCCGGATATGATGGATGCAATTGAAGCAGAAGTCAAGAAACTCATAGCATGTAGTTTCGTTTGAGAAGAGCAACATCCCGACTGGGTAGCCAATGGCATTCCAGTCATGAAGAAAAATGAAAAAGTCCAGGTCTGCGTAGATTATCGAGATCTTAACCCGGCCTATCCAAAAGACGAATTTTCTCTTCCCATCACAGATATCATGATCGACAATACATGTGGCTTTGAATGTATGTCCTTCATGGATGAAGTCTCAAGGTACAATCAAATCAAGATGTCGCCTGATGACAAAAAATATACCATTTTTCGTACACCATTAGGAGTTTACTGCTATACAGTCATGCCCTTCGGCTTGAAGAATGCGGAAGCAACGTATCAACGAGCCTTAAGTAAAAAATTTCAGAAGCATTTACTAAAAACAGTAAAGTGCTACGTTGATGATATTACTCTCAAGAGTCGTCTTAAAGATGATCACCTTCAAGATTTGAAAACTGTATTCGAATTGATACGCCACCGCCAATTGAAGATGAATCCAACTAAATCTTTTCTAGGAGTCTTTGGTGGCAAGTTCCTCGGATTTGTTATAACTTCCAAGGTATTCATATTGACCTCGATAAAATCAAAGTTATCCTCGAAATACAGCTTCCACGCAATCTCAAAGAACTTTGTGGTTTGCAAAGCCGATTGGCGTACATTAGGAGGTTCATCTCCAATTTCTTGGGGCGATGCCGATCCTTCATTCAGTTAATGAAGAAAGACGTATCCTTTATCTAGAACGAAGCATGTTAACAAGCATTCGACGACATCAAACGATATCTCACAAATCCGCCAGTTCTGGTGTCTCCGATCGGAGGAAAACCATTTTTGATGTATGTTCGAGTAATGGATCACTCCCTAGGAGCTCTTCTTGCACAGAAGAGTAGTGAATGCCATGAACAAGCGATCTATTATCTCAGTCGCATGATCGTCAGCGCTGAACATCGATACAATCCAGTAGAAAAAAGAATGCCTCGCCTTGATGTTTGCTATTCAAAAGATACGACACTACGTGTCAGGTCAAACCATTCATGTCATATCCTGAGTAAATTCCCTCCGGGTATTGATGACTAAGCCAAACACACTCAATTCTCGCTTAGCCACATGGTAAATTCTGCTATCGCCTTATGACATGGTGTATGTCCCGCAAAAAGCAGTAAAAGGTCAAGCGCTAGATAATTTCCTGGCAACTCATCATGTACCCGAAACTTTCAAACTGTACGAAGACATTCCAGATGAAGTGTTAGAGTCTAACATGGCAATGAAAGATGACACCTGGCAACTATTTTTTAATGGCGCATCAAGAATATGACCCAAAGGCAACATAGTAGTTGGAGTTGGCATAGTCCTAGTATCTCCTGAGAAACTGCTCATTCATTGAGTATATTCTCTCAGTGAACCATGTTCCAATAATGTGGCAGAATACAATGCTCTACTCATTGATCTCCAATTAGCTAAAGAATTGGATATATAATATCTTGAAGCCTACGAAAATACCAAGCTGATAGTCAATTAGATCAGGGAAGAGTACAAGTTTCGACATGAATAGCTCATCCCTTATCATCAAACGGCAATAGAATTGGCTTTTACTTTCAAAGGATTCTTCATCGAGCATCTGCCTCGGTTACAAAATATGGAAGAAGATGTTTTGGCAAGCCTAGCGGCATTATTGGTCGTTCCCCTAAAGAGACGACACTCAATTATGCTAACAGGAAGAGAGTTGTTTTGTACAAAAAATAACTTGCACATTGAACAGAGTTATGTCATAAATTCAACTTCCACGGAAGAAACCCTTTTATAGACCATGTTGCTTATGGGATTCTTCTAGAAGATTCGAAAGAAGCCACTTATATTAAAAGACGCTCACTCTGATTCTACTATGATGCATTATCCAAAATATTATATCGTCGTTCTTATGAGGGATTGGAGAAACCCTTTTATAGACCACGCTGCTTATGGGATTCGTCTAGAAGATTCGAAAGAAGCCACTTATATTAAAAGACGCTCACTCTGATTCTACTATGATGCATTATCCAAATTATTATATCGTTGTTCTTATGAGGGATTGCTACTATGTTGTCTTTTCAACCATGAAGCAAGACAATCACTCTGTGAAGCTCATGATGTCATCTGTGGAACACATCAGTCAGGTGCCTTAGAAGAATGGGTTATTATTGGCCCACCATGGTAGCATATGTCGTAGATTACACTCGTAAATGCAGATCATGCCAAATCAATGCTGATTTTATCCATCAACCAGCAGAATTCTTACACCCTACAGCTGCCTCCTGGCCTTTTAAAGCGTGAAAAATATATATTATTGGTCCGATCAGCCCATCTTCTTCTAGAGGACATCGATTTATACTTGCAATAACCGATTACTTCTCCAAATGGGAAGAAGCAGTCCCGCTCATCGAAGTTAAGATGTCCAACGTAATTAATTTTGTCAAACACCATATTATCTATCGTTTCGGTGTTCCCTGGATAATAATACATGACAATGGGCCACAATTCGCCAGTCAAGTGTTTTATCGATTCAGTGACAAGAATCGAATCCAGAATGTAGCATCTAGGGCCTACAATCCAGCAGTCAACAGCTTAGCGAAAGCTTTCAACAAGACCATAATCAAACTCCTTAAAAAGTTTGTCTCATCCAACAAACGTGATTGAAATGAGAAACTTGGGGAGTGTTTATGGGCTTATCGTACAATGATTCAAACTCCAACTGGTTGTACACCATTCTCTTTGGTCTACGGATATGAAGCAGTTCTTTCGCTCGAAATCAGATACCTTCTTTTAGAATAGCCATTACTAATGAGCTAACAAAAGAGAATAATGATCGATTGCACTTGCAAGAATTAGAAGCATTGGATTAAAAGCGTCTGCACGTTCAACAACGTATTGAACTATACTAAGCACGTATTTCCAGAGCTTTTAATCGAAAGGTCAAGGAAAGAATATTCTAGGTCGGTGAATTGGTCCTTACAGTAAGGAGACCTATGATCACAACCCATAAGAGCAAAGACAAATTTCAAGCTAAATAGGAAGGTCCTTATGTGGTGGAGACAGTATTCTCCAATGGATCCTACAGACTCGCTAAACCTAATGGAGATTTGATAATGATGCCTATCAACGGCAAATTTCTCAAGAAGTATTATGTCTAAGCACGACATATTCTTCTTCATCTCCAGCAGATTAAAATAAGATGCACAGCAAATATATATTTTTAATCACCAGCAACTTGTAACCTACACGGCCTCTCGAACTATTACCTATATTCATTTTTGAATAAGGCATGGGTAATGGGTCCTCAATATTTTCTAGCAGGACAATACTCAGATCCAACGGAACACTCTCATTGAGATCATCTAAACAATTCTTTCCAACAAAAATATTCCATTCTTAAAGCCTAGTTATTTTAAGGATATCATATTCTTGATCCTAGTTGGATTGGGAATAATCTTACATGTTTATACACCAGTCAATAAGTATAATGTGATTCATGTCCATATTACCACTGAATCATATTCCATTTATTATCTCCTAAAGAGAAGACAATAGTTCGCCCTTAAACTACTCTTTCTTCTCTTTCCCAGCGGAGTAAACTAGTGAGCTATCACGTCCATATCACCTCTCACAGTATTGCATCTTGCAAAATGTGTCATTTGTACTCGGCATGAGTATGCCTTAGGTGATAAATCTACCAAATTCTCCCATAGAGTTATTCTGCCACGTACTAATACCTCTGAGCAGATATATACTCAATGGGTCTCGATTTAAAAATATCACTAAGGTAAAACAAATTTTTTTTTATTGATGAAAAATGAACAAAAGGACAATACAAATACTTAGGAAGAGGATATGTCAGAATCTTCTAAACTATTTACAAACATTGCAATAGCATGTAGAACACAGATGTTTGACGATTCAAACAGTCTACGTAGAGCTTCTGTTTCGGTCTGTTCTTCTTGTTGTTCCAAATCAACAAAAGGATGGTGGAAATCAGTGATCTCATTTTGGAGTGGGGTAAGGCCATCTAGTGAAGGGCTAACAAGGTCTTGCAGAAAATTCGTTCTACATAACTTAGTAAAGGCTTCTTTCTTTTCCTTGGTAGGAGGCGGTACAGGAGCAGTAGAGGTGCAACCAGAGTTAGCTGTAATGAGTAGGAGAATAGTCAAATCATCAAACTCTCTTTCCTCTTTTAGAGACTCGTTTTGGGAAGCCATCAGCAAACTCGAATGAGGAATGTTGAAATTGAGTAGCCAACTCTATTATTTATAAACGAGTGGAATGATGGTTTAAATTTTCCTACATGATTCATCGAAAAAAGGGGGTAATAGTTTGGAACCCTACTATTCATAAATGAGGCGATGGGTAGTTTCCTGAGCAAAGAGCGGAATATGAAACGCCAAGTACGACGGTTGGGATTTTGTGTACTAGTCAAATATTTCCACCTTTCCCACATGCACACACTTGATCTCTTGTCAGAAAGGGTGTCATAATACACATAAAAGAGTACGCGTATCAGTCAGTTGGTATAACTGCGCATAAATACACACACTATTTGGATGACAGAAGAGGCGTAGTGTGCGCAATATTCGGTCCGTTTCAAGGCACATTTTTGTGTCGGTGAAAACAGCAAAAATCACTCATCAGCAATATACACAATGAAGTCAAGCTAAAATTTTATTGATGCTTAATCATGATTACATATGATAGAGATCTATCACACCTAGATTTTTATTCTAAAAATCATGATTATACATATGGAAATATATTACACCTGAATTTTTATATGATGGGTATCTATCACAGAGCCATCCCCATCTTTGTGCCCCGTCTGCTCCCGATACAAATGAATTAAGGCACAGAAGAAATGAGCTCCTCAGTGCAAACCACAGTACAGAGAGAAGAAATCCATGCTGTGGACGAGGATACTACACAGGACTGGATTTGTTTAAATTAGCAAGGACCCATTTCTGTCCGGACTCGATGGAGGACATGGCAAGTCAAACGAAAGTTGTTCCACTATCGCCATCAAGAGCCACCACTAGAAGTCCCAGTTGGGATTCTAATCACAACCCTGCAATCAGCACATGGGCCATATTAAGAGAATGATTACAGCGAACTGGGTTTGAAGACAACAAACAATCTTCAGGATAAGATGTTAGTTCAACATAAACGACGAAGCTTATGATATCCTTCCAAGCTCCATCACACGAAGAGTTCGGCGGCAACAATCTCCAAATGAGCCTCTCAACCATCGTTGAGAAGCGTCTCCTCTTGCGTCTTCTCGACAGCCAGCAATGCCAATAACATCGTGTTGTTAGGGTCATCTTCTAAGATTCACGCTTAACAGTGGACATGCTCAAGTCTCACAGCAAGAAAAAGATAAGTCTGGGAATGTTGGTAAAATTTTGCTCCTATTTATAGGAGAAGATGTGTCAAATTCAGCATAGTTCTCGAAAACTGCTCCTGAAAAGCCTCCTGCATCTCCTCAAAGACTGCGTCAAACCAAAGAACAAGTCAAAACTGAATAAATTGACAAGATACATGCATGCCCCGCGGTCACGTCAGCAAAACTATTGGAATTCTGCCCAGAGTACGCGTACAAATATCTCAACAACATTTATGCTTATAGTTCAAAATATTTTGAATTCATCTGAACGAATTCAAAAACTTTGAAGGGGGTCTCGTAGAAGCATAAAAAGTGCGCCTCTTGAATATGTCACAGTTTCCTACAAATAAAATTAGTAGGAGAAAAATAGCGCATTTTCACTCTGTTTCAAAGGATGGCGCACTTTCAAGTTGTTTTCGTCAACTAAGACAGGCGCACAAATCGCATGTCTGTTTTTTTCCCAAACATTAAATGCAACGAATCTGACAGTCGAACAACAGTCGAGGAGCCAGAAGTCATCATTACAGCTGAGCTGCAGCGCAAAGACCCTGGTTGTCGTTTAGCGAGCCAGTCATTGTGCCAAAATTATCAGAAGTGCGCCGCTGTGCCAACTTCATCAAAAGTGCGCCGCTATGCCAACTTCTTCAGAAGTGCGTCGCTGTGCCTACTTCATCAAAAGTGCGCCGCTGTACCAACTACTTCAGAAGTGCACTATTGTGCCTACTTCATCAAAAGTGCGTCGTTGTGCCTAATTCATCATAAGTGCGCCGAAGTGCCAACTTCATCAAAAGTGCGCCGCTGTGCCTACTTCTTCAGAAGAGCGCCACTGTGCCAACTTCATCAGAAGAGCGCCGCTGTGCCAACTTCTTCAAAAGAGCGCCGATGTGCCAACTTCTTCACAAGTGCGCCGCTGTGCCAACTTCTTCAAAAGTGCACTGATGTGCCAACTTCTTCAAAAGTGCGCCGTTGTTTCAACTTCATCAAAAGTGCATCGTTGGCCAACTTATTCAAAAGGGCGCTTATATAGCCATTCCAAAGGGCACCTACTATCATAACTGACAGTGAGGAGTTATGATTACGTGTCCTACATGTCATGCTTCTCGTGAAACATGTACAAACAACTGTCCCCCACGACATATGCTTTCCTCGTATAGGAAGCTACGTCTCAAGCAGGCAGCAAGTTGTGCACCCACTCATTAAGAACGTGGGGTGTTAGTCCACCAAAAATGCGCGCACAGTACGAATTGTCAAAAGTGCGCGCGCAATGTCATAACTGTTCGAAAATCTAATAAATATATGATCATTGTGTACGTTACAGGGCAAAAAATGGTTAGAATTTTTAAGTATTTGAAATTCAAGAACAGAATGAGAGAAATAAAAGCTTGTCGTGTCGTTGTTGCCAAAGATTTCTTATTGCTCAACTCTTCAAGCTGTTCACAGCATCCTTGCATTTCTTCGTCGTCGTATGATCCATGGAGTAAAATGATCGTCCGCAGATTAGATCTCTACAGCTATCTTTCCCAGAATCAATTGTACTTAGATTTCTGTGTAGGATATCTTGTACTCTTCTTTCTTCTTTAAAAGCTTGTAATACAAAAGTTTCATTTAAACTTTTCTTCTCAAACACTCTTGAATACTAACTTCTGACCTAATAGTTTAACTAATAACTTAACCAATAGTTCAATTAATCTTATAAAGTAATTACTAATTATACCAACTGAGTAATTCCTGTTTTGGTGAGTAATTCCTGTTTTGGTGGATAGTACACTCACTGGCCCACATTGCCTCAATAAAATGTTTATTTCCAATTCCTAACAAAACAGGGTTTAAACCCATCTAAAATCCTGCTGTACACAACCAATTCTAAGTCTATGAACCCATTCAACTCTTAAATTCAAACATGTGAATAGTTTCCCTCCAAAACTTAATTCAGTTTATACTATACACATCCAACTTTGAATAGTTGTTGAAATTCAACTAGAGAGAGAAAACTGAGTGCGAACCATAAGTAAGCTGGATATGATCCTTGGAGAACTGTGTCCATGTCTATCAGACACAGTATCAAACTCGGACACAAGATTACAAATAGGCTCCGTCCTTATGTCCAGAGTTCGATCGTGTGTCGGAGTCGAGAACAGACCTTTGTGTCGATCAGGAAACTACTCGTAGTATCGGACCCAAACGCTCTGTATCTGACTTGGTGATTTAAACTATCAAATTCACTGGGGCAAATCACCGAACAGATGGTGAGAAGCAATAAGGAAAATAATTTAGATTTCATTCCGGGATTTTGATGACCAAAATTAAAGATTCAAAAATATCAAGAACTCTCACAGATCGAAAGTTCGATTCAAACTCGAAATCAATAGATCGAGTGATCAATTTTCAAATCATCACAGAAGGAAAATGATTGGTTAAGAAAAGATAGGTGAGGAGAAACTCACTTTCGTTTGACGACCGTCCAGTGACAGACGTTACTGCAGGTTGTAGAAGGTCGGTCCTCGTCTCCGGAACAGGGCTCAGCGGAGATGTTGATGAAGAAGTCGCCGTCACTTGCCGCTGATCCGTGAACTCCGCCACACGCCGCCGTCGAAGTTGGTCGGGAACTGGATCACTGAGGAAGAACCGTCGCTGTCGATCCACCGCTCGATCCGCCGTGGTCGTCGGTCATCGGTCATCGGTCGATCCACTAGAATGCTCCCACCAAATATTTTTCTATTTAATTACAAGCATGACATCCCCTCTCCATAATTACCAATTGCCATTTATAATAAATCGTTTCTAGAAAATTATTGTTCTTTTGGAAAAATAATATTAAGCTTATAAAATATTAAAAAAATTAATTTCATGCTATATAAAATACTTAATAAAAATTGATTGAAACTAGTATTGGAAATCTTTTTATTCAAATTAGAAAGAGGGAGTTACAAATCTACACACCTTACAAAAATTGTCCTCGAAATTTCAGGAATGACACCATAGGTAAACAGATATAGATATCAAGCAATAAGGAGGAGAAGAATATTAAGCTATTTTGGATACGATAAAAATCAAAAGAATTAAGAAAGAGTCGAGAGAGGAATGTCAAGAGATGAAGATAATTAACAAAAATTATTATTGTTGAATACTGGTATACTATGTTTCCTTAACTAATTAAAGGTAAAATCAAACAAATCATAATATTTCTGGTATAACTTTCCAAAGGCGATAAGAGGCCAAACATGATACATTTAGGACATAATCTCAATAGTACCCGACAATCTATACATACCTGGAATCACTTCAACTTATAGTACGCATCGCGCCAATGCGTATCTGGCTGTAATAACTAGTAGTTTTCATAACTTAGATAAATGGTTGTTGTACGCATTTGCCACGCCATAGTAGGTCGTCGAAATTCTCTCAATTTTATCCATAAAAAATTTAAATAAAATTTTTTAACAATTCAAGCAAATTTAAAAGAGATTGATAAGAAGAAATCAATGTAAGTATATGTTCTTGAAATCTACGTATCTGTTCTTGAGAATCAAGCGATCAATTACCGACTGGAGGAAAGAATGATAATGATTTATTTCTAGAATTTAAACTAAAACTGCCTGAATTAGGACTGAGATTATTTTAGAAAATAATTCTTTATGATCAAAGAAAAGTTTTAATAAGTCAAGTCCCTTAATACAATAACTAGACTAGAATATTTTGGCTTAGGATTTAGGAAAATCAATTTAGACTTTAGATAAAAAGATTTAGTATGTTAATTATTGGTGATACTTGAGTTTGGATTTTAAATACTCTCTCAAGAGCCAAAGAATTATAACCATGGCCTCATATCTCTTTAGTCTTTCATTGGACTCTAGGAGATGGGACAAATTCAGTATATGATAATGCTATATAACAATACAAGCGGCCTATGCTGTGACGAGTTCTAGTAATTTAGGCACGTAGTGGTACGACTTAACCTAGATACCACCATGATATCACACTACTTGCGACAACTGACCTACATGGGCCACCATAAATTTTGTCACGACCCATGCCCACGATATCGGGTACGAGTGCGTGGTCAAGTCCAGCCTATGACGCAGTGTTGACGATAGTCAGTTGTCTATACCTTATCAATCACCAAGTCACGTAAATCGATCACCAAGTCACAACACTATATATGATAAAACAAATCCAAACACACGCACCCACGATCACCACATCCACTAGTATGATTTTTGTACATAATACATCTCATCTCGTCCGGAGACAAATTCGGTAAATCATAAAATAATAAATAATCGCCAAATAAATACATCAATGAATGGTACATCAAAATATCTACACTAAGTCTCCAAATAGCTCATCTAGCCTCAAGTGTCACCTCCCGGATATCTGTATCAACTGTCTAGTCAGGACGGAGCAAAGTATATCTACACACTACTAGAAATATAATAGAAATGACATGAACATGAAAGCATTAAAGAATAAGTACCGCGAATCAATATGCGCAAGTAACAATCATAACCGCTAAGTATTTGAATATATTTATCGTGGTGGATAACTAGAAGTGATCTGGCATCCTGCACGAGACGTGAGATCGCTACTCTCCACGGTTTGAGGATAGGGTCATCCACACAGTACTCTGGTATTCTCCTTCCGACACTAATAACAATCATAATACAACAACAGTGGATACGACACAAAATGCAATAGACATGGTACAAGATACAATAACACATCAAGAGAACCATCGTGTGTCCTACTGTATCACGAGACAATCAATAAAATAGAATTAAGAAATAAATGGGCAATAAAATATAAATTACAAAAATCAAGGGACAAACATTGTAAGGAAAGAACTTGCAATGGAAAAATAATATATTTGGAATATAGAAACTTGCAATAAATCATGAAATACTAAAATAGAATGATATTATCATATAGAGTACTCGCCTCTGGTCCCAAAGATGACGTCGCGCTATTCCACCTAAATAAAATATTAATTGTTAGACTCTATTTCTAATCCAAAACCTTATCTCTTAATTATGAAGAAATTTCTAAAACTTCTTGCTTTCCACAATTTTTTTATTCTAACCAACTCACTTACTCTTGTTTATAACTAACTAACTAACTAACTCTTCAATACTAACTTATGAACTAATACTTTAACTAATAAATTCTGACTTAATTAATAGTTCAATTAATCTTATAAAGTACAATAATGCTAAGTTTAGTACCAAATGCTTAAAACCTTCTTACAACCCTCGTACCCCATGTTATGTGGGCTACCCCCGGCCCTACCTCTCCCCCAATGAACGACCACCACGTGGCATTCGGCCATATGGAGACCACCCGGGGAGCCATCGGGTCCCACCTCTCCCTCCTTATCCAATGGACGGCCGCCACGTGGGCACTACATGGCCTCCATGTGGCGGTTGTAAGAGGCTTGTAAGAGGGTTGTAAGCATTTGGTTGTAGTTATAGCATAGCCCTATAAAGTAATTACTAATTATACCAACTGAGCAATTACTATTCCGGTAGAAAGTGCACTCACTGGCCCACATAGCATGAATAAAATGTTTATTTCAAATTCCTAACAAAACAGTGTTTAAACCCATCTAAAATATAGAACCAATTTAAAATCTATGAACCTATTCAACTCTTAAATTCAAACATGGTGAATAGTTTCCCTCCAAAACTTAATTCAGTTTATACTATACACATCCAACTTTGAATAGTTGTTGAAATTCAACTACAGAGAGAAAACATAGTGTTTAACCATAAGTAAGCATGATCATATATCCTTGGAGAACTGTATTTGTGTCTACCAGACACGGTATTAAACTCGAACACAAATCCTTATGTCCATTGTTCGATCATGTATCGGAGTCAAGAACTAACATTTGTGTTGATCAGACACTATTCCAAGTATCGATCACAAATGCTATGTATCTGAATCGGTGATTTAAACTATCAAAATTAACTGAGGCAAATTATCAAATAGATGGTGAGCAGCAATAAGGAAAACATTTAAACTTTATTCCTGAATTTTGATAACCAAAATTAAAGATTTGAAATAATTAAGAAATCTCATAGATAGAAAGTTCAATTCAGACTCGAAATCAATAGATCGAGTGATCAATCTTTAAATCATCACAGAAGGGAATAATCATATAAGAAAAGATCGGTGAGGATAAACTCACCATTATTTGACGATCATCTAGTAACAGACGATACTACAGGTTGAAGAAGGCCAGTCCTCGTCTCCTAAACTGGGCTCGGCGGAGCTATTGAGGACGAAGTAGTCGTCACTTACTGATGATCCGTAATCTTCGCCAAACATCGCCATTGAAGTTCGTCGATAACTAGATCACTGAGGAAGTACCGTCTGTCATGCACCATATTTTGTGACCCCACCAAGATTAAAAAAGCTTCCAGAATTTTGTACATGGAGGAATAGAATTCAGCACATGGCAGAATATACTTTCCATTCTAAAGGCTTCTTTTTTAGTTATTTAGCAATAATAATCATGTAAGGAATATTCTTAAGATATAGAATAATTTCTAGCATATTCCATAGAATAATTCTTGGAATATTTCTATTACAGAAGGTTCATGTATAAGCCCTTGAGGCAATATAAATAGGGGGATACTCATTTTCTCCTCACCACTAAAAAATTGTATGCTTTTCCAATATCAAATAAGAAGTGTTCAAGTTTTCATCTTGCTCCATTGTTCTCTATTTTCCTTAGCGAGCTAACTAAGTTCGTAGTCGGGAAGGCTTGCATGAGTCTTCGAGGAGGAAGTTTGTGCACCATATGGTCGAAGTAAAAGAAAAATCACTAAGTCCGTGATAAGTGGTATCAGAGCGAATGTCGATCTTAGCCATGTCGACATCCGAGATCAGCGTCGACCAGCTTCCTGTATCGCCCAAGAAGACAAACAGGAGGGGTAGAAGCAATGAGCCAACGTTGGAGCCAGCCCTTGGAGATTTGACGTTCCACCTGAAACTCTTGGAGCAAGGCGTAATGGGTGTGGAGATACAAGTGGAGCAAAACCAGATGGCTTACGAAGATTTCTCTCATGGGTTGGAGAGCGATGTCACCAATGCTATGACGTTGTTCTGAGAGCAACTTTGCGAGATGCATGCTGGGTTCGAGGAGGAATGCCAGGCTATGAAGGCGGAGATTGCTGAACTATGCGAAGAACTCAGAACTAAAGCTACTATTCTTGAGAAAGCCATCGCCAATGGTGGGTCTTCGAGTAGGGAGGTGGCACCAAAGGTGAAGTATCCGGAGCAAAAATTCTTCAACAGCGTTCGGGATGCAAAAGAAGTAGCAACTTCATATGAAACATCGAGCGATACCTTAAGGCAATTCATGTCGAAGACCAAGCCGATAAGGAAAATACCGCATCCTTTATTTCACTAATGATGCTATCCCGTGGTGCTATGTTGTGGTGGCGTCGTAGGTGCCTTAAAAAGAGAAGGTTTTTTGCTCAATCGAGACTTGGAAGGATCTCAATAAGGAGATCAAGTCTCAATTCTACCAAGAGAATATTGAGTTCGTGGCGAGGAAGAGCTTGCGTCAACTCAAGCACACTGGGTCTAACAAAGATTATGTGGCAGAGTTCACTCGTCTTATGTTTGTCATAACCAACATGAGCGAAGACGACAACCAATTCTTCTTCCTTGATGGTCTATAACCATGGACGGCGTAAGAGTTGTAGAGGCAGCTTGTCCAAGATCTGAACATGGCCACCTCCGTGGCTGAGAAGCTAATAGAATATCAGCAGAGCAAAACGTCTAAGCCCAAGCCAAATGCCACTACCAAGGGCAATGGTGGGGGAGAGAAGAAAGGCAATAGAAAGGAGGCCCTGTCGAAGGACAAGCAATATGCGAAGTCCCAGAAGCCCTAGAAGGAGCGCAAGATTGAATGCTTCATGTGCGGGAAACTACTTCGCCCGCGACTACAAGAACAAAGGAAAGTGGGTGAACACGGTCCATGGAAAGGAGGCCGAGGATGAAAGACCAATGATGGGGGCTCAGATTGTAGCCCTACACTTGCTCAATGCCATGAAGAGCAAGCCCGTCTTGACCAAAGTCCCAAATTGAGAACTTTTGTACATGGACATGAAGATCAATGGCTAAAGTATGAGGGCGATGGTTGATACTGGGGCAACATACAACTTCTTCTCGGACGCGGAGGTCCGGCGCTTGGATCTGGTGCTAAAGAAGTACTCAAGCAAGATGAAGGTAGTCAACTCAGTGGCTCACCTCGTACAGGGGGTAGCCAAGGGTGTGAAGATAGAGGTGGAAGACTGGATGGGAGTCACCAGTCTCATGGCCGTACCTCTCGACGAATTCAAGATAATCCTAGGGATGGACTTTCTGATTTCAGCAAAAGTAGTTCCAATGCCACACTTTGGAGTCATCAAGTTCATGGAGAAGGGCTCGTTGTACATAGTGAATATTGCACAAGGCGAGTCCACGAAGGTGAAAGCTCTCTCTACCATCCAACTCAAGAAGGGTATGAATCATGGAGAGACGACATACCTAGCAGTGCTTAAGATGGAGGAAGCACCCATGCATGGCAATCTTTCTCCTGAGATCAGCAACATCCTCATGGAGTTTGGGGTTGTCATGCCGCAAGAGCTTCCGAAGAGGCTACCTCCACGGAGGGAAGTGGATCCCGCCATCTTATTAGAACCGGGCACGAAGCCGCCCGCGATGGTCCCATACCGTATAGCCCCACCAAAGCTCAAGGAGTTGAAGAAGCAACTGAATGAGATGCTCGATGTTGGATTCACTAGGCCATCTAAGGCCTCGTTCGACGCACCAGTGGTGTTTCAGAAGAAGAAGTAGGGAAGCTTTCATTTGTGCATTAACTATCGTGCACTTAACATGGTGACTGTCAAAAATAAATATCATATCCCATTGGTGGCAGACTTGTTAGATCTGTTGGGAGGTGCGAGGTACTTCTCCAAGCTGGATTTGCGCTCAGAATATTATCAGGTACGGATAGCCGAAGGAGATAAGGCCAAGACTACATACGTCATGAGGTATGGATCTTATGAATTTTTAGTTATGTCTTTTGGTCTAACAAATGCTCCTACGATATTTTGTACTTTAATGAACAAGCTCTTCCACCCCTTTCTCAACCGGTTCGTCATGGTGTATCTCGACGATATTGTCGTGTACTCAAACACGATGAAGGAGCACATCGAATACTTGAAGGCAGTTTTCCAGGTGCTAAGGGAGAACCAACTCTTCGTCAAGCAGGATAAATGTTCCTTTGCCCAAGAAGAGGTGTCGTTCTTGGGGTATTGGATCGGACGTGGCAAGATATGGATGGACGAGACGAAGGTCGAGGCTATACGGGAGTGAGAGGCTACCACCAGGTCGATGAAGTTGCGATCGTTCTTTGGCCTGACGAACTACTATCGATGGTTCATCCGAGGATACTCCGCTATAGCCGCACCACTCATAGACCTGTTGTGGAAGGATCGCGCATGGAGCTAGACATCCAAATGTGAGAAGGTATTTGATGCACTGAAGAAGGCAGTGACGGAGGAACCGGTCTTATTATTATCGGACTACTCCAAGCCGTTAGAGGTGCATACTGATGCATCCAACTTCGCCATTGGAGGGGTGTTGGTGGAAGAAGGGAACCCCATCGCATTCAAGAGCCGCAAGTTGAATGATACAAAGAGGCGCTATATGGTGCAAGAGAAGGAGATGACAGTGGTAGTGTATTACTTGCAGACATGGCGTCACTATCTCCTTGGAACCAAGTTCGTGGTGATGATAGACAATGTTGCCACGAGCTACTTCCAGATGCAGAAGAAGTTTTCCCCCAACCAAGCGAGATGTTAAGATTTCTTGGCCGAGTTTGACATAGAATTGTGATACAAGCCGGGTAAGGAGAACCATGTGGCCGATGCTCTCAGCATGAAGGCCGAGCTAGCAACGGTGTGCTTGCTCAAGGGTGACTTACTTGAGCATATCAAGATGGGTATGGTGGAGGACCCATTGGCACAAGCTTTAGTGAAGCTCGCTCGTGAAGGCAAAATACGAAGGTTTTGGTTAAGGGACATGCTTCTCTACACGAAGGAGGACAAGGTGATCGTTCCTAAGTGGGGTAGCTTACGCAGACAACTACTCAAGGAGTGCCACGATACCAAGTGGGCTGGATATACAGGTCAGAAGAGGACATTGGCATTGTTGGAGGCCACCTACTATTGGCCTCGCATGTGCGAAGATGTGGAGGACTATGTGCACACTAGTCTTGTTAGCCAGCAAGACAAGGTGGATCACCAGCGACCCAAGGGCCTGCTTGAGCCTCTCCCTATACCGAGTCGATCATGGAAGAGCATATCGATGGACTTTATCTCTACCTTGCCTAAGGTGGGAGAATTGGGTCCATCCTCGTAGTGGTGGACTGATTCTCTAAGTACAGGACCTTCATAGCTGCACCGATAGATTGTACTGCAGAGGAGGCCGCGTACTTGTTTTATTTCCCATATGGTAAAGTTTTGGGGCATCCTGGAAAGCATCATCAGCGATCGAGACTCCCGCTTCACGAAAAAGTTATGGATGGAAGTGTTCAAGATCCTTGGGTCGGACCTACACTTCTCGACCAGTTTCCACCGGCTGGCGAATGGATAGACCGAGCGGATCAACTCCTTACTCAATGAGTACTTGCGGCACTTTGTGATTTCTAACCAGTAGGATTGGGTGCATCACTTGGACATCACTTAGTTCTGCTACAATCTCCAAAGGAGCGAGTCATCTCACGGTAACCCGTTCGAGTTAGTAATGGGTCAACAACCGCTCGCCTCGTATACCCTGAGTACGGGGATATAGGACAAGAGCCCCGTGGCCCACCAGTTTACCTCAAACTTCAAGGAGAAGGCGGATATTGCCAAAGAATTTTTGGAAAAAGCCGCATACAAGATGAAGAAATAGGTCGACGCCAAGCGAAGGCCTATTAAATACAAGAAAGGGGACTTGGTGATGGTCAAGATTCAACCGTAGAAGTTTAAGGTATTTTGTAAGGTGCACAAGGGACTGCTTCACAAGTATGAAGGCCCCTTCCCCATCCTTAAGAAGGTAGGCAAAGTTGCATACAAGCTAGAGCTCCCCGTCAAGCTAAAGATCTACCCCATCTTCCATGCAAGCTGCCTCAAGACTTATCAAGAAGACTTGGATGACCCTCAGCGAGGAGTTTCGAAGTGGCCTACGATGAGCATGATTACGTTATTTGACAAAGAAGTGGACAGCGTACTTGAATCAATGACCATTCGTCGATAAGGTGTTTACCCATATGTGGAGTATCTCATCAAGTGGAAAGGAATGCCCCACGGCGAATCCAGATGGGAACGCGCTGACACGTTGCATCAATTCGAGGACCATATCCAAGCGTTCCTCAGCGGACGTGTGTAACAGGGACGTCAATACATTAGGTGGGAGAGAATATCACTTACCATATTTTGTGGCCCTACCAAGATTAGGGAAGCTTCCATAATTTTGCACATGGAGGAATAGAATTCAGCACATGACAGAATACACTTTCCATTCTAGAGGCTTTCTTTTTAGTTATTTGGCAATAATAATGATGTAAGAAATATTCTTAAGATATAGAATAATTCCTACCATATTCTCGAGAATAATCCTTGGAATATTTTTATTCCAGAAGGTTCATGTAAGCCCTTGAGGCAATATAAATAGGGAGAAGACTCATTTGCTCCTCACCACTGAAAACTTGTAAGCTTTTCCAATATCAATAAAGAAGTCTTCAAGTTTCTATCTTTCTCCACTGTTCTCTATTTTTCTTAGCGAGCTAGCTAAGTTTGTGGTCGAGAAGGCTTGCATGAGTCTCTGAGGAGGAAGTTCGTGTGCCGTACAGGTCAAAATAAAGAAAAAATTACTAAGTCTGTGCCACGTCGATGTCGATCTACCACTCTATCCGTCGTGGTCGTCGGTTATCGGTCGCCGTATCCGTAGTCACCTCTCGCCGAAGCTTCGAAGAGTTAAAAAGAGATCTGCCGACATTGATGGAGAGGAGAGTGGAGGTCGGGGGAAGGAGACGGTTATGTTGTGGGTTCATTTCTTGAAATAAAGAAAAAATGGGTTTAAAATACCAATGGAATGACTAAGAAGAGGAGTGGGTTTTGATCAGATGGCTGGGTCAGGTTCTTGACCAATAGAAGAGAGGGCTAGGTCTCGGGACAAGAGTGATTGGGCTCAGGGAAATAGAAAGGAATGGAAAATAAATTAATGGTGTTAAGAAATATCCAATATTTATAGGGCTTAAAGGATGCTTCTATATCCTCTCAATTTTGGCATATGTCCTAATATTCAATCCCCTAGAATGTTTCCACCAAATATTTTTCTATTTAATTAAAAATATACCATCCCCTCTTCATAATTACCAATTGCCATTTATAATAAATCCTTTTCTTTTAGACAAATAATTCTAAATTTATAAAATATTAAAAAAATTAATTTCAAGATATATAAAATACTTAATAAAAATTATCGAAACTAGTATTGGAAATCTTTTTATTCAAATTGGAAAGAGGGAGTTACAAATCTACATAACTTATAAAAATTTTGCCCTCAAAATTTTAGGAATAACACGCTAGGTAAACAGGTCTAGATATCAAGCAATAAGGAGAAGAAGAATGTAGGACCGTAAGGCAACTCTAGGGGGATGAATAGAGTATAGCACAATAATCTATCCAATTAAAAATATACAGCAGAGTAAAGGCATCTACCAACTAATAACTATAAATAAAGTAGAGAAGTAAGGGTAAGAGAGAGCAAACACAAACACCGTGATGTATTCTGGTTTTTCTTTGAGAAGACTAGTCCAGTCCCGAGAACTCTTGTTCGAAGTTTTATCTACTATAATCACAAATAGTGAATCACAAGCTTTGATCCGAAGGCTTGTCACTTCTTTACAGCCACAAGCTTTGATATGAAGGCTTGTAACTTCACAGCTAGAAAGAAAACTTGCTGAACCAAGATCTTGCAACTCTAATAGACTTCTAAACAAAAATCACACTTGGCACTTATAAGGTTAGGGAGTTGATCTTGGAGATGAGAAGGTTAAGGCTCAGGATATAGCTCAATAGAGAATAGAAAGATAAAGAGAAGATGAGATAGTTTGGATGTAAAAATCCATACCTATTTATAGGTGATTCTCACACCGAGTTCGGTCAGAATTCAGTATGGAAATTTAAATATTTTAAATGTTGGAGGCCATAAAATCAAGAATTTCACAACTGGTAATATTTCCAAAATACGCTGACAAATTTTGGTTCGAATTCGGTCAAAATTTGGTCCGAGTTCGATTAGTTTATTCCATAGGGTTTTGGGTTATGTATGTCTAGTTTTGGTTTGTATATGGTGGATGAGTTTCAGGCTATTTAAGTGAACTTGAGTTATGCCAGTGCGACTCAATGTACAGGAGTCCTAAACTCAAATAAAGTAAAAGATTACATAGAAGAATTATAAAAAGATGCAGTACAACCATCATCCATCGAAGCATTATTGAGTCTTCAGTTTATATCATATTGCGACATATCAAAACACAGTTTAGTTAATTATTAAAATTAAGTTGACTGAGACAGAATGGGTCAAAAATCTCTCATATTTTGATAATTGACAAACTATAAATGATACTGCAAATTTTGGATGTGCATAGCTCCCCCGTAAATTGTGGAGCGATGTTGTCAAGTATCCAAGTATCATGTTCTTCTCATGTTCTCTTCCCTGTTGCTATTTAAATGAAATAGCATGCTCCCCCAAAATTACTGGAGTATATTTGACAAGGAAATAGAAGAGTGAAACATATAAAAATAATAACAAATAGTTTATGTCAAATGTTAATAACATTGCATTTATGAATTCAAACAACTAGTTTTAAACCAAAAAGTATACATAGAGTTTTAAAAACCATAGAAAAATATCTAAAAGTGATGTAAACTGAGAACATCATATAGAGCAATCTAAACTAAGCTAAAAGCTTTAAAATCCATTTTAATATCTAGTGGTCATCTCCATCATTATCAGGTTCAACTGTTCTATTCGGATCATAGTAGTTGTCGGCTGGATCCAAGTATCTCTGAACATAATAATGATCGATGCGATAGCCTGATCGATCGGGTCTCTGAGAATTAGAAATGGTCTGGCTGGGTGCTTAGAGATAGTATACTGGATATCGATCAAGGTATTTCCAAGTGCCCGAGTCTGGAGTGTTTGACAGTAATCAAAAGCACGATAGCGTTCATTTTCTATTTTAAAGCGATCATGCAATAGGGTAAAGATGAATTCCAAGGTGGTTAGTGGCTCAGTAGTAGTAGAAGGTGAATTAGCAGGGTGTATGTTGGAGTTGGAGGATGAGTTATATGTTAAAAGAAGTGAGGTCTCAATCCTACGAACTCGATTCAGATATAGTGGTTCATCAAGGTGTGGACATGTGTCAAGAGGTATGTCAAAGAAATATAAAATAGTTGACAAGTACAAGGCGTAAAGTAATGAACTCTATTTCTTGTGACATTGAGCCATTTGTGATATGATAGTCTGTAAAAGATTGAATGGAATAAAGAAATGCAGATAATATAGAGCTAACATTTCTAAATTAGAAACTTCATCATGGTACGTCTTCTTAGGTAAAAACATAGAGAAAATGATTCGATGCATTTTATAGAAATATTTATTCAGATACCTAGCATAGAAACGTCCGGGTGGACAGATATGTGGGGCACAAAGATAATTTTTGAAAGTTTTCAGAGTTACATTGTATTCAAATTAGACTTGAGTAATATTTACGAGGGGTCCACCTTCAACAGGAATGCATAGGATTTTACCCAAGTTATTTACGCTAAATTCAATATAAATACCGCAGACTCTTGATGAAATGGTGTCATTGTCATATGCTAAGTTGCAATAAAACATGTGGATAACATTCAGAAAAATACGATAACGTATTGGAAGAAGTTCTTTAAATTAAAACTTTTGAAAAATAGATAGGTAGTCATTATAGTGGAGAAAGTTAATAGGATTGCCAGAACAGATGTTGCGTTTAGAGAAATCATTAAACCATTCTTTAGAATTTTTTAGGTTTCTAAAGAGAAAACCATTGAATTCGCCAATATGGAACAAAAACAGAGGATGAGGGGAGGTTTCTAACTTCTTTTTAGGAGCCATGGAGAGAAAGAAATAAATTTATGAGAGAAGGAAGAGAGAAAAAGCAGGGTTTTGAGAGGATGAGGTATTTTTTTGTTGGTCTGAAGGTTTAACCACAAAAAAGTATTTTATAGATCAATAAAACCTTAATTAGGAAGTCAATCACCAGATGAATATTCTGGAATAATGCAGACCTAATTCGGTCCGAATTTGGTTTAATTATGAACCAAAATTATAGTATAAACATTAATCGATAATTTGGCTTTCCTGACTTGATATAATATATAAAGATAAGTACTAAATAGGATTTATCAGATCAAAAATTATCGTAAGTCAGATTATCTCGGAGTAGCTGTAGGGCCGAATCCCAGCTAGCGGTGGTCCAAAGATACTGAAATATTGTGTCGCTTAAGGTTATTTATACCTTGTTGACAGAAGGGCCCTTTCGACTTGTATCCAAAATTATCAAAACTTAAAAGAACTTAGATTTATACCTTGTTGACAGAATGGCCCTTTCGGCTTGTATCCAAAATTATCAGAACTTGAAAGAACTTAGATTGAATAAGGATTTAAAGTGACTTATATTTTTATATTTTATCAGAATTGTGAAGTCCTAATTCTTGACGGATAAAGTTGAATTAATCTTCGTGTTGTTGATGGTCCCTGAGAAAATGATGTCTAATCTCTAGGTATTTAGTGTGTGAATGGCATATTAGATTTTTAGTGAGATTAATAGTACTAGTATTATCACAGTAAATAGGAATCTTTTTGCAGTGCAGATCAAAGTCTTTTAGGGTTTGCTTCATCCATAATATTTTTGCACAATATTATCCTGCGGCGATATACTCATCCTCAGTTGTTGATAATGCAATAAAAAAAATTTTCTTTCTAAACCAGGAGACTAGAGACTTTCCTAGAAAATGACAGGTGTCACTGGTACTTTTTTGATCGACTTTGCATCCCATAAAATCAGCATACGAGTAACCAATAAGGTCAAAGGACATGGTTCTGGGATACCATAAACCTGTCGATAAAGTTCCTTTAAGGTATCAGAAGATACACTTAACTGTGTACATATCTGATTTCTTAGGATATCTAGCACAAAGACATACAAAAAATATGATATTTGAACGACTAACAGTTAGGTATAACAAACTACTAATCATACCTCGATACCTAAGTACGTCTGTAGTTTTATCACTTTCATCAAGGTCAAGCTTAGTTGATGTTACCATTGGTGTTTTGGTAGGTTTTGCATTGTCTATGTCGAACTTTTTGAGCAAATCATTCATATACTTAACTTGATTAATGAACTTTCCTTGTGAATCTTTCTTGATTTATAATCCTAGAAAGAATGTGAGTTCCTCCATCATGCCCATCTTAAATTCACTCTGCATATACTTAGCAAACTTATTACATAGCATCTCATTAGTATATCCAAATATGATATCATCTACATATATTTATACTAATAGCATAAAATCATCAGTAGATTTTATAAACAGGGTACTATCAACTTTTTCTTTTAAAAAATTATTTTTAAGTAAAAATGAGCTGAGGCACTCATACCAAGCTCGTGGGGCTTATTTGAGTCCATATAGATCCTTTCATAACTTGAATACATGGTTAGAATATTTGAAATCTTCAAAACCAGGGATTGCTTAAAAAAAATTCTTCTTTTATAAAACTATTTAAGAAAGCACTTTTGACATCCATTTTAAAAAGTTTGAAATTATAAAAACTTGCAAAAGCACAAAGTATTCGAATAGATTCTAGTCTAGCAACTGGAGCATAAGTCTCATCGTAGTCAATGCCTTCCTCTTGGTTGTAACCTTGATCTACTAGACGTGCATTATTGCGTGTGACTGAACCATTCTTATTTAATTTATTTCAGAAAATATGTTTAGTACCAATGATTGAATAATTATTAGGTATGGGAACAAGTTTTCAGACTTGATTACGTTCAAATTGGTTGAGTTCCACTTGCATAGCAGAAATCTAAAATTTATCATTAAAAGCTTTTCCTATGTTCTTAGGTTCTATTTGAGAAATAAAAGAAACATTTGTAAGGATATATCTATTTAAAGAGCATGTACTTATACCTTTTGATATATAACCTATTACCAAGTCCTCTAGATGATCTGTAGAGAATTTTAATCTCTTGGGCTCAGGAGCCGTGTTGGTTGTTGGTCTGACGTCTTCGTCGTCACTGTCGTTTGGTACTTGATTGTTTAGTTCATCAAATGTGACAGTGATTGATTCTTCAACACTCAGTGACTGCTTGTTGAATACTTGATATCCTTTGCTTTTGGCGGCATAACCTAGAAAAATTTCTTTATCCGCCTTGGAGTCAAACTTTCCTATGTTGTATTTAGTATTGAGAATAAAATATTTCCAGCCAAAAACTTTAAAATAGCTAATATTAGGGATTCTATAAAACAAAAGTTCGTAGAAAGTTTTCTTTGATATAGGTTGAATAAGTACCCTATCAAGACATGACATGTCGTATTTACAGCTTTATCCCAAAAGTATTTCAGAATTTTATAATAATTTAACATGAATCTAACCACATCTCCAAGAGTTCTATTCTTCCGTCCCACAACACCATTTTGTTGAGGAGTTCTAGGACAAAAAAATTCATTAGTGAATCCATTTTTATTAAAAAATCTTTTAAAATCATTTTTTTTTAATTTGCCTCCATGATCACTTCGGATGTGTCACTACCACGTTCCGAAAATAGGGGTATTTTTTTTGACTTTTTATAATTAATATTATTGTAGTTACAATTAAATAATTGCATGATAGTATATTTAATTTAAATAATTATGTGTGATGTATAATTTAAATATAATTATATATTGTTTTGAGCTAGTAGACTTGACCTAGAAGCCCAGTAGATGACCACCTGTCCAAATTATGGAATTCTGTATTTATTTATTTTATCTAGAATTTAATTCTTGGAGTTTGGAATTAATTACCGTATTTTTATTAATTATTGCGCGTTGCCTTTGCTTCGATATTTGGAGCGCTACCCTGACTTTTGTCTTCCAACAAATCTCACCATCTTGCCCTAGACATGCCCGCCTTCCATTCTGCTATTTTTACAACTTATAATTTTGCTCCCTGTGCATTAATTCTGGCCGCACAAAAATCGTCGCGGACGTTATTTAATAAATCCCTATTTTTGTATCGTTGTGCGTTCCAATTAAAATTGGAGGCAATCTTGACCTATTTTTCGTGCGACCCAAATTAGGGTAATATTCTGTTCTGAGTCTTCTTCATTATTGGTATTGATGACCTGACCTGATTTTGGCCCCATGTACTCCTAATTAATTTTTGAACACAACTTACATTTATTTCTAATTAAATTGAGGATACTATTTTAACCGATTCTGAAAATCCTAATTTAATTCCAGTGCCCTGCAAATTGAGCCCGTACCGATTTTACAGCGCCCCCTGACCCTACAAAACACCGGACACCGAATTGCCTGCCAAATTTTTGTTATTTTATGTGTTTGTGCAATTTCCCGAATTTAAGGGGCTAAGTTGCAATTATTCAATTGTAGGTGTCATCACCCCATTGTCCAAGACCAAATGGAAAGGTTAATTATTTGTGGACCAAATTGCATTTTTTTCCCCACATAAAATTGCCTTCATGTTTAATCTGGACCACCCATTTAATTGGGAGCATCCTCACCTTTGATTTACCCACACCCTCATCCTATTTAATGTCCTATCTACATCAAACCCTAATCCCTAGACAACCTAGGAAACACCACCCTCCTCAAGCCTCCTCCCTCTCTCCTACGTATGTAATTCTTCTTCTCCTTTTTCCTTTCTTCTTCTTCTCTTTTCTTCTCTTCTTCTTTCTTTTTCTTCTCCTTCCTTATTTTTTATTTGAATTTAACTTTCAAATTAAAAGGGGGGGGGGGGAAACTGGGAACACTGTTCCTCCCTACTGTGCTTTCCGGCCGAGCACAGTTCCTCCGGCGGCCACTGTCTATACTTCGACGGTCGACTCCTCTGGCCCCGACTCCCCACCGTGCTTCTCCCCCATCCTCGCTCCTCCAGCCCGGCGGCCGAGCCCGACCCCGAGCATCCTCCCCTCGCCGCTGCTGTGTCCGGCCTCCCCCATCAAGTCCGGCGGCCCCCTCTGAACCCGCTGGCAGCAGCCTCCCGCGCTCGAGTCCCCGACCGAGCCCAGCACTCCGGAATCTACAACTCCCCCGAGCCATTGACCCTGAAGCCCGCTGCTCCTCCCTCTGCGTGCACAGGCCGGCCATTGCCTCCCTCCGGCCATTTTCCGGCCAGCAACCCTCTGTAAGTCCTTCTTCTTCTCCCTCCTTCTTTATATATATATATATATATATATATGTATATATATATATGTATATATATATGTATATATATAACTAATGTATAGGTATTTGTATATATATTAATTAATATGTATAGTATATAAATACAATGGTAATGTATGATTTAATAATGTGAATGTATATTATCTATTTAATTTATGTTAATACGCAAATATGTATAGTGTATATCTAATAGTATGTATATGTATATATTAGCATGTATATGTAATTACGTATTTAATTTAATGTTCAACAGTATATGTATATATATATATATATATATATATAAAGGATATATGAAAATGTTTTTAGTATATATATGAACGTATTTTGGTGAATAGTACATGCATTTCATCTAATATATATATGTATGTATTCTAGTATAAATATATAAAGTTTTGTATATGTATATATATTTTGTATATATATATATACTTAATATATTTTCAAATATGTATAATTAGTATAAATATATATATATATATATATATATATATATATATATATTTTTTGTACATATATTTAATATATTTCTATATATATATATGATTAATATATATATAAATACGTGTTCTACTATATGTATTTTATATATATATACTTAGCATATTTTCAAGGTATGTTTACTTGATATATATATGGTAGGTATTAAGGATTAAATATGTAATGTGTTTTAGATGTCTGTCTGCCAGATGACCCTAGTTGACTAGTGCCCTGCCTGACATGGCCCTGAGGCCAGTATTTTGACTGTGTGTTAGCGTAGCTTCTGATGCAAATGTTATATTGTGTTATGTCTATAGGACTGTTGGTTCACCCAGGGAATACTCTGGAATAGGACATCCATAAATACCAGCTAAGGACCCAAGGCAAGTACATTCTCTGATAATTTCCAATTCCTTGATAATTTCTATAAATTAAATAATTATGAAATATTACATCTGAATCCTTGACACTATGTTACACGAACTAGTATAGCTTGGATCTGCAGTCATGAGATGTTACCTTGATTATCGTATTGACATTGTATACGACATGTATATTAGACATCGTACATGATAGACTGGACTTGCTCGTGTATCGTGACGTGTCATGGTTGGATCCACAGTACTAATTGGGGGCGGGGAAGTAGTTAGTAAGAAATGTGATCATAACCTCTTATTGTAGTATAGAATAATGTAAGTGTTAATCATGCTCTTCACCATGATTAGCCAGGCCCTGTAGCTATCGTACATGTTCCCAAGCCGATCATATTTTGAAACTACTATTTCAAACACTTAGAATAGATTACTGTTTTCCTATTTAAATCATATACTACATCACCCATATATGATACCGTTCCTTGTTCTTTCATTTTCATACATGCACTGACTGTATTATATTGCCTGTCTCTTTACATTGCCTGTCTCTCTTTAATTGCCATTGCATTTATTTTACTGTCTTCTCAGTAGCTAGCATGACATGTTTATTACTTTATAGTCCTTATCAATTAAATGGAACTGTTATTTGAGATTGTGCTTTGCTCCTTCCTGACTGGAAACATTTTTCCAGACTATGCCTTAGAGGACCGCTGTCCGACACTTTATGGACCATATGGTGAGTAGCTGCAGACTTGGTAGTAGTTGTGATTCCGGGAGGTCTAGCCGGAAATCACTAATTCTTCTAGTTTTCTGATTAGTTCTTTAAGTAGACTATTGGTACCGGATTTGTCTCCGGCATTTTTATTGAGACTTGGATATTGTTGAGTTAGATTATTACTTTTGACTTGTGTTGTATTTAATTTCTGTTCGATATCTTATCGTGCTGTAATCCTGTGATTGAGTATGTGTTTATTTTAGTTGTGTCATCCGTGCCTCCTTATGGAGATTTGATGCTTGTGTGAGATTGGCTAGATAGTATCAAGACCTTGACAGCGTTCTACCGCCGATGCTGCGGCGTAGGCTGGACGTACCCACGTACTCGTGCCCCTAAACCGGGTGCGGGTCGTGACACATTTTTAGTGGTGGCCCATGCAGGTCAGACTTCACGAGTTGTGCGATGTCGTAGTAGTGTGGCATCTTTGTTACACTATTGCGTGCCTGCGATAGGATCTAGGACATAGGATACTAGGACGAGAGCGAATACTCAATCACAATTTCTTGAGAGATTCCTGGGATGACCCCTGAGAATCTTGTTATAACTTCCCGTTTAAAATCATTCCCTTGTTCCGTCCATTCTCACTTATTGATGTTGAATTTGATTGTTGTTAATTAGGTATTAAATTAGGATTTTGGTTTCATGGTAGGTTTGATTTCATATTAAGATGAATTTATAGACTGATTTATAGTATTATTTGATGATACACGTCGATGAGGACAGTGAGAAAGATTAACACTAGGGCTATTGGATTACTAGATATGGATTTAAATTCTAATTTGAAGATTAAAAACGAATTGCATTTTTGAATTTTGAAGAGTCGAGATATTATGTTATTAAAATTTTATTTTTGAGGAATCTAGATTCAATTTGATGAACCTAGACAAGCTATAAGGATTTTGGAATTGATAAAATTTTCACTTCAGTATTTAGATAATTGGTCTTGAGGAAAGTGTATTCATTTACTTTAAAATTTATTCGAGGTATTATTTTCAGGAATTTCATTTTAGGATAAGATCTTATAGTGGGAAAGATATATTAGTATATAAGTAGATGAGATGCATGTGTAAGGATATGTTGGCTTGAGCATGATTGAGATTTCACTGCCAACTGGCTTAGGTGTTCGTCTAGGATTGTATTGGAGAGAGAACAGTACTTAGTATAGTGTGTTGCATTTGATATGCACTTGAGTGATAAGGATAACTAGTATCAAAGATTGCAGTAGGTAAGGAAGCTAGCAGTAAGTGTGCTTGTGGTAGAACTGTGGTATCAACCTTGGATGTATCTTTGACCTGTGCAATCACAACTAGGATTTTCTTCCAAACTTTTATCTTGAATGTTGCTTCTTTAGAACTGTACTGTCCTTCCTTGATGATATCGCATTTTACCTTAATTGATTCTTTGGGATCTGTCTTCAGGATGTCGCCGCAGACACGGTCCATGAGAGCGGGAACATCAGCTCTAGAGGGGTCTGCCACCTCGCCACCTGAGGGACAGACAGTAGTAGTTCCTCCTACATCTCTGGTGCATGTAGGAGTGTCTGCACTTTTCGGGGATCCTCCTCCCCCACCTATTCAGAAGATTGCCGCAGCCATGACGGACAACCTTCCTCCTCCACCGACTCCGATTCCCGGAGGTTTGCCCATTGACGGAACGCAGATGTTTACCTTGATCCAGGGCATGGTAGATGCCCAGAGAGTGACGGCAGAAGCTCAGCGAGTTTAAGCTGAGGCTCAGAGGGTGCAAGCAGAAGCGCACCAGGCACAAGCCAAGCTGATGAAAGAAAACATGGAGAATGCCCATCAAGTGACTCTCCAAGCTTTGGAAAGAGTAGCACAGTACCAGCAGTTTCCTGGCCAGCAACAGCAGAGATCAGGCTCTATAGTGGATTTCAAGAGGATGATGCCTCGAGAGTTCAAAGGCACCGAAGGGATACTCTACGCTGACGAATGTCTAGAGGATATAGAGAGGAGCCTGCGATTGACCCAGATTCCGGAGAACTTGCAGATAGAAGCCGCTGGCAGTCAGATGTTCGATATCGCACTCACGTGGTATCGCACAGAGCCGAGAATTACTGCACAAGGACTTACTTGGGAGACCTTCAAGGAACTCTTCAAGGAGAAGTTCTTTCCCGACGTGGCATTGGGAACCTTGGAAAGTCAGTTTCATGATTTAGTTCAAGGAAATATGTCGGTCGACGAGTACGCTGCAGAATTCTGTAGATTGAGCCATTTTGCATCATCTATGATTCGGGACCCAGGAGATCGAGCCCAGAAATTTAGAAAGGGGCTGACGAGAGAGATTAGGTCGCGCACTTCTGGTCGGCGTACCGCTACCTTTGAGGCTATCTTGATGGATGCTCAGATCGCAGAAGAGGATCTGGATCTCAGGCCTAAGAGAAGTCATAATACTTTTGGAGATACGAATGGTAACACAGGACCGGCCAAGCATCCCCGTATTCAGCACCAACAACAGTACCAAGTACCATTTTATATTCAGCAACAACCATGGACATTTCAGCATCCACCGCAGTACCTAGCACCAGTTCCTATCCAGCAACATCCATGGGCGTATCAGTATCAACAACAGTACCAGGCACCAGTCCGTGTTTAACAGAATCAGCAACAGCCTCCGAGAGAGACACAGCAGACTTGTCATTTCTGTAAGAAGCCAGGTCATCTTTGGGAGAGCTGTAGAACGAGGCTAGGACTTTGTTTGCACTGCGGCACTGCGGGACATCGAGTAAGGGATTGTCTTCTAGCCCCTTATCTTTCCGGCCAGCGCGCAGCTTCAGATTATAGAGATCCAGTTAGGCTACCTGTGGAACCGTATATTGCTCAGCACCCGCGAAGGGAACCACCCCAGTAGGGCGGGGCATTTGCGATGACGGTCGAGGAGACCGATACTACAGGTAATGTGTTAGCAGGTTCTGTTCTTTCCTTCCTTCTGTCCCTCTCCATTTTAATTGATTGATTGATTCCTTAATACAAGTTGAATGCATAATTTTCTTGTTATAATGTAGTTAGTAGTACCCCTGATATAGAGACTGCAATACCATGACAAGACACCATGACCATACATATCCCTTAGGTTGCATGTTGTATGATTATAGGAAAGATTTTTAGACCAGGATTATTGGGGTTTGACCATGACGAAGATTCAGAAAGGGGTTATGACTTGACAAGATGATTAACAAGATAATTAAAAATTCGAGGATAAACATCGATTTAAATAGAGGGTTAAGAAATTAACATTGCATAATTGGTGGTTTATTAATTTCAGGAAGAATATGACGTGTTTAAATTGGTTATTAAATTTGGAAATTTTGGGAGATTTATTAGCATTTTTATTAAATTGCAAGTTATGAATTTTAAAATGTTATATTTGGATGTTGCAGTTGGAGAACCCTTAAGTATCGCATTGTTAAGTATTTTGAGGAAAGAGGAAATCGAGGAATAAAATTTTGATGGATAGATGTTTGAATTCAAACTTTTTGGACGAGATTACATTTTTATATATGTGCATCGATTAAAATCAAATTGAGGAGTGGATATTAAATTCTGAGTATTGAATTAGTAACAAAAAAAAAAAAATCGGGGAAAATTTTCAATAAAAATGGACTTTGATTTTTATTTCGAGGATTTTTCAGGAATACAAATAGTTCAGGATTTTTGAAAATTGTGAGAGGACATTGTGGATTATTAACTAATTTCATGGATGATGAATTTAAAATTTGAGGGAAATAATAATGTGTATGATTAAACGCTACTTTGAGGATTTTAAATTTTGAGGACGAAATTCTTTTAAGGAGGGTAGACTTGTCACTACCACGTTCCGAAAACAGGAGTATTTTTTTGACTTTTTATAATTAATATTATTGTAGTTACAATTAAATAATTGCATGATAGTATATTTAATTTAAATAATTATGTGTGATGTGTAATTTAAATATAATTATATATTGTTTTGAGCTAGTAGACTTGACCTAGAAGCCCAGTAGATGACCACCTGTCCAAATTATGGAATTCTGTATTTATTTATTTTATCTAGAATTTAATTATTGGAGTTTGTAATTGATTACCGTATTTTTATTAATTATTGCGCGTTGCCTTTGCTTCGATATTTGGAGCGCTACCCTGACTTTTGTCTTCCAACAAATCTCACCATCTTGCCCTAGACATGCCCGCCTTCCATTCTGCTATTTTTGTAACTTATAATTTTGCTCCCTGTGCATTAATTCTGGCCGCACAAAAATCGTCGCGGACGTTATTTAATAAATCCCTATTTTTGTATCGTTGTGCGTTCCAATTAAAATTGGAGGCAATCTTGACCTATTTTTCGTACGGCCCAAATTAGGGTAATATTCTGTTCTGAGTCTTCTTCATTATTGGTATTGATGACCTGACCTGATTTTGGCCCCATGTACTCCTAATTAATTTTTGAACACAACTTGCATTTATTTCTAATCAAATTGAGGATACTATTTTAACCGATTCTGAAAATCCCAATTTAATTCCAGTGCCCTGCAAATTGAGCCCGTACCGATTTTACAGCGCCCCCTGACCCTACAAAACACCGGACACCGAATCGCCCGCCAAATTTTCGTCATTTTATTTGTTTGTGCAATTTCCCGAATTTAAGGGGCTAAGTTGCAATTATTCAATTGTAGGTGTCATCACCCCATTGTCCAAGACCAAATGGAAAGGTTAATTATTTGTGGACCAAATTGCATTTTTTTCCCCACATGAAATTTCCTTCCTGTTTAATCTGGACCACCCATTTAATTGGGAGCATCCTCACCTTTGATTTACCCACACCCTCATCCTATTTAATGTCCTATCTACATCAAACCCTAATCCCTAGACAACCTAGGAAACACCACCCTCCTCAAGCCTCCTCCCTCTCTCCTACGTATGTAATTCTTCTTCTCCTTTTTCCTTTCTTCTTCTTCTCTTTTCTTCTCTTCTTCTTTCTTTTTCTTCTCCTTCCTTATTTTTTATTTGAATTTAACTTTCAAATTAAAAGGGGGGAGGGAAACTGGGAACACTGTTCCTCCCTACTGTGCTTCCCGGCCGAGCACAGTTCCTCCGGCGGCCACTGTCTACACTCCGACGGCCGACTCCTCTGGCCCCGACTCCCCACCGTGCTTCTCCCCCATCCTCGCTCCTCCTGCCCGGCGGCCGAGCCCGACCCCGAGCATCCTCCCCTCGCCGCTGCTGTGTCCGGCCTCCCCCATCAAGTCCGACGGCCCCCTCTGAACCCGCTGGCAGCAGCCCCCCGCGCTCGAGTCCCCGGCCGAGCCCAGCACTCCGGCATCTACAACTCCCCCGAGCCATTGACCCCGAAGCCCGCTGCTCCTCCCTCTGCGTGCACAGGCCGGCCATTGCCTCCCTCCGGCCATTTTCCGGCCAGCAACCCTCTGTAAGTCCTTCTTCTTCTCCCTCCTTCTTTATATATATATATATATGTATATATATATATATGTATATATATATGTATATATATAACTAATGTATAGGTATTTGTATATATATTAATTAATATGTATAGTATATAAATACAATGGTAATGTATGATTTAATAATGTGAATGTATATTATCTATTTAATTTATGTTAATACGCAAATATGTATAGTGTATATCTAATAGTATGTATATGTATATATTAGCATGTATATGTAATTACGTATTTAATTTAATGTTCAACAGTATATGTATATATATATATATATATAAAGGATATATGAAAATGTTTTTAGTATATATATGAACGTATTTTGGTGAATAGTACGTGCATTTCATCTAATATATATATGTATGTATTCTAGTATAAATATATAAAGTTTGGTATATGTATATATATTTTGTATATATATATATACTTAATATATTTTCAAATATGTATAATTAGTATATATATATATATATATATATATATATATATATATATATATATATATTTTGTACATATATTTAATATATTTCTATGTATATATATATGATTGATATATATATAAATACGTGTTCTACTATATGTATTATATATATATATACTTAGCATATTTTCAAGGTATGTTTACTTGATATATATATGGTAGGTATTAAGGATTAAATATGTAATGTGTTTTAGATGTCTGTCTGCCAGATGACCCTAGTTGACTAGTGCCCTGCCTGACATGGCCCTGAGGCCAGTGTTTTGACTGTGTGTTAGCGTAGCTTCTGATGCAAATGTTATATTGTGTTATGTCTATAGGACTGTTGGTTCACCCAGGGAATACTCTGGAACAGGGCATCCATAAATACCAGCTAAGGACCCAAGGCAAGTACATTCTCTGATAATTTCCAATTCCTTGATAATTTCTATAAATTAAATAATCATGAAATGTTACATCTGAATCCTTGACACTGTGTTACACGGACTAGTATAGCTTGGATCTGCAGTCATGAGATGTTACCTTGATTATCGTATTGACATTGTACACGACATGTATATTAGACATCGTACATGATAGACTGAACTTGCTCGTGTATCGTGACGTGTCATGGTTGGATCCACAGTACTAGTTGGGGGCGGGGAAGTAGTTAGTAAGAAATGTGATCATAACCTCTTATTGTAGTGTAGAACAATGTAAGTGTTAATCATGCTCTTCACCATGATTAGCCAGGCCCTGTAGCTATCGTACATGTTCCCAAGCCGATCACATTTTGAAACTACTATTTCAAACACTTAGAATAGATTACTGTTTCCCTATTTAAATCATATACTACATCACCCGTATATGATACTGTTCCTTGTTCTTTCATTTTTATACATGCACTGACTGTATTATATTGCCTGTCTCTTTACATTGCCTGTCTCTCTTTAATTGCCATTGCATTTATTTCACTGTCTTCTCAGTAGCTAGCATGACATGTTTATTACTTTATAGTCCTTATCAATTAAATAGAACTGTTATTTGAGATTGTGCTTTGCTCCTTCCTGACTGGAAACATTTTTCCAGACTATGCCTTAGAGGACCGCTGTCCGACACTTTATGGACCATATGGTGAGTAGCTGCAGACTTGGTAGTAGTTGTGATTCTGGGAGGTCTAGCCGGAAATCACTAATTCTTCTAGTTTTCTGATTAGTTCTTTAAGTAGACTATTGGTACCGGATTTGTCTCCGGCATTTTTATTGAGACTTGGATATTGTTGAGTTAGATTATTACTTTTGACTTGTTTTGTATTTAATTTTTGTTCGATATCTTATCGTGCTGTAATCCTGTGATTGAGTATGTGTTTATTTTAGTTGTGTCATCCGTGCCTCCTTATGGAGATTGGATGCTTGTGTGAGATTGGCTAGATAGTATCAAGACCTTGACAGCGTTCTACCACCGATGCTGCGGCGTAGGCTGGACGTACCCACGCACTCGTGCCCCTAAACCGGGTGCGGGTCGTGACAGGATGCGAGTAATCATAAAACTTTTTTTGTTTTGAACCTTTTTGCAAAAAGTAACAAATTCAGAAAATATTTTATTTTTGTTAGCAATAAAATAAACCCATGTATATCTTGAAAAGTCATCAACAAGTACATATGCATAAAGCTTACCGCCTAGACTGATGACTCCACTAGGTGGAAATAAATCCATAATGCAATAGTTTTAGTGGTCTAGAGGTACTTACACGTTGATTCACTTAAAAGAAGATTTAGTAGCTTTATTCTTTTTACATCCAGCTCAAACCATATCTTTCTTGAAAGTAATATCTGGTAAGCCTCTTACCAGCTTCTTTGTGGATAGTCTTGTAATAGTATCCATTTTTGCATGTTCTATACACATATACCATAGCCATATGTCATTTTTGTTGGCTTATAGACATCTGCCTACATTGTTAGTGTCCTTTAAAAGATAGAAAATATATATTATCTTTCCTAATACCTGAAAAAATGATATTACTTGTAGATCTTTCATAGATAGAGCATTTATCTTTTACGAAGTTAATACCATAACCATGATCAGCTAGATTATTGATGTTGAGTAGGTTATATTTTGATTCCGTAACTAGACAAACATCTTTAATAACATGATAGAAAAAATACCTACATTACCATTACCAATGATATATCCTTTGAGATTATTACCGAAGGAGATGTATCCGTCTTTCTTCATCGATAGCGTTAAATAGGTTAGCATCACAAGTCATATATCGTGGGTAACCACTATCGAGAATCCACTTGCTTCTCGCATAAGAAGGAGATTCCACATACACAACGAGTTATAGATATAATCCTCGATACCCATTTCTTTGAGGGTCTAGTTGTATTAGTCTTTGGTACCCATGTATAAATATTCATATCTAACTAATTTTTTAGTTCTACAGAATCTAGATATATGCCTTTCTAACCACAGTAGTGACATATATCAGTATTATTGGTGCTTGGTGTAGTATGATAGATATGATTGTGTAAAGCAGTATTTTGTATTTTTCGTGGATATCTATAGTAGAATGCATGATTTTGTGTAACTATACGGTGTCTTCTATGATAATATGATATGGTATGTTGTGTTCTGAATGCATGATTATACGAAGCATTTAGTTTGTATGTGGATATTCTACTGTGTGTGTTCACTTATTTAGCTATGTGTCTCATGTTAGGTTGGGTAGTGGGTGTTTGCCATTGATTCAAACTTGATCAAGTTTTATTTATATGACAAACAAAAGAGTACAAAGAGCTCTAAGACAGAAAATCTAAGTACAATATTTTTTATTATGGGGAGTGTGGCGATGGAGATCGAGTACTGCAGTGATTTCTTTACTCCGTTGACGGTCTGACGAGGGAATACAAATACTTTCTTCTGCTCTCTCTGTCACGCCCCAGTCCCAAAAATACGTAGGACTAGGACACGTGAGCATGCCAGCCGTATGAATATGGCCCTCCAATATATGAAAACCATAACACACGTACGCTATAATATGAATAATAATTCACAAGTGGTAAACATATATATCACAGGGCATAACTAAATCTCATCCATAGAAATCATAAATAATTGAATAACCAATATCTATAACTAGAACTCAAAATAAGCATCTAATGAGGGCAGTCGGATGAAAACAAATCCACTACCGAACTAAAGTATATAGAATAATCAAGATACATACACATAAGAATATCAACTACCAATCATGGGCTCGACGAGAAGACCTTATCTCAAATGCATAGCAAGTCCGGATCTGTGCTCATGCGAATACTCATGAACAATACACCTGGAAAGGGACCAGGTCCTCAGAGGGACATAACAAGATACATAAAAGCATGCCATAAAGTAAATACTGAATAAATAACTCTGGGGTGACCTAACCATCTAAGTAAAATGCAACTTGAGGACAACTGTGAGTATATGGAAAGGTGTAGGCTAGACATATGCTAACATAATTCACCAGTCATGACAACCGGCTAGTATATGCCACATATGCCCCCTATAACATGGGCGCAGGAATACAGTAACGTCCAACGTTCTATAGAGTGTGGTATCTGTAATATCACCAAGTAACGTCCAACACTCTACAGAACATAGTATCAGTAATATATATATACGCCCATATCACTCCGTCGAGTGCGGTGCCAGTGTAAAGGAGTGGGGTATCCCATATGCCTACTAGTCGTCCTCCCCGCCCAATGATCTAAGCATGTTGTATCCACAACATGCATCAGCTACTACGCCTTGACGTCGTAACCCTAGCTCATAGTCTATCACTAAAATAGTAGCCCAACCTTACAACCAACAAGGACAAGGATTGGGCCATCGCACCACGACAGTCTATGCTCTACCTACTAATAACTGTTAAGTCCTCTAACATGCATCACTATTAGCAGTTATTCCCTATCCGTCGTATGCCTACACGTATAGGTGGACAAACACATACGCAGGACCGTGCCCTACATGGGACTCATAATACGTGTAAGAAATATGTCAAGGCCTAAGAGTTATACCAATAACTCCACAACTTTAGGTGGGTCTACTAGACACTAGGTCAGACACAAGTCCTAACGTCAATGCCTTCGTTGACTGCACCCGAGTCTTCTCGGACGCGCACAGTTGATTAATAAATATGTAGCTAATAATACAGAATTTAAACAGTGCAACAGAGGCAAGGTATACTTGCCTAGCAAGCGGTTGTGTAGTCCCAATATCCAGCTCCGAAAGTCGTGTAGAACCCATCCAATAGATCCTCGGGGTCAGCGTGTGCAGGTCCAAAAATTGGGGGTGACTGTTGCGGGTCGTCTGGCAAGGGTGACGAGTCCACGATGACAATGATGGCGACGGTAATAACGATGTGATGATTGGGTTATGGTTAAGGTGATGATTTGGCCAATGGTGGTGTTTATGTTTGAGGATGAGGGTTCATAATAGTAATGATGATCACAATGGTGATGATTATGGAATAATGATAGAATTTATGATAATAGTGGTGACATGGATGATGACTGGAACGATGGTGAGGATGACTAGGATGATGATGTAGATGATGGTGATGACGAGGATGAGGTATTGAGGATGGAGTAATATTGATGATGATGCCGGGTGTTGGTGTTGATACGATGATGATAATAACGACGATGGCGATGATAGTTAGGGTAATGATGATGAGGATGACGAGGGGGATGACATGGACAATGGTCATGACAAGGACAATGATGATGGTAATGGAGATGAGTTGGGAGGATGGTGGTAATGGTGATGGTGATGGTGTTTACTCCAGCTAGCGGGGAGGGGTGGTCCGGCCAGGGGGAGGTCCGGTCAGCAAGAAGTGGACATGGAGGAAAGGGGGCTGTGGTGTGGTGGTCGTGATGAGGGTCAGGTTGTTTGTCGAGGGAGGAAGGGAACGGGAATATGGGTTTACGGCAGGTTGGCGAGGTCGGAGGGGTCGAGTTCGAGTCGAGGGTGGTGGACAAAATCAGGAAGGAGAGGATAGAGCTTCCGGTGGTGGGGGTGGATCGGGTCGACGTTCAGTCGCCGGGGGAGAAGAAGATCCGGCAGTCGAGGGGACTGGTGGATGGCTGCGGGGTATTGGAGCCCGGTGCAACTGAACTCGGCTGTAGTGGGGGAAGACTCGACGGCCAGTGGTGGTGGTAAAGTCGACGGGGGGCGACTCAGGCAGGGTCAGGACGTGCAGCGGGGTCGTGGGAGGATGTGGAGGAGAATCGGGGGTGGCTCGGCTGTGGTGACAGTGGTTGCGGGATGGTCGACTAGGAGCTACTCGGGATAGAGAGGGCGGGCGAAGCTCTAGTCCAGCACGGTTACTCCGGGGTCGGGGCTCCGGTTATGGTATGGAGGAAGAAGAAGAACATGAGTTGGGGGGGGAGGGTCGGCTGGTGTAATTTAAGGTTAGTTGATTTATTTTAGGTAGAGAAAAATAGGAAAACTATATTTATACATGTAGAATTTTGGGTTTGGGTTTAATCTAGGATTTAGGGCTTGATCAACACTTCTTGGTATGGGCCTTGGGCTCACTTGGGAATTTTGGGGGGGCTAGGATTTGCATTAATTAAATGCAAGGGTAGATTAAAAAAATAACGGGGTGATGTTGTGCATTGCACATCCCAAAAATTTCGAAAAAATCTACGTGAAGGGAAAATTGTATTTTTTCACGTATTGTCCAATGGTGGGGACACCTAAATACATTTTTGCATAAAAGCACCCAACAATTAGGAAAATTGTACAAAGACAAAAATTGAATTTAATTAATTAAAATTACTGCGCACGATGTTCCAGAATTAATTAGAAGTACCTGGGAATAAAATTAGGTCGGACACAAGCGTCTGGGCGTATATACAGTGTAGAATATTAATAAAATTTGGGTTGTACAAAATGGTCAAGATTATGTCTCCAATTTCGATTGGAACGCACAACGGTACAAGGTCGAGATTTATTTAGAATTAAGAAATAACGTCCGCGACGTTTATTGTGCGACAAAAATATCATGCCAGAAAGCATGATTATAAATTATATAGAGGTCAGAATAGATGGTGGTCAAGTCTAGGACAGGGTTGTGAACTTTGTAGACAGACAATGGCCAATAAGGTGCTCCAATTATCGAGGCAACGGTAAGGTGCGCTACGTGTCATAAACAATACAAAAAATTAAATAAACAATGAGTCCTATTTCTATTTGGTTTTAATCTAGCCCTAGTTTCTCTATTTATGCCAAGTAAACCTAATTTTGGGTGAGGGGATTTACAATCTACCCAACTTAAAATAATTTTGTCCTCAAAATTAAAATAAGGCATAGTCTGATATTCTTTTACCTACATAAGGCAAGTTAATCGCAAAATCTTTGCGATAACTAAAATTCTAATCAATCCTTTGTAACCACTTCAAGATTTAGATAGTCACTGTTCGAATCAAACTTCAACCTATCGTCCTTCCTCATCATCATCCAGTTTTAATTTTAATCCGTACAATATCTTCGCATATCAAATTTTTATATCGTGATCTTCAAAAATCTCTTTTAGAAATAATTCTAATCAATTTTTCCTCCAATTTTTTAACTTATGAATTTTTGTACTCTTCCAATTTAAATTCAATTTGTATCCTCAATAGTTCAAATAGGTAATCCTGCAATCAAGAATTTCTTTTAATTTAATCCTCGAATTTGAAATTTAATCCATCCATGTCCATGTTTAGAGTTCTATTTATTTTCCTCGAGGTTTAAATCGTTGGTTTAACCCTCAATATTAAAATTTTAAATCATATGCTCACGTATCGGTATTTGGTTTGCCATATCCCAATTTTTAAAATTTATCAATTCTTTATCATATTAATCATTCTTCTAGAATGCTCAATTTTAAAATGACTTGAACCTCTAAATCCAATTTTTCTCGATCACAATCTAAGAGAAGTTTCTCTTGAGTTGACAATGCAATTGCTACCCAACTTAAGATCTACTCCTCTATTACATAGGTCCTTTACATTTCAGAAATCTCATTCCTCAATTTTACTTAATCCTGTTACTCAATCCTCAAAGGTTTTAACACCAAAGATATTACATGTAATATGCCCTTGGTTATAAAATAATCATCAAATAATGTAATTGGCCTATAGGGTATATCTAATACTATCTGTGTATCAACTTATGCTAGGTACGAGGTTTCGTCTTTCGAAATAAGGGAGGACGGAAAACAATAATGATGAGTTCAAGAGGGAGGTAATAGATTTAGAAGTATGGGGATCAAGGCGTTTTAAAGAATTCAATAGAAATTATCAAGGTAGTTGTGAATTCAAATCCTATTTTGGTAATTCCTATTCACTTGCTCATATCAGCACAGTTATATAACGGATACGATATGCTCAGACATATCTAGAGGGCAAGTACATTCTTCTACTAATCACTATATATCTCAATCCACGTAAAATAGTTATTAGAAGGGCGAACCAAGCGCACTATGGTTGATCAGACCGTAGTACACTGATTCTGAAATATATTAGTGTACGCGTCCAATATACATATGTCATGAACAAGCTCGATAAAAGACTGAGCTTGCAAAACTAGGCTGTAACAGCAGCATAAGTCGAGGTAGTACAAAAGTATAAGCACGCTAGATTATGATGAGAGAAATTACAAAATAATTTAATTTCACAAAACCAAACATGATACAAAATTAAGATTCCACAATCTCTACAGTTGTCATACTCACTCCTTATCTAAGTCGCTAATCGACCCAATAGGGGTTTGGGCCTATAATTTCTACAGTGTGAATAAATACTATCTTTTTATGGAAGTCTAAAGTTGTGTCATCCTATCACACTTCATCCATGGGTCAGTAGGGCTATGTGGTACTATATTGTGAGGCATATTACCCTACTTAAAAATAATTAACTAATACTATAACTGCATTAAAGGAGATTCTATAAGATGATATTATCCTTGTAAATAAAGTATAGACTCTTATTGGGGTATATGAGAAAAAGGTCTTGGTGCTTATTAGGGTCTCCTGTTGTATTATGCAGGTAATGACCAACTTAAGTCTTAGTCATAGTGTTCATAGAATACAAGTGTCAATAATAAGAATGATAGAGCTACTGGTTCTTAAGTGAAAGAAGGATATATCTATATTGGGTTATGGATACGAATTATACGGTTTAAAACTAAGGATAATCATCAAATTGTAATCTACCAGAATAACTTAAAACTATCAAGTCCTAACTACCAAGCACAGAAATTCAAGGTTCAAGATTACAATTATCATCTTAGTAAACTATATATCCTATCATAGAATAAGATCACTTGGCCTATAATCAGAGGAGTCAAGTAACACGAGTTGAAGGACGAAGGAGAAAAAACACAGTTTAAATCGTTGCACAATTAGTGAATGTTAAGGTTGCAGGGGACAAGATATGAAATTACAATAGAGGAACTCAAGATAATATCATGGTTTCCTAAGTGAAAGGTGGCGAGAAATTCTCCGTGTTTGAGGTAGGATCTCAAGGGGAATATCATACTCCTTGCTCTGGGCTTCCTGAGGTACTGTCTGCTAATATCACGACAAGAATCTATATCCAAATACTATCTCACTATGCACATTAGGTTCAGTCCCTATATTCGATCTCGGATTTCTATTGGTTCCGCAATACTAGGGTCAAACATTAGGGTCAAATCTCTAACTAGCTCTAGTAATGCCTATACTATTCTTAGGTCATTCATAATTATGTCAAGGAAAAATGGTAAGCCATTCTTTAGATAGGGATGCTAGGATTTCACTCAAATATTCTAAACTTAGTGACGTGTCAGGGTTCTAGTTACTCTTACTAGGAAGGTTACCCTACTTATTATCTAACAACAGGGACTTCTATTTTCTAGGAGAAGGCTACACTCAAGGAACTATCAGGGATGTACGTGAATCAAGCATGATGCAATCGTCCAAATAGAATGGATTCAAAAGAAGATGAGTCATAGTCAGATGTGGATGAGATCCTATACTCTAATCCTATTTGCGGGCTTGCTCGGTACAGTAACGTAATCGAGACAATATGCTCTGACCTGCATGGGCCACCATAAAAACATGTCACGCCCCAATCCCAAAAATACGTAGGACTAGGACACGTGAGCATGCCAGCCGTATGAATATGGTCCTCTAATATATGGAAACCATAACACACATACGCTGTAATATGAATAACAATTCACAAGTGGTAAACATATATATCACAGGACATAACTAAATCTCATCCACAGAAATCATAAATAATTGAATAACCAATATCTATAACTAGAACTCAAAATAAGCATCTAATGAGGGCAGTCGGATGGAAACAAATCCACTACCGAACTAAAGTATATAGAATAGTCAAGATACATACACATAAGAATATCAACTACCAATCATGGGCTCGATGAGAAGACCTCATCTCAAATGCATAGCAAGTCCGGATCTGTGCTTCTGCGAATACTCATGAACAATACACCTAGAAAAAGACCAGGTCCTCAAAGGGACATAACAAGATACATAAAAGCATGCCATAAAGTAAATACTGAATAAATAACTCCGGGGTGACCTAACCATCTAAGTAAAATGCAACTTGAGGACAACTGTGAGTATATGGGAAGGTGTAGGCTAGACATATGCTGACATAATTCATTAGTCGTGACAACCGGCTAGTATATGCCATATATGCCCCCTATAACACGGGCACAAGAATACAGTAACGTCCAATGTTCTATAAAGTGTAGTATATGTAATATCACCAAGTAATTTCCAACACTCTACAGAATGTGGTATCAGTAATATATATATACGTCCGTATCACTCCGTCGAGTGCGGTGCCAGTGTAAAGGAATGGGGTGTCCCATATGCCTACTAGTCGTCCTCCCCACCCAATGATCTAAGCATGTTGTATCCACAACATGCGTCAGCTACTACGCCTTGACGTTGTAACCCTGGCTCATAGTCTATCACTAGAACAGTAGCCCAACCTTACAACCAACAAGGACAAGGATTGGGCCATCGCACCACGACAGTCTATGCTCCACCTACTAATAACTACTAAGTCCTCTAACATGCATCACTATTAGCAGTTATTCCCTATCCGTCGCATGCCTACACGTACAGGTGGCCAACCACATACGCAGGACCGTGCCCTATATGAGACTCATAATACGTGTAAGAAATATGAAAAGGCTTGAGAGTCATACCAATAACTCCACAACTTTAGGTGGGTCTACTAGATACTAGGTCAGACACAAGTCCTAACGTCAACGCCTTCGTTGACTGCACCCGAGTCTTCTCGAATGCGCACAGTTGAATAATAAATATGTAGCTAATAATACAGAATTTAAACAGTACAACAGAGGCAAGGTATACTTGCCTAGCAAGTGGCTGTGTAGTCCCAATATCCAGCTCCGGAAGTCGCGTAGAACCCATCCAATAGATCCTCGGGGTCAGTGTGTGCAGGTACGAAAATCGGGGATGACTGCTGTGGGTCATCTGGCAAGGGTGACGAGTCCATGATGACGACGATGGCGACGGTAATAATGATGTGATGATTGGGTTATGGTTAAGGTGATGATTTGGCCAATGGTGGTATTTATGTTTGAGGATGAGGGTTCATAATGGTAATGATGATCACAATGGTGATGATTATGGAATAATGATAGAATTTATGATAATAGTGGTGACATGGATGATGACTGGAACGATGGTGAGGATGACTAGGACGAAGATGTTGATGATGGTAATGACGAGGATGAGGTATTGAAGATGGAGTAATATTGATGATGATGTTGGGTGTTGGGGATGATACGATGATGATAATGACGACGATGGTGATGATAGTTAAGGTAACGATGATGAGGACGACGAGGGGGATGATATGGACAATAGTGATGACAAGGACGATGATGATGGAAGGAGGATGGTAATGGAGATGAGTTGGGAGGATGGTGGTAATGGTGATGGTGTTTACTCCGGCCAGCGGGGAGGGGTGGTCCGGCCAGGGGGAGGTCCGGTCAGCAAGAGGAGGACAGGAAGGAGAGGGGGCTGTGGTGTGGTGGTCGTGATGGGGGTCAGGCTGTTTGTCGAGGGAGGAAGGGAACGAGAAGGTAGGTTCACGGCAGGTTGGCGAGGTCGGAGGGGTCGAGTTTGAGTCGAGGGTCGTGGACAGAATCAGAGAGGAGAGGATAGGGCTTCCGGCGGTGGGGGTGGATCGGGTCGACGTTTAGTCGCCGGAGGAGAAAAAGATCCGGCGGTCGAGGGGATTGGTGGATAGCTACGGGGTGTTGGAGCCCGGTGCAACTGGACTCGGCTGTAGTGGGGGAAGACTCGACGGCCAGTGGTGGAGATAAAGTCGACGGGGGGCGACTTAGGTGGGGTCAGGACGTGCAACGGGGTCGTGGAAGGATGTGGAGGAGGATCAGGGGCGGCTCGGCTGTGGTGACTGTCACTACCACATTTTAGGAAAGAGGGTATTTTAGTCTTTTCTTATTTAATTAAATATTGTGCATGGTAAATAATTTTTATTATATTATTTAATTATTGTTAGATGTTATTTAATTATTTTGGACTTATTTTAGTAGACCCAACTAGTATAGTTTGGACCCATGGACCAACATGAATTAAATAGTTAGATTTGGCCCATTTAGAAAGCCCATAGTTAAGGAGATGGATTAAATTAATTAAGTGGTTAGACTAGAAACTTCCTTCCTTAATTATTTCTTCATGAGAGGCCCCAAGGGGTACATTAGACATTTTATAATTGCTTGGGAGAGGGACAAGGCCGGCCTATTAAAAGAGGGGGGGGAAATTTCTCTCTCCTCTCATTGTCATTCCAAATCTAGATCTAGAAATTCCCACTCCCAAATTCTTTCCATTCCCATTCCAATTCTCCACCAAATTCATCCCAAATTCTTCCCAATTCACCATTAGAGAAGGAGGAAGCAAGGATCTAGAAGAAGGAAGCAAGGATCTACAAAGAGGAGCAAGGATCTACAATTTGAAAGCAAGTTCTTCTCAATTGGAGGTTTCATTGAGAATTCATCTCCTAATAGGTATAATTCAGATTTTCCCATTTAAATAGCTTCTAAATCTGAGATTTAATCATGTAAAATCAACCTATATGTATGTACTACCCATAGAACTTTGTTTTGTGTTCATAGGAGACCCATGGAGAAAGTTATGGTACTTTTTGTGTTAATTTTGTTGGAATTCCGAATTTACATTTTGTTGTGTGTATCAATTGATCCTATAGATCAATTGGATATGAGATTATGTGTTTGGGGCTAGTGTCGAAACCATAATTTGGTACATGTGGTTCATATCCCAACTATTTGGTGATACGTGTCATTTTGGGGGTTTTCCCACCGACACGGGACTTTGAACATGTCATATTTTGACACGGACACATAGATCTACTTTTGACACTTTAATTTATTTATAAATATTATTTGTGAGTTGTTTGTATCCTTCGAGGTATAATTGGTTGTGTGTTGGACTCGTGTCACATGCGTATCCTAGATCTAGTGGGATACGGTGTGATACTCTCCAATTATGTGGATTTTTGAATAGATCTAATTATGTATGGTTTAAATTCTTCAATTATAATTAGTAAATATATATAGATATTATATATTTATTTTGTGTATTTATTATAGTAATTATTGTAGCATAGATCTATATATTTTTGTGTGTGCTAATATGATGTACAAATATAATATGTAGCTTTTTTGCATGTAATTATATATGTACTTATGTTAATAGTATAAATTATACATAAATGTTTTATAAAATATATTTATGTGTTTAATTGTATAATTATATTATTTATAATTATTATATAATTATTTGTATATTAATGTATATATTTTAGGTGTGCTTCTAGCCATGTAAAATATGAACATTAATATGTGCATGTGTTGTAACTATTGGTATTTAATTATAAGTTTATATGTGCATATATATATAAGTATATAATTATTTATTTATATATATGTATTGTGATTATTATTGCATATATATATTTATATATATATATATTTCTGTGTTTTAGTGACAGTGGGTTTGTGACAGTGAAACTGTCGCTAAATAGGCGGGTCAGCAGCAGCCGCTGTAGCCCACTGTGCATTAATGATAGTTCTGTCATTAATGCTGCAGGCGGGATCTTAGCAGGAGTGGCGACAGTTTTCGGTGACAGTTGATTAACTGTCACCAATGCAGCAGCAGTGGGTTTTATTACACAGTGGCTTTTGCGACATTTTCTGTGATAGTTGAAACTCACTATAAGCTGTTTTAATTAAATTGTATTTTCAGCTCACTGTTTTCAGTGACAATTTGGCAGAATTAATTTATATATTATATATTATATTTGTATATATATATATGTATATATATAGGTGTTTTGTGAGGTATAATACTAATAATAATATATTATTTTATTTGTATAAATATTGGTTTATATATACATTATTTAGAGTGTGCATTAATTGTATTATTAGTATACTTTGTGTGGGTACCAATTGGGATCTAATTTTGATTCCTAAATTGTTGTATTTTATTTCTATATTATTTATATAGATTTTTTGTGAGGTTGACCTTGGTTTGACTTTAGTTGACTTTAGAGTTGACAATAGTTGACTTTTTATTGACCTAGAAGTTGACTAGTTTGACTTGTTCTCTTTCCGGGACCTTGTTTTAATATGGTATTCCATATCTAGGTCTTCGAGGCACCGAGTCAGACATCTGTGAGACTGTTCTTTGGATTTCAGGCGAGTACATTCTCTGATAGTTTCTCATTTATGATATCCTCTATGTTCGTTGTATCTAGTGTAGATTTATATGTTTCTCTCGACACTATGGTTACACGGATTGGTATATCCGGATCTCGTCATGAGATGTTATTCCTTGGTATATGGTGTATATGGTGCAAGTATTGTTTCATTGGTTATCTTGTACATGTACAGACACCGATTCTCGGGGAGACTAGCTATCTTCTTGGGGAATCTAGTGCCATAGCATACCGTGGTTGGATCTATTATACCAGTTGGGGGTGGGGAGTATTAGTATAGATATGTGATCAAATCCCTATTGAATAAAGTATTGGTAAGCGAATAGTGTTGATCATGCACCGCACATATGATTAGCCAGGCCGTATTGTATCTTGCCCAAGCCGATCACATGTTAAGATAGTACTCACACACTTAGTCATTAGTATTATTGTTTCATTGGCATATTGTTCATTATTGTATTTCTTTCCAGTATTTCCTTATTGTCTATATATCTTTTGTATCTATTTTGTGCATCTTGTTTATCCACAGCTATTTACTGTTACATAGTTTTTATCATGGATTAGAACTGCTGTTAGAGATGTACTCTGCTCCTTTCCTGACTGGATATATTTTTCCAGATGACAATGAGGAGTACCCTACCTATTATGGACCCCAGGATGTTGTGGGTTTAGATTCGGAGACCCTGGCTCAAGAGGGACTTATCCCAACTGAGACAGTTGACCCTGGAGTGTAGCTTGTAGTATGATAGTATTCTTTTGTACTGGATTTGTCTCCAGCTTATTTTTGTTACTCTTCAGACTCATTGATGTATTATTTTAAACTCATGAGTTGATGACTATTATATTCTTATCTGATTCGTGTTCATTCTATCTTAGTTCTGTGATTGAGTACACTATCTTTTGGTGGTTCATTATATTAGATAGACTTTCTAGACAGCGTTCTACCGCCGATTCTGCGGCGTAGGCTGGGCGTTGTTTCCGACTAGTACCCTTATCCCGGGTGCGGGTCGTGACACGTTTTTGGTGGAGGCCCATGCAGGTCTAGCTTCACAAGTATGTGATGTCGTGGTAGTGCAACAACTTAATTGTACTACTGCGAGCCTGCAATAGGATATAGGATATAGGCTGAGATACTCAATCACATCTAGGAAAATTCTTTTGATTCAACTATTCTCCTTTGATATTGATACTTGATCTCTTAAACTTCCTTTCCTTGATGTCTTACATCTTGTGCCATATTGATTCTTTCTTTCGCTTTGTCTCAGGATGCCGCCTAAGACTAGATCACAGCAAGGGAGAGCAGCTTCTGAGAGGTCTGCGACATCCCGAGGGCCTGCACCAGTCACTTCTCCGGTGATTGGAGTATCAGCTGCTTTCGGAGGTCCACCACCTACTCAGAGGACTATGCCAGCTGTATCTGAAGGGCTTCCACCTCCACCTCCTGTGCCAGCAGAGGCGTCACAGATGTTTACACTGTTTCATGAGATGCTCGAGGCACAAAGGGCTCAGTCAGAGGCACATCAGAGGCAGACCGACGTTCTACGGCAGGGCATCGAGAGTGCTCATCAGCTTGCTCGTGCTGTAGTTGAGAGAGGAGTTCCGATCCAGCAGCAGGTTGTTCCTCAAGTTGCTTAGCTTCGGCCAGGCAACATTCAGGACTTCAAGTAACTGGAGCCTAGGGTTTTCAAAGGGACGGAGGGCATCGTCTATGCTGATGATTGGCTCGAGGACATTGAGCGTCTTATGAGGGTGTCCCGTCTTTCTGAAGATCTGAAGGTTGAGGCGGTAGGACTTCAACTGTTCGATGTCGCTCGCACTTGGTTCAGGAATGAGCCGGTTCTAGTTGACGCAGGACAATCTTGGGAGGTATTCAAGGACCTTTTCAAGAAGAAGTTTTTCGCTCGGATAGACAGGCTTGACTTGGGGAGACAATTTGAGAGTCTCATTCAGGGAAGCATGTCTGTGGAGGAATACGCTGCGGAGTTCGGTAGGTTGAGCCAATTTGCAGAGTACTTGGTGAGGGAACCGGAGGTTCGAGCTATTCGTTTCCGTGAGGGTCTAAACTGGGAGGTAAAGATTCTCATTCCGTCTTTTTATGAGACATACTCGGAGATACTTGCAGAGGCACGCAAGGTTGAGCGGGATCTGGGTTTGAAGACCAAGAGAGACCGTGATTCTTTTCTGGGGGCCAACGGCAGTGCAGTATCTGCCAAACGTCCTCATTTCCAGTCCAGACCTTTCCAGCAGCCACAGCAGAACCAGACTCCAGCTAGAGCACCTTTTCACCAGGCACCTCAGCAGCAGAGGCAGTTACAGCAGGCCCCATGCAACTTCTGCAAGAAGCCCGGCCACAACTGGGAAGTTTGCAGGAGGAGGCTAGGAGTTTGTTTGTATTGTGGTACTGAAGGGCATCAATCGAGGGAGTATCCTCGTCGTGCAGTTCAAGGAGCAGCTCCAGCTCCGAGGACACAGACGAGACCACCTGCAGCACAGCCGAGGGGACCGCTTCCAACACAGCAGCAGCGTTTTGTCCAGTATCAACAGCAGGAAGGTGCTCGACATGGACGAGCGTTTGCTATGACCGTCGAAGAGGAGGAACCCACCGGAGATGTCATCGCAGGTTCTATTCTTCTTGATTCCATTCCAGCTTTAGCTTTGTTTGATAGTGGTGCTTCCCATAGTTTTGTATCTGTTTCTTTTGCTCTAAAGCATGGTTTGGTAGCTGAGTCTTTGCTTAGGACTTGCAAGATCATGACCGGGGGAGGCATTATCCTGGTTAATAATATTTGCAAGGATCGGAGAGTTACTCTGGGAGGTCGAAAGTTGAGTGCGTGTCTACTTGTAATGCCACTTCCGAGCTACGACATTATACTTGGGATAGATTGGTTGAGTAGGCACCGTGCTAGCATAGACTATAGAGGAGGTAGAGTTTTGTTTGGTTCGCCAGGAGAGCCAGAGTTCGAGTTTACTAGAGGAGCTGCGGAGCAGGACGAAGGCATTATTTGTGGAGCTATGGTAGAAGACAAGGAGTTGCCACATTCGTTGATAGCAGAATTCTTGGATGTGTTTCCTGAGGAATTGCCAGGATTGCCACCAGATCGAGATATTGAATTTTTTATAGACTTGGTGCCAGGTGCAGAACCAATTTCGTAATATATCTATAGAGTAAACAACAGCGAGCTGGTCGAGTTGAAGAAGCAGGTGGACGAATTGCAGGATAAGGGGTTTATCAGATCGAGTTCTTCACCATGGGGAGCCCCGGTATTGTTTGTACCGAAGAAGGATGGATCGGTGCGCATGTGCATTGATTACAGGGCTTTGAATAATCTCACTATCAAGAATAAGTATCCTTTGCCACGGATTGATGATCTGTTTGATCAGTTGAGTGGTGCGAAGGTGTTTTCTAAGATAGATTTAAGATCAGGCTACCATCAAGTGAAGGTGAAGCCGGAGGACATACCGAAGACTGCTTTTAGAACTCGGTATGGTCAGTACGAATTTATGGTGATGCCGTTTGGTTTGACTAATGCACCGGCGGTATTTATGAACTTGATGAATAAGGTGTTCCACCAATACCTTGACAAGTTCGTGGTGGTGTTCATCGACGACATACTCATATACTCGAGGATACCGGAGGAGCATGAGGAGCATTTGAGGATTGTGTTGGATGTGCTGAGGAAGGAGAAGCTGTATGGGAAGTTGTCCAAATATGAGTTTTTCTTGGACAAAGTAGAATTCTTGGGGCATGTTGTGACTGGTGATGGTATTTCAGTGGATCCGAAGAAGATTTCAGCAGTGGAATCTTGGAAGACTCCGAGTTCAGTAGCAGAGATCAGGAGTTTCTTGGGATTGGCAGGCTATTACAGGAAATTTGTGCAAGATTTTTCGAGAATTGCCGAGCCGATGACCAGACTCACAAGGAAGGATGTGAAGTTTGTTTGGACGGAGGATTGTCAGGTTGCTTTTAAGGAGTTGAAGAAGAGGTTGACGTCTGCTCCTATTTTGACGTTGCCATCAGGGTCCGGAGGTTTCACTATTTATAGTGATGCATCGGGGAAGGGTTTAGGTTGTGTTCTTCAGCAGCATAGGAAAGTGATTGCCTATGCATCCAGGCAATTGCGTCCTCATGAAAAGAACTATCCTACCCATGATTTGGAGTTTGCAGCTGTCATATTCGCCCTGAAGTTGTGGAAACATTATTTGTACGGAGAGCGTGTGGAGATCTTCACAGACCACAAAAGCTTGAAGTACATTTTCACGCAGAAGGAGTTGAACATGAGGCAGCGTCGGTGGTTGGAATTGATGAAGGATTTTGATATCTCTTTGCAATATCATCCTGGAAAAGCTAATATAGTTGCCGATGCTTTGAGCAGGTATCCGGTAGCTATGTTCTTGACGCAGGATCGATATATGTTGGAGGACTTGGAGAGCTTGGGCATTGAGGTAATTGTTCCTGGGTGTGCTATGCAGATGTGGGGATTGCAGATACACTCAGATTTGATGGACAGGATTAAGGCAGCATAGTATGATAATGTATCTTTGAGGAGTATCAGAGCTCAGGTGAGAGCAGGATTGGAGGATGATTTCACTATTGCAGAGGATGGATCTTTGAGGCATGGAGTTAGATTGTGTGTGCCTAGTGGAGAGTTGCGTGAGGAGGTGTTGCAGGAAGCACATCGCTCTCAGTATTCCATACATCCAGGTGCTAACAAGATGTATCGGGATATGCGAGAGAGTGTGTGGTGGTATGGCATGAAGAGGGAAGTGGCACAGTTTGTATCCAGATGCTTAGTGTGCCAGCAGGTGAAAGCCGAGAGGCAGAGGCCAGGAGGGTTACTTCAGCCATTACCCATTCTAGAGTGGAAGTGGGAACACATTACTATGGATTTTGTGTCCGGACTTCCACGATCTCCAGGAGGGAAAGACGCGATTTGGGTCATTGTTGATAGATTGACCAAGTCGGCCCACTTTTTGCCTTTCAAAGTGGGTTTGTCTACGGAGAAGCTGGCAGAGATGTATGTGAGGCAGATCATTAGGATACACGGAGTTCCCGTCAGCATAGTCTCAGATCGAGATAGTCGTTTCACTTCTCATTTCTGGAGGAGTTTGCAGGAGAGTTTGGGCACTCAGCTCAAATTCAGTACTGCATATCATCCCCAGACAGATGGGCAGTCAGAGAGGACTATCCAGACTCTCGAGGATATGTTGCGCACTTGTGTACTAGATTTCGGGGGTTCTTGGGAGGACCATCTCTATTTGGTAGAGTTTGCTTACAACAACAGTTACCAGGCCAGTATAGAGATGTCACCTTTTGAAGCTCTATATGGTCGGAGGTGTCGTACTCCTTTGTCTTGGGACGATGTTGGAGAGAGAGTTTTGCTTGGGCCAGAGATGGTTATGGATGCAGCGGAGAAGGTTCATTTGATCAGAGACAGACTTCGAGTGGCGCAGGACAGACAGCGGCATTGGGCCGATAGCCATCGGAGACCTTTGGAGTTTGAGGTATAGTTTAGATTTTGTTTGTGCTTGTTCTTGTTTGTTATAGATTAAGTTATTAAGATGGTGTTTTGTTCTAGGTGGGTGGTTTGGTGTTTCTGAGGATTTCTCCGACACGAGGCACGATTCGGTTCGGTGGAGGTGGAAAGCTTAGTCCGCGATTCATCGGACCTTTCACTATTCTAGAGAGGGTCGGTGCAGTTGCTTATAGACTAGACTTGCCACCTGCATTGGAGGGAGTGCACAACGTGTTTCATGTGTCGCAGTTGAGATGATACGTGGCAGATCCTAGTCATGTATTGGATCACTCGGAGATAGAGGTGGGCCCTACTCTTAGCTATCCAGAGCAGCCAGTTGAGATTCTGGATCGGAGAGAGAAGGTGCTGAGGAACCAGACTATTCCTTTGATGCGCATCGCATGGAGGCATCACACTCCGGGGGAGTCTACCTGGGAGAGAGAGGATGACATGCGAGAGCGTTATCCATATTTGTTTGTACCTTGAGGTATATTATTTCTAGTTATGTTCTGTTCATTGTTATGTTCTGTTCATTAGTTAGTTGTGATTCTTTAGTTCTGTTCTGTGTTTTTCTGGGGGAGTTTTTGTCTTTAAATTTCGAGGACGAAATTATTTTAAGGAGGGTAGACTTGTCACTACCACATTTTAGAAAAGAGGGTATTTTAGTCTTTTCCTATTTAATTAAATTTTGTGCATGGTAAATAATTTTTGTTGTATTATTTAATTATTGTTAGATATTATTTAATTATTTTGGACTTATTTTAGTGGACCCAACTAGTGTAGTTTGGACCCATGGACCAACATGAATTAAATAGTTAGATTTGGCCCATTTAGAAAGCCCATAGTTAAGGAGATGGATTAAATTAATTAAGTGGTTAGACTAGAAGCTTCCTTCCTTAATTATTTCTTCATGAGAGGCCCCAAGGGGTACATTAGACATTTTATAATTGCTTGGGAGAGGGGCAAGGCCGGCCTATTAAAAGAGGGGGGGGAATTTCTCTCTCCTCTCATTGTCATTCCAAATCTAGATCTAGAAATTCCCACTCCCAAATTCTTTCCATTCCCATTTCAATTCTCCACCAAATTCATCCCAAATTCTTCCCAATTCACCATTAAAGAAGGAGGAAGCAAGGATCTAGAAGAAGGAAGCAAGGATCTACAAAGAGGAGCAAGGATCTACAATTTGGAAGCAAGTTCTTCTCAATTGGAGGTTTTATTGGAAATTCATCTCCCAATAGGTATAATTCAGATTTTCCCATTTAAATAGCTTCTAAATCTGAAATTTAATCATGTAAAATCAACCTATATGTATGTACTATCCATAGGACTTTGTTTTGTGTTTATAGGAGACCCATGGAGAAAGTTATGGTATTTTTTGTGTTAATTTTGTTGGAATTCCGAATTTACATTTTGTTGTGTGTATCAATTGATCCTATAGATCAATTGGATATGAGATTATGTGTTTGGGGCTAGTGTCGAAACCATAATTTGGTACATGTGGTTCGTATCCCAACTATTTGGTGATACGTGTCATTTTGGGGGTTTTCCCACCGACACGGGGCTTTGAACATGTCGTATTTTGACACGGACACATAGATCTACTTTTGACACTTTGATTTATTCATAAATATTATTTGTGAGTTGTTTGTATCCTTCGAGGTACAATTGGTTGTGTGTTGGACTCGTATCACATGCGTATCCTAGATCTAGTGGGATACGGTGTGATACTCTCTAATTGTGTGGGTTTTTGAATAGATCTAATTATGTATGGTTTAAATTCTTCAATTATAATTAGTAAATATATATAGATATTATATATTTATTTTGTGTATTTATTATAGTAATTATTGTAGCATAGATCTATATATTTTTGTGTGTGCTAATATGATGTACAAATATAATATGTAGCTTTCTTGCATGTAATTATATATGTACTTATGTTAATAGTATAAATTATACATAAATATTTTATAAAATATATTTATGTGTTTAATTGTGTAATTATATTATTTATAATTATTATGTAATTATTTGTATATTAATGTATATATTTTAGGTGTGCTTCTAGCCATGTAAAATATGAAAATTAATATGTGCATGTGTTGTAACTATTGGTATTTAATTATAAGTTTATATGTGCATATATATATAAGTATATAATTATTTATTTATATATATGTATTATGATTATTATTGCATATATATATTTATATATATATAATTTTGTGTTTTAGTAACAGTGGGTTTGTGACAGTGAAACTGTCGCTAAATAGGCGGGTCAGCAGCAGCCGCTGTAGCCCACTGTGCATTAATGACAGTTCTGTCATTAATGCTGCAGGCGGGATCTTAGCAGCAGTGGCGACAGTTTTTGGTGACAGTTGATTAACTGTCACCAATGCAGCAGCAGTGGGTTTTATTACACAGTGGCTTTTGCGACATTTTCTGTAACAGTTGAGACTGTCACTATAAGCTGTTTTAATTAAATTGTATTTTCAGCTCACTGTTTTCAGTGACGATTTGGTAGAATTAATTTATATATTATATATTATATTTGTATATATATATAAGTATATATATAGGTGTTTTGTGAGGTATAATACTAATAATAATATATTATTTTATTTGTATAAATATTGGTTTGTATATACATTATTTAGAGTGTGCATTAATTGTGTTATTAGTATACTTTGTGTGGGTATCAATTGGGATTTAATTTTGATTCCTAAATTGTTGTATTTTATTTCTATATTATTTATATAGATTTCTTGTGAGGTTGACCTTGGTTTGACCATGTTTGACTTTAGTTGACTTTAGAGTTGACCATAGTTGACTTTTTATTGACCTAGAAGTTGACTAGTTTGACTTGTTCTCTTTCCGGGACCTTGTTTTAATATGGTATTCCATATCTAGGTCTTTGAGGCACCGAGTCAGACATCTGTGAGACTGTTCTTTGGATTTCAGGCGAGTACATTCTCTGATAGTTTCTCATTTATGATATTCTCTATGTTCGTTGTATCTAGTGTAGATTTACATGTTTCTCTCGACACTATGGTTACACGGATTGGTATATCCGGATCTCGTCATGAGATATTATTCCTTGGTATATGGTGTATATGGTGCAAGTATTGTTTCATTGGTTATCTTGTACATGTACAAACACCGATTCTCGGGGAGACTAGCTATCTTCTTGGGGAATCTAGTGCCATAACATACCGTGGTTGGATCTATTATACCAGTTGGGGGTGGGGAGTATTAGTATAGATATGTGATCAAATCCCTATTGAATAAAGTATTGGTAAGCGAATAGTGTTGATCATGCACCGCACGTATGATTAGCCAGGCCGCATTGTATCTTGCCCAAGCCGATCACATGTTAAGCTAGTACTCACACACTTAGTCATTAGTATTATTGTTTCATTGGCATATTGTTCATTATTGTATTTCTTTTCAGTATTTCCTTATTGTCTATATATCTTTTGTATCTATTTTGTGTATCTTGTTTATCCACAGCTATTTACTGTTACATAGTTTTTATCATGGATTAGAACTGCTGTTAGAGATGTACTCTGCTCCTTTCCTGACTAGATATATTTTTCTAGATGACACTGAGGAGTACCCTACCTATTATGGACCCCAGGATGTTATGGGTTTAGATTCGGAGACCCTGGCTCAAGAGGGACTTATCCCAACTGAGACAGTTGACCCTGGAGTGTAGCTTGTAGTATGATAGAATTCTTTTGTACTGGATTTGTCTCTAGCTTATTTTTGTTACTCTTCAGACTCATTGATGTATTATTTTAAACTCATGAGTTGATGATTATTCTATTCTTATATGATTCGTATTCATTCTATCTTAGTTCTGTGATTGAGTACACTATCTTTTGGTGGTTCATTATATTAGATAGACTTTCTAGACAGCATTCTACCGTCGATTCTGCGGCGTAGGCTGGGCGTTGTTTCCGACTAGTACCCATACCCCGGGTGCGGGTCGTGACACGTTTTTGGTGGGGGCCCATGCAGGTCTAGCTTCACAAGTATGTGATATCGTGGTAGTGCGACAACTTAGTTGTACTACTGCGAGCCTGCAATAGGATATAGGATATAGGCTGAGATACTCAATCACATCTAGGAAAATTCTTTTGATTCAACTATTCTCCTTTGATATTGATACTTGATCTCTTAAACTGTCCTTTCCTTGATGTCTTACATCTTGTGCCATATTGATTCTTTCTTTCGCTTTGTCTCAGGATGCCGCCTAAGACTAGATCACAGCAAGGGAGAGCAGCTTCTGAGAGGTCTGCGACATCCCGAGGGCCTGCACCAGTCACTTCTCCGGTGATTGGAGTGTCAGCTGCTTTCGGAGGTCCACCACCTACTCAGAGGACTATGCCAGCTGTATCTGAGGGGCTTCCACCTCCACCTCCTGTGCCAGCAGAGGCGTCACAGATGTTTACACTATTTCGTGAGATGCTCGAGGCACAAAGGGCTCAGTCAGAGGCACATCAGAGGCACGAAGACGAAAATTAGATTTAATTAATTAAAACTACTACGCACGATGTTCCAAAATTAATTAGAAGTACCTGGGAATAAAATTAGGTCGGACACAAGCGTCTGGGCATAGAGGATATAGTGTAGAATATTAATAAAATTTGGGTTGTACAAAACGGTCAAGATTATGTCTCCAATTTCGATTGGAACGCACAAGGATACAAAGTCGGGATTTATTTAGAATTAAGAAATAATGTCCGCGACGTTTATTGTGCGACTAAAATATCACACCAGAAAGCATGATTATAAATTATACAGAGGTCAGAATAGATGGTGGTCAAGTCTAGGACAGGGTTGTGGACTTTGTAAACAGATAATGGCCAATGAGGTGCTCCAATTATCGAGGCAACGGTAAGGTGCGCTACGTATCATAAACAATACAAAAAATTAAATAAACAATGAGTCATATTTCTATTTAGTTTTAATCTAGCCCTAGTTTCTCTATTTATGCCAAGTAAACCTAATTTTGGGTGAGAGGGTTTACACTCTCTCCCTCTCTCTCTCTCTCTTCTATGCTCTCTCTATCTGTGTGTCCCTCTGTATGTCTTTTCCTCTCTTTTATGTGGGTATGACACACTGCTATTTATAGCTGTCATGCTGACGGGCCAATGTGCCCATGTGCTATGCATGCATAGATATTGGAGCTGCCACGTGTCTATTCTCAATATGATGCAGTTGCAATCGTGGACACATATCACAGTCAAGCTTCTACATAAAGACTTTATGGGCATCTACTGTTGTTGAAAATTTGGTCATCTCTCGTACTTGGTGTGAATAACTTGGTCAGGTTGATACATGTCCTGCACTTAGTTGTAGAGAATCTCCTTCGTTGCAACAGGAAGATTTTGGCTTAAAAATGTTCTGCTATATTGAACACATAGGGTTTGAAACGCATAAGGCCAGAGCCACATGGAACACTTGGAGTCAAGAACGCATAAGGCCAGAGACACATAAAACGCATGGAGTCTAGAACGCATATGGCCAGAGATACACGGAACGCATGGAGTCTAGAACGCATGAGACCAGAGACATATGGAATGCATGGAGTCTAGAACGTATAGGGCTAGAGACACATAGAATGCATAGAGTCTGGAACGCATATGACCTTTTCCTTGGTACTGTCCAGCTGCATAAGGACAAAAGTAATCATGATAGTGACATGATCACTGACGCCTACTGTCAACGTCAAAATCAAGGCATTCAGTGCCATTATTGCTGTCAGAGTCATAAATTCTCTGACTTGATTGAGGTGACTCTATGCATCAAATAAGTTATGCGGCCCTTGACTTTTGGTGCATGAGGGCTGAGGTGTATAAGGGACTTTAAGATTTTTCATGCTTCTACAAGATCCCTATCAAAGTTTTCAAACTAAAAAGTTTGGAATACTTTGAATAATAAGCATAGAAAGAGATCTCCAGAATGCATAGGTTTCTCGTTGCATGAAGCTCACTCGGCCTTAACCGAGTCTGTTGGTCGCATACTCTTGCTGATGCATGGATGAATCTGCCAGGATGTTAAATCTGTATTAATAAATAATATTTGCCTCGATCTCTGGGATATATATTGGGACTCTGAGTCGATGACAGTTTCCAAGAGATAAAGACAAAAATATTTGCCAACTATCACATAGATAGAGGCAGTTTGGAACCCGACGTATCGGTTTTGACTGAGGATAAGTCTTTGAACACAAAAATAAAGGCATTACAATCGAGTTAGGTTCATCCTCATAATCTCCTAGTTTATTGTCTCGATCTTTTTACACGGTTTTGTAGCCTATAAATAGGCTACTGAGGTAGGAGAGTGTCACTACTACATTTCTAGAATAGGGGCATTTTTATCATTTTCAATAGTTGTATATATATTGTTTATAATTTAAATAATATGTATAGTATATATATTATTGCTATTAATAATATGGGTTAGTGGACTAGACTTGATGTGACCATCAGACTCAACCTTAGACTAGTCATTTTGGACAAACTAGTCATTTTCTTTGCTGTGTTCTAGTGCAAGTGTGCAGGGGTGTAGAGTTGGACTGTGCTGTACACAGTCGGGTAGTGTACCATCTTGTATTCTGTTATGGTGGTTTATGTGTTGGGTATTAAGTTACGGTGGATAGGCATCTTAGTATGGAATCCAGTTTAAATAGGGGTCGGTGTCATGTGTACTTGAGACCTAGGATCTCTATTAGATATTAGCTTCTATGTGAGTATATGTGTTCAAGGGAGTTAATCAGATACTTGGGTGAGTGAGTGTGGGGGAAACTGATACTAGAGTATCAATAGAGCAGAAGTACGAGGGACCATTCCCAAGTCTGAGCACTGATGCACATAAGGACTATGGTATTGAGGGATGTGAGGCTCTATGTCAATATGTGTATTTAGGCAAGATAAGCTATATTGATTGCAGCATGTCCTTATTTTAGTTTTGTTAGTACCAGAGATTGAGGCAAGGGGAAAGTTTAGAGTGGAGAATTGGGGAATGCTCGGGCTTATGATTGCTATGAACACAGCAAGTAGGTGAGCAAGGCAGTATTTAATTAAAGACAATAGGGAGATAGGGTATTAAGAAGGGCCTGATACTACCAGTATAGCAGTTCAGAAGTTGGGGTGTCAAGTTGAAGCATCAATAAAGTTGGTATGGTTTCAGTAGGATATCTATGATACCTTAAGTAGGGAAATAACTTATATTTTAAGTGTTAAGTAACGTGAAGTGAGTTAGGAGTGAGATGGGGATCAAAAAATGCGTTACGGAGAGTATTTAGATGTATGCACATGATGGGTGCAGTATGGCAGGGTTCGAGTATGTGTGAATGTGGCTTGTAGAGAGTAAAGGATATCATATATGTGTGTACCCAGCTTTGTATCATTGGTAACAGCAGATACCTTGCTGCAATGGGATGGAGACACTGTTACAGTCAGTGGTTTGGGTTGTAGTAAAGTTAAAAGCGGGCTTGGGAGTAGAAGTTACTCCTTGATTGTTGAATCCAGCAGCAACTTCAAATGGCAGTTGCATCTGCAGGTTGGTTTGGGGGTGTCGAGTTGGTGTGATGCTGGTTTGAGCAATTGTTGTTGTGTTGATATTGTGATTAACAGTGGTTGTAAGGAGAGGAGATGCATTGCAAGTGTGTATGTATATTTAGTATGGTATTTGTAAGTGTAGTGGTGTGAGTTTGGTGGTGTGTTAAGGGTATGTGCGCACAAGTTCTACAAGTGTGTACCAGTAAAGCAACTTGTACCTGGGCATGGTGGATTGTTAATGTGTGTGTATATATATTTACACACCTAGGTGTCATGTGGTAGTACTAAATGTGTTAGGCTAGGGATTTGGCATCAAGGAGTGACTGATACCCTAGAGTATCAGTTAAGATGAGGTATTAGATTTGAATATCTGTTAAATTCTATACTAAGGACATATAAATGATAAGCTAAAGTAATGTTAGTATATTAGATAAATTGAGGTTTGTAGGTGTGGAATTGCATAAGTAGAGGTACTATGTGTTAGTCTAAGGTTATAGATTAGACTAGTAGTAAGGTAAGTATTATATGGTTAAGGTATTAATTTGGTATTAATGTATATGAGTTATATACATACTAGTAGTATCTAGTATATCTAATATTAGCTAGGTATTAGCTAGTATACCTAGTATAAGACTAGTATGGGTTGGTAGACCTTAGTTTGGATCTAGAAACTCAAAGACAACCTAGTTAATTTATTATAGATCTAGTTTTGGCCTAGAAATCATGTTTCAACATAGATAATAGTAATTATCATCTCATATCACTCTTTAATCCTATTATTTTATATTTAGGTCTTTGTGATTCTATTTTGGACATCGATCCTCATATATTGCTCAGGACCACAAGCAAGTATATTCTCAGACAGTTTTAATTATTTTGATCATTATTATGATTCTAGTTGTAGTGTATACTTGATTCAGACACATCGGATATACGGACTAGTATCATTGATATATGTCATGAGGAGTTATGATTGGAATCTATCGTACTAGTTGGAGATAAGAAAATATTTGCAAGTTATGTGATCATACCCCACCTTGCATTCATTATATCTTACCCCACACATCACTTAGGGTATAGCCTGATCATTTACATATCTCATAGCCTGTTATATATGATTAACCTGACTTTTGCTCACATTATAGCTAACCAGATGGTTAGTCTGACCTCACATATATCATAGACAATCATATATAACAAGCATGATATAGTCCTAAGCCGATCACATAGAAAATTGATATTTTACGTCACTTAGCCAATATTTCTATTCTTGCTCCAGTACATTCATTTCTAGCATTCATATATATCTGTTCATTGCTAGTTATTTTTATATGATGATTACATATCTCCCTAGTTTTTTTTATATTCCAGTATTTTATTCCATAATGTATATTTCTTACTCACTGCTTTATAGTTTTTATCAATATAATTAAAATTGCTGTTAGTGTTTGTGCTTCACTCCAATCTCGACTGATAATATTTTTCAGAGGATCTTGAGAACTTCTGTCCTACCCATTATGGTCCAGGAGTAGATAGCGATTATATCCTAGAGATTCCAGAGGAGCCACTCTATATGGAGGAGATAACACCCGTAGTTGTTTAGACAACACTTAGCCTAGTTTATTTATATATTGGATTGTTCAAAACTTTGAGAGTTGAGTTGTATTATGTTGATACTTATTTTGTATTGAGATAGCTAGACTCTTAGACTCTATCTTATTGAGACATATATTAATTTTGGCTCTCGTATTTCTTTACGTCTTTATCATGCCATTTACCTTCTTTATAGTTATGTGGTTGAGTATATTATGAGTTGATAATTATGTGCATATTCATTGTCCACTGTTTGGAGTTAAGATATGTTGATAAGTTATAATATCATTGATAGCTAGCCATGTTTGACCTAGACAGTGTTCTACCGTCGATGTTGCAACTTAGGCTAGATGTACCCACGATTCATGCCCAATTTTTGGGAACGGGTCATGATATGTTTTAGTGGTGGCCCATGCAGGTCTAGAAGAGTAAGATTAGATCACAACTAGTACAGTATCATAGTAGTGCTCAAACTTAGAGTACTATTACGAGCATGAGATAGGGTATATGATGAGAGTATACTTAATTACAACTAGGAAATTTTCAAATTTATTTTGCTCTTCTGAATAATTGCTTCCTTTAAATTTTATTGTCCTTAATTAATGCTATCATATTTTTTTTCTTAATTAATTTCTTCTTATTTTGATTTGGCTTCAAGATGCCGCCAAAGACTAGGTCGTAGAGATCGGGACCCGCAGCTTCTGAGAGGTCTGCCCCCTCTCGATCTGCCACCCAGACAGCTGGAGTTGCTCCTCCTACTTTACCTGTTCATATAAGATTTTTGTAGCTTTCAGGGGTCCTTCTCCGCCACCTGTCCAGAGGGTTGTCCTGGCTATTACGGAGGACCTTCCACCACCATAGATTTTGTTTTCAGGAGGTATGCCCGCTGACAGGGCACATATGTTCGTATTAATCCAGGGCTTGGTGGAGGCTCAGAGAATGTCGGCGAAGGCTCAGCGAGTTCAGGATGAGGTACAGAGGGTGCATGCTGAGGCACAGAGGGTGCAAGATGAGGTATACCAATCGTAGACTGAGCTGATGGGGGAGAACATGGAGAATACTCATCAGGTGGCTCTCCAGGCAGTGGAGATAGTTGTACAGCAACGTCCTGGCCAACAGTAGCAATAATAGAGGCCAGGCACTATAGTGGACTTCAAGAGGATGATACCTTGGGAGTTTAAGGGTATTGAGGAGATACTACATCGATGAATGGCTAGAGGACATAGAGAGGAACTTGCACTTGGCTCAAATTCCAGTGAGTCTGCAAATCGAGGTCGTCGGCAGCCAGATGCTCGATATCGCGCTGACTTGGAATCGTACGGAGCCGAGACTTACTACTAGAGGAATTACTTGGGAGGCTTTCAAGGAGCTTTTTAAGGAGAAGTTCTTTCCTGATATAGTCCTGGGAGTCTTAGAGAGTCAGTTCCATGACTTGGTCTAAGGGAACATGTCAGTCGACAAGTACGCCGCAAAGTTTTACCGCTTGAGTCATTTCGCACCGTCGATGATTCAGGACCCAGGAGACCAAGCCTGAAAGTTCAGGAAGGGGCTAATGAGAGATATCAAGTCTCATACTTTTGGATGTCGCACTGCTACCTTTGAGGGCATTCTGATGGATGCCCAGATCACTGAGAATAGTCTAGACCTCAGGCATAAGAGAGGACGTGACATTTTTGGAGGTGCGAGTGGCAGCGCAGGACCGGCCAAGCGTTCCCACTTTTAGTTACCGAGAGGTCATACAAGTACTAGGCACCAGCTCGAGGATATATCCAGTAGCAGCCGTAGAGGCAATGTTACGCCCTAGTACCAAAATATGTAGGACTAGGAATGCGTAAGCATGCCAGCCGTATTTACATGGCAACAATAATATATGAAAACCATACACTTACGTACGCTATTTTATGAATAATAATTCACAAGTGGTATATAACTTCATAAGTCATAGGTAATACTAATCTCATCACCAAAACTAAATAGAAATATATTACCAAATATGGCAATGTACCAAGTAGGAAATAGTCGAGAAGAACTAGTAGTCGGATGAAGAAAAATCCACTACCAACTAGGATATAAAAGACAACAAAATAAGTACATTATCTAGTGATCAAGAAACTTTAAGGGAAGACCTCCTCGAAAGATAAAGAAGTAGCCAGTCCTAATTCGTGCTACTACAAATAATCATGATCTTCTATACCTGGAAAGGTTGCCAGGTCCTCAGAGAGATATAACAAGTACACAAGAAATTGACATGCGTAAAAGTAAAGCAGTAAACAATAAATAGGGTAACTAAATCACCTATGTGATATGCACTCGAGACATCTCTAATGGCACACGACGGAGAGAAATAGAAGAACAGTCGTCCCACCAGGTGTTCCGTAGAACTCGGGTGTTACACAGCCGCACCATTTTTATAGTACAGTAAGAAACAGAAATACTATATGCTCATTAGCAGATTCTTTCCACCTAATGAACTATCTGAACAGTATACGCGGTGCAGACATAATATAATGACGTCAAATAATATCTAGAAAACTAAACCAATACCAACTACTAACACAAGATCCGAACTCTTGTACCGATGATCAGTCGATAAGCTAGTCCATGCACTCTCTCACTCAGACGGTGAACGTGTTTGAAACAATATCAAGTTAAAAAATACCATATATCTTTATAAGATACTTGGTAAGTCTGCTACTCTAAGACGCGTGCATACAACTAAAAAAATAAAAACTAGGCATAATGTTAACTGAATAATACAATCAAGCAAGGTGTACTTGTCTTCCAAGCCAAGCTACGAGCACAACAAATCTGGTCCGGAGCTATCCACAGGAACATCTCGAACACCTACTAATTAATTATTATACTAATTAGACTCTAATCTTCTAGTTAAATTAAGTTATTATCTACTTAATACTCCTACGTTGGTTGCACATGCAAGTAACTACACGCCAAAGTATTACTAACCATCAAACATTATCAAAAATAATTTTAAAAACATTATTTAATAAAAACTATTTGTCACAACCCGCACCCGAAAAATTTGGCATAAGTCATGGGTACGTCCAGCCTACGCCGCAGAATCGGCGATAAAACTCTGTCTAGGTCCGCTCTAGGTCACAACAATATATATCTCACAAAACCTATCAATATAACCTCTCCAAAAAGAGGGCAACCACGCAATATATATAAACTCTCAATCACAATAACTAGGGGAAGAGTAAAAGCACGATAAGATATCACAAAGGAACAAGAACCAAAGAGCAAGTACAATATCCAATATACAGTCCAAGTCTAAAGTCTATAACATCTCACAGCAGCAAAATAATAAATACAATCATCCAAAATAGCAACTGGGAACAACCCAGAAAAACCCACCTAGCTGAACTAAAGTGCTAACGATGTCTCCTCTACGGGCTCCTCCTCAATCTCCGGATCACAACACTCCTCGACACCCGGCCCATAGAATGTAGGACAAAAATTCTCGGGATCCTCTGGAAAAAATATGCCCAGTCAGGACTGGAGCGAAGTATATAACTCTAAAAGCAACTCCAAATGCATGGTAAGGTGTATATGACTAGCAATAGAAAAGTATACAAGATGCACAGGTAAATAAATATAGGATAGAACAGATAAAGTAACTGCAATATAAAATTGGGGAACAATACAAGTAGTAGAGAAGTAACTGGATATGAAAAAATAGGAATACTAGCTAAGTGCCTTGAGCACAAGTTCGTTATGTGATCGGCTTAGGTTGCATATAAATAATCTACGATAACTCCGTTATGCATGAGTTGCATAACCGACATACACATGAATACTGTTTGGCTTTGATCACATAACCAACTCCTACTCCCCTCCCCCACTAATACTCTTGGATCCAACCATGACACGCTACATACGTGATAAATAACTCGCGCACATGAAGGCGATAGCACACAAAGCACATGATAGCACATGAGAATCAATACCCGAAGCACATGATAAAATACACGTGATAGAGTACCCGCTGAACACGATAAGGGGTTTAACATCTCATGACCGTATCCAACTAGTACTAGCTCGTGAAATAATATGTCAAAATCAAGTATTACAGTTCTAGAACAGGTGATATATACGCTATCATGAAATAGAAACAATCAGAGGTAGGTACTCGCCTGACGTCCTGAGCAACTGATGAGGATTGAGATTCGAACTGGCATCGCAAGAACCTATTACGAAAAGTAAGATTAAACGGGGTTCTAAAGAGCTAAACTAATATAAAATAACTAAAAACAAGCTCCTAGGGTTATTCTAGGTCGAACGGGTCAAACGATAAATTTTGGGTCAAAAAGTCAACCCGGGGTCTAAAAAGTCAACTCTAGGTAAAATGTTGACTTTTGCGATCAACGGGGGCAATTACGGTCAACGTTAGGTCAAACTAGGGTGCCCCTAAAATTCTAGGTCAAAACTAGCTCATTAAGCTAGTAAACCCTCAAACTCGCCTCCTTGAGATACCGGGATACCCTCGGTATCCGATATCTCGACCTAAGCTACACACCCCGCCTATACCCACTAACACCTATGCTAACATGCATAATTATATACACCAATACATATAAAAGTAACTCTAAACTTATTCCTAGGTAAATGTAGCCTCGATACTCAATACCTTGGGTATCTCAAGGTATTGAGATACCTTGATATCTCAAGGTATTGAGATATCCAACTAACCCCCTCTTTAACACTAACCATCTAGCTAACTATCTAGTATGTATATATATCTAGCTATATATATCTAGGCAAAAATACATACATATAAACACATAGTTATATATCTACTTATATATATAAATAACCACACATACACAATACATATATCCATATCCTCTCGTATATATATATATATATATATATATATATATATATATATATATATATATATATATATATATATATATATATATCCATATCCTCTCGTATATATATATATATATATATATATATATATATATATATATATATATATATATACTTATGTATATATATATATATATATATACTTATATATATATATATATATATATATATATATATATATATATATATATATATATATATATAGATCTATACATATATATAGCTCTCTCACCCTCTCTCACTATCTGCTGCTACCTCGCCTAGACTATTGATGCTACAAGTTGCTGCTGCTGCTAATGCAATGCTGGCTGCTGTTGCTTGGCTGCTAATGCTGCTGGCCATGTAGCTGCTGCTGCAGCTACTTGCCTCGCCATGCTGCTGCTACAGTGGCAACATGTTGCTGCTGCTTCTACACTCTGCTACTACCGCTGCTACTGCTACATGTTGCTGCTGCCCCTGCTGTCTTCCCTTCTTCCCATCTCGTTGTTGCTATCGCTGCACATGCTGCTGGCTCGCTGCCACACGATGCTGGCTGCTGCTGATGCTAAAGTATTTTGCTGCTGCTGCTGCTGCCACTACAGCAGCTAGTTGTTGCCGTGCTGCCCTGCTCACTGCCTCCCACCTCGCTGCCTCTGCTGCCCATTCAACTCCCCCCTTGACACATCACACACATATAGATACACAAGCACACACACTCACTATATATATATATATATATATATATATATATATATATATATATACACACACACACACACACACAACCATATATATATATACATACTTATACACCTATATATATAGGTACACACACACATATATATACAATCACACATATGTATATATATATATATATATATATATAAACACACTATATATATATATATATATTTATATATATATATATATATACACACACACACACACACATATATATATATATATATATATATATATATATATACACACTCATATATACGTATACAAATATATATATATACACACACACACACACATATATATATATATATATATATATATATATATATATATATATATATAGACTCATATACATATATATATAAACACACACTTAAACACAACACACACAACCACACACAACACCCCACCAACACACGCACAACCATCCAAACACCTATAAACACATACAAATATATAAAATATAACTCGAGAACTCTAGCACACACTCTCCGAAGCTAAATCAATGCGCGCACAAGCCCAAAACCTAGAAACCAAGTCAAAATGGATATTCGGTTATTTCGATGAACATGTGAAGTGCGGTTTGCGAAATCTCATAAAACGCACACCAAACCTACTCAAAATTAGCCCAAAATTTACCCACGGGTTCTAATCGAGGTCTAGAACCTAGAAAAAAATACTAACTCACTGATTCTAGGTCCGTGGCAAAAATGCGCAGCAAATAGGACCTACGACGACGAAAAACCCCTAAATTGCCCGAAATATCGAAATCTCTGCGACACGACCTCACATGTCCGAACGGAGACACGTATTTACCCTCAAGACACTCAAGCACATCTACCTAGGTATGTCTAACCTAGGGTATCATCCAAAATTGGGCCAATCTCGAATTCTACCCAAAATTGACACAAAACCTAATATCAAAGTCTCCAAACACAACCAAACATGTTCTAACTTCCTCCCATGGATAGCTTTAAGATCTAGGAAGATTCTAAACTACTAATTACACTATATAAGAGTAATTACTAAGAAAAAAGTTAGGATTTACCTCTTGGGAGTTGGAATCCCAAGGCCAAAGTCTCCAAAACCCTTTAAATCACCACCCTCAAGCCTCCAAGCCAACCTCTACACTATGTCTAGGCTCTACACACATAGGTTAGGAAAAGTAAAGGGTTATGGTTTACATAAATGGAAGAATATAATAAGAAAGAGAAGAAAAGGAGAACTTACTTACTTGAAACTTGAAATTGGAAGAAGAAAGAAGAAGAAAAGAGTGGAGAGTAGAGAAGAAGAAGAAGAAAATAGAATGGGGGAGGTTCGGTCATGTGGAGTTTGGGTTAGGGGAGGGCCCGGCCATGTGTAATAATATAGGGTTACATTAATGAAATGACTAAAATGCCCTCTATTTTAGTCATCCAACAAAGGATTTAGGTTTGGGGGTTTCCAAACACACTCTAACTAAACCAAAACACCCCAACTAACTAAATAAATATATAATAACTATTCTAAACCTATAAATAGGCCTGATAAGGGTGTTGGTTGGGTCTGACATGGGTCCACTAGGGTCTGACACGGGTCCGGACTAGCCAAAATCCTAAAACAACCAATAAAAAAATAATACCATCATCAATTAGATATAAATACAATTATTTAAGAACAATACACAATTTACCAAATAAAAAAAACTATTTTCTAGAATTGGGTAGTGACACTATTAATTCTAGAATTTATTGGAAAAATAGGATTTTTAGTGATAGGGTCGTCACCTATAAATTCTATGAGTCCAAAACCAAATAGAAACCAAAAATAGGTCACAACGGGTTACTTACTAGGAAGAAAAACCAATTTTTGATAAATAAATAAATCTAGAAATAATCATAAATCAGAATTAAAATATAATAATATAATTTTAAATAATGAAATAATGGTTTTTTGTCGAGGGTTAAGTCTGAAACTGTCGGCGTCAAGTTTTGTCAAAACTAGGTCAACTTGCTACATAAATACCTAAAATTCTAATTTTTTATAAATAGAAATAAAATCTAAATATATATGTTAAAAATTATTAATAAATACAATAAATACTATTTTTATCTATAAAAAAATAATTAGAGTTTCACCATCTACAAGTTGATCATATTAGGGTTGGCAACCAAACTTTGCTAGTATACATGTCAAAGGATGGTACGTCAATGATGGAGTTTAATTACTAACAAAATTATTTTTTATTTAATAATAAAACTAGTATTTTATATTCTAAAATTAAATATTTAATTTCTGAAAAATTATATTTTAATTATAGAATATCAACATGCAACAATACTAATTTGATATGATCACGACATTGCCAAGAATTAGTTTTGTATCATCTAAGAGCAGTTTTTTTGTAAAAAATAGGGTTTCACATGCATGGAGGTTTACTTATTTGTCATCTAACATATTTATGAGTTCTCATGAGGTTTTATACATGAAAAAATAATTATTTAAAAGTAATTTCAAAACTTACTAGATCGTGATTACGACAGAGCTTCTTCTTGCGACATGGACCTTTTGGAGCGCCAAACGGACTCCAAACTCCACGAAACTTGAAGATGCTCTATATAAATTCTAATATATAAAGAATATAAATTTTTGGGACTATTTTTACTGCTATAAATAATCCTACCAAACTATATAATATATTCTAACATAAAAGGAATCACTAGGCCTACTATTGAAGGGTAAGGTATTACAATTTGAAAGATGAAGGATATTTTTATTGTTATCGCACAAATAACGAGCGTTAATATTTTAGAGAAACAAGATATGAAAGTAAATAGAGAGACTCTTGATAATATCATGGTTTCCTAAGGGAAGGTGGTATGCTCATCTCTATGTTCGAGGTATGATCAAAGGAAAGGTCCTAATCATTCAATAGATTTTAATTGGTAAAGAGCTATGGCAATTGATCTATGATAGAGGGAGGGATTAACTCAAGAAGGGAAAGTATATACATAGTTGGATGAGATGGCACTATCAATGGCTCATGAAGACTCAAGTATGACTCAACGATGATCATAGATTCTAGGGGATCTGCTAAGCTGAAGGTAGCGTACCCTTGCTCTTAACAAGTTATTAGTTCATTTCTCTTAGTTTCCTAAGATACTACTCTGCTAATATTAAGATAAGAATCTAAATTTATAGTCCTCTTATATTATCTCACTATGAAAGTTAGGTTTAGTCATAATATTCAACCTTGGATTTTTATTGGTTCCTTAATATTAGGGTCAAACATTATGGTCAAATTTTTAACTAACCCAAGTAGTGTCTATACTACTCTCAAGTCATTCCTAAATATATCAAGGGATAATGGTCAATCAATTTATAGGTGTTGGATACTAGAGTTCATTGGGTATGCTAAACTTTTGGAAGATACCAATATTCTAATTAATTTTTCTTAGTAGGTATGCTATCATAATTATCTTCTAACAACAAGGATTCCTATATTCTGACATGAGGCTATACTTAAGGAACTATTAGAGAAGTACATTAAATAGGAAGTGGTGAGGAAACAAGGATAATGATGTCAAAAGAATTAAGCAAGTATAATTTTGAAGGTCAAGGAAGGTAGGTGAGTTCAAGAATTCGAAACAAAAATAAAGAGGGAAGTCAAATATATGGATAAGATCCTATAATTTAATCCTATTTGTTGGCTTGCTCGGTACAGTAACATAACCGAGACAATATACTCTCGACTTACATGGACCACCACTAAAAATATGTCACGTCCCAGTTTTAAAATATGTAGGACTAAGAATATGGAAGCATGCCAGCCGTATATACATGACAACTCTAATATATAAAAAATATACACATACGTATGCTATTTTATGAATAATAATTCACAAGTTGTATATAACATCATAAGTCACAGGCAATACTAATCTCATCCACAAAACCAAATAGAAATATATAACCAAATATGGCAATGTACCAAGTAGGAAATAGTCGAGAAGAACTAGTAGTCGGATGGAGACAAATCCACTACCAACTAGGATATGAAAGACAACAAAATAAGTACATCATCTAGTGATCAAGAAGCTTTAAGGGAAGACCTTCTTGAAAGAGAAAGAAGTACCCAGTCCTGATTCATGCTCCTACAAATAATCATGATCTTCTATACCTGGAAAGGGTGCCAGGTCCTCAAAGGGATATTACAAGTATACAAGAAATCGACATGCATAAAAGTAAAGCAGCAAACAATAAATATGGTAACTAAACCATCTATGTGATATTCACTCAAGATATCTCTAATGGCACATGAAGGGAAAGAAATAGAAGAACAGTCATCCCACCAGGCGTTCTGTATAACTCAGGGGTTATACAGTTGCACTATTTTTATAGTACAGTAAGAAACAAAAATCCTATACGCTCACTAGCAGATTCTTTCGTCCCAATGAATTATTCGAACCGTATATACGATGCAGACAGAATGCAATAACATCAAATAATATCTAAAAAACTAAACCAATACCAACTACTAACACAAGACTAGAACTCTCGTACCGATGATCAGTCGACACGCTAGTCCATGAACTCTCTCACTCAAACAGAGAACGTGTTTGAAACAATGTCAGGTCAAAAGATACCAGCTATCTTTATAAGACACTGAGTAAGTCTGCTACTCTAAGACATGTGCACACTACTAAACAAATAAAAACTAGGAATAATGTAAAGTGAATAATACAATCAAGAAATGTGTACTTGTCTTCCAAGCTAAGTTGTGAGCACAATAAATCTGGTCCAAAGCTATCCACAGAAACGTATCAAACAACTACCAATTAATTATTATACTAATTAGACTCTAATTTTCTAGCTAAATTAAGTTGTTATCTATTTAATACTCTGACGTTAGTTGCACATGCAAGTAACTACACGCCAAAATATTACTAACCATCAGACATTATCAAAAACTATTTTTAAATATTATTTAATAAAAACTATTAATTCTAGATTTATTGGAAAAATAGGTTTTTTAGTGATAGGGTCATCTCCTATAAATTATATGAGTCCAAAACCAAGTAGAAACCAAAACTAGGTCACAACGGGTTACCTACTTGTCATAAAAACCAAATTTTGATAAATAACTAAATTTGGAATAAATATTCATAAATCAGAATTAAAATATAATAATATAATTTTAAATGCTAAAATAAGGGTTTTTGATTGGGGGTTAAATCTGAAACTGTCGGGGTCAAGTTTTGTCAAAACTAGGTCAACTTGCTACATAAACACCTAGAATTCTATTTTTTATAAGTAAAAATAGCATTTGAATAAATATGGTAAAAATTAGTAATAAATACAATAAATACTATTTTTTATCTATACAAAAATAATTAGGGTTTCACCATCTACAAGTTGATCCTATTAGGGTTGGCAACCAAACTTTACTAGTATACATGTCAAAGGATGGTACATCAATGATGGAGTTTAATTACTAACAAAATTATTTTTTATAAATTATTTTTTATTTAATAATAAAAAATATTTTATATTATAAAATTAAATATTTAATTTCTGGAAAATTATATTTAATAATAAAATATTAACATACAATAATACTAATTTAATATGATTACGACATTGCCAAGAATTAGTTTTGTGTCATCTAAGAGCATTTTTATGTAAAAAAAAATAGGGTTTCACATGCATGGGGGTTTCTTTATTTGTCATTTAACATATTTATTAGTTTTCACAAGGGTTTATACATGAAAAAATAATTATTTAAAAGAAATTCCAAAATTTACTAGATCGTGATTAAGACGGAGCTTTTTCTTGCAACACGGCCCTTTTGGAGCGCCAAACGGACTCCAAACTCCATAAAACTTGAGGAGGCTCTATATAACTTCTAATAGATGAAGAATATAAATTTTTGGGAGTAGTTTTACTATTGTAAATAGTCCAGATCTGCTACAGTAGCAGCCAATCTCAAAGAGTATTTGTGGTCGACCTAAGGGGTTCGGCCAAGGGCTTTGGGTGGTCGGCCTTGAGGAAAAAGATAGAGGAAATGAAGGAAATAAAAAAGAAAGAAGAGAGGGAGGGTGAGAGACTTCTTGGTCATGGATTTAAGAGAGGAGAAGGTCGGCTATTAGGTTTAGGTGTTGGGAGATTGATAAATATAAGTAGTTTAAATAGGTGGGTGGTTAGAATTTGATTTAGTGTTTCCATCTACGGATATGATTTAAAGAGGCTAAAATAGGGTAAGAGAATGATCTAAAATCTTTAAATTAGATTTTAAAATATTTATTTCAGATTTAAATTGATATATAACAAGATTGCATAGGGGTCTTTCCTAATTTGGAAACTACATATTTATTATAATCCTAATTTGTAGGGAAAATAAATCAAAGATTTGATTCATGAATTTAAATAGGTGAATGCTAAAAAAAATGGATGGATATAATATTTAAAGTAGAGTATTTTCATATATGAAAATATTAGAATTGGATTGTCTCTAAAAGTGGATAAGGTACAATGGTTGACCCTATCTCAAGAAGATTTTAAATTCTATCCTCCTAAAATAAATTATCTTATTTTAAGTTACTAGTATCCAATAAATTACCTTATTTATATATATACATATATATATATATATATATATATATATATATATAATTAATTACCTTATTTAAGCTACTAGTGTCCAATAAATTAATTCATGGCTTTGGGTTAGGTATTTGGATTGGAAAATAACCATAAATAAATTATATATATAAATCTCTAAATATTAAATACAACAAAACTAAGGTTGCTACACTAGTACCATACTAATGTTAAATGATCAAATTTTGTATCACGCAAAGATCCTATGAGTTGTGTCTCCCGTATAGGCTAGTTTCTACGAAGGACGATATAGATTTTGTGGTCGTCCTATATCATTAATATCCAAACTATGGTGAAGTGTACTAATAAAATAATTAAATTTTAATTAAAATTAAAATAATCTAAAATAAATACAAAAAATATAAAATACACAAAAAATACCTATTTTGGGTGAGGGGTTTTACTGGCAGACCCAGCCCGCTGTCCAGTGTGTGTACTATGGGAAGGCGAAACACATGAGAGATATCTGCAGGAAGAGGCTGGGTACATGTTTGTCTTGTGGATCATCAACGCACCAGTTGAGAGATTGTCTGTCTATTCAGACTCGTCCAGGTCAGGTTGGAGCAGCTGCTCAGAGGCGACCTACCAGAGTACCTACTGCACCAGGAGGCCACCAGAGGGGACCTCTACTCCCGCCATAGCAGCAGAGGTTTGCCCAGCAGCAGCAGCAGAGAGATGCACCCCAGGGACGAGCGTATGCCATGACGGTCGAGGAGGCCGAGCCAGCAGGAGACATGATATCAGGTTCGATTCTTCTCGATTCTATTATAGCATTTGCATTATTCGATTTTGGCGCTTACCATAGTTTCTTATCTGTATCTTATGCTCTTAAACATCATTTAGGGAAGGAATACTTAGATTAGGCTAGCAAGATCACGATTGGGGGAGGCATTATCCTAGTCAGTAATTTTTGCAAGGATCGAAGAGTTTCATTGGGAGGCCGAGACTTGGATGTGTGCTTACTCGTAATGCCACTTCTCCTACTGGTTGGCCTGGTTGTCCCCCCGGCTGGATACGATATTGTACTCAAGATGGATTGGTTCAGTAGGTACCTTGCTACTATAGATTGTCGTGGAGGTAGAGTAATATTTTGACAGCCAGGAGAACCAGAGTTCAAGGTCGCCAGATGTAAACTCTCTCAATTATTATTTCAGGTAGACTAGTTAGGGTTGGAAATTTTATTGTAGCGTCAGGGTATTTGAGGTTTAGAATTTATGTTGCAGTTGTCTGATTCTTTATTTTAACCCTTGGTGTACCCTACCATTATTGCAATATTCGGAGCCCAACAATAGCCTATAATTTCCAACAAATTATTGCACTCTTGACTTAACAAGCCAACCTAGGCGCTGGACTTTTTTGTCACTTACAAACACAATCCCTTGTGGTCTAATTTAATTGTACAACTTTTTTGTCCTGAAATCTATTCTTTAATCCTTTGTCACGTACCTTTGTCGTTGCCATCAATTTTGGGACACAAACTTAATCCGTTTAGCAGAACCAATTAAAGGGTCCAAGACTGACACCAAGCCTATGTTGCTTATGACCTTGGTGTCACTCCTAATTGAGATCCCATGTACCCCTATTTAATTTAAGAGCACATGACATTTTATTTTAATTAAATTAGGGATACCAACTTTGACTAATCCTAACTTAACCACAATTTAACCCAATACCCCATTCATTAAGCCCATGCAAAACACACAACATCCCTCACCCTATATAACACCAAACATCACTTCCCATACCAAATTCCCATTATTTTTTATGTATGTACAAATACCCAAAAGTTAAGGGGCTTATTTGCAAATATGGTGCTAGGTGTCACCACCATATTGGTCAAGGCCAATGAAGAAACCCCCTTGCCTCCCTTTACTTCTAGCCAACACCTACTGAACTGCCCCGTCTATCACTTTCCCCATGAGCCCCGACCACCCTCAGCTGAGCAGCTGCACCCACTGCGGCTTCTCCTCCACCCGACTTGGTACCTCCATCCCGTCTTCCCGCTGCTACCACCGTCATCTCCACGAACCATCAACCTCCACGAGCGCCGTGTCATGCCCCAGTCCCAAAATACTGAGGGACTAGACACGTGGCAATGGCCAGCAGCACGTACCGATGGACAAACCCAATTTAATAGATCCATCAGGGCGTACTTAAGCTGTAAAACAAAGTCTACGACAATATGGCACAACTAATCTCATCCACACAAGATAAAATATGATCCACAGATATAAGAAATATAAATCATCAACCAGTCTCAACAAAGTGCTTCGGGGAACAACCCGATAAAAATCTGATACAATGGTTCAACAGACCAAAATATAAATGACTGAATAAAGTAAATACTGAGCATGAAACATGGATGCTCAGGAAAAGTCTTCAGCTAACACCTCGTCCTCGGGTGTTGGTACAGCTCATGTATCTGCTCCTGCTACTGCTGCTGTCCCGTATACCTCGGGATAAATCTCGTCTGTAAATCCTGAGGACATAATCCGGATCCAGGTCCTCAGGGGACATAGCAAGGTACAGATAATACAAGCCAAAATAAATGCAGTGCAGCAAATAATACAATAAATAGGGTAAGCTATATAACTATCTATGTGAAATACAAGATGAGAGCATCACGAGTACTAAGGCTGAGCCACTACAAGATTTGTGTCGGGGAGCCGGTAGCAGTAATAATGAGTAATGGGCCAAGCTCGGGTTTCAGAGTCTTGTGCCTCACAATAATAGGGGATATATATGTAATCAGCCTGTAGCCTGTGTGTCTCTCCCCACCCAATGTAAACACACGTCTCATGTCCATAACGTCTCATGCATATGGCATGCAAGATCATAGCTAATGTAGCAAGTCATAGAGTATCTAGGAATATAATGTCAATGTCAGAAATATGTATCCTATACAGAATCACCATGAATATCTCAGAAGATCCTGTCATGAATAGTATCAAGTGTCCTGGGTATAATGTACTTGATAAGACAAGTACGAGAATGTAAAGGGTCACGAATGTCCATCTCTAGATGACATACACAATATCCCGTACGGTGTTGGCACCCGACTAATAATCGGACACTAAGTAAGTCATACGGTCCTAGGTTAAGCATGCACAGCAATATTAATAAAGCAAGGAAATATGCAACAAGAACTGCAAAGTTGGCAAGGTATACTTGTCCACTGATGTATAACTAAGTCAAGCAAATAAGTAGCAAAGCTGTAGGGTTTGGCAAGGTACACTTGCTTGGGTTTGAATACCAACAATTATCCTTGTATCAGTGGATCCTGTAGGTACTCCTCCAAAAGCTGAAATAAACATCACCAACAGTCTCAGAAAATATCAAATATCTAGAAACGTCTGTCCTTAAGTCCAATTTGGACACAAGGGCAAGAATAACATTTTTGGGTCAAAGCGGGGTCCACCTGTGGGCCACTTTGCACGAAAAAATGTGTCAGGGTCAAAGGTCTCCAAATTCGTCAAACTTAGTGTCAACAAGTCAGGAACGATGATACGAACCCAACGGAACTTCCAGAATTGGATTCCGATGAGCCGATCACAAAATCGCCCGTCAAGTGGAGCCGGTGGGGCCCACGATACGCGATTTTGTCAACGTTCTCAGAATGGAACCAAACATGGGTCACAGGACCAGCGTATTGCTACGAGTCCGATGGCACAAGTTTCGTTTCGATCCGACATGTGTACAAAAAGTTACATCGTGTTCCAGAATAGGCGGATACGGGGCGTTGTCGGCGGATACGCGTTGATTCCGGTGTGCACGCACATCCAAATCAACTTCTGGGAAATCCTACACGTCCGTATCAATGACGCGCACGTTTCGGTGAAGGCCATACGCCACCAAGTCGTCCCGTTTGGCGGGGCACACTCAGTTCCGGGGTAAAACAGGGCATTGGTTTTCCTATTTTTTGGATCGCGGTGTGCGATCACCACAGGACGCGATGCACCGAGTGAGTTGCACGGGCATCGAGAGGGTTACACAGTCTACGCGTTGCAATAGACTGAACATAAAATAGAATAACGAGGAGAAAGAAAATGCTACCTGAACAGGGCTCCGTGAAATCTGAATTTCACGTGTCCGAGGTTCTGTTCGTGTCCTGGTCCTGTGTCCGCTGTGTCTCCTTGACACGAACTGAGTCCGGGTCAGGGACGACTGTGCCTAGGGCTGTTGGAGGCTGGCCGGGCTCGCCGGAGGGTTGCTGGGCTGGGCGACCGGTTGAGGCGATGCTAGCCGGGGCAGCTCTGGCCGGAGTCGGCTAGGGGGAGAGCCGAAGAAGGAGCTCGAGGTCTGAGGAGGTCGAGCGGCGGATGGAGAAGAGGAAGTCGATGGGGCGATGGTGTTCCAGGCGGGGCTGAAGGGAGCGGTTGGTCGATGGGGGCTATGGAGTTCGGGTCGGCGGCGGAGGGAGAAGATGGTCGATGGGGGCTGTGGAGTTTGGGTCCGCGGCGGAGGGAGAAGATGGTCGATAGGTGTTGTGGAGTTCGGGTCGGCGGCGGAGGGAGAAGATGGTCGACGGCGAGGGGTCAAGCGGGGAGGTCTGCGGGTGGAAGAAGAAGGAGGAGGCGATGCTGCCTAGGGTTCAGGCGAGGGTCGTCGGCTGCGGCGGTGAGGAGAGGAGAAAGAGGGTACGATGGCGGTGGGCACGGATGTCGAGGGGGTTTAAATAGGTGGTGAACAGTGAATCCGGCGGAGGGTTTAGGGTTCGGTCGGGTTTCGAGTTTGGGTCGGGTTTCATGGATCCGACCCGACCCGATCCGTTAAGCTGGGTTGGTCTGGTTCGGTTTAGCGGTTTGGTTTGGTCTTTTTTGGTTCAAGTGAACCGGGTTCAGTCAGGTTTAAATCGGTTTAGTTCTACGTTGGTTTTTAGGGCTTTAAAACTGTTTTTGGAGTCCAATAAATTCATAAAAAATTATCCTATATCCGATTTTCCATTTTACACCATAAAATATTATTTACATAATATTTTAACATCAATTTACAATATTTAAAAATCTTTTAATCACAAATACCTTAGTTTTAATTCCAGAAAATTTACCGAAAATTGGAAAAATATATTAAAATATTCTAAAAAATCAGGGTATTTACAATCTACCCTCCTTAAGAGGATTGCGTCCTCGCAATCAAAGAATGAACTACTTAAGGAAAGAACTATGGAAATTACAAGAATGCTTAGGTTATAACTGCATCCGTGAATAAGTGAGGATAACGCTGGCGCATACTATCCTCCCGTTCCCAGGTCGATTCGCCAGAAGAATGATGTTTCCAAGCTACACGGACCAGTCTAATTGTCTGTCCTCGCAATGTCTTCTCACTGATCTCAAGGATGCCAACTGGTTGTTCTTCATATCTCAAGCTTGGGTCCACTGCGATCTCTGAATGATCGACTACGTGACTTGGGTCGGTCACGTACCTTCTCAGCTGTGAGACGTGGAATACGTCATGCACTCCTTCTATGGATGGAGGTAATGCAAGACGATAAGCCACCTCACCAATGTGCTCTAGAATATCAAATGGCTCGATATACCTTGGGCTCAACTTGCCTCTGCTCCCAAATCTAATAGTACCTCGAGTGGGCAAAATCCTCAGGAATACGTGCTCTCCTTCTTTGAACTCTAGGGGACGTCTGTGCATATCAACCCAATGCTTCTGTCTGTCCTGAGCTGCTCGAAGATGATTCTGGATCTGTTTTACCTTCTCCACTGTCTGCATTATCAATTCTGGACCCAGTATTTGACGTTCACCAACGTCACTCCAACATATTGGCGATCTGCACTTTCTTCCGTATAATGCCTCGAATGGTGCCATCTGAATGCTGGCCTGATAACTATTATTGTAGGAGAACTCCACCAAGTGCAAATGATCTTCCCAAGATCCTCCAAAGTCTAGCATACACGATCGCAACATATCCTCCAAGATCTAAATCGTGCGCTCTGATTGACCATCTGTCTGTGGATGGTAAGCTATGCTGAATTTGAGTCTGGTGCCATGACTCTCTTGCATGCTTCGCCAGAAATGAGATATAAATCTTGAATCTTGATCCGATACAATACTAACCGGCACTCCATGTAATCTGACGATTTATCGCATATACATGTCGGCTAGTACCTCTGTGGACTGTCCAACTCTAAATGGCAAGAAGTGTACCGATTTAGTGAGTCGATCCACGATAACCCATACTGCATCTCTTCCACTGGGGCTCCTTGGAAATCCTATGACAAAATCCATCGTGATATGTTCCCACTTCCATTCTGGTATAGAAAGCGGCTGTAACATACCTGCAGTCCTTTGATGCTCGGCCTTTACTTGCTGACAGACTAAACATTTAGCCACAAATCTTACAATCTCCCTTTTTATTCCATGCCACCAGTAATACTGCCTCAGGTCTCGGTACATCTTGGTTCCTCCTGGGTGAATAGAGTACATAAAGCTATGTGCTTCAGTCATTAACTCCTTTCTCAATTCTCCATTTGGAACATACAGGCGATTTCCACACCTTAATGTCCCATCTTCATGTATGTGAAGTCTTGTCTGCATGCCTGCTTCTGTCCTCTCTTTGAGTCTTCAGAATCTAACATCGGTGGGCAATGACTCTTTAATCCTTTCTACAAGTGACGACTTAACTTTAAGATTAGCTAGCAAGCCACTCTGTCCTGGTAAAACAACCTTTATCTGAAGCTCCTGTAGATCTCTCAATAACTCAGGCTGCATCGTCAGGAAATAAGTCGTAGGCTTCCGGCTGAGTGCGTCTGCTACGACATTCGCCTTTCCTGGATGATACTGCAGATCTATATCAAAGTCTACCATCAACTCCAGCCAATATCTCTGTCTCATATTGAGCTCTTTCTGAGTATATATATACTTCAGACTCTTGTGATCAGTAAAGATGTCTACCTTCTCTCCATAAAGATAGTGCCTCCAAATCTTCAGTGCAAATATAACTGCTGCTAGCTCCAGATCGTGTGTTGGGTAGTTCTTCTCGTGGACCTTCAACTATCTAGATGCATAAGCAATAACTTTGCCAAGTTGCATCAAAACACATCCTAGTCCACCACCTGATGCATCACTGTAAACAACAAAACCTCCTGACCCTGAAGGAAGAGTCAAGACAGGTGTTGTTGTTAACCTTCTCTTCAATTCTTCAAAGGCCTTCTAGCAGTCTTCTGTCCATGTAAACTCCTGGTCCTTACGTGTCAACTTCGTCATAGGCTCCGCAATCCTTGAGAAATTTTCTACAAACCTTCGGTAATATCCCGCAAGTCCGAGAAAACTTCTCACTTCTGCAACTGATGTGGGTGTAGGCCAAGTCTCTATTGCAGCAACTTTCTCCGGATCAACTGAAAGTCCTTCTCCTGATATGATATGTCCTAAGAAAGGCACTTCATCCATACAAAACTCACACTTACTGAGTTTGGCATATAACTTCTCATGTCTTAAGGTCTCTAACACAATTCTGAGATGCTCCTCGTGCTCTTCGGGGCTCTTGGAATACACTAGAATGTCATCAATGAACATGACCATAAATTTATCCAAGAACTGATGAAAGACTCTGTTCATCAAACTCATAAACACAGCTGGCGCGTTGGTTAAACCAAACGACATTACCAAGAACTCATAATGTCCATACTTGGTCCTGAAAGTTGTCTTCGGTATATCCTCCTTCCTTACTTTAATCTGATGATAGCCGGATCTAAGGTCAATCTTCGAGAATACCCTAGCACCACTCAATTAATCGAATAGATCATCAATGCATGGTAAGAGATACCTGTTCTTGATGGTTACAGCATTTAGTGCCCTGTAGTCAATGCACAACCTTACTGTTCCATCCTTCTTCGGCACAAATAATATGGGTGCTCCCCAAGGGGAAACACTGGGCCGGATAAAACCCTTCTCCAAAAGATCATCAACTTGTTCCTTCAACTCTACTAACTCCTTAGGTGCTAGCCGATATACTGATAAAGTGATAGGCTCTGCTCCTGGAGTTAAGTCTATTGTGAATTCTATTTCCCGATCCGGCGATAAACCTAGAAGATCATCAGGAAATATATCCACAAACTCTGATATGACTCTTGGGTAACCTGTCTCCCCTTTTACAGATAGTACCCTAAGAGTAGGCTGAACTCCTTGCTCTACTGCTTTCCGAAGAAACTCAAATTCTGGATGTCCAGGCGGTCTAAATATAACTCGTCCAAGTCGACAATCAAGAGTCGCATGGTACTGACTTAACCAGTCCATACCAAGTACAACATCATAATCCGGCATGAAAAAGATTAGAAATTGAGCTCGCATCTCTCTTCCACAGACTACTACAGAACATGATCTACAGACGTCAGTAACTGGGATAATTCCACCTCCCGTAAGAATTTACTTTATCTTTGAAAGGGGTGCGGTAGCTACTCTATGGGTGGCTACAAAGCTAGCTGCTATAAATGAATGCGATGCTCCAGAATCAAATAAAGCTACAGCTGGTAATGAAGCTACTAAAATAGTACATGCGATAACCTCTCCTACAGTAGCTTCCTCCTCAACAGCCAATGTAAATGCCTGTACTCGTCCCTGAGCTTGGCCTCTTTGCTGCTGAGCCTGCTGAAATAGAGCTGCCAGTGGTGCCAGTGGTGGTCTCTGCTGATTTTCTCCTGGAGCCAGTGGTCTGACTTCTCTAACTCCTGTCTGTGGCGCTCCTACTGCTGGATAAGCTGGTCGTGGTGTAGGTAAAGCTAGTCTCGGTACTCCCTCTCTGCGCTCGATGCAGTCTCTGGTTGAATGCTAGTTGGATCCATAAGTCAGGCATAGTCCTAACTTGCGTCTGCATTCTCTCTCAATATGACCTACCTTGCCGCAGTGGTGACAAGTAGGGAGAGATATGGCCCTGTGTGCTGCTCTCTCTGGCATACTCCTCTGGGATCATTTTGCTGAATCCCTATGTGCTGTCCTGGATGGTGCTGATGTGATTGGCCTCTTCAGATTTGACTCCCTTCTAGTGACGCGCTCCATGCGTCATGCTGCTGCAAGGACGTCGGTATATGATGTAGGTACGACCGATCCAATCAACCTTTGGAGCTCGAACTTCAGTCCGTCAAAGAACTTCTCAGCTTTCTCTTCCTCTGTCGAAATCAAGGTTGGGGCGAAGCGACTTAGATGAATAAATTCTGCGTTGTATTCTTCCACTGACATATTGCCTTGGATAAGGCGGTTGAACTTGTCTCTGAGCTCCGACCGTGTAACTGCTGGAATATACATCTCTCGGAAGAGTTTGGAGAACTCTTTCCAAGTGACTCGGTCCTGTCCGAGCCTCCTCTCTTCTGATAACCACCAATTATGTGCATTTTTAGTCAACTGCATTCTGACAGCAGTCATCCATTTCTTCCTTGGAAGTTCAGCTGCTTCCAACTGGTGTTGTATGTTCGTGAGCCATTCGTGAACTTCGGTTGGCCCCTCTTTGCTAGAAAAGGTACGAGGCTTGAGCTGACAAAAATTGGTGATAGATCCCGTCGCTAATCGCCTCGCAGGTGGGTTTGCCTGCTCCATTGCTGATACTAGGCTGGTTCTCAAATACTCTGCCTCATGACGCCGAGCCTCTTGCTGAACCTGCTGCTGGGCTTGCATCAAGAAATACATCATCTGAAACATATGTTGCCCGTCCATGGCTTGTCCTGGCGGGAAAACTGGCATCTATGGAGTGAACTGTGGAGGAGGTGGGATGTCATCACGCGGGAACCTTGGATTAGGCTGGCCGGTTTGATTTCCTTGAGATGATTGTCCTCCATTCCCTGGTGTCACTCCATCTATATAAGTAACCACAGCATCGTGTGGTGTATCCAAGGGATTCTCATCTCCGTTCCTGGGATCCATTACTCTGCAATCAAAAGATAAACTATAAGAATGCTCAGAGGAATCAATACAGGATACAAATCAAGTAAAAATTTTGAGTCCGATATAGAGTTCAAAAATGATTCAATAATGGATGAGATCCTATAACTTATCCTATCCTTAGGGCAGGCTTGTTCGGTCCCTAAGTTAAAACCGAATGATTTAGTCGTAGACCTGTATGGGCCCCCACAAAAATCATGTCACGCCCCAGTCCCAAAATACCGAGGGACTAGACACGTGGCAATGGCCAGCAGCACGCACCAATGGACAAACCCAATTTAATGGATCTATCAGGGCGTACTTAAGCTGTAAAACAAAGTCTATGACAATATGGCATAACTAATCTCATCCACACAAGATAAAATATGATCCACAGATATAAGAAATATAAATCATCAACCAGTCTCAATAAAGTGCTTCGGGGAACAACCCGATAAAAATCTGATACAATGGTTCAACAGACCAAAATATAAATGACTGAATAAAGTAAATACTGAGCATGAAACATGGATGCTCAGGAAAAGTCTTCAGCTAACACCTCGTCCTCGGGTGTCGGTACAGCTCATGTATCTGCTCCTGCTACTGCTGCTGTCCCGTATACCTCGGGATAAATCTCGTCTGTAAATCCTGAGGACATAATCCGGATCCAGGTCCTCAGGGGACATAGCAAGGTACAGATAATACAAGCCAAAATAAATGCAGTGCAGCAAATAATACAATAAATAGGGTAAGCTATATAACTATCTATGTGAAATACTAGCCAAAATAAATGCAGTGCAGCAAATCCTAAGGCTGAGCCACTACAAGATCTGTGTCGGGGAGCTGGTACCAGTAATAATGAGTAATGGGCCAAGCTCGGGTTTCAGAGTCTTGTGCCTCACAATAATAGGGGATATATATGTAATCAGCCTGTAGCCTGTGTGTCTCTCCCCACCCAATGTAAACACACGTCTCATATCCATAACGTCTCATGCATATGGCACGCAAGATCATAGCTAATGTAGCAAGTTATAGAGTATCTAGGAATATAATGTCAATGTCAGAAATATGTATCCTATACAGAATCACCATGAATATCTCAGAAGATCCTATCATGAATAGTGTCAAGTATCCTGGGTATAATATACTTGATAAGACAAGTACAAGAATATAAAGGGTCACGAATGTCCATCTCTAGATGACATACACAACATCGCGTACGGTATTGGCACCCGACTAGTAATCGGACGCTAAGTAAGTCACACGGTCCTAGGTTAAGCATTCACAGCAATATAAATAAAGAAAAGAAATATGCAATAAGAACTGCAAAGTTGGCAAGGTATACTTGCCCACTGATGTATAACTAAGTCAAGAAAATAAGTAGCAAAGCTGCAGGGTTTGGCAAGGTACACTTGCATGGGGTTTGAATACCAACAGTTATCCCTGTATCAGTGGATCCTATAGGTACTCCTCCAAAAGCTGAAATAAACATCACCAACGGTCTCAGAAAATATCAAATAGCTAGAAATGCTTGTCCTTAAGTCTAATTTGGACACAAGGGCAAAAATAATATTTTTGGGTCAAAGCGGGATCCACCTGTGGGCCACTTTGCACCGAAAAACGTGTCAAGGTCAAAGGTCTCCAAATTTATTAAACTTAGTGTCAACAAGTCAGGAACGATGATACGAACCCAATGGAACTTCCAAAATTGGTTTTCGATGAGCCGATCACAAAATCGCCCGTCAAGTGGAGTCGGTGGGGCCCACGATACGCGATTTTGTCAACGTTCTCAGAATCAAACCAAACTTGGGTCACAGGACCAGCGTATTGCTACGGCCTGAACGAAACCTCTTTCAGGAAGTAGTCCCATCACCCTCGGGCCCGGTGCCAACCAAGAGGAGGTGGGGCTCTCTCCAACCATTCCGAAGAGCGAGTCCGATAGCGCAAGTGTTATCTCGATCCGACGTGTGTACACAAAGTTACAGCGTGTTCCAATATAGGCGGATACGGGGCATTGTCTGCGGATACGCATTGATTCTGGTGTGCACGCACATCCAAATCAACTTTTGTGAAATCCTACACGTTTGTATCAACGACGCACATGTTTCGGTGAAGACCGTACGCGACCAAGTCGTCCCATTTGGCGGGACACACTCAGTTTTGGGGTAAAATAGGGCATTGGTTTTCCTATTTTTGGATCGCGGTGTGCGATTACCACAGGATGCGGTGCACCGAGCGAATTACATGGGCATCGAGAGGGTTACACAATCTACGCGTTACAGCAGACGGAACAAAAAATGGAATAAAGAGGAGAGAGAAAATGCTACCTGAACCGGGCTCCGTGAAATCTAAATTTTATGTGTACGAGGTTCTGTTCGTGTCCTGGTTCTGTGTTCGCTGTGTCTCCTTGACACGAACTGAGTCTGGGTCAGGGCGACTGTGCCTAGGGCTGTTGGAGGCTGGCCGGGCTCGCCGGAGGGTTGCTGGGCTGGGCAGCCGGTTGAGGCGATGCTAGCCGGGGCGGCTCTGGCCGGAGGCGGCTAGGGGGAGAGCCGGAGGAGGAGCTCGAGGTCTGAGGGGGTCGAGCAGCGGATGGAGAAGAGGAAGTCGATGGGGGCGGTGGTGTTCCAGGCGGGGCCGGAGGGAGTGGTTGGTCGATGGGGGCTGTGGAGTTCGGGTCGGCGGCAGAGGAAGAAGATGGTCGATGGGGGCTGTGGAGTTCGGGTCGGCGGCGGAGGGAGAAGATGGTCGGCGGCGAGGGGTCGAGCGGGGAGGTCTGCGGGTGGAAGAAGAAGGAGGAGGCGGCACTGCCTAGGGTTCGGGCGAGGATCGTCGGCTGCGGCGGTGAGGAGGGGAGAGAGAGGGTGCGATGGCGGCGGGCACGGATGTCGAGGGGGTTTAAATAGGCGGTGAACAGTGAATCCGGCGGAGGGTTTAGGGTTCGGTCGGGTTTCGGGTTTGGGTCAGGTTTCATGGATCCTACCCGACTCAATCCGTTAAGCTGGGTTGGTTTGGTTCGGTTTAGCGGTTTGGTTCGGTCTATTTTGGTTCAAGTGAACCGGGTTCAGTCAGGTTTAAATCGGTTTAGTTCTACGTTGGTTTTTAGGGCTTTAAAACTGTTTTCGGAGTCCAATAAATTCACAGAAAATTACCCTATGTCCGATTTTCTATTTTACACCATAAAATATTATTTACATAATATTTTAACATCAAATTATAGTATTTAAAAATATTTTAATCACAAATACCTTAGTTTTAATTCCACAAAATTTACCAAAAAATTGAAAAAATATATTAAAATATTCTGAAAAATCAGGGTGTTTATACGCCGACCACCTCATCTACTCCAGTCGGCCACCGCCATCTCCCCAAATTGACCACATACAACCCGCCATCACCCGCAGCTACAACTCCGGCCAGCAACCTCCATGAGCGTCGACCACCCTCGGCCAATACCCACTTCTACACAATCTTCTCTGGCCAACCGCAGCTTCGACGCTGCCACCACGGTGCCACCGGTGTAACCGCTCACCTATCTCCTTGTTTAGTGTAGTGTTGCTTATTGTTAAATAGAACTTGTTAGGGTTTATAAATACTACATTAAGTTTTAGGGTTTATGTTATATGCATTATTGATAGGTATTGTTTGAGTATGTGATATCAAAATATTAGTCATTTATTGAGAGCTGATAATTAATAACGAAATTATTTGAGGATTAGCTATTTATTATGAAATGGTAATGATGGTTATATAATAGAAAGTTTAATAATTAGTAATTATTTTATTTAAGGATGAGCATAGCCGAACTACTAAAAAATATCGTGATAAATAGTAGGATTGAGGATTTGGTTTGTGTCACGCCCCGGTTCCATGGATAAGGAACCGAGTCGCATGGCAATGGCCATTAGCATACTTCGGCGGGCATCCCAATCAAATAGGCCCGTCGGAGTGCACCTAAGCTGTAAAGTATAATGAATAACCCATCATATAACACATAAATAGTGAATCTAAATCTCATCCACAGGCAACAAATATAAGAGCACATAGAGGTAAACACAACAACTAATGTGCAGAAAGGAAATATCCAAGATAAGTATCAAGTATAAATACTAGAGTAGTCATACGGGAACAAATTTGCTAGTACAAAATACCAGAATGAAAGTAAGCAATAAGATAACTTGGAACGACATCAGGTAACTAGGTAATGAAACCGTCCCAAGGAAAGAGTCACTACCAGCGATCAGGCGAAGTCCTCAGGGATGACCTCGTCATCGGCAGTGGGTCCAGCTGCTGGATATGTACCTGGGCCGTACTCCTCCGGGTAATCCTCATCGCCTAAAACTGGAAGAGAACCAGGTCCTCAGAGGGACATAACAAGGTACAAATATACAGCATGCTAAGTAAACAGAAAGTACAAGTGCAACGACAGGGTACTCTATCATAACCAAACTAGTGTGACACAGTTTAAAGACAATGTTCGATGCGTGGGCTGTCCAAAATAAAACTGTAGCTCCAAACACAGAGACACACGGGGCATACCGTAGCTCCGAGCACAGAGTCACACGGGTGATACGCTACTCTAGAATACAGGATCACTACATAACCATATATAAGTGCATGCAGAGGAGCCCAAACGTCTAGTAACTGTCTTCCCCTTCCCAAGCGGTCAACGATGGTGCGCTGAACCTGAACCTCTATCTAACAATCTCGACACACAGAAGTAACTCAACAGACGCGACCCTAAGGTCGTCCCAGTCTCTGGTCATGATGTCAGTATCAGGATATAGGAATCTGGCATGATCACAGTATATGAGTGTGTCCTGGGGTGTCGATATACTCAGGTATGTACATCGAGGTGTTACGAACATCTAACAATCATTCTAAGACGTTACGACGAACGTCTGCACCCGGTTGTGATCCGAACGCGAAGTATCGAACGTCAACATAAATACGTGCACAATGTACATAAAGAAACAACAAATATCAGTAATCTGAAATACAGGGTGGCAAGGTACACTTGCCTGCGTACGGCTGCTGATGACGAGGTTCCGGTACTACGTCCAAGTCCTCAGATCCCGCAGTACCTAGAGATGAGATACAAACCAAAATCAGTAATCTATTCCACGTCAAACAGGGATGCAACACACATCTATACCTAAGCTCAGTTTTAATCTTAAATAATTAACTAATATTACACAGTCCTAAATCTCTGACTCATGATCCGATATAATACCTATTTCAAAATTAATCACCTGCTCCCAATGTCCATCAACCTTTTAATTATTATTTTATTTTTAGTAATAGTTTTATAACAGCTAAATAATAATAGCCAATGCGCATTTAATAATTAGGATAACCGTCTCATATGGCATTAACATCCAACCTCATTTTATATCCCAATTTCCATCCTCGCATGTATATATTTCATATCCTCAATCAAAGCCTATTTAAACCGTAAATAATTGATTTAGCATTTATTTTTTAACCATGCATAATATTCATCACCTCTAATTGAAATTAAACCCTAAACTTACTATTAATCTTAATCTCATATCATCATCACATGCTCATTTATACTACACTACATTAACACAACCATTATTTAAACACAAACCTACACAAATCTATATATATCAAGAACCCTAACCTTAAACACATTATATGTTAAAAACCCTAACTAAACACATAATAAAATATTAACAAAGAGAGGGGGAGGGAGTTGTATACCTCGACGGCGAGGTGGTATTGAAGCTGGAGGTGGTGGTGGAGTAGTCGATGGTGGGAGGCCGATGATGAGATGGAGGTGGTGCGGGGGATGATGACCAAAAATGGTGGTGGATAGGTGCAGGTTGGTCTGAGATCTAGGGGGCTGTCGGCCGGACAGGGTGGTGGTGATGGTTGGACTGAGGTCGAGGGGGCTTGGCCGGACTGGACTCGTCGAAGTTGCTCAGGTGGCGGTCGTGATGGTGATGCAATAGTGGTGGCAGTCGGTCAGACAGGGTAGAGGATCGGCAGTGGTGAGTAGCAAAGTCGGGGGAGCTCGACGCTGCACTATCGTCGGAGAGCAGCGGGTCGTCGGAGTTGTGGCGGGATGCGGCGGTGACCGCAGTAGGCTAGAGGGGGTGGAGAGTGCGGGCTCGAGCGGCAGAGTCGTGAAGTCGGAGGCCGGGTTGCACAATACCGGAGTAGAGGTCAGCCGCCAGAGTATGGGTCAGCCACCGGAGTATGGGTGGCCGGATTTGGAAATGGGGTTTAAGAATGAGAAGAGAGGAAGAAGAAGAAGAAGAAAAAGGGAATGAATAAATATGGAGGAGGGAGGCTCGGTTCTCTAGGTGAAGGAGGGAGGAGAGAGAGAGAGGGTGGTTTCCAATACCTAGGGATTAGGGCCTGCATTGGGGAGAGGGGGAAAGGATACTTTATAGGGGTTGGTGTGGAGGATGGAGGGTTATGATGCTCCCAATTCAAATGGACGGTGGGGATCCTACATGAAGGATTAGGTTTCTTCATGCAAAGGAAGGGGAAAAAGGTTGACTACGGTCAAAGAAGGGTAGCCTCTCCATTTGGCTTTGGCCAATGAGGTGAGGACTCTTAATTCAATAATTGCAACTAAGCTCCTTAAATTTGGATAATTGCACAAACACATGAAATGATACCAAAATTATGGGGGAATTGGTGTTTGGTGTTTTGTATGGTGAAGGAGTGTTGTGTGTTTGGCATGGGTTTAATTAAATGGGCATTGGGATTAATTGGGGATTAAAATAGGATTAGTCAAAATTGGTATCTCCGATTTAAATAGAATTAAAGTGTTCCACACTTTTAAATTAAATGGGGGCACTTGGGATCAAAATTTGGAAATGATGCAAAGGTCAAAAATGGTGGGGGCTTGGAGTCAGTCTTGGACCCTTTAGTTGGTCCAGCTCAACGGGTTAAGTTGGTATCTCAAAATTGAGGGTAACGATACAGGCGTCCGATACAGAATTAAATCATGGGATTTAGGATGCGGTAAATTGTGCGATTAATTTAAGGCACAACGGATTTAATTTTGTGTGATGGAAAAGTCCAGTGCCTAAATTGACGAGTCAAGTCAGAAGTACAATAATCCAATAGAATTTTTGGGCTGATATTGGGCTCTGAATAAATTAACATTGGTAGGGCACGCCAAGGGTCTAATTAATAAATAACAGACATATGCAACTCTACTCTAAACCTCAAACATCTGCTGCTAAACCAAAATTTTCTAGTCCATACCTGACTATCTATAGAATTAATTGAGGGGGTTTACATTCTTCCCAACTTAGAAAAAATTCGTCCCCAAAATTAAAAGTAAAGCACGATAATAGCTAAGAGAATTTAAAAATAACTAGTAATCAAATGACGTACGTAAATTCGTATCTTGCTCCTCAAATAAATACGGGAACCCCTGTCGAATAGAATTCTTACGCTCCCAAGTAGACTCACCTGGCGAATGATGCTTCCATGCAACTCTGACCAGTCGAATAGTCTGTCCTCTCAAAGTCTTCTCGCTGTGATCGAGGATCTCAACTGGCTGCTCTACGTAAGATAGACTGGGCCCGACTGTAATCTCTGAATGATCAAGCACGTGGCTAGGGTCTGCGACATATCTTCTCAGCTGTGATACGTAAAATTTGTCATGCACTCCCTCTAATGATGGAGGCAATGCAAGACGGTAAGCCACTTTGCCAAATTATTCCAAGATATCAAAAGGCCCGATGTACCTCGGACTCAGCTTTCCTCTGTCTCCGAATCTGATGGTACCACAAGTGGGCGATATCCTCAAAAATATATGGTCACCCTCCTTAAACTCCAATGGCCTGCGGTGCGCATCTGCCCAATGTTTCTGTCTGTCATGTGCTGCAAGCAGGTGGCTCCGAATCTGCTTGACCTTCTCCACTGTCTGTGTCACCAACTCTGGACTAAGTATCTGACGCTCTCCCATGTCACTCCAACAAACTGGTGACCTATATTTCCTGCCGTACAGTGTCTCATAAGGTGCCATCATGCTAGCCTGGTAGCTGTTATTGTAGGAGAATTCTACCAAGTGTAGGTGGTCCTTCCAAGATCCTCAAAAATTAATCATGCATACTCTCAACATATCCTCTAATATCTGTATTGTGCGCTCTGACTGACTATCAGTCTGTGGATGATATGCAGTGCTGAACTTGAGATGAGTTCCTAGGCTCTCCTGCATACTCCGCCAAAAATGTGATGCAAATCTGGAATCATGATCCGATACGATACTGACAGGCACTCCAGGTAATCGTACTATCTGTCTCATATATATGTCAGCTAATATCTCCGTGGACTGCCCAACTCTGAAGGACAAGAAATATTCAGACTTGGTGGTCTATCTACAACAACCCAAACTGCATTCTTTCCGCCAGGGCTCCGTAGGAATTCGGTGATGAAGTCCATGGTAATGTGTTCCCACTTCCACTCGGGAATGGAAACTGGCTGCAATAAACCTGCTGTCCTTTGATGTTTAGCCTTGACTTGCTGACAAACTAAATATTTTGCCACGAATCTTGCAATCTCTCTCTTCATCCCATGCCACCAGAAATGCTGCCTCAAGTCTCGGTACATCTTCGTACCCCGGGATGAATGGAATAAATTGAGCTATGGGCCTCGGTCATCAACTCTTGGCGCAGCTCGCCACTCAGAACATATAGGCGATCTCCACACCTCAACGTTCTGTCTTCATGAATCCTGAGTCCCGTTTGTATGCCGGCCTCTGTCCTCTCTCGTAGATGCCGAAATCTCGCATCTGTAGGCAGGGCTGCCCTGATCCTCTCAATCAATGTAGACTGAACCTCGAGACTAGCCATCTGTCCATCCATGCCTGGCAATACAATCTCTATCCCAAGCTCCTGGAGATCCTCTAGCAATTATCGCTGAGTCATCAAAAAGTATGCCATGGGCTTCCTGCTTAAGGCATCTGCTACTATATTTGTCATGCCCCAATCCCAAAATACGTGGGACTAGGAACACGTAAGCATGCCAGCCGTATGTATATGGCAGCTCCAATATATGGATACCATAATACACACGTACGATATAGAATGAATATAAACTCACATGTGGTATACATAATGTCACAAGTCACAGATATGCTAATCTCATCCACACAACAAGTCATAGAAAAGAAATACTAAACTAGAATAAGGAGTCTGAAATATCCAAAATAATAGTCGGGTGGAGACAAATTCACTACCAAAGACTATATCCCAAAACTAAAATGAGAGAGGAGTATAAAATCTCCAATATAAAATAATGTGATGACAGAAGTGTATCAACTAAAAAGAATCCATCGCTAGATGTAATCAAAGATGCTCAGAAGGTAAGACCTCCTCGGCAGAAAGTAATGCATCAGGTCCAGGCCCGTACTCCTGCGGATACTCCTGGCCGTCTATACCTGGCAAGGGACCAGGTCCTCAGAGGGACATAACAAGATACATAGAAGCAAGCCAATTTGAATATAGTAAACATGCATAATGTTTGAAAATAAATAAGTATGATGTATAAGACAATCTATATGAATGCAAATGAGGACAACTTTTTGACGTATGGGCAAGGGTAGGCTACTCGATCTAATCCTCACAACTCATACACTCGTCAGTGGACATCATCAGCCGACATACCTCGGGGGTAGCGACCCCCGGACTCCATCAATCGATATACCTCGGGGGTAGCGACCATCGGACACGACCACCATAGTGCGTACTAGTGACTACGGTTTACCAGAGTAGTTAAAAGCCCATACGCCAAATGATTGTCCTTTATGATACTAAGTGTCAAGTGTGTGTCAACATATCTAATATATAGTAATGAATGAAAGAAACTACACATGCAATAAATAAACAAAAATATAATAAATATACAGAAATATACTAAGCATGTAAAATACTGTAAGCAATTTGGCAAGATATCTTGCCTGGCAAAAAAGCTGCAAAAATGTAGTGTCCCGATGTCAACACCAAGAGTCAGAAGCTACGGCCTCAGAATGAACATCTCCGGATGCTGAAATAAATATCACCAACGTTCCCAAAATAAGCAAAATATCTAGAAAGCACTGCCCTTTCGTCCAATTTGGACACAGGGGCAAAACGGTAATTTTGGGTAAAAGTGGGGTCCACGTGTGGCCCACTTTGTACCAAAAAGTGTGCCGAGGATAACAGTCTCTAAATGGGATAAATTATAGGTCAAAAAAATTCTAAATGTCAATACGAACCCAACGGTATGTCCAAATATGGATTCCGATGGGCCGAACACAAATTTGCCCAAAAAGTCAACCGTAGAGCCCGCCAATTGGCGTCTTGGTCAACTATCTCAGAAATATGTGAAAATTAGGTCACAGGACCAGCGTATTACCACGAGTCTAGTGGCATAAGTTTTGTCGTAATCTGACGAGCATGCACAAAATGCGCACGACTTTCGCATAAGTTATGACACTGGATGTGTCCGCGGATACGGGCTGATTTTAGCACGCATGCGCGTTCGAATCAGTTTCCGTGAACTTTTACGTGTCCAGTTACGCTGCACGCACCATTTGGTACACTTGGTATATGGCAGGGCAGTCCCGTTTGGCGGGGTGCGCTCCGTTTCATAACTTTTAGAAATCTGGAAAAAGTGGGTTCGCGGATTTTGTTACGATTTTAATTCTATGTACAGCAGTTAATAATCTAGGGTTATTTAACAGAAATTAAACTAGGTCAAGTGATCTACGCATACCAAAAAGAATCATCAAATTTGGATCTCTGTGGTGGGAGATACGAACTCGGCAACATGGGTGGTCACCGCAGTTTTCTGCGATCCCAGAATTCGGTCTATTTCTGCAAACTTTGGCGGTATTTTCGCCTATGGTTTCGCATTGTTCGAGGTCTAATATCACACAAATATGGAAGAGGGTTAAGGGATGAGCATACCGGTGAAGACGAGGTGGCATTTGGTTGAGCGAGGCAATGGAAAACAACTCCAGAACACAGGTACCTCACTGTGAGAATCTGCAGTGCGCGGGGTCGCGGTCATCGGGATCGGTTTGGACGGCCTGGCGGGGTTCTCGGGCTGCGGTGGCGGCGCTCTCTAGGTCTAGATGGGAAGAGAGAGGGTTTTGATGATTATGTTTAGGGTTTTAGATATATATATATATATATATATATATATATATATATATATATATATATATATATATAAGTGGGGAGAGAGGGTTTGTATTAGCCGCGGCCAAGGGGGTTCGGCCACAACGCAGGGGCTAAGTGGGGGTGCGGGTTTGCTACTGGATATATTAGAAAGGGATGGGTTTGCATGGGAATTTGCTAGGGAAAGGAGTAGTTGTAATGGTTTGCTGGTTATAGTTGGTAGCAATAGTTAAGGAATAGTTATTAAATATATATATTTTTCTTTTCTTTTCTTTTCTTTTTCCAATTATATATATATATATATATATATATATATATATATATATACACATAAGAAAAATTCTAGATTATAATAATGCACACCGTTAAGCTAGCAACTGCTCAAGGGGTCTCCTACATGAAATAAATTTTAAAAAATTTCTGATGGTCCCATAAATCCCCTAAGTGCACCAACACCTAAAATAAAAATTAATAAAAAATTATTTCTTCTAATTAGCACATAATTACTATAATTAAATTATTAATTAATAAAAAATAAAAAATACGATTTTTAGAAATAGGGGTTTTACATTCTACCCAACTTACAAAAATTTTGTCCTCGAAATTGACACTAACCTATATTCATAATGATAGCTATAGCTATTACACTACATTGGTATCTAGCAGGACTCCTAAAACTCATGGTCTGCGATTCTAACACTTTCTCATCTATTATCCATACACTATTCTATCATCCTCTAACTCGTCTACACTACCCAACTTACAAGAATTCTACTAGTAGTCACATTCTTTGAAGCTATTGTCTAGGTTTGTAAGGCAAATACATTTATTGGGTCAATAATCTTGGGATACCTGTCTAGAATCTCATAACTATGACTTTTTCCCGTGACTGTCAAGTATCATAGTCTAATACTGCCACGCCACCTGGCCAGTATGGCTACAAGTAATTCGACTACTCTACCATAATCGTCTGGCTGCAATTGTCGCTACCTCGCCAGCGATTTGTCATATTCATCAGTTCGTAACAAGTGCCATCAACTCTTTTCTAGGCATAGTCTATGTTTTTAGGAAAATACTTAAGGTCTTGACTAACTATTAGGGGTATGATCTATCTCAAATGATCTAACAATTTTTACTATGCTACATGGTGCTACTTAAGGGTTAAACTAATAAAGAATACAGATCTTGCTATAGTGCATATACATATTAAGAACTCATCCTTATTTATCAAGCATCACTAACACATTTATGTTTAACTAACAAAATAGGGGTGAGGTTGATATCAAACAATTCATAATGGCACGAAAAGATATAACTATGATAGGAAGAGTTAAGCACGAGATAAGGAATGAATATAAAAGGAGGAGATGTGTCACCCAAGAGGGCGAGATAAGGATAGGGGAAGAATACTACTACTGCTACTCACATTATCCATTAGCATCGCGTGTATGCTATCTGGGTAGAATATACATACATCCTCATAACTGCTAAACTATCATATATATAAATTCTACATCTATTTGTACATCTAAGATCTTGTGTCACATTGGGGTTATGAGTATGCAAAGACAATTATAACTAAACTGTATCTACGGCTTCCTGTGTCTGCTCTCCCATATTTGTCATAATGAGTGCTTGGCCTTGTCCTTGGTTGTTCAACTGGGGTCTAGTCCCCTCTATTTGTGCAGACTGTAGAAGCAGTGGTGGGTCCCTTTGGTCTCCTATACTTGAGGGTGTATGCGGTGTTCCTGATTCTAATGCCATAGGTCCCTGGTTCTGTTTAGGACATTCTCGGGCTTGATGGTGACTTGATCCACATATCATGCACAGCCCGAATCGACGATGACAGTCTCTTAGAATATGACCTGTCCTACCACAATAGTGACAAGTACGGAGCTCCTTGGTTGGATATGGTACAGCACTATCTGGTTGCTGGCGTGCCAAAGGGTGTCTAATGGGTCCTCTTTGCTGTGTCCTTACTGGTCCTTGATAAATTCTTTGTTGAATTCTGTTTCCTTTGCTGATGGCCTCCTGAATCTTGGCCTCTGTCAATAACTCGGCATAAGAGATCTGGGACTGTGAGCTAGTGTAGTGCTGGAGCTCCCGAGTCAGCCCACGGTAAAACCTCTTAGCCTTCTCCAAGTCAATAGGTATTAGGACTGTGCCATACTTAATGAGGCGGCTAAACTCTACGTCATACTCATCAAACGTCTTGTCCCCTTGCTCTAGATGGAGGAACTGATCGTACAATGCGTCCCTTACAGTATCCGGGAAGTACTTCCTCTCAAAGTACTCCAAGAATTGTTCCCAAGTCTGACACGTACCCAACTGGCGCTCCATTGATTTCCACCAGTGATGCGCGTTGCCTTCTAACTGAGTCCTTACTCCTATCAGCCATAGGTCAGAAGGTAATTGTGATGCCTCTAACAACTTCTTGGTATTGGCAATCCAGTTCGTGGTCTCCTCTGGACTCTCATTGCCCTTATATGGCTTAGGGCCCATCTACACAAAGTCCTTGACTGAACCAACCCGAGCTTGTGGTGCTGAAGCTAGTGCCTGGGTTGGTATAGGGGCTAGTGCAGCCATTCTTTCAAGTGTTGCTAGAAATTCTAGCCTCTGCTCTGCTGCCTGCTGCCTCTGTTCCTGTATTATCATCTGGAAGAATTGGAACAGTTGCGCTTGGCCATCTTGCAGTGTTGATAAAGCTGGAAGGGTCCCATCAGGTATCGTGGAAGGAGTTAATGGAATTTGATTGCTAGTCAGTCCATCCGGTCCGGGAAAAAGAGGTGTCATTGAGGTCACTCCTGGTGATTGGTCATCGTCCCCTGGAGACGTGTTGTCCCCAGTGGCGGCATGCCCGTTATGCAAATTTATCTCTCTACAAGAGATGGACGAAGGATTAAGAAGAATACATGAATCAAGCAGGATGCAAGCACTTAAGTAGGACATGTTGGAAGGAAGGTAAGTTATAGTCAAGTGTGGATGAGATCTAAAATTCTAATCCTAGGTGCAGGTCCGCTCGGTACAGTTACATAACCGAAACGGCTAACTCGACCTGCATGGGCCACCACAAAAATATGTCATGCCACAATCCCAAAATACATGAGATTAGGAACACGTAAGCACGCCAGCCGTATGTATATGGCAGCTCCAATATATGGATACCATAATACACACGTACGCTGTAGAATGAATATAAACTCACATGTGGTATACATAATGTCACAAGTCACAGATATGCTAATCTCATCCACACAACAAGTCATAGAAAAGAAATACTAAACTAGAATAAGGAGTCTGAAATATCCAAAATAATAGTCGGGTGGAGACAAATCCACTACCAAAGACTATATCCCAAAACTAAAATGAGAGAGGAGTATAAAATCTCCAATATAAAATAATGTGATGACAGAAGTGTATCAGCTAAAAAGAATCCATCGCTAGATGTAATCAAAGATGCTCAGAAGATAAGATCTCCTCGGCAGAAAGTAATGCGTCAGGTCCAGGCCCGTACTCCTGCGGATACTCTTGGTCGTCTATACCTGGCAAGAGACCAGGTCCTCAGAGGGACATAACAAGATATATAGAATCAAGCCAATTTGAATACAATGAACATGCATAATGTTTGAAAATAAATAAGTATGCTGTATAAGACAATCTATATGAATGTAAATGAGGACAACTTTTTGACGTATGGGCAAGGATAGGCTACTCGATCTAATCCTTACAACTCATACACTCGTCAGTGGACATCATCAGCCGACATACCTTGGGGGTAGCGACCCTCGGACTCTATCAATCGACATACCTCGGGGGTAGCGACCATCGGACACGACCACCATAGTGCGTGCTAGTGACTACGGTTTACCAGAGTGGTTAAAAGCCCATACGCCTAATGATTGTCCTCTATGATACTAAGTGTCAAGTGTGTGTCAATATATCTAATATATAGTAATGACTGAAAGGAACTACACATGCAATAAATAAACAAAAATATAATAAATATACAGAAATATACTAAGCATGCAAAATACTGTAAGTAATTTGGCAAGGTATCTTGCCTGGCAAGAAAGCTGCAAAATGTAGTGTCCCGATGTCAACACCAAGAGTCAGAAGCTACGGCCTCAGAATGAACGTCTCCGGATGCTGAAATAAACATCACCAACATTTCCAGAATAAGCAAAATATCTAGAAAGTACTTTCCTTTTGTCCAATTAGGACACAGAGGCAAAACGGTAATTTTGGGTAAAAATGGGATCTACGTGTGGCCCACTTTGTACCGAAAAGCGTGCCAAGGGTAACAGTCTCTAAATGGAATAATTATAGGTCAAATAAACTCAAAATGTCAATACGAACCCAACGGTATGTCCAAATATGGATTCTGATGGGCCGAACATAAATTTGCCCAAAAAGTCAACCATGGAGCCCGCCAATTGGCATCTTGGTCAACTGTCTCAGAAATACATTAAAATTGGGTCACAGGACCTGCACGTTACCAGGAGTCCAGTGGCACAAGTTTTGACGCAATCTGACGAGCGTGCACAAAATACGCGTGACTTTCACAAAAGTTGTGATAAGGGATGTGTCCGCGGATACGGGCTAATTCCGGCGTGCACGCACATCCAAATCAGTTTTCGTGAACTTTTACTTATCCGGTTACGCTGTGCGCACCATTCGGTACACTTGGTACACTGCGGAGCGGTCCCGTTTGGCGGGGTGTGCTCCGTTTCACAACTTTTAAAAATCTATAAAAAGTGGATTCGCGGGGTTTTGTGACGAATTTAATTCTGTGTACAGCAGTTAATAATCTAGGGTTATTTAACAGAAATTAAACTAGGTCAAGTGGTCTACGCATACCAAAAAGAATCATCGAATTTGGATCTCTGTGGTGGGAGATACGAACTCGGCAACATGGATAGTCACCGCAGTTTTCTGCGATCCCAGAATTTGGCCTATTTCTGCTAACTTTGGTGCTGTTTTTGCCTATGGTTTCACGTTGTTCAAGGTCAACTATCATACATATATGGAAGAGAGTTAAGGGATGAGAATATCGGTGAAGATGGGGTGGCGTTTGGTTGAGCGAGGCGACAAAAAACAACTCCGGAACACAGGTACCTCGCTGTGGGAATCTGCAGTGCGTGGAGTCACGGTCGTCGGGATCGGTTTGGAAGGCCTGGCGGGGTTCTCCGGCTGCGGTGGCGGCGCTCTCTAGGACTAGATAGGAAGAGGGAGGGTTTTGATGATTAGGTTTAGGGTTTTAGAGAAATAAATATATATATATATATATATATATATATATATATATATATATATATATAAGTGGGGAGAGAGGGTTTGTATTAGCCGCGGCCAAGGGGGGTCGGCCACAACGCAGGGGCTAAGGGGGGTGCGGGTTTGCTATTGGATATATTAGAAAGGGGCGGGTTTGCATGAAAATTTGCTAGGGAAAGGAGTAGTTGTAATGGTTTGCTGGTTATAGTTGGTAGCAATAGTTAAGGAATAGTTATTAAATATATATATTCTTTTTTTTCTTTTCTTTTTATACTATTCTTTTTCCAATTAAATATATATATATATATATATATATATATATATATATATATATATATATATATATATATATATATATATATATATACTCATAAGAAAAATTTTAGATTATAATAATGCACACCGTTAAGCTAGCAACTGCTCAAGGGGTCTCCTACATGAAATAAATTTCAAAAATTCCTGATGGTCCCATAAATCCCCCAAGTGCACCAACACCTAAAATAAAAATTTATTTTTCCTAATTTGCATATAATTACTATAATTAAATTATTAATTAATAAAAAATAATAAACACGATTTTTAGAAATAGGGGTTTTATAATATTTGCCTTGCCGGGGTGGTACTGCAACTCAATATCATAATATGTCATCAACTCTAGCCAGCGCCTCTGCATCATGTTAAGCTCCTTCTGTGTGTAGACGTACTTCAGGCTTTTATGATCTGTGTAAATCTCAACACGCTCACTATAAAGGTAATGTCTCCATAGCTTTAGTGCAAATATCACTACAGCTAGCTCCAAATCGTGCGTCGGATAGTTCTTCTCATGAACTCTCAGCTGTCTCGATGCATAGGCTATCACCTTGCCGTGTTGCATCATTACACATCCTAATCCACTCCCAGATGCATCACTGTACACAACAAATCCTCCTGATCCTGAAGGTAGTGTCAAAATTGGTGCTGATGTCAGATGCTTCTTCATCTCATCGAAAGCCGCCTGACACTCGTTGGTCCAGATAAACTCCTCGCCTTTACGCGTCAGTTGCATCATAGGCATAGCTATCCTCGAGAAGTTTTCCATGAATCTCCGATAATATCCGACAAGTCCAAGGAAACTCCTAACCTCTGTGACTGATGTAGGGGTAGGCCATGTCTCAACTGCAGCTATCTTCTCCAGATCAACTGATAGTCCATCTTCGGTGATTATGTGCCCCAGAAATGGTACTCTATCTAGACAGAACTCATATTTGTTGAGCTTGGCATACAGCCTCTCATGTCTCAGCATCTCCAACACGATCTTGAGATGCCTCTCATGCTCCTCCTGGCTTTTGGAATATACCAAGATGTCGTCGATAAATACCACCACGAACTTATCTAAGTACTGGGGGAAGACATTGTTCATCAAACACATAAATACTGCTAGAGCATTTGTTAAACCAAACGACATGACTAAAAACTCATAGTGGCCATACTTCGTTCGAAAGGCCGTCTTCGGGATGTCCTCTCTCCGTACCTTGATCTGATGATTACTTGATCTGAGATCGATCTTCGAGAATACATATGCGCCACTAAGCTGATCAAATAAATCATCGATGCACAGCAGTGGATACTTGTTCTTTATTGTTACAGCATTTAGTGTCCTGTAATCGATACACAAGCGTATCGTCCCATCCTTCTTCGGTACAAATAGAATGGGTGCTCCCTATGGAGAAATACTAGCCCGTATGAAACCCTTATCTAAGAGATCATCTACTTGGACTTTCAGCTCAACCAACTCCTTCGGTGCTAGTCTATAAATGGAGAAAGTAACTAGCTCGGCTCCTGGAGTCAACTTTATAGTGAACTCAATCTCTTTGTCAGGTGGCAGTCCTGGAAGATCTTCTGGAAACACATCCTCAAACTCTGCTATAAAGTGAGGGTACATCGGTTCACCTTCTGCAATATGTGTCGCTAGGGTAGGTTGGACACCATGCTCTCGGGCACCCCGAAGAAACTCAAACTCTGGGTGATCTAGGGGTCTAAAGATGACAACTACGACGACAATCTAGCGTTGCATGGTATTGGCACAACCAATCCATGCCTAGGACAATGTCATAGTCCGGCATGGAGAAAACCAAAAATCGGGCACGCATCTCTCGCCCGCAGACAAATACTGAACATGATCTATAAGTGTCGCTAATAGGTACTATTCTACCTCCCGTAAGAATCCTCTTGATCTTCGGAAGGGGTGCGGTGGCTATTCTATGGGTAGCCACGAAACTAGCAGCTATAAAAGAGTGTATGGCACCAGATTCAAATAGGACTAATGTTGGCAATGAAGCTACTAAGATAGTACCTGCGATCACTTCTTCGTCTGTCTCTGCCTCCTCTATAGTCATCGCATAGGCCTGACCATGTCTCGGTGCCGGTGCCCTCGACTGCTGCTGTCTAGCCTGCTGGAAGCGATCCGTCTGTAGGGCCAAGGGTGGCCTCCTCTGATTTCCCTCTGGTACTGGTGGTCGCTGTGCTCCAGCTCCTGCGTAAGGCGGCCTCGGTCCAGGAGGCTGTTGATAAGGCCTCGGTACTGGCAAGGCTGGCCGATGAACCATCTGTACTGGATCTCTCTGGTCAGGACAATCTCGGATGGCATACTGGCCCGATCCATATCTCAAACATACGCCCAGTCTCCGTCTACAGTCCCTCAATAAATGTTCCCTCTTGCCGCAAAAATGGCATATAGGAACAACTCCTCCTTGCAGGGGTGCTGCTCTCTGCTGCTGCTGCTGTAATAGAGGACGCTTCACAGGTCCTTCCTGTGGGGCTCGAACTGCTGATGACGATGCACTGGAGTACTTCAGGCTGGCCCCTATCTTGTTGATGCGGTCCTGGCATCATGCTGCTAGTAATACCTCGGAGTAAGAGGTGGGGGCTATCTACCCGATAAACCTCTGGGTCTCGAAACTCAGGCCTTCATAAAAATTCTCGGCCTTCGCCTCCTCAGTGGGGATCAGGTACGGTGCAAACCTGCTCAGGCGGAGGAACTCAGCATTGTATTCCTCTATAGTCATACTCCCCTGCCCGAGGTTCTGAAATCTATCTCGAAGCTCTGCTCGGGCAGTAGAGGGTATGTACATCTCCTGGAAGAGCCTAGAGAACTCTATCCATGTGGCACGATCTGGTCCCAAATGCTGGTCCTTGGAAAGCCACCAGTGATGCGCGTTGCCAGTGAGCTGCATCCTGACGGCCGTGATCTATCAGTGTCGGGGGAGGTCGGTAGCCTCCAGCTGGTGCTGAATGTTGGTGAGCCAAGCGTGGACCTCTATCGGCTCCTCTGTGCCAGCAAAATATTACGGCATCAAACGACGGAAATCTATGACAGACCCCTGCCTCGACTGGTGTGCTAGTGGTGACGCCTGCCCCAGGGCCGTCACGATACTCTCTCTCAGGGTCTTAGCCTGGCGCTGCTGGGCCTGCTGCTGAGCCTGCTGCTGGACCTGCTGCTAGGCCTGCATCATCGCATATACTATCTGGAATATCTTTGTCCATCCATTGGTTGTCCTGCGGGGAATGGCATATAGGGCATCTGGGGTAGGAATGGTGAAGGTGGTGGTAGCTGCTCCTTCTTCTAACTCGAGATCCTCTAATCCTCAGATCCTGCCTGATGTGGAGTCTGATGCCCGTCTGACGGCACCTCAGGCTATCCTGATGACTGCCCCATTGGAGCTGGATTCAGCAGAAGGACCTGCTCCAGTTTCGGTTCCCCGGATGATCCTGCGTCACGGGTAATATCGCCCGGCTGTGCGACGCATCCGCTGCAAAGATTCATAACTCCGAAAAGAAGTCATGACTGCGATCAGCGTTGAGGAAATAAACAAGATGCAATTCGATAAAAGATATCGAGATAGAGGTGTCATATGAAGATTTCAAACTTATAGATGAGATTCCTAATATCTATTCCTAATTTGCAGGCTCGCTTGGCACAGTCAGATGACCAAGACGATTTAAATTGAACCTGCATGGGCCACCACAAAAACCTTGTCATGCTCTGGTTCCAAGGATAAGGAATCGAGTCGCGTGGCAATGGCCAGCAGCACACTTCGGCGGGCATCCCAATCAAATGGGCCCGTCGGAGTGCACCTAAGCTGTAAAATACAATGAATAACCCATCACATAACACATAAATAGTTAATCTAAATCTCATCCATAGACAACAAATATAAGAGCACATAGAGGTAAACACAATAACTAATGTGCAGAAAGGAAATGTCCAAGATAAGTATCAAGTACAAATACTAGAGTAGTCATACGGGAACAAACCCGCTAGTACAAAATACCAGAATGAAAGTAAGCAATAAGATAACTTGGAATGGCATCAGGTAACTAGGTAATGATACCGTCCCAAGGAAAGAGTCACTACCAGCGATCAAGCAAAGTCCTCAGGGATGACCTCATCCTCGGCAGTGGGTCCAACTGCTGGATACGTACCCGGGCCGTACTCCTCCGGGTAATCCTCGTCGCCTAAACCTGGAAGGGAACCAAGTCCTCAGAGGGACGTAACAGGGTACAAAAATACAGTATGCCAAGTAAACAAAAAGTACAAGTGCAACAATAGGGTACTTTATCATAACCAAACTAGTGTGACACAGTTTAAAGACAATGTTCGATGCGTGGGCTGTCCAAAATAAAACCGTAGCTCCGAACACAGAGACACACGGGGCGTACCGTAGCTCCAAGCACAGAGTCACATGGGTGATACACTACTCTAGAATACAGGATCACTATATAAGCATATATAAGCGCGTGCAGAGGAGCCCAAACATCTAGTAACTGTCTTCCCCTTCCCAAGCGGTCAACGATGGTGCACTGAACTTGAACCTCTATCTAACAGTCTCGACACACAAAAGTAACTCAACAGACGTGACCCTAAGGTCGTCCCAGTCTCTGATCATGATGTCAGTATCAGGATACAGGAATCTGGCATGATCACAGTGTATGAGTGTGTCCTGGGGTATCGATATACTCAAGTACGTACATCGAGGTGTTACAAACATCTAACAATCATTCTAAGATGTTACGATGAACGTCTGCATCCGGTTGTGATCCGGACGTAAAGTATCGAACATCAACATAAATATGTGCAAAATGTACAAAAAGAAACAACAAATATTTGTAATCTAAAATACAGGGTGGCAAGGTACACTTGCCTATGTGCGGCTGCTGATGACGGGGTTCCGGTACTACATCCAAGTCCTCAGATCCCGCAGTACCTAGAGATGAGATACAAACCAAAATTAATAATCTATTCTACGTCAAACAGGGATGCGACACACATCTATAACTAATCTCAGTCTCAATCTTAAATAATTAACTAATATTACACAGTCCTAAATCTCTGATTCATGATCCGATATAATACCTATTTCAAAATCAATCACCTGCTCCCAATATCCATCAACCTTTTAATTATTATTTTATTTTCAGTAATAGTTTTATAACAGCTAATAACAATAGCCAATGCGTATTTAATAATTAGGATAACTATCTCATATGGCATTAACATCCAACCTCATTTTATATCCCAATTTCCATCCTCGTATGTATATATTTCATATCCTCAATCAAAGCCTATTTAAACCGTAAATAATTGATTTAGCATTTATTTTTCGCCCATGCATAATATTCATCACCTCTAATTGAAATCAAACCCTAAACTCACCATTAATTTTAATCTCATATCATCATCACATGCTCATTTATACTATACTATATCAACACAACTATTATTTAAACACAAACCTATACAAATCTATATATATCAAGAACCCTAACCTTAAATACATTATATGTTAAAAACCCGAACTAAACACATAATAAAACATTAACAAAGATAGGGGAGGGAGTTGTATACCTCGACGGTGAGGTGGTATTAAAGCTGGAGGTGGTGGTGGAGTAGTCGATGGTGGGAGGCTGGTGATGAGATAGAGATGGTGCGGGGAATGATGACCGAAAATGGTGGTGGATAGGTGCGGGTTGGTCTGAGATCGAGGGGGCTGTCGGCCGGACAGGGTGGTGGTGATGGTTGGACTGAGGTCGAGGGGGCTTGGCCGGACTGGACTCGTCGAATTGCTCAGGTGGCGGCGGTGATGGTGATGCAATGGTGGTGGCAGTCGGTCAGACAGGGTGGAGGATCGGCAGTGGTGAGCAGCGAAGTCGGGGGAGCTCGATGCTGCACTATGGTCGGAGAGCAGCGAGTCATCGGAGTTGTGGCGGGATACAGCGGTGACCGCTGTAGGCCGGAGCGGGTGGAGAGTGCGAGCTCGAACGGCAGAGTCGTGAAGTCGGAGGCCGGGTTGCACAGTGACGGAGTAGAGGTCAGACGCCAGAGTATGGATCAGCCACCGGAGTATGGGTGGCCAGATTTGGAAATAGGGTTAAAGAATGAGAAGAGAGGAAGAAGAAGAAGGGAATGAATAAATATGGAGGAGGAAGGCTCGGTTCTCTAGGTGGAGGAGGAAGGAGAGAGAGAAGGTGGTTTCCAATGCCTAGGGATTAGGGCCTACATTGGGGAGAGGGGGAAAGGATACTTTATAGGGGTTGGTGTGGAGGATGGAGGGTTGTGATACTCCCAATTCAAATGGAGGGTGGGAATTCTACATGAAGGATTAGGTTTCTTCATGCAAAGGAAGGGGGAAAAGGTTGACTATGGTTAAAGAAGGGTAGCCTCTCCATTTGGCTTTGGCCAATGAGGTGAGGACACCTAATTCAATAATTGTAACTAAGCCCCTTAAATTTGGATAATTGCACAAACACTTGAAATAATACAAAAATTATGGGAGAATTGGTGTTTGGTATTTTGTATTATGAGGGGGTGTTGTGTGTTTGGCATAGGTTTAATTAAATCGAGATTGGGATTAATTGGGAATTAAAATAGGATTAGTCAAAATTGGTATCCCCGATTTAAATAGAATTAGAGTGTCCCGCGCTTTTAAATTAAATGGGGGCACTTGGGATCAAAATTTGGAAATAACGTAAATATCAAATATGGTGGGGGCTTGGAGTCAGTCTTGGACCATTTAGTTGGTCCGGCTCAACGGGTTAGGTTGGTATATCAAAATTGAGGGTAACGACACAGGTATCCGACACGGAATTAAATCATGGAATTTAGGATACGGGAAATTGTGCGATTAATTTAAGGTACAACGAATTTGATTTTGTGTGACAAAAAAGTCCAGTGCCTAAATTGGCGAGTCAAGTCAAAAGTACAATAATTCGATAGAATTTATGAGCTAATATTGGGCTCCGAATAAATCAACATTGGTAGGGTGCGCCAAGGGTCTAATTAATAAATAACATACATATGCAACTCTACTCTAAACCTCAAATATCTGCTGCTAAACCAAAATTTTCTAATCCATACCTGACCATCTATAGAATTAATTGAGGGGGTTTACAGTTTAATAATGATGTTATACGGGTGATTGATCGTATTAAATATAACGTACCTCTAGTCAACCTCGGTCATCTCACTTCGCTCGCCTTCGAGCGCCTTGGTCAACCCTATAACTTAGCGTCCATGTGAGCTGTATAATTAAAAATTGAAGCCTATGCTAGACGTGTGTCACCTCTTATTTTAGAATAGCATCGTGATAGTTTATTGATTGAGCTTGTATCTCGTCTCTAGGTACTACAGGACCCATGGACTTGGACGTTGTACCGGAGATCCATCTTCAGGCAAGTGTACCTTGCCACCCTGTATTTTAGTTACCAGATTTCTATTTATTTATTATATGTATTGTGCGCACTTTGGATCAGAATTATTACTTCGCGTTCGAGTCATAACCGGATGTAGACGTTCATCGATAATATCTAGTAGCGATTGATAGATGTTCGAAACACCTTGATGCACACACTTGGTTACATCATAATCCTAGGACACATTCAGACACCGTCATCGTGCCAAATTTCCTGTATCCTAATACTGTCGGCATGATCGAAAACTGGGACGACTTTAGGGTCATGATTGTTGATAGTTACTACAGTATGACGAGACTGTTAGATAGAGGTTCAGGTTCAACGAACCCTCGTTGACCGCTTTGGGAGGGGAAGACAGTTACTAGACATTTAGGCTTCTCTGCATGCGCTATATATATATGTATATATATCCTATTTATGTAGTGTCCCTATATCCGGAGTAGTAGTATCACCCGTGTGACTCTTTGCTAGGAGCTACGGTACGTCCCGTGTGTCTCCGTGTCTGGAGCTACGGTTTTCTTTTGGACAGCCCATGTGTCGAACATTGTCTTCAAAATTGTATCTCACTTAGGTGGTTATGCTAGATTATACCGACGTTGTACTTATTTCTTTCTATTATACTGTGGCATACTATTTTTGTACCTTATTATGTCCCTCTGAGGACATGGTCCCCTGCCAGTTTTACAGCATAGACGATTATGGAGCCTTTGGAGTTGCTGATGGAGTTGTTTGTCTTGCAAGAATTGGTACCAGGTACTTATATCATTTCTACCGACGTTTTAGTTATTTTATTCATATTGTTTATTCATCTGCTATTGTAGCCTAGTTTTTATAGACTCATATTTTTTCTCGAGTCTATTCGAGTTTGTGTGTTATTGGGAGGCTGACTATAGCATATATAGCTCATTCTTGTGTATTTTTGTTCATTATGGATTAAGACTTAGATGTTTATATTTACTGGATTATTTAGATAGTGACTATTATTATACAGCTTATACGTATTCTAGTCGGAGCAGAGTCTGGTCGAATGTGTAGCTGGCATATTTGGTATTCCTGGTCCTATGTATTTTGGGACTAGAGAGTGACACCAGAGGAGCAGCAGAGCAGAGTAGGGGCATCCCTTGATAGCGGAGTTCCTGGATGTCTTTCCAAAGGAGTTACCAGGATTATCGCCAGACAGAGATATCGAGTTCTCTATACTTGGTGCCAGGCAAAGAGCCAAGATCATAACACATCTATAGGGTCAACAACTGCGAACTGGTAGAACTGAAGAAGCAGGTTGATGAGTTACAGGACAAGAGCTTCATCAAATCCAGTTCAATACCGTGGGATGCTACAGGATTATTTATTCCAAAGAAGGATAGGTCAGTACGCATATGTATCGACTACCGAGCTCTGAACAACCTCACTATCAAGAAGAAATACCCGATGCCAAGGATAGATGATCTCTTCGATCAGTTGAGCGGAGCGAAGGTATTCTCAAAGATAGACTTGAGGTTAGGCTACCACCAGATAAAAGTAAAGAAAGAAGACATTTTGGAGATAGCTTTTCAGACTCGGTATGGCCAGTTTGAGTTTATGGTGACTAATGCACCGGTAGTATTCAATTAACCTGATGAACAAGGTATTTTACTAGTACTTTAACAAGTTCATGGTGGTGTTCATTGATGGAATATTGTGTACTCAATGACCCTGGAGGAGCATGAGGAGCATCTGAGGATGGTTTTGGAGACTCTTAGGAATGAGGAGCTTTACAGAAAGCTTTCAAAGTACGAGTTCTTTCTTGACAAGGTTGAATTCCTTGGGTATGTGGTGACGGGTGACGGGACCTAAGTTAACCTAAAGAAGATCATGGTAGTAGAGTCGTAGACTATTCCCAGTTCAGTGGCTGAGATCAGGAGTTTTTTCGGACTAGCAGGTTACTACATGAGGTTTGTACAGGACTTCTCTAGGATTGCAGAGCTGATGACTAGGCTACCAGGAAGGATATAGATTTTTTCTGGATGAAGGATTTTCAGGCTTTATTTGATGAGCTAAAGAAGAGATTAACAATAGCTCCAATTTTGATATTGTCATCAGGGACAGGTGGATTCACTATCTATAGTGATGCTTCAGGGAAGTATTTGGGTTGCGTTCTTCAGCAGCTTGGGAAGGTCATTGCATATACTTGCAGGTAATTATGTCATCATGAAAAGAACTACCCCATCCACGATATGGAGTTGGCAGCGGTCATCTTTTCTCTAAAGCTGTAAAAATACTATCTGTACTGAGAGAGTGTGGAGATCTTCACAGACCACAAGACCTTGAGGTATGTGTTTACTGTAAACCCCCTCATCCAAAAATATGTATCTTGTGTGTATTTTGTATTTCTTGTATTTGGTTTAGATTTTTTTCAAATTAATTAAATTTTAATGATTTTATTAGGATATTTTATCGTTGTTTGGACATTAATGATATAGGATAACCCCAAAATCCGTATCGCCCTTCATATGAAATAGCCTACACTAGAGACACTACCTGTAGGATCTTTTTGTGGCACAAAAATTCGATCCTTTGGCATTAGTATGATATTAGTGTAACAACCATAGATTCTTGTGTTAAATATTTAGATAATATATATATATATATATATAATTTAATTATGGTTATTTTTCAATTCCAACTTTTCTATAATTAGTAACCCATAATTTTCTGTGCCAAGTTATGCATTTTTTCTTTTTGCAGATTTGCATGTTAGTTGTCATTACCTCATTCTTTTAGAATCCTAATCCTACTCATGACCGAACCCCCCCCCCCCCCCCAAATTTATTTTGTATTCTTTAGTATTTTATTTTCTCTTTATTTAAATGATGAATTTTAGAGTATTCTCTTAGAAAATAAATTTCTTGATTATTTAATTATAAAAAGATACTTATTTAAAATTATTTCTCCAAAGTTATTTTTACTACTATTTATCTCGTGTTAAAATATTATAAATCTCTAAGAAGTTATTTTGAGTGTAAATATATATATATATATATATATATATATATATATATATATATATTTTGTTAAATTAGAATAAATATTCTAAGAATTTTTTATATGAAAATATATTTTCATATTTTTATATTCACATTTATATGTATAAATATATATGCAAATATATTTCAAAAAGTTATTTTCCTATAATCACACACACACACACGCGCACACACACACACACACACACACACACACACACACACACACACATATATATATATATATATATATATATATATATATATATATATATATATATATATATATATATATATATATTTTGTGTGTGTGTGTGTGTGTATGTGTGTGTGTGTGTGTAAAGAAATAAAAAGGAAAAGAAAAAGAAAAGCAAAGAAATAAAAAAAAACATAAAAATCTATTCCTAAACTAACTAATCCCCACGTCCCCCAGCAAACCCACAGCAACCCCCGCGAACCCAGACCCCTCTCTCGAACTATATATATATATATATATATATATATATATATATATATATATATATATATATATATATATATATATATATATATATATATATATATATCCAAAATAAAACTCAAACCCTAACCCTAATCTCTCCTCTCCTCCTTCACCCCGACCTCAGCGTCGAATCCCCCCCCTCGACGCCGTCAACAGTTGCCGCACCGTCCGACGACCGCTACCGCAGCCGTGGCCGCCCGCACGCACACCTGTAGTAGCACAGCCTCGAGCCCCCCTTTCGCGGTAATGTATCTCTCTCATCTCTCATCCATTTCTCGAGCGGTTTATCCGTATAAGTTCACAACCTAACCCTCTAGGATTTTCTCCAAGCAGGACGAGTTTTTGTTTCTGGATTGGTGAAAAAATCGACCGAAAGTTGGCCGAAAAACTGACCAAAAATTGTCCAAAATTTTTATCCAAACCCCCATGTTCATACCGAATTTGCCACCAATCTTTTTAATATTTTTAAAATCTAAATAAAAAGTTTTCCTATCAATATAATCGAGAATTTTACTATTCTTTTAGTTCTTATTAATTTTTTTTATTTGTTAAATTATTCGACCTCCAAAACGATAAAAAACTTGATATTTTAAAACTAAAATTTTGTGATACGGAGTACGCCCCACCAAACGGGACTGCCTCGTCATATACCAATTACACCAAAAGATGCGTATGTATATCCTGATGTGTGGACTTTCGCGGAAATTGATTCGGACGTGTGTGCGCATCAGAATCAACCCGTATCCACAAAAGTTCTTGTATCGCGACTTTTACAAACCACCATTCTACTTTGTGTACGCTTGTCGAAATGTGACAAAACTTGTGCCATTGGATTCGTAGTATCACGGTGGTCCTGTGACCCAAGTTTCACGTAATTCTGAGATAGTTGACCGACATGCCTATTCGCAGGCCACACGATTTGACTTGAAGGGCAAATTTGTGATTGGCTCACCGGAATCCAAAATTGGATATACTGTTGAGTTTATATCAATGTTTAAAATTGGTTTGACCTATAATTTGTTCCATTTAGAGACCTTTACCTCTGGCATAAATTTTGGTGCAAAGTGGGCTGCATGTGGACCCTACTTTGACCCAAAATTACCATTTGCCCCTGTGTCCAAATTGGACGAAAGAGTAGACTTTTTTGACTATCTCGCTTATTTTGGGAATAATGGTGATATTTATTTCAGTATCTGGAGACGTTCATTCCGATGCCATAGTTTCTTATCCCTTATGCTTGACGTCTGGACTCTCTTACACTACGAAGCTTTCTTGCCAGGCAAGTATACATTGCCAAATTGCTTACAGTACTTTCTTGCATACTTTATATTTTGACACAGACACGTAAATTTGTGTTTGACTCTTCGTATTATTCATAAATAATATTTATGACTTTTTTGTGTCCTTCGGGGTACGTTTGGATGTGTGGTAGACTCGTGTCGCATGCGTATCCTAGATCTAGTGGGATACGTGATGATACATTCCATGCATTTGTACAATTTAATTATAGATCTATTTCTTTTGTATTCTTATTCATGAAGAGGTATATATATAATATATATATATATATATATATATATATATATATATATATATATATATATATATATTATTGTGTATATATATTTATGTAATATTGTGTCTTATATCTATGTATCTATGTATATACTATATGTGTATATTATTATTATTGGTAGTTCATTATATGGATAGATAGATTACCCAGACAGCATTCTGCCGCCGATTCTGTGACGTAGGCTGGGCGTTGTTCCCGACTTGCCTCCCTACCCTCGTGTGCGGATCGTGACACATTTTTAGTGGTGGCCCATGCAGGTCAAGCTTCGCAAGTTATGCAATATCGTGGTAGTGCGACAATTTAGTTGTACTACTGTGAGCCTGCGATAGGATATAGGATGTAGACTATAGGCTATAGGCTATAGGCTATAGGCTGAGAATACTCAATCACATCTAGGAAAATTCTTTTGATTCAACTATTCTCCCTTGATATTGATACTTGATCTCTTAAACTGTTCTTTCCTTGAGTGTCTTATATCATGTGCCATATTGATTCTATTCCAGCTTTAGCTTTGTTTGATAGTGGTGCTTTCCATAGTTTTATATCTATTTTTTTTGCTCTAAAGCATGGTTTAGTAGTTGAGTCTTTGCTTAGGACTTGCAAGATCATGATCGGGGGAGGCATTATCTTGGTTAATAATATTTGCTAGGATCGAAGAGTTACTTTGGGAGGCCGGAAGTTGAGTGCGTATCTACTTGTAATGTCACTTCCGAGCTACGACATATTACTTTGGATGGATTGGTTGAGTAGGCGCATGCTAGCATAGATTATAGAGGAAGTAGAGTTTTGTTTGGTCCGCTGGGAGAGCCAGAGTTTGAGTTTGAGTTTGCTAGAGGAGATGCAGAGCAAGGAGAAGGCATTATTTGTGGAGCTATGGTGGAAGACAAAGAGTTGCTGTATCTATTGATAGCAGAGTTCTTGGATGTGTTTTCTGAGAAATTATCAGGATTGCCGCCAGATCAAGATGTTGAATTCTCTATAGACTTGGTGCCAGGTGCAGAACCAATTTTGTAACATGTCTATAGAGTAAACAACAACGAGCTGGTCGATCTGAAGAAGAAGGTGGACGAATTGCAGGATAAGGGGATTATCAGATCGAGTTCTTTACCGTAGGGAGCTCCGGTATTATTTGTACCGAAGAAGGATGGATCAGTGCATATGTGCATTGATTACAGGGCATTAAATAATCTTACTATCAAGAATAAGTACCTTTTGCTATGGATTGATGATCTGTTCGATCAGTTGAGTGGTGCCAAGGTGTTTGCTAAGATATATTTAAGATCAGGCTACCATCAGGTAAAGGTGAAGCCGGTGGATATACCGAAGACTGCTTTTAAAACTCGGTATGGACAGTACGAGTTTATGGTGATGTCGTTTGGTTTGACTAATATACCGACAGTATTTATGAACTTGATGAACCAGGTGTTCCACTAGTACCTTAACAAGTTCAGAGTGGTATTCATCGACGACATACTCATATACTCGAAGACACCGGAGGAGCATGAGAAGCATTTGAGGATTGTGTTGGATGTGCTGAGGTGTTACGCCCCAGTCCCAAAATATATAGGACTAGGAATACGTAAATATGCCAGCCGTGTGTATATGGCAACTCCAGTATATGGATACCATAATACACACATACGCTGTAATATGAATAAAACTCATATGTGGTATCTATATTATCACAAGTCACAGAAATACTAATCTCATCCATACAACAAGTCACAGAAAGAAAATAACCAAACTAGAATAAAGAGTCTGAATAATCCAACAATGATAGTCGGGTGGAGACAAATCCACTACCAATGACTATATCAAACTAAAATAAGAGAGAAGAGTAAAATATCCTATATAAAATAAAGTGATGATATAAGAGTGTCAGCTAAAGTATCCATCGCTAGAGATAATCAATGATGCTTAATGGGTAAGGTCTTCTCGGCAGAAAGTAATGCGTCAGGTCCGGGTCTGTACTCCTGCGGGTACTCCTGGTCGTCTATACCTGGCAAGGGACCAGGTCCTTAGAGGGACGTAACAAGATACATAGAAGCATGCTAATTGAATACAGTAAACATGCATAATGTTTAAAAATATATAAGTATGCTATACAAGACAATCTATATAAATACAAATGAGGACAACTTTTTGACGTATGGGCAAGGGTAGGCTACTCTATTTAATCTCACAACTCACACACATGTCAGGGACATCATCAGCCATCATACTGCGGGGGTAGCGACCATCGTGATACCATCAGCCGATATACCGTGGAGGTAGCAACCATCGGACACGACTACCATAGTGCGTGCTAGATACTACGATTTACCAGAGTGGTTATAGCCCATACGCCTAATAATTATCCTCTCATGATACTCAGTGTCAACTATGTGTCAATATATCTAATATATAGTAATGACTGAAAGAAACTACACATGCAATGAATATACAAAAATATAATAAGCATGCAAAATACTGTAAATAATTTGGCAAGGTATACTTGCCTGGCAAAAAACTATGTAGTCCCAATAACCTGCTTTGGAAGTCGCATAGAACAATCCAATATCCTCGGGGTCAGGATGCACAGGCACGGGAATCAGGGGTAACTGCTACGGGTTATCTTCGGCAAGGGTGACGGGTCCACAATGACGATGATGATAGTGATAATTACGAGGGTGATGATGATTGAGGTTATGATGGTGATAAAGGTTAATGGTGATGGTTATATTGATAATAATGAGATGATGGTAATGATGATGGTGAAGATTATAACGATTAGGATGATGGTTATTTAGGATGATAATGGTGATGAAGGGAGATGATGATGTGGATGGTGATTGGGATGATGGTGATGATGTGGATGGTGATTGGGATAATGGTGATGATGTGGATGGTGATAGGGATGATGGTGATGATGAGGATGAGATGATTGGATGATAGTGATGATATGGATGGTAATTATGATGATGAAGGTTAAGGTAATGGTGATGATGATAATATGGTAATGGTGGTTATGTTTATGTTAATGGTGGTTATATTTATGTTAATGGTAGTGATAATGATGATAAGGTGGATGATGGTGCTCCGGCCAGGGGGGAGGTCCGGCAGGGAGGAGGAGGTTCGGTCTAAGAAGGGAGAGGTGGTGGTGGTGTTATGGGTGGTTCAGGGTGGAAGAAGGAGGAGGCTCAGGTGGTGCTGGTAGTAATGGTGGTGTTGATGGCAGTAGTCCAGCGGGCTGTGGTAGTGATGGGAGGATCCCGGCGGATCAAGATTGCCGGGTTCAGTTGTGCAGGGTCGACTCCGGCAGGGTACGACGGCTCTCAGGCGATCGAGTTGGCATAGGCGGTGCTGGAGGAGAAGAAAGGAAGAAGGACGAAGGTCAGAGATGACGGTGGTAGCAAAGAGTCATGACGAGGGTGGTGATGATGTTGTGTTGGCTCCAGAGGGTGGAGGGTGGTGCTGCGTGCAGCTCAGGGGGAAGTGTCGAGGAGGATGACAGGGAGGAGGAAGAAGACGAAGAGGATGGTCGAGTGCTGGCGGTGCTCCGGTGAAGGACTGGTCGACTGAGGGGTCCGGTCGGGTGTGCACAGGGAAGGAGGGAGAAGAAGAAGAAGACGAGGGTGGCGGTTCCAAATGGCAGGCTGCGGTATTGGTGGTTCAGTGTGGAAGAGATGGAGGAGTCCGGTGGAAGGTTCGGACTGGCTCCGGTGGGAAAGTGGACGGGGCTCGGCTCCAGTCGGCGGCTGGCAGAGGGGAGGAAAGGAAGAAGGAGATGAACAGGGAATAGGGGAGGGGTCGGCTAGGAAAAATAGGTTTTGGGGTTGTGGAAAATAAAGAAAAAAGAGAAAGTTGTCTATTTATATATGAAATTTGGGTTTGGGTATTTGACCTAGGAAAATTTGGGCTTGGTCAACTCTTGGGATAGGCTTTGGCATGACATGGAGATGTTTGGAGGGCTATAATTGCATTGTTTAAAATGTAAGGGCTAGTTTTAAATGATGGGGCGATGTTGCACGTTGCACATTCTGAAAATTATAGAAAAAATTCATATGAAGGAAAAAATAGGTTTCTTCATGTGTCATGTCTAATGGCATGGACACCTTATTATATTTTGGTATAAAAGTGCCCAACAATTAAAAAATTACACAAAGATAGAAATTTGATTAATATAATTAAAATTAATGTGCATGGTATTCTGGAATTAGTTATAAGTACATGAGGATAAAATTAGGTGGGACACAAGTATCATGGACGTAGAGGGCTCAGAGTAGAATATTATTATAATTTGGGTTACACAAAACGGGTAAGATTGTGTCTCCAATTTTGATTAGAATGCACAAGGGTATAAAATTTGAATTTATTTAGAATTAAATAATAACGTCTGCGATGAATATTATGCGAATAAAATATAGTACAAGAAAGTATAATTATAAGTTACACCAAGGTCAGAATAGAAGGCGGTCATGTCTAGGACAAGAGTAAAATTTGTAGGAAGGTAATGGCTAGTGTAGTGCTCCAATTATCGAAGCAACGATAAAGTGCACTAAGTGATATAAATATTACAAAATTAAATAAATACCGTATTCTATTTCTAATTGGATTCAGACTAACCCTAGTCTCTCTATCTAAGTCAAGTAGGCCTAATTTTGGGTGAGGGGGTTTATATGAAGAAGGAGAAGCTGTATAGGAAGTTGTCCAAGTATGAGTTTTTTATGGACAAGGTAGAGTTCTTGGGGCATGTTGTGACTGGTGATGGTATTTCAGTAGATCCGAAGAAGATTGCAGCAGTAGAATCTTGGAAGACCCCAAGTTTTGTAGCAGAGATCAGGAGTTTCTTGGGATTGGCAGGCTACTACAGGAAGTTTGTGCAAAATTTTTTGAGGATTGCTGAGTCGATGACCAGACTCACCAGGAAGGATATAGAGTTTGTTTGGAAGAATGATTGCCAGGTTGCTTTTGAGGAATTGAAGAATAGGTTGATGTTTGCTCCTATTTTGACATTGTCATCAGGGTCTGGAGTATTTACTATTTATAGTGATGCATTGGGAAAATGTTTTGGTTGTGTTCTTCAGCAAAATAGAAAAGTAATTGCCTATGCATCCAGATAATTGCGTCCTCATAAAAAGAACTATCCTACCCATGATTTGGAGTTGGCAGAAGTTATCTTCGTCCTGAAGTTATGGAAATATTATTTGTATGAAGAGCGTATGGAGATCTTCACAGGCTACAAAAGCTTGAAGTATATTTTTATGCAAAAGGAGTTGAACATGAGGCAGCATTGATGGTTGGAACTGATGAAGGATTTTGATATATCTTTGTAATATTATCCTGGAAAAGTTAATGTAGTTGCCGATGCTTTGAGTAGGTATCCGGTAGCTATGTTCTTGACGCAGGATCGATATTTTCTGGGGACTTGGAGAGCTTGGGCATTAAGGTGATAGTTTCTGGTTGTGCTGTACAGATATGGGGATTGCAGATACATTCAGATTTGATGGACAGGATCAAGGCAGCACAATATAAGGATGTTTCTTTGAGGAACATCAGATCTCAGGTGAGAACAGGATTGGAGGATGATTTTACCATTGCTGAGGATGGATCTTTGAGGCATGGAGTTAGATTGTGTGTGCCTAGTGGAGAGCTGCGTGAGGAGGTATTGCAGGAAGCGCATCGCTCTCAGTACTCCATACATCTAGGTGCCAACAAGATGTATCAGGATATGCGAGAGTGTGCGTGGGGGTATGGCATAAAGAGGGAAGTGACATAGTTTGTATCCAGATGCTTAGTGTGACAGTAGGTGAAAGCCGAGAGGTAGAGGCCAGGAGGTTTACTTCAGCCATTATCCATTCCAGAGAGGAAGTGGGAACACATTACTATAGATTTTATGTCCGGACTTCCACGATCTCCAAAAGAGAAAGATACGATTTGGGTCATCGTTGATAGGTTGACCAAGTTGGTCCACTTTTTACCTTTCAAGGTGGGTTTGTCTACGGAGAAGCTGGCAGAGATATATGTGAGACAGATCGTTAGGATACATGGAGTTCCCGTCAGCATAGTCTCGGATCAGGATAATCGTTTCACTTCTCAATTTTGGAGGAGTTTGCAGGAGAGTTTGGGCACTCAGCTCAAGTTCAGTACTGTATATCATCCCCAAATAGATGGGCAGTTAGAGAGGACTATTCAGACTCTCGAGGATATATTACGCACTTGTGTACTAGATTTTAGGGGTTCTTGGGAGGACCATCTCCATTTGGTAGAGTTTGCTTACAACAACAGCTACCAGGCTAGTATAGAGATATCACCTTTTGAAGCTCTATACGGTCAGAGGTATCGTACTCCCTTATCATGGGATAATATTGGAGAGAGAGTTTTGCTTGGGTCAGAGATGGTTGTAGATGCAGCGGAGAAGGTTCAGTTGATCAGAGACAGACTTCGTGTGGCGCAGGACAGACAGCGGCATTGGACCGATAGCCACCAGAGACCTTTGGAGTTCGAGGTATAGTTTAGATTTTGTTTTGTGCTTATTATTGATTGTTTGTTATAGATTAAGTTCTTAAGGTTGTATTTTGTTCTAGGTGGGTGATTTGGTATTTCTGAGGATTTCTCCGACATGAGGCACGATTCGCTTCGGTGGAGGTGGGAAGCTTAGTCCGCGATTCCTCGGACCTTTTACTATTCTAGAAAGAGTCGGTGCTGTTGCTTATAGACTAGACTTGCCACCTGCATTGGAGGAAGTATATAACGTATTTCATGTGTCACAGTTAAAATAGTACGTGGCAGATCCTAGTCATGTATTGGATCACTCGAAGATAGAGGTGGGCTCTACTCTCAGCTATCCAGAGCAGCCAGTTGAGATTCTGGATCGGAGAGAGAAGGTGCTGAGGAACCAGACTATTACTTTGGTGTCCGTCGCATGGAGGCATCACTCTCCTAGGGAGTCTACCTGGGAGAGAGATGATAAAATGCGAGAGCGTTATCCATATTTGTTTGTGCTTTGAGGTATGTTCTTTCCTAATTATGTTATATTCTTTCATAGTTAGTTCTGTTCTTTAGTTCTTTCCTTTTTGTTATGTTCTGTTATTTTTTGGGGTAGTTTTCATCTTTAAATTTCGAGGATAAAATTATTTTAAGGATGGTAGACTTGTCACTACCACATTTGCTAGGAAAGGATATTTTAGTAATTTCATATTTAATTAAATATAGTGCATGATAAATAATATTTGTTATATTATTTAATTATTGTTAGATGTTAGTTATTTATTTTAGACTTGTGTTAGTGGACCTAACTAGTTTAGTTTAGACTCATGGACCAACATGTATTAATTGTTAGATTTTAGCCTATTTAGAAAGCCCATTGGTTAGGAGGATGATTAAATTAATTAAACCATTAGACTAGAAGCTTTTCTCCTTAATTATTTCTTCATAAGAAGCACTAAGGGGTATATTGGATAATTTATAGTGACTTGAGGAAGGGACAATGGGTCCGGCCTATAATAGAGGGGAGAATTGGTTTCTCTCTCTTTTTTTATTTGAAAACTAGATCTAGAATTTTTTTTCAACCAAATTCTTTCATTCTTACTTCATTTCCCTACCAAATTTTATTCTAATTCCTTCCCAAATCACCATTAGAGACTAGTGGATAATAATCTAGAAGGAGGAAGCAAAGATCTACAAAGAGGAGTAAGGATCTACAAGTTGGAGGCCAATTTTATCATATTTTGAGGTTGCATTGGGAATCCATCTCCCAATCGGTACAATTCAGTTTTTTCCCTTAATTTAGGTTCTAAATCTAAGATTTAACCATGAGAAATTAACCCATATGAATAGACTATCCATAGGATTTGGTTTTGTGTTCATAGGAGGCCTATTGAGAAAGTTATGGTACTTTTTGTGTCAATTTTGGGGGAATTCCGATATTGACAATTGTTGTGTGTGTGTCAATTGGTCTTATAGATCATTTTGGCATGTAATTGTGTGTTTGGGGCTAGTGTCGTGTCCACAATTAGGTACGTGTAGGTCGTACCCCAACAATTTGGTGATACATGTTGATTTGGGGGTTTTTCCTCCGATACGGAACTTTGAGCATGTCACATTTTGACACAGACATGTAGATTTATGTTTGACTCTTCATATTATTCATAAATGATATTTATGACTTGCTCGTATCCTTTAGGGTATGTTTGGATGTGTTGTGGACTCGTGTCGTATGCGTATCCTAGATCTAGTGGGATACGGGGTGATACTGTCACGCTCAAGTCCCAAAATACGTAGGACTAAGAATACGTAATACGCCAGCCATATGTATACGAACTCCAATATATGAAACCATATACACACATATGCTATACATGAATATCCAATCCACAGTGGTAATATACTGTCACAATAAGTCATACGTAATCTATATCTCATCCACAGCACAAGTAAATAGATAAATGGAAATAAATAACTGAATATAAAGATGAGTATCAAAGTATGATAGTCGGATGGAAACAAATCTACTACAATTGACTATACTAAAACTACTAAAGAGAGAAGAGAATAAACTCTAATATAAGAATAAATGTCTCTAAAATAATAGCAACTAAAATCTCTAATAGCTACAATGAATCACATATAATCTGAAGGTAAGACCTCCTCAGTCTGATAAGTAGCATCAGGTCCAGGTCCATACTTCTGCGGATACTCCTGCTCATCTATATCTGGAAATGGACCAGGTCCTCAGAGGGACGTAACAAGATACATATAAATATGCCAATAAAGTACTGAAATATAAACATCCAATGGGGTCGCCTAACCGTCTAAGTGAATGCGGTTGAGAACAACTTTCCACTAAGTGGGCTATCTGGCTAAAAATAGGATTGGCATGGTTCTTTTGGAGATCCAGGGGCCTACAAAGCATGTCATCTTTTGAACGCCAGAGTCGCCTGATAATATATAATATATAGTGGTTATTATCACCGTGCATCTCCGGTGGAGCGTACGGGTTACAAGGAAAAAAGTACAAAGAAGCCCAAATGCCTTACTTGTTGTTCTCCCCACCCCATGCTCTAAGCATGTCATGTCCATGACACGATAAAACCTCTACATAACTGCCAGGTCTACTAGCATGCAAAGTTTCTATCGGCAGTTATCCCTATCCGTCGTACGACCTATACGTACAAGTGGCCAACCGAGTACGCAAGTCCGTGTCCTACATGTGACTCACACTCGTGTAAGAATAATGTCATGGCCAATGAAACATAAAATATCTCATAATAATAGGGTAGTCTCATAAAGTAGGTCCAATGCATATACATAAATAAAAATATAGTACGACGACACAGTCGTTGCACCCAAGTTTTCTTGGACGCGCAATTTATATAGCAGTTAAGATAAATGAACTAAATAACATAAATAAACATGCATGCATCATATGGAATGTAAATACAGTACAATGGCAAGGTATACTTGCCTGGCAAGAAATCTGTAAAGTGCAAGCGTCCAAATGTCAAGAACACGGGATCTGGAACTAAGACCTCCGGACAAAAATCTCCGGATGCTGAAATAGATATCACTAATATTTTCGGAATCAGCGAGATAGCTAGAAATCATTATCTTTTCGTCCAATTTGGATACAGCGGCAAAACGATAATTTTGGGTCAATGTGGGGTCCACGTGTGGGCCACTTTGCACAAAAAGTGTGCCAAGGATAACAGTCTCTAAATGGGACAAATTATAGGTCAAACGAACTCTAAAAGTCAGTACGAACTCAATGGTATATCCAAATATGGATTCCGGTGAGCCGAACACAATTTCACCCAAAAAGTTAACCGTAGGGCCCGCCAATTGGTGACTTAGTCAACTGTCTCAGAATTACGTAAAAATTGGGTCACAAGACTAGCGCGTTACCACAAGTCCAGTGGAGCAAGTTTTGTCACAATCTGACGAACGTACACAAAATACGCAGGGCTTTCGCAAAAATTATGACACGGAATTATCCGCAAATACGGGCTAATTTTGATGCGAACAAGCGTCCGAATCAGTTTTCGTAAAATCTCATGTGTCCGGGTATACTGCACGCACCTTTTGGTATACTTGGTATACGGCGGGGCGGTCCCGTTTGGCGGGGCGCGCTCTATTTCGCAATTTTTAAAAATCTAGAAAAAATAGGTTTTTGGGATTTTCTAACGAATTTAATTCTACATACAGCAGTTAACAAATTAATATAATTAATAGAAATTAAACTAGGTCAAGTGGTCTCCGTATACCAAAAAGAAAAATTGAATTCGGATCTCTGTGGTGGGAGATACGAATCCGAAAACATAGGTAGTCACCGTAGTTTTCTGCGATACCCAAAAGTTGTCTTTTTCCGTCAACTTGGACATTATTTTTGCCTAGGGTTACGTGCTATTTGAGGTCAACTATCATACAGATATTGAAGAGGGTTAAGTGGTGAATATACCGATGAAGACAGGGTCAACTTTGGTTCAACGAGGTGATGGAAAACAGGACTGGATCACCGGTAAGTTGCTGTCCCAAACTGCAGTTGCGGGGTTATGCGCGTCACGCATCGTCGGCGGGGTCAGTTTTTGGTGGCTGGAGGCGGCTGAGGGCGGTGGTCTCTGGTCGAGGGCAGCACGGTTTAGATGGGAAGGGATATACGCATTTTAGGGTTAGGGTTTTGGGTTGAGCGAGATATATATAAGAGGGAAGAAGGAAGCAGCGGGTTGCGGGTCATCTACAGTGCCTCGGGGGGGGGGGGACTTTAAGTCGCGCGGCTGCTACTGCTTCTTATTCCAGCGGGCCGGGTTTAACTAGCGGGTTGGTAGGAGCTAAAGGGTCGGATTTTGGGTAGGATAAGGATCCAATAAGGAATTTTTCTTTTTCTTTTTCTTTTTCTTTTTCTTTTTCTTTTCTCTTTTTCCTTTTCCATTTCTTTCTCTTTCTATTTCTTTTAAAAATATATATGTATATATATATATATATATATATATATATATATATATATATATATATATATATGCATAGAAAAATCTAAAATTTGTATTAATGCTTACCATTAAGCTAGCAACTGTCCAAAAGGTATCCTACATGAAATAAATTAGGAAAAATTTATAATGGCTCTATAAATCTCATAAATTCACAAACACCTAAAATAAAAATTAAATAAAATTTATTTCTCCTAATTAGCTCATAATTACTATAATTCAATTATTAATTAATTAAAAAGGGTAAATATGGTTTTTATGATTAGGGGTTTTACAGATACGTTCCATGTGTTTGTGTAATTTAATTGTAGATCTATTTTTTGTGTTCTTATTCATGGAGAGGTATATATATATATATATATATATATATATATATATATATATATATATATATATATATATATATATATATATATATATATATTATTGTGTATATATATTTATGTAATATTATGTCTTAGATCTATGTATATACTATATGTGTATATTGTTATTATTGGTGGTTCTTATATGGATAGGTAGATTACCCAAACAGCGTTCTACCGCTGATTCTGCGGCGTAGGCTGGGCATTATTTTCGACTTGCATCCCTATCCTCGGGTGCAGGTCGTGATAACATACTTGATATATAGTATCATGGGAGGAGAGGACAGTCAGTAGGTGTCACGCCCCAGTCCCGAAAGTACACGGGACCAGGCCACGTGGCAATAGCCAGCTGTCACGTCTTCGAGGATATCCCAATTTAACGGATCCTAACGAAGAGTGTTATGCTGTCCTAAAATACTAACATGTCCAATATCAATCAATAACAGGCAATCTAATCTCATCCAAAATATAAAGAGCAAGAAGTACTAAAATAAATGCTGGAAGATAAACACCAGTCTCAAAATATCATAGTACAGCCAAGAGTGTCTGGTGGGGACAAACCCACTACTATGACAAATTAAAGTACTAAAATAATAGATAAAAGATAATGACTAGGGCATCGGCTGACTAGATAGTGATGCTCCCAATCATAGGCAGAAGGCTTACCAAGTGATCACGAAAATTCTGACGGTAGCACCTCTAACTCCTCAGCTGTAGCATACCTCGTCTCCTATCCTGGGCCGTACACTGTGGGGTAGTATGCCTCATCCAAATCTGGAAAGGTACCAGGTCCTCAGAGGGACATAACAAGATACATAGAAGCATGCCATATATATAAATACTGAATAAGATAAATACAATAAAGTAAAAAGGGTGTGCTAACCATCTAAGTGAATGCAATATAAAGACAACTTTGGTACGTATGGGTAGGCATAGGCATAACGTCCATCACTCCAAAGAGCGTGGTATCTGTAACATCCATCATTCCGAAGAATGAGGTATCTGCAATATATATACGGCTGTATCACTCCGAAGAGCGCGGTATCAGCAATAAAGGAAGTCATTGGATCCGTGGCTCTTTTGGATACTATGGAGTCCAATGTGTGTATCCTATATGCCTATTAGCTGTCCTCTCCACCCAATGTAGATATACTAGTCGAATACTCGACGTGCATACCCCGTATCTATATGCCAGTCTCTACCAATAAAATAATCCTGAGTTACGTACTAACTGTGATGGATGTCACACGCACCGATAGCTAGTCGAGTATGTGGACCTGCATCCCAACATGAATATATCACAGTAAAATGTGTGAGGTGTTAGGTCACGAAAGATATCAGCGTATCCTCCAATGGGGTGAGTCTGCTAATGACTAGGTCAAGTACACTAATTATCGACATATCCGTTGACTGCACCCGAGTCAATCTCGGATGCACACAGTCATATGAAATACAGCAACAAGAATCATACAATATGTGCATCATTTAAATCAAACACTAAATATAGCAAGGTATCTTGCCTGAGTCCTCAAGCTGTGAATGCCGGAAGCCGGTTCCCGCAGTATCTCCTGGCTGGTCCAATGGTCCTAAACATACAATATAATATAACAATCTAATATCAGACACTAAGATAATAAATAGACTCTATGATGCTCTTAAGAACTGTCATAAGTTCATGATTGATCGAAGACGGCTACACGGGTGCACGTAGCTAGGATGTACACGTGTTCTGTCCTTGTCAGCGTGTGTCTTGAGACAATAATCATTAATGTTAAGGGGTTGCCACTATATTGATTTATACGAATACATGTCTTTGGTTCCCATGCCCAAACGTACTCGATTTGTGTCAAGGCGTTCAGGTGAATTACTAACCCTGGTGACAGGTCTCATAATTTATGGTTGCTAGCTATTAAACAAATTCTACCTCTTGTTAATCATCATACTAGCATGCATATTATTAGGGTTGACTCAGTTGTTATTACCTCATTTAATTATCAACACACATACAACTCTGGATTATCTCATTCATATCGGTTTGTGTCGACACAGGACACACCGACATGACGATTTGATAAAGCAACTATACGACGATATAAAGCGAGAAACGAGCTAGGGTCGAGTACCTGACTGATTGGATGAGAGCCTGCTCATCCTGGTCGTCTTTCTCGCGATGGAGTTTCGGCGTCGATTGGCGGATTGGTCGGCAACGGTCAGTGGCAGCCCGCAGCGGATGCGGCAGCGACAACCGCGGTCTAGTGGAGGCGGCAGCGGCCTGAGGCGGCTCTGGAGGGTCGATCAGGTTGGGGGAAGCGTCGTGGTCGGCTGGCCAAGGGTGATGGGAGGAGCTGGACAGGGTGGTCGGCGATTAGATTTGAGGGGTGGTCGATTGGAGGGTCCGGGGTCTAGTCGTGGGACGCAGACGGCGGTCGATCTGTCGGCCAATGGCGGTGGGAGAAGTTGGAGAGGGTGGCCGGCGGTCAGTCTGCCGGAGTAGCGAATGAGGTGGTGGCGGGATGGTTTACGAAGTCGGAGGAGAGAGCTCAGGTTTGAATAGGTCGGCTAGGGTTTGCTCAAGCAATGGGGAGAAAGGGTTTTTAGGGTTTCTAAAGAGAATCATGTATATTTATATGGTGATGGAGTTTGTGGGCTGGCCTCAGGATTTAGGCCTATCTTGCCTTGTTGGGGTGGGACTGGTCTACGCGGAAGAGTGCATGTAGGCTTGGTCAAGCTTGTTTGAGGTAAACTTGACTCGAGTTTAATTAATTTAGTAATTGCAAGGTGTTCTCTAAGGAATATTGCGTAGCTAAGTTGAGACGCAATAACGAGCATCTATTTCTGCACAATGGTCAGAGGGGTAGTCTGGCATGTCTTAAAGGTGTCCGCGACATTGGGTTGAAGGTAAATGCTAGTGTGGCTTTCCCAACCTCGTAGCAACGGTGCGGTGTAATGAGACATATAGTTGTAGCACATAAATCCTAATTAAATTCGATTATCCCTAGTCTTTAGTTTTAATTCAAAATAATCCCTAAATTGGTTGAAGGGGGTTACAATCTACCCTCCTTAGAGCATTTTGTCCTCGAAATTAAAACATACGCATGGCAAGAATTCTCTGACTGAATAAATAAAGTGCTAATACGTACCTAGTCCTTCGAAGAGGTAGTGATAGCGCTGTCTATTATCCTTCTCGCATTCCCAAGTCGTCTCGCCTGGTGCATGATGTCTCCATGCGACGCGAACTAAAAGAATAGTGTGACCTCGCAGTACCTTCTCGCTCCTGTCAAGGATCTCAACAGGCTCCTCTTGGTAGGATAAACTCGGGCCGACTGTGATCTCAGAATGGTCAAGTATATGACTCGGATCTGGTATGTACCTCCTTAGCTGAGATACATGGAAGATGTCATGGACTCCTTCCAAAGTCTGTAGCAAGGCTAATCTGTAAGCAACCTCTCCGACGCGTTCTAACACGTTGAATGATCCAATGTACCTCGGGCTCAGCATTCCTCTGCCTCCGAATCTGATGTCCCTCGAGTAGGCGAGATCTTTAGAAATATGTGATCTCCAACCTGGAACTCTAAGGGTCGTTAATGCGCATTCGCCCAATGCTTCTGCCTGTCTTGTGCTGTTCGTAGGTGCCTTTGGATCTTCTTCACCTTTTTTACTGTACGAACAACCAACTCTGGTCCGAGAATCTGTCTCTCACCTATATCACTCCAACATACTGGGAAACGACATTTTCTTTCATACAACGCTTCATAGGAAGCCATCTGGATGCTCGCTTGATAGCTGTTGTTGTAAAAAAATTCGACTAGGTGCAAATGGTCGTCCCATGATCCTCCGAAATCAAGCATGCATGCTCTTAACATGTCCTCCAACGTCTGAATGGTGCACTCTGACTGATCGTCTGTCTGTGGGTGATACGCTGTGCAAAACTTTACACGAGTATCGAGACTCTCTTGCATACTCCATAAAAAGTAAGAGGTAAACCTCGTATCCCTGTCAGACACTATGCTAACTGGTACTCCATACAGTCGTACAATCTTCCTCATGTATATATCTGCTAAGACCTCTGTCGATTGCCCAACTCTGAAGAGTAAAAAGTGTGCGAACTTGGTGAGTCTATCCACGATTACCCAAACTGCATTGCGACCACTAGGACTCCTCGAAAAGCCCGTAACAAAGTCTATAATGATGTTCTCCTATTTCCATTCTGGTATCAGAAGCAGTTGAAGTAATCCTGTAGATCTCTGATGCTCAGCCTTGACTTACTAACACACCAGGCACTTGGCCACAAAGTGTGCTATCTTTCTCTTCATTCCATGCCACCAGTAGTACTACCTCAGGTCTCTGTACATCTTTGTGCCTCCTGGATGAATAGAGTAGGTCAAACTGTGTGCCTCTGTCATCAACTCTTGCCAAAGTTCTCCATTTGGAACATAGAGATGATCTCCATATCTCAAGGTTCCATCTTTATGTATACGCAGTCCTGTCTGTAATCCAGCCACTGTCCTCTGTCTAAGCCTCTGAAATCTGGCATTTGTCAGCAAAGCAGCCTTGATTCTCTCCACCAATGTTGATTGCAATGGGAAACTCGACAAATGTCCATCTATTTTGGGCATAACAACATCTATACCCATCTGCTCTAGATCTCTCAATAGGTGTTGTTGCGTAGTCAAGAAAAATGCCATAGGTCTTCTACTCAAAGCGTCAGCTACTACGTTGGCCTTTTCCGGATGGTACTAGCTCAATCTCGAAGTCTGTCATCACCTCGAGCCAATATCTCTATCTCTGGTTAAGGTCCTTCTGGGTGTAGACGTACTTCAGGCTCTTATGATCAGTAAATATCTCTACTTTTTCTCCATATAAATAGTACCTCCAAAGCTTTAAAGCAAAGATTACTGCTGCAAGCTCCAAGTCATGGGTGGAATAGTTCTTCTCATGTGTCTTCAACTGCCTAGAGGTGTAAGCTATAACCTTCCTATGCTGCATCAAGACACATCCTAATTTTTTCCCAGATGTATAGTTATAGATCACGAATCCTCCGGGTCCAGAAGGTATGGTCAAGATAGGTGCCGTAGTCAAACGTTTCTTCAGTTCATCGAATGCCTTCTGACAATCCTCTGTCCAAGTGAACTCCTGCTCCTTACGGGTCAAGCAGGTCATCGATTCTGCAATCTTTGCGAAGTTCTCCATGAACCTCCGGTAATATCCGACAAGTCCTAGGAAACTTCTCACCTCTGAGACATTGGTAGGGGTTGGCCATGTCTCTACTGATGAAATCTTTGTCGGATCCACTAAAATGCCATCTCCTGAGATGACGTATCCAAGAAAAGCGACATGATCTAGGAGAAACTCGCACTTGCTCAGTTTTGCATTAAGCCTCTCTCTCCTCAGTGTTTTTAACACTAGTCTCAAGTGCTCTTCGTGCTCCTCGTGGCTCTTTGAATACACCAAGATGTCGTCGATGAAGACTACCATAAACTGGTCTAAGTATTGGTGGAATACTCTATTCATCAAGTTCATAAATACAGCTGGCACATTCGTCAGTCTAAAAGGCATCACTAAGAACTCGTAGTGACCGTAACGAGTCCTGAATGCTGTCTTTTGAATGTCTTCTCTTCGCACCTTCACTTGATGATAACCCAATCTCAAGTCGATCTTGGTGAACACCACCGCTCCTGTCAACTGGTCGAATAAATTGTTAATCCGCGGCAGAGGATACTTGTTCTTGATAGTCAAAGCATTAATGGCTCTATAATCAATGCACATGCGTATTGTTCCATCTTTCTTAGGTACAAACAACACTAGTGCTCCCCAGGGTGAGACACTAGGATGGATAAATCCCTTGCTCTGCAACTCCTCTAATTGTAGCTTCAGCTCATCTAACTCCTTCTTCGCCAATCGGTATACATTAGAAGATACAGGTGCTGCTCCGGGTACTAGCTCAATGGTAACTCCATGTCCCTATCTAGCGGTAAGCCTGGCAGTTCTTCAGGGAAGATATCCTCGAATTCTGCAACTATTGGTAGGGGTACCATCTCCATAGCCATATAAGCTCCAGCTATATATTATATTTCTTTCTCGACGGTCCCTCGCATATACTCGAACTCCGGTTGATCTGGCGGTCTAAAAGTGATGCTACCCTTTCAGTAATTTAGTACGATGTTATACTAGCTTAACCAGTCCATGCCTAGCACAACATTAAAGTACGGCATATGCAATACCAAGAATCGTGCTCTCATCTCTCTACCACATACAACTATCGAGCACGTTCTAATAGTGCTGGTAACCGGCACGATACCTCCTCCGGTAAGAATCTTCCAACTCTTAGGTAAGGGAAAAGTTGCTACTCTATGCATTGCTATGAATCTACTAGATATAAATGATAACGTAGCACCAGAATCAAACAATGCTGTCGCAGATAATGATGCAACTAAAATGGTACCTGTGATAGTTTCCCCTTATGTTTCTTCCTCAGTAGCTGCTAATGCAAAGGCATATCCGTGCCTCTGTCCTCCGGTCTGCTGTCAGGCTCGATCAAACTGCGCCTCCTGTGGGGCCAAGGGTGGTCTCCTTTGGAATCCTTCGAGTGCTGGTGGATGTTGCCCTCCTGGAAGGGATAGTATCCTCAGGACTTGTACTACTGGCCTCGGTCCTGTCTGGGGTGCTGCATCTCTGCACTGTGGGCAGTCTCGAGCAAGGTGCTGACTTGCTCCATATATCATGCATAATTCTGGCTTCTTCCGATAATCTCTGATGACGTGTCCCTTCTTGCCGCAATGGTGATAAGTCAGAAGCTCCTGTTGTGGGTATGGCACTGCCCTCTGTTGTGTCTGTACTCCAGGATGACGGATCGGTCCTCCTGCTCTGGGCTGGGCTCTGTCTGGTGTAGTCATGCTAGAACGTCTAGCTCCTCTGATGATGGCCTCCTGGATTCTCGCCTCTGCAAGAACCTCCTCATAAGAGATCCTCGCCTGTGTGGTGGTATACCTCTGCAGCTCAAAAGTAAGGCCGTGATAGAATCTCTGAGCCTTCTCTAGCTTGTTGGGTATCAGGACAGCACCAAATCTGCTAAGGCAGCTGAACTCCGCGTCGTATGCGTCAACAGTCATAATCCCATATTCTAGATGTAGGAACTGGGAGTACAAGGCATTTTTGAGTGTAGCTGAGAAATACTTCGTATTAAAGTACTCTAAGAACTGTTCTCAAGTCTGGTTCTTGCCTGTATTGCGTTCAATAGAATCCCACCAGTGATGGGCGTTGCCTTTTAGTTGGGCCCTCACTGCGGTCATCCAAAGGTCTGGGTGCAGTTGTGATGCCTCTAGTAGCATCTCCGTATTGGTGACCCAATCAGAGATCTGTTCTGCAGTCTCATTTCCTGAGAAAGTATCTGGTCCCATCTGTCGGAACCATCTAACAGTGCCACATGTCTGGGCTGGTGGAGGTGCTGGTATGGGTGCTGGGATAGGTGTCCTCTCTAGTACTGCCATCAGACTCTGTCTCAACGTCTCTGTTTTTTGTTCGGCCCCATGGTCTGGAAGAATTGTAGCATCTGAGGCTATCCATCTAGTTGTGGCATCTGGGGTGGATAAGGTGGAGGTGGTGGTAGGGGAACCTCTGGCTGTGCGGTAGGGGTCTCCTCGGATGTCGGCCCCTCGGTTTGCGGCATCGGCGTAGCTCCTGATGTCTGGCCCTCAAAATGCTATGTGGGGATCGTTTGTGAAGTCTGTCCCTCGGGCTGTTGGGCAGGATCGCCCTGAGAAGTCTCGTGCCAATGTATCAGCGGGGCCTGTGACGGTGGTTGCCCTCCAGGTAGTTCCTGGGGTATCTTCTCTCTCTGGGTGGTGTCAGTTGGTACCACGACATCGGGTGCTCCTCGTCCACTGCACAAATTCATTCTCGCTGCAAGAGATAGGACTTTATTAAAAGAGTACGAAATCAAGCAAACAGGATGCAGATATTTAGAAGCAATACGAAGGAAGTCCAAAGACAACATCAAAGTGGATGAGACCTAGTAATTTCTATCCTATTGCGGCGTAGGCTGGGCATTGTTCCCGACTTGCATCCCTATCCTCTGGTGCGGGTCGTGATAACATACTTGATACATAATATCATGGGAGGAGAGGACAGTCAGTAGGCGTATAGGCTACCCACTCTGTTAAACCGTAGTACTAGAAAGCACTACAGTAGTTGTGTCACGATGGTCGCTACCCTCGAGGTATGTCGATTGATGGTATCACGATGGTCGCTACCCTCAAGGTATGTCAATTGATGGTACATGGACGTGTGTGTGAGTTATGAGATAGCATGTGTTTTAGAGTAGCCTACACTTACCCATACGTTAAAAAGTTATCCTCATTATGCATTTTTATATAGATTGTCTAGTACAGTGTACTTGTATATTTTCTATCTTTTATGCATGTTTTACTATATTCAATTGGCATATTTCTATGTATCTTATTACGTCCCTCTGAGGACCTGATCCCTTTCTAGTTGTAGACGATCATGACTATTTATAGGAGCATTGATCATGACTTGCTACTTATCTCTCTTTCGAGGGGGTCTTCTCTTCGAGCCTCATTGTTCATTAGAGATACTTGTTTTGTTTCTCTTATATTCTAGTTTGTTAGTAGATTTGTCTCCACCTAACTACTTGTTCTTATCAAGCATTTTATACTTGATTCAGTTATATAGTTGATTGGTTATTTGATTATGTGGATAAGATCTAGTTATGTTCTGTGACTTATATATGACATAAATCTATACCACTTGTGAATTATTATTCATAATACAGTGTACGTATGTGTTATAGTTTTTATATATTGGAGTTTTCATATACATATAGCTGGCATGCTTACGTATTCCTAGTCCTACGTATTTTGGGACTGGGGCATGACATATTTTAGTGGTGGCCCATGTTGGTCGAGAGCATATTATCTCGGTTATGTTACTGTACCAAGCAAGCCTGCACATAAGATTAGAGTATAGGATCTCATCTACTTATTTTATCACCTTTCTTGATTTTATTTTGCATTCTTATTTGATTGTTTGCATTGCATCTTGGTTGATCCTTTCATAACGTTAATCTTATCTTTTCTTTTGTGATTGATAGGGGTTAGGAAGGTGACTTGTACTAGGTATATACACTCTATTATTCAATAACACTATTAGTTAAATTCTTGTAAGTTGGGTAGTATGCCTCATAACCTAGTATTATATAGTCCTTTTGACCCATTAATGAAGTATAATTGAATGACACCAATTATAGGCTTATATAAGAAGATAGTGATTATCCAAATTGTAGAACTTAGAGGCCCATACCCCCATTTGGTCGACTAGAGACCTAGACAAGTAGTTAGTATGACAACTGTAGAGGCACAACACCGGACGAGTCTTATCTTTTTGGTTAACTTGAATTATTTTGTACCTTCCTTCATCATAATCCAGCGTACTTATATTTTCGGGACTACCTCAACTTATGCTGCTATTATAGCCTAGTTTTGTAAGCTTATTCTTTTATCGAGCTTGTTCATGAGATATGTGTTATTGGGGATGCCTACTAATATATTATCTAAATCAGAATCAGTGTATTATGGTCTAGCTAACCTTAGTATGCTTGGTTTGCTGTTCGTATACTACTTTACGTGGATTGAGATATATAGTTGACTAGTAGACGAATATACTTGCCCTCTAGACATGTTCGAGCATATCATATCGGTTACATAACTGTACTGATATGAGCATACGAATAGGAATTTACCAAAATAAGATTTCAATCCACAACTGCCTCGACAACTCCTTTTTGAATTCTTTAATCGCCTTGAACCCCGTACTTGTATTTTATCACCTCCTCCTTGAATTTTTTATTATTGTTCTTCGTCTTCCCCTATTTTGGAAAGACGAACGTTCGTGCTTGATATAAGTTTAATACACAGAGAGTACTAGATATACCCCATAGGCCACTATCTTTTGTAATTAAGGGCATAAAATATGTGAGATATTTTATGGATTGAATAACACGATTAAATAATTTAAGAAATTTTTTCTTAAACGTATAGCCTATGTGATAGATCGGTAAATTCTAAGTTAGGTAGAAGTTGCATTGTCAACTTGAGGTAAAAAAATTTAGATTATGATCAAGTAAGATTAGATTGAGAAATTTAAGTCATTTTAATTTTAAGAATTTTTAGAAGAATGATTTAGATTATGATGATTTAACTTTAAAGATAAGAATGCCTTATAGAATAAATTTTAAAATTTTGATATTGCAGACCAAATATTTATAATTTGAGCACATAATTTAAATTTTGAATATTGGAGATTGAATTAACAATTTAAATCTTGAAAAAAATAGAACTCTAAACATGAACATTGATAGATAGAATTCAAAATTTTATAATTTGATAATTTGAATTAAAAGTTAAATTTTGATTGTTGGATCACCTATTTGAAATATTGAGGATGAAAATTAAATTTAAAATTTGAAGAGTACGAAATTCTTAAGTTGAGAATAGGAATAAGATTGGATTAGAATTATTTATTATTGAAAATCTAGAGGAGATTATGATAGTTGAAAATTGTGATATAAATTTTGAGGTGGGATGTCATATAAATTTGAATTGATGTTGATTATTTAAAAATTAAGAAAAGATTATGATTGGTTGCATTTTGATTTAAACAGTGGTTATTTTAATTTTGAAGTGATTGTGATGGGTTTGAATAGATTTTGTTATTTAAATTTTTAGAAGAGATTGTGATAGACTTGCCTTATATACGAATGTGAATGATTTAGCAAATTATGCCTTATTTTTAATTTTGAGGATAAAATTCTTTTAAGTTGGGTAGATTGTAAACTCCCTCACCCAAAAATAGGTATCTTGTGTGTATTTTGTATTTCTTGTATTTATTTTAGATTTTTTTTCAAATTAATTAAACTTTAATAATTTTATTAGGATACTTTACCGTTGTTTAGACATTAATGATATAGGATGACCCCAAAATCTGTATCACCCTTCATAGAAAATAGCCTACACAAGAGACACTACCTGTAAGATCTTTTTGTGGCACAAAAATTTGATCCTTTGGCATTAGTATGACATTAGTGTAACAATCATAGATTTTTGTGTTAAATATTTAGATAATTTATATATATAATTTAATTATGGTTATTTTTTAATTCCAACTTTCTACAATTAGTAACCCATAATTCTCCGTGCCAAGTTAGGCATTTTCTTTTTTTATAGATTTGCATGTTAGTTGTCATTACCTCATTCTTTTAGAATCCTAATCCTACCCATGACCGAACCCCCCCTAACTTTATTTTGTATTTTTTAGTATTTTATTTTCTCTAATTTAAATGATGAATTTTAGAGTATCTCTTAGAAAATAAATTTCTTGATTATTTAATTATAAAAAGATACTTGTTTAAAATTATTTCTCCAAAGTTATTTTAACTACAATTTATCTCATATTAAAATATTATAAATCTCCTAGAAGTTATTTTGGGTGCAAATATATTTTTAAAAATTATTATTATTATTATTATTATTATTATTATTATTATATATATATATATATATATATATATATATATATATATATATATATATATATATATTGTTTTGTTAAAGTACAACTTCTAAGAATTTATTATATAAAATATATTTTCGTATTTTTATATTCCCATTTATATGTATAAATATATATGCAAATATATTTTGAAATGGTATTTTCCTATACTCCCATATATATATATATATAGTTATTAATAAGAAAAAATAATAATAATAATAATAATAATAATAATAATAGTAATAATAATAATAATAAAATAAAATAGAAAACAAAAACTAAAGAAATAAAAAGGAAAAGAAAAACAAAAGTAAAGAAATAAAAAGAAAAAGAAAAAGGAAACATAAAAACCTATTCCTAAACTAACTAATCCCCACCTCCCCCAGCAAACCCACAGCAACCCCCGCGAACCCAGACCCCCCCTCTCTCTCTCTCTCTCGAACTATATATATATATATATATCCAAAACAAAACTCAAACCCTAACCCTAATCTCTCCTCTCCTCCTTCCCCCTGACCTCAGCGCCAACCCCCCACCACGCCGTCGACAGCCGCCGTACCGGCCGACGACCGTCGTCGCAGTAACCGGGGACGCCCGCATGCGCGCACGCGAGCAGCAGCACAACCTCGAGCCCCCCTCTTCGTAGTAATGTATCTCTCTCATCTCTCATCCTTTTCTCGAGCGGTTTATCCTTATACCTTCACAACCTAATCCTCTAGGATTTTTTCTAAGCGGGACAATTTTTCGTGCCCTGGATTGGTCGAAAAATTGAGCGAAAGTTGGTCAAAAAACTGACAAAAAATAGTCCAGAATTTTGACCCAAACCCCCATGTTCATGACCAATTTGCTACCTACCTGTTTAATATTTTCAAAATCTAATTGAAAGATTTTCTTCTCAATATAATCAAAAAATTTACAGTTCTTTTAGTTTTTATTAATTTATTTTATTTGTTAAATTATTAGACCTCCAAAATGACCAAAAACTTGATACTTTAAAACTAAAATTTTGTGATACGGAGCGCGCCCCGCCAAACGGGACTGCCTCATCGCATACCAATTACACCAAAAGATGCGTATGGTATATCCTGACGTATGGGCTTTCACGAAAATTGATTCGGACGTGTGTGCGCGTCGGAATAAACCGTATTCGCAAAAGTCCCTGTATTGCAACTTTTGCAAACTATCACCCCACTTTGTGTATGCTTATCAGAATGTAACAAAACTTGTGCCATTAGATTTGTGGTATCACGCTGGTCCTGTAACCCAAGTTTCATGCGATTTTAAGACAGTTGACCGAGCTGCCTATTCGTGGGCCCTACGGTTTGACTTGAAGAGCGAATTTGTGATCGGCTCACCAGAATCTAAAATTGAATATACCGTTGAGTTCGTATCTACGTTTAGAATTTGTTTGACCTATAATTTGTTCCATTTAGTAACCTTTACCTCTGGCACAAATTTTGGTGCAAAGTGGGCCACATATGGATCCCGCTTTGACCAAAAATTACCGTTTTGCCCCTGTGTCCAAATTGGACGAAAGGGTAGACTTTTCTAAATATTTTACTTATTCTGAGAATGATGGTGATGTTTATTTCAGCATCCAGAGACATTTATTCGAATGCCATAGTTTTTTATCCCTTATGCTTGATGTTTGTATGCTTACACTATACAGTTTTTTTGCCAGAAAAGTATACCTTGCCAAATTGCTTACAGTACTTTGCATGCTTGTCATATTTTTATATATTCATTATATGTGTTTTATATATTTTTTCCTTTTAGTCTAAATTATATATTATATTTGTTGACACACACTTGACACATAGTATCATGGGAGGGGATGACAGTCAGTAGGAGTATGGGCTACCGACTCTAGTAAACCATAGTACTAGGACGCACTACGGTAGTTGTATCGCGATGGTCGCTACCCTCGAGATATGTCGATTGATGATGTCATAATGGTCATTACCCTCGAGGTATGTCGATTGATGGTACATGGACGTGTGTGTGAGTTATGAGATAACACATGTTTTAGAGTAGCCTACACCTGCCCATACATTAAAAAGTTGTCCTCATTATGCATTTTTATATAGATTGTCTAGTACAACATACTTGTATATTTTTTGTCTGTTATGCATATTTTTCTGTATTCAATTGGCATGCTTCTATGTATCTTGTTACATCCCTCTGAGGACCTGGTCCCTTTCTAGATATAGACGATCATGACTATTTGCAGGAGCACGGATCAGGACTTGCTAGTTATCTCTCTTTCGAGGGGGTCTTCTCTTCGAGCCTCATTATTCATTAGATGTACTTATTTTGTTTCTCTTATATTCTAGTTTGGTAGTAGATTTATCTCCATCCAACTACTTGTTCTTATCAAGCATTTTATACTTGATTCAGTTATATAGTTGATTGGTTATTTGATTCTGTGGATGAGATCTAGTATGTCCTGTGACTTATGAAATAAATCTATACCACTTGTGAATTATTATTCATAATATGTACGTATGTGTTATGATTTCCATATATTATTGCAGTATCATCCAGGAAAGGCCAGCGTAGTCGCCGATGCCATGAGCAGGTATCCAATGGCTATGTACTTGATGACAGACATACACTTATTGGTCGATCTTGAGATCTTGGGAATCGAGGTGCTAATTCCTGGTATTGAGATTCAAATATGGGGATTGCAGATATAGTTTGAGCTGATGGACAGAATCATAGCCACGCAGTATGATGATGAGGCTCTGAGGAGTATCAAGGTACAGGTTTAGACATGATTATCAGATAACTTCACTATTCCTGATGATGGATCATTGTGGCACGGTACTAAGATATGTGTGATGAGTAGGAAGATGCGTAAGAAGGTTTTACAGGAGGCGCATCTCTCTCAGTACTCGATGCATCCAGGTGCCAACAAGATATATCGAGACCTGAGGGAGAATGTTTGGTGGTATAGTATGAAGCACGATTTAGCATGTTTCGTATCTAGGTGTTTAGTTTGCCAGCAGGTAAAGGCGGATAGACAGAGGCCAGGTGGATTGCTTCAACCTTTATCTATCCCAGAGTGAAAGTGGGAGCATGTGACTATGGATTTCGTTTAGGGACTTCCGTATTCTCTAGGAGAAAAAGATGCAATGGGTCATCGTAGACAGGTTGACCAAATCAGCCCACTTCTTACCATTCAAAGTAGGTATGTCGACGGAGAAGCTAGCGGAGATATATGTACGACAGATTATCAGATTATATGAGGTTTCTATGAGCATCGTCTCGGATTGGGATAGTCGTTTTAATTTTCACTTTTAGAGGAGTTTGCAGGCTAGCTTGGGCACTCGGCTCAAGTTTAGTACCGCATATCACCCTCAGACAGACGGGCAGTCGGAGAGGACTATTCAGACTCTCGAGGATATGCTTTGCACTTATATTTTGGATCTCGGAGGTTCTTGGGAGCATCATCTACACCTAGTAGAGGTTACTTACAACAACAGTTACTAGGCCAGTGGTAAGATATCATAATTCGAGGCTCTATATAGATAGAGGTATTATACACCGTTATCTTAGAATAATGTCGGAGAGAGAGAGAGAGAGCCTTGTTGGGACCAGAGATGGTCGTGGATGCAGATGAGAAGGTGAAGCTCATCAGGGATTGACTTTGAGTGGTGCAGGACAGACAACGATATTGGACCGACAGCCACCGTAGACCTTTGGATTTTGATGTATAGATTTTATTGTAATTGCTTGTGATTGCCTTATTTTAGATTGCATATTAAGGTTGTATTTTGTTCTAGGTTGGCGAATTGGTGTTCTTAAGGATTTCTTCGACATAGGGCACGATTCTCTTTGGTGGAGGTAGGAAGCTTAGTCCACGGTACATAGGTCCTTTAGGTATTCTTACGAGAGTCGGTACAGTGGCCTACAGACTAGATTGTCCGCCTGCACTAGAGGGAGTACATGACGTGTTCCACTTATCACAGCCAAGATGGTACGTGGCAGATCTAAGTCACGTACTAGATCAATTGGAGATGGAGGTTGGTCCGACTCTCAGCTATCTAGAGCAGCCAATAGAGATTTTGGATAGCAGAAAGAAGTTATTGCGGAACCAGACTATTCCTTTGGTTTGTGTCGCTTGGAGACATCACTCTCCAGGTGAGTCAACGTGGGAGAGAGAGGATAAAATGCGCGAGCAATACCCGTATCTCTTCGAGCCTTGAGGTATTGTTCTTATTGTTTTGATTATGTTCTTGTGCTAGTTTAGTTTAATTTCGGGGACATAATTTTCTTATGAGGGTAGACTTGTCACTACCATATTTCTAGAATAGGGACATTTTTGTCATTTGTAATAGTAGTATATATATTGTTTATAATTTATATAATGTGTATAGTACTATTAATAATATGGGTTAGTGGGCTAGACTTGATGTGACCATCAGAGTCAACCTTAGACTAGTTATTTTGGACCAACTAGTCATTTTCCTACATTAATTAGAAACTAGTTAAACCCCTCATTAGCAATAAAAATCTTACTAATCAAACAACTCTTCATGACAACCATAGAGGGCATATTGGACATTATGCATTAGCTAAACCTAGGTCACTTGGTCGGCCCTATATAGGAGAGGGGAGAGCCTCCCTCAAGTGCATTTATTATTCATGAGAAACCCTAAGTGAGTTCTTTTCCAAACTCCTTCATTCCTCCACCAAATTTTAGTAAACTAATCCCAAATCTCTTTCATTTTTCTTATTTAAGAAGCCTATAAGCTTAGGTTTCAAGGAGCATTAGAGAAAAAGAAGCTTGGTAGGAAATCGTTAGTTTTGCATTGGGAATCCATCTTCCAATAAGTAAAATTCTGAAATCTCTCTTTTAAATTTTATTTTATTTGTTTTGTGGATCATTAAGAGCCCACCCATGGTTTAGGAATACCTATAAAGGGAGAGAATGAGTTTTTATTAGGTTCCATTATGATTTCTACATGAAGTTGTATCCATATTAGGGGTTTTGTTATCATGAGAGTATTTTTCTTCATTCTTCTTGTAACTAATCATAATAGTTATAAATAGATGTATTTAATATGTATTTTATTATTAATAAGAGTATTGGAGGTTTTGGCATGAGTGTATCATAAGTATCAATTGTGCACACAAGGTGTTTGACAAAATGACTAATAGAGGTGTGCACCTACACATAGTATCTTGTGTGTGTGTTTATATATTATATTAGATGTATATATAAATATATGTATATGGAATGTATATATGTATGAGTGTATGTATTGTGTTTACGAGTATGTGTTTGTGTGTGTGTGTGTGTGTGTGTGTGTGTTGTGTTTACTGCGGTAAAAGAGTATTGTATTCCAGTGCAAGTGTGCTGGGGGTGTAGAGTTGTACTGTGTTGTGTACATTCGAGTAGTGCACCATGTTGTGCTTTATTATGGCGGTTTATGTGTTGGATATTAAGTTAAGATAGATAGGTATCTTAGTGTAGAATCGAGTATAAATAGGAGTCTGTGTCATATGTACCTGGCACCTAGGATCTATATTAGATATTAGCTTCTATTTGAGTACATGTGTTCAAGGGAGTGATATTAGATACTTGGGTGAGTGAGTGTGAGGGAAACTGATACTAGAGTATCAGTAGAGCTGAAGTACGAGGGATCATTCCTAAGTCTGAGAACTGATGCACATGAGGACTATGGTATTGAGGGATGTGTATGTCAGTGTGTGTGTTTAGGCAAGATAAGCTGTATTGATTGCAGTCAGTCCTTATTTTGGTTTCTGTAGTACTAGAGCTTGAGGCAAGTAGGATGTTCAAAGTGGAGATATTGGGGAATGCTCGGGCTAGTGATTATTGTGAACACAACAAGTAGGTAAGCAAGGTAGTATTTGTCATAACCCACACCCAGAATTGGGGCACAAGTACGTGCATACGTCCAGCCTACGCCGCAGCATCATCGGTAGAACATTGTCTAGGTCATGATACTATCTAAACAATCTTACACTAGCATCTAACTCCATAAGGAGACACGGATAAACACAATATAATATGAACAACATACTCAATCATATAACTACAGCACGATAAGATATCGAAGAATACAATAAAATGCAACACAAGTCTAAATAGAAATAATCTAACTCAACAATAAATCCAAATCTCAATAAAGTATGCCGGAGACAAATCCGGTACTAATAGACTGCTAAAAGAAACTAACTAGGTAACTAGTGATCCCGGCTAAACCTCTCGAAATTACAACTAAACTACCAAGTCCAAATCTGCAGCTACTCACCATGTGGTCCATAAAATATCGGACACCAGTCCTCTAAGGCATAGTTTGGAAAAATATTTCCAGTCAGGAAGGAGCAAAGTACATCTCAAATAACAGTTCCATTTAATTGATAAGGACTATAAAACAATAAATAGATGATGCTAAATACTGAGAGAAGGCAATAAGTAAATGCAATGACAATATAAAGAGACAGGCAATATAAGCAATATGGTACAGTCAGTGCATATATGAAATAAAGAGAAAGAGCTACAATATCATATACAGGTGATGTAGTATATAAAAATGAAATGAAGAACTGTAACTATTCTAAGTGTTTGAAATATTGGTCTATCATGTGATTGGCTTGGGACAAGATCAGGCTTGTTACATATGATTAGGTATGATTCATGTAAGGTCAGGCTAACCATTTGGTTAGCTATGATGCAAGTAATGGTCAGGCTAATCATATATAACAAGCTATGAGGCATGTAATGGTCAGGCTGCACCCGATGTGAGGTATGGGGTGAGCTATGATGCATGTAGAGTTGGGTATGATCACATAATCTACTAATATTTCCCTCCGCCCGCAACTAGTATAGTGGATCCAACCATGACACGTTACGATACACGATCAATGTCCAATATATCATGTACGATGTCTAATATCAATATCGTGTACAATGTCAATGCGATAATCATTGTAATATCTTATGACTGCAGATCCAATCTATATACTAGTCCGTGTAGCACAGTGTCAAGAATCAGATATAATATTTCTAGATACTAGAATTATAGATATTATCAAATAATTAGAAATTATCAGAGAATGTACTCGCCTTGGGTCCTTAGCTGGTAATACCAATGTCCTATTCCAGAGTTTCGTCTGGATGATCCAACAGTCCTATAGATATATCATAAAATATAATATTTGCATCAAACGCTACACTAACACATAATCATAATACATTAAACTCAGGGGCTACGCTAGGTATTACCCTGGTCAACTAGGGTCAAGTGCGCGTCTAATTGCGTGGGTATCGCGTCTGTAATTGCTGTGAATTCAGACAGTCGGTGATATGGGTCTCGCCAGTATGTCGGTGTACATATGGCAGCCAGCTAATAATTTACAGGGTTACAGGTCAATGTAAATATGGGGTATAAGTAATTACACTCGGGTCGCCTAGTTCATTTATCAATTAACATATATCATTAATTAAATATAATACATATATGTGTAAACCAATAATTACATACAAAAATATTTATAAGTGTATATACACTAAATAGAATTATATACTATATACATATATATATGTTTAAAAATATACATGCCACATATTTATATATATATAACGACCAATATTTATACGTATCAAAAGAATATGTATACTGAATATATATATATATATATATATATATATATATATATATATATTAATACATACATACTAACATATTTTATTGAATACGTATATATTAATTTGAAAAACATACTATATATATGTATATGTGTATGTATACGAATCCTACATATTCAATATATATACTACCTACATACATGCATACATATATACATACGTACACGCATACATGTAAGCGAGGGGGGAGAAATCGTACATGTGCGCGTGCACGACGACGGCGAAGACAACGACGACGACGAGGTGGTGGTCCTGGTGGTGGGGGCTGGTGGCATAGGGTGGTGATGAAGGGTGGCACTGGTGGTTCGGCTGTCGGGGTCGAACAGTGGCCGAAGAAGGAACAGTGGTGCTCGTCGAGGAAAGGAAGGGGGGGTGGTCGAGGCTGCTGATGACGATGGTGGTGGTGATTCCAGTGGAAGGTGCAGGGAAGAGATGGCTTGAGGAGAAGCAGATAGTCGTCCGGTGGGTCGTCGACGAGGTGAACGGGTGGAGATCGACCTGGGAAGAAGCTGTGGGTGGTCGGCTCGTCGGGGTAATACCGACCGGAGGAGAAGAGGAGAGGAGAGCAGGGCTGGTTCAGTGATAGTGGAGGGAGCTCGTGGTTATGCCGGTGTTAATGGTGTTCGTGGTGGCTCGTGGGGGAATGGCTCACCGAGTATAGGGAGGTTGGCTGGACGGAGTTAAGGTGAACGGGGTGGTACAGCAAAATGGGAAGGGGAGAGCAGGGATGAGCGGGAAGAGGAGGTGGTTGAGTCGAGGCAAGGTTTGGCCGGAGGTGGATGATGCTGTAGGGTCGAGGAGATCTTCAGGCGGGGGAACTCGACTGAGGGGGAGGTCTCGGGGTTAATGGCTCAGGTGTAGAGTGGTGATAGAGTGATATGCGGCTAGGGAAGGTTGCAGTGGTGGAGGAGGAGCGGGTCGGGGTGATGTCAGTCGGTGGGGCTTCAGGCGGGGGAGGTGTTGGGTTCTCGTGGCCGGAGGGGAGAGTTGGTACGGTAAGTGAAGGCCGAGTGCAGGAAGAGCCGGGGAAGAAGCCGTAGCAGCCGGAGGTTGGCCGGGTGCTGTCGGAGTAGGGGGCCGGCCGGACTGAACAGTGGTGGAGTGGTTTTTCTTTTCCCTCCCCTTTTTTTAAAAGAAGGAAGAGAAGAAGAAGAAGAAGAAGAAGAAGAAGAAGAAAGGAAGAAGAAGAAGAAGAAGAAGAAAGGAAGAAATAGAAAATTAAAAAGGAGGCTACAGTTTGGGAGGAGTAAGGAGAGAGAGAGGTGAGCGCTTTTCTAGGTTTGGGGATTAGGGCATGTTTGGGAAGAGTGCATTGAGGAGGCATTAAATAGGAGAGGTGATGGGAGGTATGTGGTGATGATGAGCCCCATTTTGAACGGGTGGCCAGGATTTGACATGAGGGAAATCATTCATGAAAGGAGAGGGTTGGGTTGACTAGTCAAATATTAGGGCTCTCCATTTGGTTTGAACCAATGGGGTGTTGACACCTAATGCAACATTTGCAAATGAGCCCCCTTAAATTTGGATATTTGCACAGACACATAAAATGATAAAAAATTTGTGGGAGATTTGGTGTTTTGTAGGGTGAGGGGGGTATTGTGTGTTTTGTATGGGCTTAATTAATAGGATACTTAGATTAAATTGGGTTAAAATGGGATTAGTCAAAGTTGGTATCCCCAATTTAATTAGAAACAAATGTGTGCGGTGTTCTAAAATTAATTAGAAATACATGGGGCTAAAATTAAGTTGGGACACAATATTATTAGTGAAGAATACTTAGAACATAATATTACCCTAATTTGGGTTGCACGAAAATGGGTTGAGATTGTGTCCAATTTTGATTGGAACGCACAACGATACAAAGTTGGAATTTATTTAGAAATTAAATAAACGTCCACGACGAATATTGTGTGGCTAAAATGAAGTACAAGAGAGCATAATTATGAGTTACAAAAAGGTCAAAATGGAAGGCGGACACATCTAGGGTAAGATTGTAAAATTTGTTGGAAGTCAAAAGATAGGCTAGCGCTCCAAATATCGAAGCAACGGCAAGGCGCAACAATTAAATAAAATTATGATATTTAATTACAATCTCAAATAATTAAATTCTAAATAACACAAATAAATTCATAACTCTATAATTCGGTCAGGTGTTTCATCTAGTGGGCTTCTAGGTCAAGTCTACTAGCTCAAACATTAAGAACATTGTACATAATATATATATAAATACACATCTTATACAATTATTTAAATTAAATGCACACAATATTAATAATATACAAAAGTCAAAAATACTCCTGTTTTTAGAATGTGGTAGTGACAAGTCTATCCTCCTTAAAAGAATTTCGTCCTCAAAATTTAAAATCCTTAATAGTAGTATTTACTCGTATATTAATTTCCATCAAAATTTAAATTCATCAAACCTATAATCATAAAGTAATCCATATTGTTATTTCACTAGATTCTCAAAATTCTATGAATATAATATTTCTGAAAATCCTCAAATTTAAAATTTTAATTCAATTCTTATCACAATCTCCTCCAAAATTTTAAGTTCATATCTAAATACTCAAAATTTGATATCCAATCCTCTAATTTAAACTCAATCAATGCATACTTTTATAAATTAAGAAATCCTATCTAAAAATACTAATCCATGAATCCAATCGATGCATATTTATAAAACTTAAATTCTCATCTCGGAAATTGAATTCAAACACTAATTCATTAATGATCTTATTCCTTGATTTCTTTTTCCAAAAAATACTCAAGAATGTGATACTTATAGAATCTTCAAATGCAACATTCATAATATAATTTTTTTAAATTCATATCTTGCAATCAAATAAATATAATAATAATCTCCTAAATTTCCTCAAGTTTTAATGATAAATTATATCAAAATCAATAAATCATCAATTCTATCATATTAAATTCTTATCTTTTTATTTAAATTAATGATTATCCTCAAAATTTAAGCATCTTGTCTCTCTTGTCAAGTCATAACCTCTTCCTAAATCTACTACGGTCAAACCCCTAATAATCAAGGTCTAAGAAAATTCTACCTACAGTCATACAACATACAATCTAGAGGAAACATGTATGGCTATGGTCTATTTTGTTATGGTATTGCAGTCTCTGTCAGGGTATGCTACTAACTACATTCTAACAAGAAAATCATGAATACAAGCTACGGTACTAAGGAATCAGTCAATCAATCAAACAGAAAAGGACAGAAGGAAAGAAAAGAACAAAACCTGTTAACACATCACCTGCAATATCTTCTATTTTTAACATACACTTAACTCTGGCACATTCACTAACTAATTCCTATCCTTGTACACTGGTGCCCATATCAACTAATCATTAGTCCACAATATCCATGAATACATCCTCATTGCATACACCTGTCTATTGATACCTAGATCTGATACCAAGAATCTTTAACATAACCATAGGTCAATAATGCACCCCCAAGTTTGATACATGTATCCCTTTAGGTACCACTATTTCTACTACAAGCATACTCACTGCTAGCTCTCTTACCTACTATAATTGTATATACTAGTTGTTCTTATCAATCAAGTGCACACCAAGTGCAACACACCATACTAAGTATTGTTCTCTCTAATACAACTCTAGATGGACACCCAAGTCAGTTTGCAGTGCCATCTCAGACATGCTCAAGCCAATAGATCCTTACATATGTACATCATCTACTCATATAATGTTATACATTTCTTATCCCCCATAAAATTTTATCCTCAAAATAAAACCCTCAAAATTTAACTTCTCGAACAATTTAAAATAAATGCATATACTTCCCTCAAAAGTCAGATATTCAAATATTGAAATAAATTTTTAATCACTTTCAAAATCTTTATAGCTTTGACTATGTTTATTGAATCCAATTTTGAATCCTCAAACATTTAATAACATAAAATCTTAACTCCTTAAAATTCTTAAAAATTGAAATTTATTTCCAATCTTCAAATTATAAATTTAAATCCACAAGTACACGTATAAATACTCATAGTCTCTAATACTCAAGGTGCACACAATACACCAATTGTCTACAATCCTCAACTATGTACTAAAATTTGTACTGCCCGGATTACTTGCAATATTACTTCCAATAATCAAAGTTATCATCACACATATTTTCTCCAATGATTTTCAATCTATATTAATTGATACACCAATCTAATTATTATCACACGAAGTACTTAATGTTACTAGCACAATTCTCAACAAATCCTAGATATAGAAATACTAGCACTATTGGTATGGTAACACTAGCTTCATCATCAGATTATCTCATCAAATTTATTAGAACTCACGATTATTCGCACTAGTTATAACTAATATAATACACATATTTCACTTCACTCTCATGGGCGGCATATGGTTCCATATCTCGATTGATGTATAAGCATATCTCTTAAACCTTTTACAGCCTGTTAAACTAATCTGTGATACACTTCACAACTTTTATTACCAATCCTGATATTTTTCTACTCATGATATCTCATTAAACCCTTTATGCATATACATTTCTTTACTATTGATACACCCAGTATCAATCATCAAATTAAACATCATGCTCCATTAATCTTTAACACAATTCCTTGATACTTAATTGTTTACATAGATCATCCAATTACATAAATTCATGACTATTCAGGACGGGTATGCTGACTCTGATACTAACTCTTGGAACCATCATTGATACTCTTTTCTTCTTTTATCTATAGAGCCAATACTAACTATAATAACACCTATCATAGAACCATTACTACAAGGTACTATGCTATGGGTATCTCTAAATTAAGGCCTACTGCTCACATATCCAACTAAAAACACTTACAAACTAACAAGTCACACTCAGTCAACACTAATACAAGATACAGACATAATTGTAAGTCACTAATTATTATACTAACAAGGAATCCTCAAAGAAAAGAAGCTCAAAAGGAACTGGATTAAGGACTGAAGGTATTTCTACTGCTAGTAAAGAAAAGAAGCGATGGAACAAGTCCTGTAATAACAAAAAAATAAGTATTGAGATAATACTTTAAGAACTATTTTAAGATACAACCTGATAATCATACATATCTGTCCAAAATTATGACACTCAGAATCCTCGCCACGCCAGTAAGCATAGATGCGATAAATGACAGGTTCCGTAACTAAGGTATGCAACTCTATAATCATGTCATCTAGAATCCTCGCCACGCCAACAGGTATGGTTGCGAGAAATTATAAATTTTATAACTAAAGTATGTACATCCAAGTCAGGTTCCTACGTTCTCGTCATGACAGCTAACGTTGCTGCGATAAACTCTAGGTTGCATAACCAAGGTAGACATTTTACCTTTCTCACTGTCCTTATCAATATATGTCATCAGACGATACCGTAAAGTTCAGTCCGTAAAATTTATCTCGATATGAAATTAACTCAATAACGACACCAAGAATTAAATTAACAACTGGTCAACAAGAATAAAACTCAACAATGATACTAAAATTTTAATTTAATAACTGATCAACAAGAATCAAGTTCAATAACAATAAGCGAGAGCAGACGGAAACAAGGAAAAAGATTTAAATTAGAAATTATAATAAGATTCTCAAGGGGTCGTCCCAGGAATCTCTTAAGATTTTTTTTTTGTGATTGAGTATCCTCTCTCATCCTAGTATCCTATGTCCTATATTCTATAGCAGGCACGCAGTAGTACAACTAAGACGTCGTACTATCACGACATCGTACAACTTGCAAAGTCTGACCTGCATGGCCTACCACTAAAAACGTGTCACGACCCGCACCCGAAATTGGGGTACGAGTACGTAGGTACGTCCAGCCTACGCCGCAGCATCGATGGTAGAACGCTATCTAGGTCATGATACTATCTAAACAATCTCACACGAGCATCTAACTCTATAAGGAGACACGGATAATCATAATATAATATGAACAACATACTCAATCACATAACTACAGCACGATAAGATATCAAAGAATATAATAAAATGCAACACAAGTCTAAATAGAAATAATCTAACTCAACAATAAATCCAAATATCAACAAAGTATGCCGAAGACAAATCTGGTACCAATCTGCTAAAAGAAGCTAACTAGATAACTAGTGATCCCGGCTAAACCTTCCAGAATCATAACTGAACTACCAAGTCCAAATCTGCAGCTACTCACCCTGTGGTCCATAAAATGTCTGACACCAATCCTCTAAGGCATAGTCTAAAAAAATATTTCCAGTCAGGAAGGAGTAAAGTACATCTCAAATAATAGTTCTAATTAATTGATAAGGACTATAAAACAATAAATAGATGATGCTAAATACTGAGAGAAGGCAATAAGTAAATGCAATAACAATATAAAGAGACAGGCAATATAAGCAATATGGTACAGTCAGTGCATATATAAAATAAAGAGAAAGAGCTACAATATTATTACTATGATGCAAGTAATGGTCAGGCTAATCATATATAACAGGCTATGAGGCATGTAATGGTCAGGCTGCACCCGATGTGAGGTGTGGGGTGAGCTATGATGCATGTAGAGTTGGGTATGATCACATAATCTACTAATATTTTCCTCCGCCCCCAACTAGTACAGTGGATGCAACCATGATACGTTATGATACACGATCAATGTCCAATATATCATGTACGATGTCTAATATTAATGTCGTGTACTATGTTAATACGATAATTAATATAATATCTCATGATTGCAGATCCAATCTATATACTAGTCCATGTAGCACAGTGTCAAGAATCAGATATAACATTTCTAGATACTAGAATTATAGATATTATCAAATATTTGGAAATTATCAGAGAATGTACTCGCCTTGGGTCCTTAGCTGGTAATACCAATGTCCTATTCTAGAGTATCGTCTGGATGATCCAACAGTCCTATAGACATATCATAAAATATAACATTTGTATCAGACGCTACACTAACACACAATCATAATACATTGAACTCAGGGGCTACGCTAGGTATTACATTGGTCAACTAGGGTCAAGTGTGCGTCTAATTGTGCGGGTGTCACGTCTATAATTGCTGTGAATTCAGAAAGTCGGTGATACGGGTCTCGCCAGTACGTCGGTGTACATATGGCAGCCTGCTAATAATTTACAGGGTTACAGGTCAATATAAATACGGGGTATCCATAATTACACTCGGGTCACCTAGTACGTTTATCAATTAGCATATATCATTAATTAAATATAATACATATATATATATATATATACCAATAATTATATATAAAAATATGTATAAGTGTATATACACTAAATAGAATTATATACTATATACATATATATATGTTTAAAAATATATATGCCACATATTTATATATATAATGACCAATATTTATACGTATCAAAAGAATACGTATACTGAATATATATATATATATATATATATATATTAATACATATATACTAACATATTTTATTGAATACGTATATATTAATTTGAAAAACATACTATATATATGTATATGCGTATGTATACTAATCCTACATATTCAATATATATACTACATATATGCATACATACGTACGTACACGCGTACGTGTACGTGAGGGGGAAGAAATCATACATGTGCACGTGCACGACAACGGCAAAGACGACGACGACGACGAGGTGGTGGTCCTGGTGGTGGGGGCTGGTGGCACAGGGTGGTGATGAAGGGTAGCACTGGTGGTTCGGCCGTCGGGGTCGAACAGTGGCCGGAGAAGGAAAAGTGGTGCTCGTCGAGGAAAGGAAGGGGGTGGTCGAGGCTGCTGATAATAATGGTGGTAGTGATTCCAGCGGGAGGTGCATGGAAGAGATGGCTCAAGGAGAAGCGGGTGGTCGTCCGGTGGGTCGTCGGCAAGGTGAACAGGTGGAGCTCGACCCGGGAAGAAGCTGTGGGTGGTCGGCTCACCGGGGTGATGCCGACCGGAGGGGAAGAGAGAAGGAGAGCAGGGCTGGTTCAGTGACAGTGGAGGGAGCTCGTGGTAATGTTGTTGTTAATGGTGTTCGTGGTGGCTCGTGGGGGAACGGCTCATCGGGTGTAAGGAGGTTGGCTGGCCGAAGTTAAGGTAAACGGGGTGGTGCAGCAAAACGGAAAGGGGAGAGCAGGGATGAGCGGGAAGAGGAGGTGGTAGAGTCGAGGCGAGGTTTGGCTGGAGGTGGATGATGCTACGGAGTCGGGGAGAACTTCAGGCGGGGGAATTCGACTGAGGGGAAAGTCTCGGGGTTAATGGCTCAGGTGTGGAGTGGTGATGGAGGGAGATACGGTCGGGGAAGGTTGCAGTGGTGGAGGAGGAGCGGGTCGGGGTGATGTTAGTCGGCGGGGCTTCAAGCAGGGGAGGTGCTGGGTTCTCGTGGCCAGAGGGGAGAGGTGGTACGGTGAGTGAAGGCCGAGTGCATGAGGAGCCGGAAAAGAAGCCGTAGCAGCCGAAGCTTGGCCGGGTGCTGCCAGAGTAGGGGGCTGGCCGGGCTGAACAGTGGTGGAGTGGTTTTTTCTTTTCCCTCCCTTTTTTTTAAAATAAGGAAGAGAAGAAGAAGAAGAAGAAGAAGAAGAAGAAGAAGGAGAAGAAGAAGAAGAAGAAGAAGAAGAAAGAAAGAAAGATGAGGAAGAAGAAGAAAGGAAGAAATAAAAAATTAAGAAGGAGGCTACGGTTTGGGAGAAGTAAGAAGAGAGAGAGGTGAGGGCTTTCCTAGGTTTGGGAATTAGGGCATGTTTGGGAAGAGTGCATTGAGGAGACATTAAATAGGAGATGTGATGGGAGGTGTGTGGTGATGATGAGCCCTATTTTGAATGGGTGTCCAGGATTTGACATGAGGAAAATCATTCATGCAAGGAGAGGGTTGGGTTAACTAGTCAAATATTAGGGCTCTCCATTTGGTTTGAACTAATGGGATATTGACACCTAATGCAATATTTGCAAATGAGCCCCCTTAAATTTGGGTATTTGCACAGACACATAAAATAATAAAAAATTGGTGGGCAATTTGGTGTTTGGTATTTTGTAGGGTGAGGGGTATTGTGTGTTTTGTATGGGCTTAATTAATAGGGTACTTGGATTAAATTGGGTTAAAATGGGATTAGTCAAAGCTGGTATCCAAAATTTAATTAGAAACAAATATGTACGATGTTCTAAAATTAATTAAAAATACATGGGGCTAAAATTAAGTTGGGACACAATATCATTAGTGAAGAAGACTCAGAACAGAATATTATCCTAATTTGGGTTGTACGAAAATGGGTTGAGATTGTGTCCAATTTTGATTGGAATGCACAATGATACAAAGTTAAAATTTATTTAGAAATTAAATAAACGTCCGCGATGAATATTGTGCGGCTAAAATGAAGCATAAGAGAGCATAATTATGAGTTATAAAAAGGTCAGAATAGAAGGCGGGCACGTCTAGGGCAATATTGTGAAATTTGTTGGAAGTCAAAAGATAGGGTAACGCTCCAAATATCAAAGCATCAGCAAGGCACAATAATTAAATAAAATTACGGTGATTAATTACAACCTCAAATAATTAAATTCTAAATAATACAAATAAATTTATAACCCTATAATTCAGTCAGGTGTTTCATCTAGTGGGCTTCTAGGTCAAGTCTACTAGCTCAAACATTAAAAATACTGTACATAATATATATGTAAATACACATCTCATACAATTATTTAAATTAAATACACACTATATTAATAATATACAAAAGTCAAAAATACCCCTATTTTTAGAATGTGGTAGTGACAGTATTTGATTAGAGACAAGGGGGAGATAGGGTGTTCAGAAGGGTCTGATACTACCAGTATAGTAGTTCAAAAGTTTGGTTATCAAGTTGGAGCACCAATAAAGCTGGTGTAATTTTAGTATGATATATGTGATACCTTGAGTGGAGAAATAGCTAGTATTTTAAGTGTTAAGTAGTATACAGTGAGTTAGGAGTGAGATAGAGATCGAGTAATGCTTTATGGAGAGTGTTTGGATGTGTGCACAGGATGGGTGCAGTATGGCAGGGTTCGAATGTGTGTGAATGTGGCTTATAGAAAGTAAAGGACATCAGATATGTGTACCCTGCTTTGTATCAGTGGTGACAATAGATACCTTGCTACAATGGGATGGAGGCACTGCTACAGTCAGTGGTTTGGGTTGTAGTGAAGTTAAGAGCAGGCTTGGGAGTAGGAGTTACTCCTTGATTGTTAAATCTAGCAGCAACTTCAAGTGGCAGTTGCATCAATATGTTGGTTTGGGGGTGTCGAGTTGGTGTGATGCTGGTTTGAGCTATTGTTGTTGTGTTATGTTGTGATTAGTTGTGGTTGCGAGGAGAGAAGATGCATTACAAGTGTGTATGTATATTTAGAGTGGTGTTTGTAAGTGTACACAGGTCAAGTGTTGTGCAGTGGTGTAAGTGTGGTGGTGTGTTAAGGGTATGTGTGCACAAGTTCTACAAGTGTGTACCAGTGAAGCAACTTGTACCTGGGCATGGTGGATTATTACTATGTGTGTGTGTGTGTGTGTGTGTGTGTGTGTGTGTATAGGTGTCATATGGTAGTACTAGATGTGCTAGGCTAGGGATTTGGCATCAAGGAGTGACTGATACCCTAGAGTATCAGTTAAGATGAGGTATTGGATTTGAATATCAGTCAAGTTCTATACTAAGGATATATGAATGATAAGCTAAACTAATGTTAGTATATTAGATAAACTGAGGTTTGTGGGTGTGGAATTGGATAAGTACATGTACTAGGTGTCAATCTAAGGTTATGGGTTAGACTAGTAGTAAAGTAAGTGTTATATGGTTAAGGTATTAATGTATATGAGTTATATACATACTAGTAGTATCTAGTATAGATAATATTAGCTATATATTAGCTAGTATACCTAGTATAAGACTAGTATGGGTTGGTAGGCCTTAGTTTGGATCTAGTAACTCAAAGACAGCCTAGTAATTTATTATAGACCTACTTTTGGCCTAAAAATTATGTTTCAACATAGATAATAGTAATTATCATCTCATATAACTTTAATTATATTATTTCATATTTAGGTCTTTATGATTCTATATTGGACATCGATCCTCACACATTGCTCATGACCACATGCGAGTACATTCTCTGACAATTTTTATTATTTTGATCATTACTATGATTCTAGTTGTAGTGTATACTTGATTCAGACAAAACGGATACACGTGCTAGTATCATAGAAACCTGTCATGAGGAGTCATGATTGGAATCTATCGTACTAGCTAGAGACGGGAAAATATTAGCAAGTTATGTGATCATACCCTACCTTACACGCAATATAACTCACCCCATACATCATGTAGGGTGTATCATGACCATTTACATATCTTATAGCCTATTATATATGATTAGCCTGACTTTTGCTTGTATCATAGCTACCAGATGGTTAGCCTGACCTCACATATATCATAGCCAATCATATATAACAAGCCTGATCTAGTCCCAAGCCGATCACATAGCAAACTGATATTTCATGGCACTTAGCCAGTATTCCTATTCTTGCTCTAGTACATTCATTTTTAGCATTGACATATATTAGTTCACTGCTAGTTATTTCTATATGATGATTATATATATTCCTAGTTTTCCTTATATTACAGTATTTTATTCCATAATGTATATTTCTTACTCACTGCTTTATAGTTTTTATCAATATGATTAAAATTGTTGTTAGTATTTGTGTTTCGCTCCAATCCTGACTGGATAAAAAAATTTAGAGAATCTTGAGGACTTTTGTCCTACCCATTATGGTCTAGGAGTAGATGGCATTTATATCCCGAAGATTTTAGAGGAGCCACTCCATATGGAGGAGATACCACCCATAGTTATTTAGATAGCACTTAGCCTAGTTTATTTATGTATTGGATTGTTCAAAATTTTAAGACTTGAGTTGTATTATGTTGAGATAGCTAGATTCTTAGACTCTGACTTGTTAAGACATATATTATTTTTGCCTTTAATATTTTTTTACATCTTTATTGTGCCATTTATCTTTTTATAGTTATTGTGATTGAGTATATTGTGAGTTGATAATTATATGCATATTCATTGTCATTTGTTTGGAGTTGAGATATGTTGACATAATATGATATTATTGATAGATAGCCATGTTGGACCTATACAATATTCTACTACCGATGCTGCTGCGTAGGCTGTACGTACCCATGATTTATGCCCAAATTTTGGGTACAGGTCATTACAGGAAGAGAACTTAATTCCCTATTTCTCCTTTTTTTGTAATGTGGAAGGCTGTTGTTCTTCTCGTTAAAGGGTTCGTTAGAGGTTGCTTGATCCGTGGCCCCCTGATATTGGCAGTCCGTTCAGAGGTGAGGAGCACTTTGGTCCTCGTAATACTAGCCATGGGATACAGGGACACAAGTACATAGTCTCGCAGCATGGATGGGAAATTATCTAGAACACGCGTAGACTCTCAACGAAGTTCTGCTACAAGGATGAAGACTCATCCAAAATATGCACAAACTTTTTACAAGGCTTTGCCACATGGATGGGAATTCATCTTGGACATGCTTAGACTTTTCACATAGCTCTGCCGCTGTTTGGATAAACAAAGTTTATACGAAACTTTTGCTTACAAACGAGAAAAGAAAAAAGTACAAATAATCCTATACAAGGATATTAAGTACAATAAAATGATTCTAGAAAAGTATTGCTATGGAAGTCTGGTCTGTAGTCGATCACTTTGTTTCTTGGACTACACAATGATGAAGAAGTATTATAAAAGAAGCTTCAAACTTTCTCTAAACTGAAGGCAAAAGTCGGCCAAAGGAAAGTTGCAAGTAGGATTAAATTCTTGTTGCCAAAGTTGTCAGCCAAAACCAATTCCCCCTTTACCCTGTGACCAGGGGTCTCCATTTATAGAGATCAATCAAATAACAGCCTGGTTGGTGCAAAAGCCAAATGGCTGGCTTGTTGGCATAAAAGGCCAAACTGTGAAGAAGATTGCCTCATTTACGCTGCGGTTATGACAACTGCTACCCATGTTCAAATAATCTTCTGAATCTGCGTATGACACGTATCCCTTTATAAGATAACGCGTATAAATGCTTCTCGAAGATTATGGCATACAAGCCACGTAGGTAACTGCCCCTGAGTAAAACTTGATAATTCATAAATAATAGATAACCAGCGTAAAATAGCCAACTATCCTTCACGACTGAGGTCTTGAGCGTATTCTGGGCTAAGTAGCCTTATCAACGTATCTTTACAAATATAGCCGAGTTGGCATATTTTGAGGAGATAGCATACGGCGTACTCCTATAGTTGAAAATAGCATGGTTGACATAAAATGCAAGGATGGTGATGTGAGCGTATTAGTCACAGTCTTAGCTTTCCCAGTCATGACAAATTTTGAAAATAGAACAAAATCTTGTGCATTAAATACAAAGATATGCCTCAATCTCGTACATAAAATGCATAGATATACCTCGAGCTCTGTACAAGAAACAGCTTTTGACGTGGCGTCTGATTTTGTCTTGTCTTGAGCGTAAAAACTTATTTCTGTCAATGTAGAATAGGCAGCGTATTCAGAAGACTCCATTTTTCTTCCTTTGAATGCGTAAAAATGACTTGTATCAAAAATATGTCACAAAATGACAACCTGGGTCTCTGTGCAAAAATCATCATTACAGCCGTTCTCTCAATCATCGTGCAATACTTTTGTCAAATGTCAGGTTCACTGATTTGACTAACAAATTCATCCGAGAAATACGAAGAGTTTCTCGTACAACTTTATGCTGCCTTAAAAATAACGTATTTTAAACTTTACGCAGGAAGGTATAGCAATATTTTATGCAGAACAGCCTTGAAGCTATACTTTACGCGGACAGCTCTGAAGCACTATTTTACACCAAACAACCTTGAAGCTCTGTTTTACGCAGACAGCTCTGAAGCCCTATTTTACGCCAAACAACCTTGAAGCTCTGTTTTACACAGACAGCTCTGAAGTCCTATTTTATGCCAAACAACCTTGAAGCTCTATTTTATGCGGACAGCTCTGAAGCCCTATTTTACTCCAAACAATCTTAAAGCTCTGTTTTACGCAGACAGCTCTGAAGCCCTATTTTACTCCAAACAACCTTGAAGCTCTGTTTTACGCAGACAGCTCTGAAGCCCTATTTTATGCCAAACAACCTTGAAGCTCTGTTTTATGCAGGGAGGGACTTCATGTATGTTGGAGATTTTGACTGTAAAATATATGAATAATTCTCCAGCATATTTTATGCTTCTACAAGACCCCCTTCAAAGTTTCCAAATTTCTCGTAATTTGAAATACTTTGAATGAAGCATGAAATGGTCAAATTTGACCCGTTCTTCAAGGCTAATTTTTTTCGGCTATATTTAAGAAGTCGTTGGAATTTGTATGTTGTCTTCTGCCTATATAAGGGCAAGCAAATGAACTTGATTTTCCATACTTTCTTTACCACAAAGATGACTGCTGAGATTCATTGGGCTGAACTGAGAAAGAAAAAAATTATGCTCTTCCAACATGTAAGAAGCTGTAAAAAGAGACGTCTTCAAGCAAATATTCTCTGCAATAATGGACCATGGAGGGATATCATAGCTTTCTTTGTTCGAGGTATTCGGCAATTTTATATGGCAATTCGTCAAAGAGAGAGGAATGGTCGCATTAGACCACACAGCTTGCTAGTTGTATTTTCCCCTATTATGAAGCTGGATCCTGGGATGCAGCTCGGCCGTGTCTTCCAGTATTCTGTTGGGTCTGAATCCCAATCACATTTCTAAGCATGGTCGTCGATTATGTATGGAGGGTGGGCTTAAATAATTTATACATGCCCAGTTTTGTATCCTTCTTCCATTGATCATTTTATTGGCACCCGGCGTATAGGAGCTGAAGAAGTGCTGTAGAAGAAGAAATAAAGATCTCCATCAGACGAGAACCTAGCGTAATAGATTCCTGTCTTATGTAATCGTGATCTTGAATATTAATAAAAAATCCTTTGTAAAATAGATTTCCATCATATGTAATCATTATTAATAAACTTGTCTTCTTTTACGCACTATTGATTCACCATGTTGCTGTGAGGAAGTCTGGTAATACGTAGCTTTAACATGCTTGAGTAATTTTTACGCAGACTCTGATAAATATGCATCCAGTCACGTTCCAACTTTTACGCATAAAGGAAGATGCGTAAAGACTCTTTAGCATTAAATTGTCTTAAAAATCCAATCGTCATGCTATTTTTGACGAGGAATCACATAGAATTCTGAACCATCATTTCTCCTTTATAAATATGAAGAATATCTGTTCAGAACATCATCTTCAAAAAATGGCTTCTCGAAAGATTCTTGAGACAGGACAAAAAATGTCCGCCGAACAGCCCATCCCTGAACTAGATGTAAAAGATCCTGGCCAAACTTCGAATGAACTACCAATGGCCAAGGAAAAAAAGTCATCTCCAATGAAGACAGATATTTTTTGACTCTGTGGACCCATCACTTATTATTAGAATATAAATGATAGGCTAAGATGAAAGTGATATCAGAGGTAATATGGACATGATATACTTTCGATAACTGGTTTTACTGAATATATCTATTCAGAGGTAATATGAACATAATAGAATATAATCCAACTAAATTTGTATACAAAATACTATCAGACGTAATATGGACATGATAGGTTTTGAAGTTTCAAATTACTTAAACATATCTATTCAGAGATAATATGAACATGATATAATATAATTCAACTAATCTTTGTACATAGTATCATCAGAATAAAATCTTCATCATACTCCATTAAGCAAGGGAGATCAAGCATAATACTTCTTCAGGAATTTGCCATTAATAGGAGCCATTATCAAATCTCTATTAGGCTTGGCTAATCTGTAAGCGCCATTTGAAAATATTGTTTCAATCACATAAGGGCCCTCCCATTTGGGCTGGAATTTTCTCTTACTTTTATGTGTAATGATTATTGGCCTCTTCACAGCTAAAACTAGCTCACCAACTTTGAACACTCTTTCCTTCACTTTTTGATTAAAAGCTCTGGAGATGCGTGCTTGGCAGAACTCAATACGCTGTTGAGCTTGAAGGCATCTTTCGTCTAACCCTTCTAGCTCTTGAAGTCTTAAACGATCATTATTTTTCTTAGTCAACTCATCAATAATTGCTCTTCTGAGTTATGGAATTTGAATTTCAATAGGGAAAATTGCTTCACACCCATAAACTAATAAAAATGGAGTACAACCCATTGGTGTTTGTACCATTGTGCGGTATGCCCACAAACATTCCCCCAATTTCTCGTTCCAATCTTTTTTGTCCGAAGAGACCAATTTCTTCAAGAGTTTGATAATGGTTTTGTTGAAGGCTTCTGCCAAACCATTGGCAGCAGGATTATATGCCATTGAGGCCATATTTTGTATCTGATTATTATCACAAAATCGGTGAAATATTTGACTGATGAATTGAGGCTCATTGTCATAAATTATCCTTCAGGGTATCCCAAAGTGATAAATTACATGATGCTTGATAAAACTGATCACATTAAATGTCTTTACCTCAGCAAGAGGAATTACCTCCGCCCATTTGGAGAAATAATCAGTGATAGCTAATATAAACCGATATCCTCTAGAAGATGAAGGATGAATAAGACCAATGATATCCATACCCCATGCTTCAAAGGGTCATGATGAAATAGTAGAATGTAAATATTCAGAAGGTTGATGTATGGAATCTGCATAAAACTGACAGGCTTTACATTTTCTTGTATATTCTATGGCATCTGCAATTATAGTAGGCCAGTAGTAACCCATCCTCCTGATACGATCCTGTAACTTAGGACCGGGTTGATGTGCTCCACATACTCTATCATAAGCTTCTCGGATAACCCATCTTGCATTATCACCAGAGAGACATCGTAACAATAGTCTATTATATGTTCGACGATACAGCCTTTGTGAAAAAGCATCAAAATAGAAACATAGCGATCGTCTTTTGATAGATGCTGCTTCTTTAGGATCCTCTGGTAAGATTCTATATGACACAAAGTCTATAAAGGGACTTCTCCAATCTCTCTTAGGAAGAACCATGTTTATAACATAGCTACGTTCTATATGAAAATTATTTTTCACACAAAACAAATCTCTGTTAAGAAGGATCACCGAATTCTGCCTTCTTACAGGAATAGCTAGATCTGCAGCTAGACTGGCCAGAGCATCAGCTTCCAAATTTTGAGATCAAGGAACATGTTCTAAGAAGAATCCTTTAAAAGACATTGCTATCTCGATTGTTGTTCGGTGATAAGGAATGAGATCTGGATTGCGGACTTCATATATTTCTCTGACTTGATTGACGATCAGCTGAGAATCACCAAAAGCTTCCAAGTATTCAATATCCAATTCTTTAGCAACTTGAAGCCCAATTAATAGAGCATTATACTCTGCCATATTATTAGAGCATGGTTTACTAAGAGAATATGCTCGATAAATGACGAGTTTATCAGGAGTCACCAGAACAATCCCTACCCCTGAAACCACGTTTCCCTTGGGACCAGTTCTGGAAGCACCATCAAAGAATAGCTGCCATATATCACCTTCCATTACCAAATTACATTCTGTAACTTTGTCGAGAATATCATTATATAATTTGGAGGTTTCTGGAATTAGATGGGCAGCTAAGAAATCAGCCAAGGCTTGACTTTTCACGAATTTCTGAGGGACATACACCATATCATACGGTGTCAATATCATTTCCTAAGTAGCTAGTTAGGAATTAAGAATACTTGGCTTATTCATCAATACCTGAAGTGGGTTGATTCTGGATATGATATAAATAGTTTGGCCTGTCACGTAATGTCGCATCTTCTGAATGGCAAATATTAGGGCCAAGTATTCTTTTTTCACTGGGTTATACCTGTATTCTGCTCCGACCATCATCTTGTTTAGATAGTAAATAACCTGTTTATGACCCTCATTATTCTTCTATGCGAGAAGAGCCCCTAAAGAATAATACATTGCTCGAACATACAGCAAAAATAGTCTTCCTATGACAGGAGGCACCAGAACTGGAGGATTAGTAAGATAGCTTTTGATGTCATTAAATACTTGTTGACAGGCTTCGTCCCATATAAATGATACACCTTTCTATATTAGACAAGAAAATGTTGACATCTTCCAGAGAGATTGGATATGAATCTCCTGATATAAGCTAGACGACCCTGAAATCCCCTAAGTTCTCTGAGATTACAGGGCAATTGTATTTTTAGGATAGCTTTTACTTTATCAGGGTCAACTTGAATGCCTTTAGTAGTAATGACAAATCCCAAAAATTTACCACTGGATACACCAAGAAAGGACTTTGTAGGGTTCATTTTGAGTTGATATTGGTGCATCAAATCAAATATTGTCTTCAAGTCTTGAATGTGATTATCCTCGAGGCAGCTTTTGACAGCAATATCATCTACGTAATATTCCACTGTTTTGCGTAAATGCTCATAGAATATGTTACTCATAGCTTTTTGATATGTGGCCCCGACATTCTTCAATCTAAAAGGCATGACTGTATAGCAATATACTCCTAATGGTGTACGAAAAGCAGTATGCTTCTCATCTTTAGGATTCATTTTAATTTGATTATATCCTGAAAATCTGTCCATGAAATATATGCGCTCAAAACCACACGTATTATCGATCATGACGTCTGTAATGGGAAGAGGGAATTCATCTTTAGGGCAGGCCGCATTTAGATCTCGAAAGTCGATGCAAATACGCACTTATCTATTTTTCTTTTTAACTAGGACAACATTAGCGACCCAATCAGGATATTATTCTTCCCGGATGAACCTACAGGCTATTAATTTCTTAATTTTAGCTTCAATGGCATCCATCATATCTGGGCAGAATCGACATTGTTGTTGCTTTACAGGCCTTGAATTAGATAATATATTGAGTTTATAGGTAGCCGCTTTTGGATCAAGACCTGGCATATCTTTATAATTCCAAGCAAAGACATCGATATATTCTTTTATCAGTTGGATCATTTCTTCTCTTTCTTCTTTAGAAAGATTATTACTGATAAATATCGACTTTGGTGAAAATTCATCCCCAACATTAACTTGGATAACCTTATCTTCAATGGGTGGTTCTTTTTGTTCGAACCAGAGTTCCTATTGTGTATCCATTTATTGTGCCCAAGATTCATTTTCAAATGGTTCAGATTCTTATTTCTCTGTTTCTAGGGAATCTGTCAACACCATATTTACTGATAATTCCAGTTCAAATTTATCATATGAATCGGAGGATGACAAATCATCTTGAGAAGAGGAAATGGTCTCATCACTTGACTCAGAGTTGTTTGGAGTTGCAAGAGATATGGTATACCCTAACCCGAAATGAGTTTGTTGATAGTAAGGATCACCATACAACCGTATTCATCTGCCTTTTCCATAATTGAGGCCTTGCTTCAACTTCAAATCATAACCTATGTTTTATATAATCTTTAAAGCCTGTGGGATATATCTATGGATATGCATTTTCTTAACATCAGACTCGTGAGATTCTTCTTATACAATCGGTCTATTTCACATTCGACCGAAGACTATTTGATGTTGATCATTGCGAGTAGGTGGAACAATAAAGACAGAATCTTCATGTGGCCTATATGTCATGACGACATTAGATGTTGACGCTACTTTCCATACATATGGATGATAGAAGTATATAGCTTCCAAGAATTTTTGTGCTATGGGTTCTATATCTTTATGAGGAGAAAATTCGTTAATTGTATTATACCATATTTCCTCTTGATCCATATCTTCATCATTTTTCGATGATATTACTATAGAAGATTTATGATTAGAAAATTGGGCGTCAGTATACTGGAAAAGAGAATCTTTATTATCATCAGCAAATACGTTCCTGATTACATTTACATCAGCTAACTGCTTGTTGCGCCTAAGGTCAATGACCAAAGGTGGAGGTTTCTTGTTCAGATTGATCACTAGAGGATTATTTCCTCCTTCCGACTTTGTTTTGCCTAAGTGAATAGTCATAGGTTCCAAGACTTTTGGACGGATAATCCGCCCTTTCACTTGGATCGACAAAGGTTGCTCAGCAGATGGTTCTCCTGGCTCATGGTAGAATTCTTCCTCCATTTTGCCTGACACCTCTTTCATATAGGCTTGAGTGTACAATATGGCATCAGAATAGTAGGATTCAACTCCTTTGAACGGATTAAGATCAGCAAATTCTGTTTTCACTGTTCCTTGAGTATCTACATATTTGAAAAATTGATGTAGAGTTGAAGGAACAATATTATGATCATGGATCCATGGTCTACCCAACAGAATATTATAAGATACCTCCGAATCAATGACATAGCATGTAGCCAATGATCTAAGATCACCAATCTGGATTCTCAAACGAATCTTCCCCAATGGTCTGCTTTTCCTGGCATTGAAGCCCACAATTGTAGTGGTAGTGTAAGCCAATTCACTGGTAGGAATTCTCAATAGTCTTAGCAGACTATGAGGGATAATACTGATTGACGATCCCGGATCTATGTAAATCTGGTCTACCTCAATGGAGCCGACGTATCCTGTATAATAAAGAGGCCTGTCATATTTGTTATGCTTCAACAACATATCCTCTTGAGTGAAAGTGATGTTAGGGATTGCTTCCATCATACTATGGCATTGAGGACACGCCACAGGCTCTTTATCAGGGGACTTAATTTGAGTCAAGCATACATCTGCTTGCATTAATGCTTCACTCAAGGCTTGACGAGTGTCTTTGGATAAAAGAAGTAGCTCAAAAATGGACAACCTGACTGGAGTATTAGTCAACTGAGCCAAGATGTCGAAGTTATATGGTTTCTCTAAACCTTTGTTTTGAGTGTTCTTCAGAGGTTTATCGAAACGAACTTCTTTTTGTTTGCCTTTGTCCACAGAAGTTGATTTAGAAGGACCTGCCTCTGGTATTACAGGTTCAGACTCTGGAGGTTTGGTAGCTGAAGTGTCTGTCGTTGCTTCTTCCTAATTTCCTTCATATTCTTTAAGGTAGGCTTTTCCTGACCGTGTTCCGGTTGCTAAAGCCTCTTTTTTCGATGCCGGGGATATTTCAACTATATGACATAGTTTACATCTTGAATTCTTCTTAGATTTAGCTTTAGCAGCTTTAGTTTCTTCCTAAATTTCTAATACTAGATCAGGGTGAACCCACATGATCTTCCCACGCTTGGTAGTTAGGGGCACTAAATCTTGATTTTGACCCCTGGTAGGTGGGAGATTAACAATATCCATCATTATCTGTAGAATATGTACCACACCATCCGGTACTTCTTGAGGGGGAAAGTTACCAAATTGGAGTGGGATCATATTTGTAGTGACCGTCTTCTCGTTATTATGCAAAGTGATGGCTTTGGCGTCGATCAACTCCTGTATTTTTCTTTTCAGTATATATCATGCCTTTGTGGGGTGATGTATGTATCTGTGAAAAATACAGTATTTAGGATTATCTGTAGTGCCGACTTTATTTGAAAGCTTTATCTCTGGTAGAGTAAGCTTGCTACTTTTGACTAGACAATCAAATATGCTTGGAATATCATTATCGTCAAAAGAATATTCTTTTTTAGGTTTGAAAGTTTCAGAATTCGTCTGCGTAGTTATCGGAGTATTTTGTCTGGACGTATTGATTGTCAGGGCTTCCTTTCCTTTTGAACTACGAGTATTGTCATTATTGGAGGATGAACGCTTCCCTTTATCAGAGGTAGAGATTATAATTTTGTTGTCACGAGCCTTCCGACTATTATCTTCAGCAGCTACTACCGATATGACAAATGAGGGCCAATCATGGAACTGATATGGTCCCGTAAATACTGAGATCAGTGGGAGTAGGTTCTTTCTGCAAATGTCCACCAAGACTGAATCTGGAACTCCATGAGGCATCTGTAAAGTAGCTTAACGAAAGCGTTCAATAAAAGTACGAACGTTTTATTTTTCCTTCTGCTTTACTTCAATGAGTGATGACATAGACATGTCCATTCCTCCCTCGTAGAATCGAGCGAAGAATAGAGTTTTGAAATCTTTAAAAGAATAATACAGTTTTCAGATAGACTACGATACCATTGGTAAGCTACTCCAGACAGACAGCCTTTAAACACTCGAGTGAGAAGGGCATCATTTCCTTGCAACAATACCGTCATCATGCGAAAGTAGTTCATATACTGGCTTGGCGACGTCTTTTCCTCAAACAAAACCATAGCCTGTGGTTTATATTTTGGTGGAAAAGGGATCTCATCCCAGACAGCTAGATATGGCTGGTTAATTTCCAACTTCTTGAGCTAATTTTTATGTTTCAAAGCATCAAATTGGGCTTTCAATTTCTGAACCACTTGTATTGGATCTTCAGATGGGAGAGGGACAGCAGAAAGGTAAGATATTGGATGTATTATAACTCTAACAGGAGGTAATACATTCTCCGAATTAAGAGGTTAAAGGGGAGCTGATTCTTGATTTTGAATAGGTTCTTGGCTTGCATTGGCTGGTGGTATGTCTACCCCCACACGTAGTTGAGTCAGAGGAACAGGTGTGTTTGAGCTATTGCAGTTATATGTTGAGTCACCATCATTTGGTGCATACTCTCCATCATGGTATTCATTTCTTTAAGTGATGTTTCCAATGCAGTGATGCGTTATTCAGTAATTCCTGATGGGAAAGTTTCTTCATGTTCGTCTCCAACAGCATAAACTTCCATTTCTCTAGATGCCACTGAGGGATTAGTATAGATCTCTATAGAGATTGAATCTATACTTTCAGCATCTGATTTAGAAAACTAGTGACTCCTAGTGTCAAAATCTGAAGAATATAAAACTGATTGTCGTGACCTCGAGCGAGTATTTCGAAAAGCACCTTCTTCAAAAGTCTCGATGAGTCTGTCAAATCTTCTTTGGCTTGGAGTTCTGGAGGGATGACATCTTGAACTCGACCTTTCTCTAGGAATATGCGAAGCCATATTTACTGAAGCAAATGTTGGTTCTTCTTTCTGTAATGACAAAGAATAGTTCAATCGGTCGAACACTGACCGTTTTGCTTTAGAACAGCAACAGTTAATTACAACCTTATGACTATTACAACAATGTTCTCTAGGGGATGTGATAGACATATTAGGAGATCCCCTGTCTTTGTATTTCTGGATCAAGAAATCATGCAAATCAGGGAGATTACCAGAAGAAAAAGAAGGCTTATTATGCCTTTTTACATCAGTAGGAATGTGTAGATTAGGAACCATAACCCTTTCTCTGCCATAGGAATACAACAGTCCACCCATATGAGTAGCATATGATCCATCATCTGTCTGAGGAGCGTATCTTTTCTTAAAATGAGTCTTCTTTATGCGGACAGACCTATCCTGGCGTAATTTGGATTTGTGCATAGGTTCACGTAAAACAGGGAAAGTCCTTAAATGGCTTTCAGTGTCATACGTAAGCTATAAAGTGGGAACTTCTTCTCTTATGGGCATAAAAGCTTAGAGGTTGAAAGATTCGTCACTTATTTTCCTTTGATGTGATCAAAGGGTACATCTGCCTCATCATAGATGGGAGATATAATTTTATACGCAGGGCGTGTTTGAAATTTCCGAATTGGCACTGAGGCCTTGCCAAAAGTTTGTCTACTATGTCACAGACAGGAGACGAAGGTTTACACGCAGGGCATATTTGAGACTTCTGGATTGGCACTGAGACATTGTCAGAAGTTTTGTCTACCACGTCACAGATGGAAGACAAAGTTTTATGCACAGAGCGTGTTGGCTGTGTTGTAACAACTTTGTTGATCAGTGAATAAGAATTTGCAGGAAGGGTAGAGGACGTCTTAGGCATCCACACTTTACACAGCTTCTTATTGTTATGGACATAGGAGGAATGAGAACTACCCCTTATATGAAACATGTCTTCATAGGCAGATTGGTCGAACTGGACGGCCAAAGTCTTCTTCGTCGATCCGATGGATATAGCATCGTGTTGAGCAATCGCTTTCTCGTCAGAGGAGAAAGTCATCCCCAGCTGAGTCACTATTTTGTTTGGATAAACAAAGTTTATACGAAAGTTTTGCTTACAAACGAGAAAAGAGAAAAGTATAAATAATCCTATACGAGGATATTAAGTACAATAAAATAATTCTGGAAAAGTATTGCTATAGAAGTCTGATCTGCAGTCGATCACTTTGTTCCTTGGACTACACGATGATGAAGAAGTGGTGTAGAAGAAGCTTCAAACTTTCTCTGAACTGAAGGCAAAAGTCGGCCAAAGGAAACTTGCAAGTAGGATTGAATTCTTGTTGCCAAAGTTGTCAGCCAAAACCAATTCCCCCTTTACCCTGTGACCAGGGGTATCTATTTATAGAGATCAATCAAATAACTGCCTGGTTGGTGTAAAAGCCAAATGACTGGCTTGTTGGCATAAAAGGCCAAACTGTGAAGAAGATTGCCTCCTTTATGCTGCGGTTATGACAACTGCTACCCACATTCAAATAATCTTCTGAATCTGCGTATGACACGTATCCCTTTATAAGGTAACGCATATAACTGCTTCTCGAAGATCATGGCATGCAAGCCAAGTAGGTAACTGCCCCTGCGTAAAACTTGATGATTCATGAATAATAGATAACCAGCGTAAAATAGCCAATTATCCTTTACGACTGAGGTCTTGAGCATATTTTGGGCTAAGTAGCATTATCAACGTACCTTTGCAAATATAGCCGAGTTAGCATATTTTGAGGAGATAGCATACGGCGTACTCCTATAGTTAAAAATAGCCTGGTTGGCATAAAATACAAGGATGGTGATATGAGCGTATTAGTCACAGCCTTAGCTTTTTCAGTCATGACAAATTTTGAAAATAGAATAAAATCGCGTGCATTAAATACAGAGATATGCCTCAATCTCGTGCATAAAATGCAGATATATGTCTCGAGCTCTGTACAAGAAACAGCTTTTGACGTGGCATCTGATTTTGTCTTATCTTGAGTGTAAAAATTTATTTCTGTCAATGTAGAATATGCAGCGTATTCAGAAGACTCTATTTTTCTTCTTTTGAATGCGTAAAAATGACTTGTATCAAAAATACGTGACAAAATAATAACCTGGGTCTCTATGCAAAAATCATCATCACAGTCATTCTCTCGATCATCGTGCAGTACTTTGGTCAAATATCAGGTTCACTGATTTGACTGACAAATTCATCCGAGGAATACGAAGAGTTTCTCATAAAACTTTAGGCTGCATTAAAAATAACGTATTTTAAACTTTACGCAGGAAGGTATAGCAACCTTTTACATAGAACAGCCTTGAAGCTCTGCTTTACGCGGACAGCTCTGAATCTCTATTTTACGCCAAACAACCTTGAAGCTCTGTTTTACGTACACAGCTCTGAAGTCCTATTTTACGCCAAATAACTTTGAAGCTCTGTTTTACGCAGATAATTCTGAAGCCCTATTTTATGCCAAACAACCTTGAAGCTCTGTTTTACGCGGACAGCTCTGAACCCCTATTTTACTCCGAACAACCTTGAAGCTCTATTTTACGCAGACAGCTCTGAAGCCCTATTTTACTCCAAACAACCTTGAAGCTCGGTTTTATGCAGACAGCTCTGAAGCCCTATTTTACGCCAAACAACCTTAAAGCTCTATTTTACACCGGGAGGGACTTCATGTATGTTGGGGGTTTTGACTGTAAAATACGCATAAAATTCCCCAGCATATTTTATGCTTCTACAGTTGCATGTGTGAAGAATCATGCGCAGAGCTCTCCTGTAGCTTGGTCGCATGGATGAGACCTAATCTCGCTCATATGTACGAACTTAGCCATGTTGAGACATTACACTTTGCACGTGGATGTGACCTCAAGGCTACATGTGGCAGTTATACACTTTTATATTCTTTACTGAGACTGAAGTATATCTTCTTTATGCAGGCATTATCTTCCTTTGTGTTTGTCACACCCCAGAACCAGAATAATGGAGAGCAGGAGAGTGACTAAGCCAACCACACCTTGTAGAATGTCGAAGTAACCAACAAAGTGCTAAGGTTATCTAAAGACAAAGGGGTATATACTACAATCAAGTCATTTAGGGTCAACGATCTCTATATCTCAATCATCAACCAAGAAATAATAAGAGAGCATGTAAGGTAAAGCAGTTTGGCGTTCCCTGACACTTTATCAGAATAATCATGAAACTAGTTATACAAGATAGTACACTAGTATATTTCTAAGAGTACATGACTATAAGTTAGCCGGGGTCTGAATAATATACAATCATGTAGAGGAACTAGTGTCCAGATAAATCGGCTAACAAGTGTTGTCGGGTAAACGCCAAAAGGTAATACAAAATGATACTCATAGTAGGGGAGAAGAAACCCACTCAAGTTCCTCGGCTGACATCCTCCTGGTGTGCACCATCAGTCAGATATAGGACAGTGTAAACCCCCTCACCCAAAAATAGGTTATTTTTGTGTGTATTTCATATTTTTTGTATTCGTTTTGGGTTATTTTTTAAATCAATTAAAATCCAATAATTTAATTAGGATACTCCACCATAGTTTGTACATTAATAATATAGGATGGCCCCAAAATCTGTATCGCCCTTCATAGAAAGTAGCCTACACGAGAGACACTACCTATAGGATCCTTTCGTGGCACAGAAATTTGATCCCTTAGTGTTAGTATGACATTAGTGTAACAACCGTAGATTATGTGTCAAATATTTAGATATTATATATATAATGTAACTGTGGTTATTTTTTTAACTCCAACTTCCTACAATTAGCATCCCATAATTTTTTGTATCAAATTAGGCATATTCCCTTTTTATAGATAATTTGTAAAATATTTTCTATTATCTATTTTGTGGATAACTATTTAATTATTTACTTAGTTAATTAGATAATATAATTATTTAATTTATTATAACTAGATAAATATATAATTATTAATTACAAAATATTTTATAAAATATTTTGGGTGTAGTATTTTGTTAAAGTCTTACAAAATAATTTTTTAGAATTTATTTTGTGTGTAAATATTATTTTTGGATTTTTACCTCATTTATATATGTGAATATATATATAAATAAATATAAGGTTAATAATAATAATAATAATAATAATAATAATAATAATGATAATGATAATAATAATGATAATAATAATAATAATAGTAATAATAGTAGTAATAATAATAATAATAGTAGTAGTAATAATAATTAATAACAAAAAAATAAAAGAAAAAGAAAAAGGAAAAGAAATAACAAAGAAAAACTCAAACCATTAACCTAATAACTAAACTCTTATTCAACTACCCAATTCCCAGAGAACCCCTTCCCAGATCCCGAAGACCCTTTCCCACTCTCCTTCTCCCTATATATATCCCAAACACTAACCCTAACTCTAAACCCAAACCCTAACCCTAGCCCAACGTCGACCCTAGCCCGGCAACGCCGCCCTCGCATCAACCGTCGACGCAGCCGTCCACGCACCATGCATGAAACAACCCAATTTTGCCCCATCTTCAAGGTGATGTATCTTCCTCAATTTTCATTTTTTTCTGTGCAGTTTGTTCATGTACATTCACAACCTAACCCTCTAGGATTTTTATTCAAGCGGGACAAGTTTTTGTGTCCCGGATTGGTCAAAAAATTGACCAAAAAATGACCGAAAAACTGACCAAAACAGTTCAGAATTTCGAATCCAAAATCCCCATGTTCACGCCCAATTTGCCATCGACTTGTTTATTATTTTTGAAAACTAATTAAAGGAATTTTTTTTTCTCCATATAACCGAGAATTTTTTTGTTCTTTTAGTTTTTGTTAATTTATTCTTTGTGTAAAATTATTCAATCTCCAAATTGACCAAAAACAACTTTTTTTTTTAAATATTAGAAAATTATGATACGGAGTGTGCTCTACCAAACGGGATTGCCTCGTCGCGTACCAATTATACCGAAAGGCACACATGGTATATCTGAACGTGTGAGCTTTCGCAGAAGTTGATTCAGACGTGTGTGGGCATCGGAATCAACCCGTATCCGTAAAAATATGTTGTATCATAAATTTTAAAAAATCCCACACCATTTTGTGTACGCTCGTCGAAATATGACAAAATTGCACAATTTGATTCGTGGTATTACGCTTGTCCGATGACCCAAGTTTCACGTAATTCTGAGACAGTTGACCAAGTCATCTATTTGCGGTCCCCACGATTGACTTTTAGGGCAAATTTGTGTTCGGCTCACCGGAATCCAAAATTGGACATACTTTTGGGTTTGTATTGACGTTTAGAATTTGTTTGACCTATAATTTGTCCTATTTAGAGACCTTTACCTCTGGCATATATTTTGGTGCAAAGTGGCCCACATGTGGAGTCCGTTTTGACCCAAAATTACTATTTTGTCCCTGTGTTCAAATTGGACGAAAGGGTAGTATTTTCTAGCTATCTCGCTTATTCTGAAAATATTGGTAATGTTTATTTTAGCATCCAAAGACGTTCATTTTGATGCCATAGTTTCTGATCTATTGTGCCAGACGTCTGGACGCTTACACTTTACAGCTTTCTTGCTAGACAAGATACCGTGCCAAATTGCTTATAGTACTTTTACAAGCTTATTATATTTTATACATTTATTGCATGTATGTTTTCTTTTAGTCATAATCATATACTATATATATGTTGACACACACTTGACATATAGTATCTTGGGAGGGGAGGACAATCAGTAGGCGTATGGGCTATAACCACTCTGGTAAACTGTAGTAACTAGCACGCACTACGGTAGTAGTGTCGCCTGGTCGCTACCCTCGAGGTATATCAATTTCTGGTGTGAGGTATGTCAATTTCTGATGTTCCTGACATGTGTGTGAGTAGTGAGATTAGATAGAGTAGCCTACCCATGCCCATACGTTGAAAATTTGTCCTTATTATGCATATTCATATAGATTGTCTAGTACAGCGTACTTATATATTTTCTGTCTATTATGCATATTTTACTGTATTCAATTGGTGTAACCTCCGATTTCCTACTTTCCGAAATAATTAGATTTTTATTTATTTTAAATATCCAGTTTATAAAATATTTTCTCCTTGAATTCTTGTATTTGGTTTTTGAGCAATGTTTGATTTTAGAAGGTAATTTAAAATCTTTTATAAAAATCATTTTTCCTAAATGTCGATGTATTATAAAATAAATAATAATTAATAATATATATATTTCTCTAGCTTCAAATATTTATTGACTTGAAATCATAAAATTATTTATTTGATAAAAATTATTTAAAGGACTAGTTGTTTCCTTCAAAATAAATTTTTAAATTCATTTCGGATAGTAAATAAATAAAATTCATACTTTCTGAGATTTTTGCAATATGCATTAATTAGTAGCTATTCGAAATCAGTTAGCCTTGGAAGCCTCTTAAAATATTTTTCTTAAATTATATTTTTTCTAATAAATTTACCAGGTTACCGTCTCCCATTCACACCCTCATTTTTCCCACATGAAGAACTTATTCATGTATAATCTGGGCCATTCATTATTTGGGCCAATCCTCACCCTTTATCCCACAACTCTCTCCCTATTTAAAGTCTCTCATCACCATTCCCAAGAAACCCTAGCTAGCCCTCACAAATTCCCACAAGCCAACAAGCCATCACCATTGATTTTGTGTGCTCGTATCCGTGTGTCCAGCATTACCGTGTCAGCCGTGTTGGCCTCGGGTCCGACCCCGGGTGTCCCACCGTATCCATTCATTTCCTGTGTCCGGTTACAACATTACAAATAGATTTTCGTGTCCGACACACCCGGACACATCCACCTCCACCACAGCAAACATAATCCTTGTGTCCACCCTTTGGACACATCACACCACAGTACACCATCCCCGTGTCCAGCCCCGGACACGTCCACCCCACACCCCATGACACACCATCGTGTCCAGCTCCGGACACGACCCCGACGCATACAGATCCAAAACCCTAACCCTATTTTAACCTAACCTATCGCCGCTGGCCGCCGCGTCTTCCCTCCACGACGTTGACCGCCGCGTCGATTCGGAGATCCGCCGCCGCCGCCTCAGATCCATCGAGCCGTGGCCGCCCCAGACCCGTCGGGCTTCGCCGCCGCCTCAGATCCATCGAGCCGTGGCCGCCCCAGACCCGTCGGGCTTCGCCGCCGCCTCGGATCCGCCTCGAGCCGAGTCGACCGCCGCTCTCGAGTCTCCACTGCCGCCGCCGTCTCGAGCCGAGTCGACCGCCGCCTCAGATCCGGAGCCGCCGCCGCCCGAGACGAACGTCGACCGCCGCTCTCGAGTCTCCACTGCCGCCTCGAGCCGAGACCTCACCGCGCCGACGTCGGCAAAGAACCCCATCGTGAGCCTCTTCTTCCCTCTCCCCTTCCTTTCGATTTGGGACTGAACTGAGTAGTTAATTAGTTTAATTTATAATTTAGAGTAGTTAATTATATTCTTAAACAGTTAATTATCATTAGTTAATTAGTAATTAATTCTTAATCAGTAGTTAATTTATATAGTTAGTTTAGTTAATTTAATTAGTTAATTTATATAGTTTAGTTTAATTAATTATTTCTTAATCAGTAGTTAATTAACCAATTAGTTTATATATAATTAGTTTAGTAAATTCCTGTAATTAGTTTAGTAATGAAAGATGAATAGCTAGTTTTATGTAATTAGTTTATTTTTATGTAATAAATATAAGGATTTTGATTTTGTGAAAAACTATAATAATTTTTGGATTTATATTATTATTTAAGAAATAGTTCCAATAATAAAATAAATTCAAAATTTGTTTAATTGGGCTGGTAACCAATTTTTACTATAGATGTAAAAAATATATGATGGCTTTTACGTAAATTCTAGATTTTTATAAATAAACTTTTAATTGTAATTATTGTTCAAAATAAATTCGAAATGATTTTCTTTAAATTAAGGTGTTACCTTAATAACGAACAACGACCCTTTCCCCTATTAGCCTGATATCCTTATCTCGATTTTCGTGCCGAACTCCGATCTTGAACCTCTTTATGTAGTTCCTAGCTATTTGGACCGCTCCGGACCCATTGGAACTAACTGCTTTTTTATTTGGGATCACCTTGAGGAGGGTGGCATTGTATACATTCTTCGATTAGTTATATATATATATATATATATTAAATATTTGATTGATATATATATACAAATACGTATTTTGTATAATTACTAAGAGACACTTATATATATATATATTATATACGTTTTATTGGTATATACTTGAGTGTAAATATGTATTATATACGTATCCCTACTAGATGACCCTAGTTGACTAGTGCCATGCCTGGCATAGCCCTGAGGCCAGTGTATTTCTATTGTGTGTTAGTGTAGCATCTGATACAAGTGATATTATTATATGTTTATAGGACTGTCGGATTCTCCAGACGATACTCTGGGACAGGACATCAATAATTTCCAGCTAAGGACCCAAGGCGAGTACATTCTCTGATTAGTTTCTAATTTATGATATCTCCTATGTTTCCTGTATCTAGTGTAAATATCCATGCTCTTGACACGTTGGTTACACGGATTGGTATACACGGATCTCGTCATGGGATGTTATTCCTTATTCATGGTGTAGCTTGTACAAGACTTGTTTCCTTGTTATCTTGTGCATATACAGACACTGATTTCCGGGGAGACTTGCTACCTTCCTAGGGAATCCCGTGCCATAGCGTACCATGATTGGATCTACTATACCAGTCGGGGGTGGGGAGTATTTTAGTATAGATATGTGATCATACCCAACTTTTTATGCATCATAGCTCACCCCATATATCACGTCGGGTGCGGCCTGACCATCTCCATGCTTCATAGCTGTTACGTGTGATTAGCCTGACCTCTACATGCATCATAGCTAACCAACGGTTAGCCTGACCTTACATGAATCATAACTAATCACATGTAACCAGCCTGATCAAGTTCCCAAGCCGATCACATATTAAAGCTAGTACTCACACACTTAGTCATAGGTTCTTGCTCATGGACATATTGTTTCTTCTCCTGCGTTTACTTACAGTATTTCCAGTATTTCTTTTATTCTCGTACCTATACATGCTTCTGGTATATTTTCATCTAGAACTGCTACATAGTTTATATCATTAATATAGAACTGCTATTTAGAGATGTACTTTGCTCCTTCCTGACTGAAAAATATTTTTCCAGACTATGACCTTAGTAGACTGGTTTCCGACACACTTGGGGATTGATTGTTACTGATTGCAGGTATGATTATTTTGTCATTTGACTTGTGTTATATTCTTTTGTTTCTTCAAATTCTTATCGTGCTGTAGTTTTGATTGAGTATGGTGTTCATTTTTATAGTGTTATCCGTGTCTCCTTATGGAGTTGGATACTAGTGTGAGATTATTTAGATAGTACTTGACCTAGACAGCGTTCTACCGCCGATGCTGCGGCGTAGGCTGGACGTACCCACGCTCTCGTGCCCTTATACCGGGTGCGGGTCGTGACACGTTTTTAGTGGTGGCCCATGCAGGTCAGACTTTGCAAGTTGTGTGATATCGTGGTAGTGCGACGTCTTAGTTGTACTACTGCGTGCCTGCTATAGAATATAGGACATAGGATACTAGGATGAGAGAGGATACTCAATCACAAAAAATTCTTGAGAGATTCCTGGGACGACCCCTTGAGAATCTTATTATAATTAACAATTTAAATCTTTCCTTGTTTCCGTCCGCTCTCGCTTGTTGAACTTGATTCTTGTTGATCAGTTATTAAATTAAAATCTTGGTATCATTATTGAGTTTGATTCTTGTTGACCAGTTGTTAAATTTAATTCTTGGTATCGTTGTTGAGTTGATTTCATATCGAGATGAATTTTATGGGCTAAAATTTACGGTATCATCTGATGACATATGTTGATGAGGACAGTGAGAAAGGTAAAACGTCTACTTTAGTTATGGACCTTAGAGTTTATCGCAGCCATATTAGCTGTGGTGACGAGAATGTAGGAACCTGACTTGGATGTACATACTATAGTTATGAAACTTAGAGTCTCTCGCAGCCATACCGGTTGGCGTGGCGAAGATTCTAGATGACATGATTATAGGGTTGCATACCTTAGTTACGGAACCTGTCGTTTATCGCATCTATGCTTACTGGCGTGGCGAGGATTCTGAGTGTCATGATTTCGGATAGACGTGTATGATTATCATGTTGTATCTTAAATTGGTTCTTAAAGTATCATCTCAAGACTTATCTATTTATGTTATTCCAGGACTTTGTTCCATCGCTTCTTTTCTTTACTAGCAGTAAAGATACCTTCAGTCCTTAACCCAGTTCTTTTGAGCCTTATTTCTTTAAGGATCCTTGTTAGTGTGATAATTAGTGACTTGCAATTTTGGTTGTGACTTGTATTAGTTAACTGAGTGTGACTTGTGAGTTGTAAGTGTTTCTTAGTTGGACATGTGAGCAGTAGGCTTCAAACTAGAGTTAGCCCTTAGCATTGTACCTTGTACAAATGGTTCTAGGATAAGTGTCATTAGAGACTGTGAGTAGAAGGAGAGCATAAAGTATCAGAGTTAGTATCAGAGCCAATTACCCGTCCTGGATAATCATGATTATGTATTGAGTGATCCCTGTAAACAATTAAGTATCCAGGAATTGTGTTAAGGATTAATGGAGCATAACGTTCAAATTGATGATTGATATCGGGTGTGTTAAAGGTAAAGAAATTTATATGCATGAGGAGTTATAATGAGGTGTCATGAGTAGAGAAATATCGGAATTGGTAATGAAGATGGTGAAGCGTATCACTGATCAGTTTAACAGGCTGAAAAAGTTAAAGGAAAATACCTATACATCAATCAAGATGAGGAACCATACACATACCCATGAGAGTAAAGAAACATGAGTGTAATAGAGGATACAGGTGATCATGAGTTCTAATGAGCTTGATGAGATAATCCATTAATGTAGCTATGATATAATACCAAGAGTGCTAATGGTTCTATATCGAGGATTAGTCGAGAATAACGTTAATAACAGTAAGCACTCTGTGTGAGGATAATTAAATGATATACCAGTTGACATAAATTGAAATCATGAAAGAAAATACAGGTGATGATAACTTTGATCGATGGAGATAATGGTGCAAGTGATTCAGGCAGTATAATTTTAGTACACAATTATAGACACTAGATGCATTGAGTGCACCTTGAGTATCAGAGACCGCGAGCACTGATATGTACATTTGTGGAGTTATAAATTAAAAGGTGGAAATAAAATTTTATTTTTGAATAATTAAGGAGTTGCGATTACGTCATTAAATTTTGAGGATCCAAATATGAACTCAATAAACATGGTTAAGGCTACAAAGATTTTAGAAGTGATTAAATTTATTTCGATGTTGAGTATCTGATTTTGAGGAGGGATATACAATTCATTTTTAAGTTGATCGAGAAGTTAAACCTTGACGATTATTTTGAGGATTAATTTTATGATAGATGAAAGAGATGAATATTAATATATGAGTAGATGGTATACATGTGTAAGGATCTGATGACTTGAGCATGATTGAGGTGGCACCGCAGACTGACTTGGGTGTCCATCTAGAGTTGTATTAGAAAGGGTTTAGCACTTAGTATGGTGTTACACTTGGTGTGCACTGGAGTGATGAGAACAAATAGTATGGACAATTGTAGTAGGAACGGGAACTGACAGAGGGTATGGTACTAAGGAGATAGAGGTATCAACTTGGATGCATTATTGAATCATGGTTATATTAGAGATTCTTGGCATCAGATTTAGGTATTGATGGACAGGTATGTGCAATATGGATATATTCATGGATCTTGTGGATAAATGACTAGTTGATATGGGTACCAGTGTACAGGAATAGGAAATTAGTTAGTGAATGTGCTAGAGTTAAGTGTTTGATAGCAGATACCGCAAGTAATATGTTAGCAGGTTCTTTCTTTCTCTCCTAATGATTCCTTCTTCCATATTTCGATTGATTGATTTTCCTAATACTGTAGTTCGTATTCATGATTTTCTTGTTAGGATATAACTAGTAGTACACCTTAACCGAGACTGAAATACCATGACCAAAGATACATGTCCTATATTTTTCTTAAATTGCATGGCTGTAGGTAGAGTTTTCTTAAACCATGATCATTTGGATTTTGACCATAGCAAAGATCTATGACAAGGTTATGACCGACAAAAGAGACAAGATGATTAAATTGTGGATGAGCATTAATTTAAATAAAGAATTTAGGGGTTGTTATAACAGAGTTGATGGATCATTGATTTTGCGAAAATCGAAGTATGATTGAAATTCGAGGATAAACATTAACTTAAATTGAGAGTTAAGAAATTCACAGGACAAAAATCGAGGATTTATTAAGGTCTTGATATGATTGATTATTAAAATTTGAGAAAAAAAAAATTTTTGGAAGATTATCATTTTATCTATTGATTGCAAGATAGAAATTGAAATTTTATATTATGAATGTTGCATTGAAAATTCTGAAAGTATCGCATCGTTGAGTAATTGAGGAAAAAGAAATTGGGAAATAAAATCGTTAATGGAATAGTGTCGAATTCAATTCTCGGGAGGAGAATTTAGATTTGAATAAGCATCAATTGAATTTGAGTTAGAGGAGTAAGATGATTGATGGATTAGTGTTTAAAATTTAAATTTTGGGATACAGATTTTTAAATGTTATAAATATACATTGATTGGAATTCAATTGGAGGATTGGATATTAAAATCCTTGAGTATTTAGATACGAACTTAAATTTGGAGGAGATTATGATAAAAATTGGAATTTGATTTTTAAACTTGAAGATTTTCAGGAATAGGATGTTATAAAATCTTGAAAGGTTGTGAAATAGCAATATGGAATTACTTCATGATTAGTTGGTTTGAAATTTAAATTTTGATAGAAACAATACAATGTGTAAATGCAATTATTGAGGATCTTAAATTTCGAGGACAAAATTTTTCTAAGGTGGGTAGACTTGTAACCTCCGATTTCCTACTTTCGGAAATAATTAGATTTTTATTTATTTTAAATATCCAGTTTATAAAATATTTTCTCCTTGAATTCTTGTATTTGGTTTTTGAGCAATGTTTGATTTTAGAAGGTAATTTAAAATCTTTTATAAAAATTATTTTTCCTAAATGTCGATGTATTATAAAATAAATAATAATTAATAATATATATATTTCTCTAGCTTCAAATATTTATTGACTTGAAATCATAAAATTATTTATTTGATAAAAATTATTTAAAGGACTAGTTGTTTCCTTCAAAATAAATTTTTAAATTCATTTGGGATAGTAAATAAATAAAATTCATACTTTCTGAGATTTTTGCAATATGCATTAATTAGTAGCTATTCGGAATCAGTTAGCCTTGGAAGCCTCTTAAAACATTTTTCTTAAATTATATTTTTTCTAATAAATTTACCAGGTTACCGTCTCCCATTCACACCCTCATTTTTCCCACATGAAGAACTTATTCATGTATAATCTGGGCCATTCATTATTTGGGTCAATCCTCACCCTTTATCCCACAACTCTCTCCCTATTTAAAGTCTCTCATCACCATTCCCAAGAAACCCTAGCTAGCCCTCACAAATTCCCACAAGCCAACAAGCCATCACCATTGATTTTGTGTGCTCATGTCCGTGTGTCCCGCATTACCGTGTCAGCCGTGTTGGCCTCGGGTCCGACCCCGGGTGTCCCACCGTATCCATTCATTTCCTGTGTCCGGTTACAATATTACAAATAGATTTTCGTGTCCGACACACCCGGACACATCTACCTCCACCACAGCAAACATAATCCTCGTGTCCACCCTCTGGACACACCCTACCACAGTACACCATCCCCGAGTCCAGCCCCGGACACGTCCACCCCACACCCCACGACACACCATCGTGTCCAGCTCCGGACACGACCCCGACGCATACAGATCCAAAACCCTAACCCTATTTTAACCTAACCTATCGCCGCTGGCCGCCGCGTCTTCCCTCCACGACGTCGACCGCCGCGTCGATTCGGAGATCCGTCGCCGCCGCCTCAGATCCATCGAGCCGTGGCCGCCCCAGACCCGTCGGGCTTCGCCGCTGCCTCAGATCCATCGAGCCGTGGCCGCCCCAGACCCGTCGGGCTTTGCCGTCGCCTCGGATCCGCCTCGAACTGAGTCGACCGCCGCTCTCGAGTCTCCACTGCCGCCGCCGTCTCGAGCCGAGTCGACCGCCGCCTCAGATCCGGAGCCGCCGTCGCCCGAGACGAACGTCGACCGCCGCTCTCGAGTCTCCACTGCCGCCTCGAGCCGAGACCTCACCGCGCCGACACCGGCAAAGAACCCCATCGTGAGCCTCTTCTTCCCTCTCCCCTTCCTTTCGATTTGGGACTGAACTGAGTAGTTAATTAGTTTAATTTATAATTTAGAGTAGTTAATTATATTCTTAAACAGTTAATTATCATTAGTTAATTAGTAATTAATTCTTAATCAGTAGTTAATTTATATAGTTAGTTTAGTTAATTTTATTAGTTAATTTATATAGTTTAGTTTAATTAATTATTTCTTAATCAGTAGTTAATTAACCAATTAGTTTATATGTAATTAGTTTAGTAAATTCCTGTAATTAGTTTAGTAATGAAAGATGAATAGCTAGTTTTATGTAATTAGTTTATTTTTATGTAATAAATATAAGGATTTTGATTTTGTGAAAAACTATAATAATTTTGGATTTATATTATTATTTAAGAAATAGTTCCAATAATAAAATAAATTCAAAATTTGTTTAATTGGGCTGGTAACCAATTTTTACTATAGATGTAAAAAATATATGATGGCTTTTACGTAAATTCTAGATTTTTATAAATAAACTTTTAATTTTAATTATTGTTCAAAATAAATTCGAAATGATTTTCTTTAAATTAAGGTGTTACCTTAATAACGAACAACGACCCTTTCCCCTATTAGTCTGGTATCCTTATCTCGATTTTCGTGCCGAACTCCGATCTTGAACCTCTTTATGTAGTTCTTAGCTATTTGGACCGCTCCGGACCCATTGGAACTAACTGCTTTTTCATTTGGGATCACCTTGAGGAGGGTGGCATTGTATACATTCTTCGATTAGTTATATATATATATATATATATATTAAATATTTGATTGATATATATATACAAATACGTATTTTATATAATTACTAAGAGACACTTATATATATATATATTATATACGTTTTATTGGTATATACTTGAGTATAAATATATATTATATACGTATCCCTACTAGATGACCCTAGTTGACTAGTGCCATGCCTGGCATAGCCCTGAGGCCAGTGTATTTCTATTGTGTGTTAGTGTAGCATCTGATACAAGTGATATTATTATATGTTTATAGGACTGTCGGATTCTTCAGACGATACTCTGGGACAGGATATCAATAATTACCAGCTAAGGACCCAAGGCGAGTACATTCTCTGATTAGTTTCTAATTTATGATATCTCCTATGTTCCCTGTATCTAGTGTAAATATCCATGCTCTTGACACGTTGGTTACACGGATTGGTATACACGAATCTCGTCATGGGATGTTATTCCTTATTCATGGTATAGCTTGTACAAGACTTGTTTCCTTGTTATCTTGTGCATATACAGACACTGATTTCCGGGGAGACTTGCTACCTCCCTAGGGAATCCCGTGCCATAGCGTACCATGATTGGATCTACTATACCAGTCGGGGGTGGGGAGTATTTTAGTATAGATATGTGATCATACCCAACTTTTTATGCATCATAGCTCACCCCACATATCACGTCGGGTGCGGCCTGACCATCTCCATGCTTCATAGCTGTTACGTGTGATTAGCCTGACCTCTACATGCATCATAGCTAACCAACGGTTAGCCTGACCTTACATGAATCATAGCTAATCACATGTAACCAGCCTGATCAAGTTCCCAAGTCGATCACATGTTAAAGTTAGTACTCACACACTTAGTCATAGGTTCTTGCTCATGGACATATTATTTCTTCTCCTGCGTTTACTTACAGTATTTCCAGTATTTCTTTTATTCTCGTACCTATACATGCTTTTGGTATATTTCCATCTAGAACTGCTACATAGTTTATATCATTAATATAGAACTGCTATTTAGAGATGTACTTTGCTCCTTCCTGACTGAAAAATATTTTTCCAGACTGTGACCTTAGTAGACTGGTTTCCGACACACTTGGGGATTGATTGTTACTGATTGCAGGTATGATTATTTTGTCATTTGACTTGTGTTGTATTCTTTTGTTTCTTCAAATTCTTATCGTGCTGTAGTTGTGATTGAGTATGGTGTTCATTTTTATAGTGCTATCCGTGTCTCCTTATGGAGTTGGATACTAGTGTGAGATTATTTAGATAGTACTTGACCTAGACAGCGTTCTACCGCCGATGCTGTGGCGTAGGCTGGACGTACCCACGCTCTCGTGCCCTTATACCGGGTGCGGGTCGTGATAATTGGCATGCTTCTATTTATCTTGTTACGTCTCTCTGAGGACCTGGTCCCTTTCCAGGTGTAGACGATCATGACTATTTGCAGGTGTACGGATCAGGACTTGCTACTTCTCTCTCTTTCGAGGAGGTCTTCTCTTCGAGCCTCATTGATTATTAGATGTTCTTATGTGGTTTTCCTTATATTCTAGTTTGGCAGTGGATTTATTTTTACCCGACTATCATTCTTGATACTTCATATTGAGATTCAGTTATATAGTAGATTGGTTATTTATTTCTATTTGATTCTGTGAATGAGATTTAGTTATGTCCTGTGACTTATGACAATTATATACCACTTATGAATTATTATTCATAATATAGCGTATGTGTGTATTATGGTATCCATATATTGGAGTTACCATATACATACGGCTGGCATGCTTACATATTCCTAGTCTTATATATTTTGGAACTGGGGCATGATATATTTTTGTGGTGGCCCATGCAGGTCGAGAGCATATTATCTCGGTTACATTACTATAGTGAGCAAGCATGCACATAGGATTAGAATATAAGATCCCATCTACTTATTTAATTACCTCCCTTGATTTTATTTTGTACTCTTATTTGATAGCTTGCATTGCATCTTGCTTGATCCTTTCATAATGCTAATCATATATTTTCTTTCGTGCTTGATAGGGGTTAGGAAGGTGACTTGCACTAGGTATATACACTCTATTATTCAATAACACTATTAGTTAAATTCTTGTAAGTTGGGTAGTATGCCTCATAACCTAATATCACATAGTTCTTTTGACCCATTAATGAAGTGTAATAGAATAACACCAACTATAAACTTGCATAAGAAGATAGTGTTTATCCAGACTATAGAACTTAGAGGCCCATACCCCTATTTGGTCAACCAGAGACTTAGATAAGAAGTTAGTATAGCAACTGTAGAGGCACAACACCGATCTTCTTGGTGAATTTGAATTATTTTTGTACCTTCTTTTATCATAATATAGCGTACTTATATTTTCTGAACTACCTCGACTTATGCTGCTATTATAGCCTAGTTTTGCAAGCTTATTCTTTTATCGAGCTTGTTCATGACATATGTATTATTGGGTGCACACACTAATATAATTATCTATTTAGAATCATTGTATTATGGTCTGATCAACCTTAGTGCGCTTGGTTCGCTCTTCGCATGACTACCTTACGTGGATTGAGATATATAGTTGCCTCAACTTGTTAGATGAATATACTTGCCCTCTAGACAAGTCAGAGCATATCATATCAGGTACATAACTATTCTGATATGAACATGTGAATAAAAATTTACCAAAAATAAGATTTTAATCCACAATTGCCTTGACAACTCTCTTTTGAATTCTTAAAATTGCCTTGAGCCCCGTACTTGTATTCTATCACCTTCTTTTTGAATTCTTTATTATTGTTCTCCGTCTTCCCCTATTTTGGAAAGACGAATGCTCGTGCTTGGTATAAGTTTGATACATAGAGAGTGCTAGATATACCCCATAGGCCAATCACATTACTTGGTGACTATCTTTTGTAATTACGGACATAAAACATGTAAGGTATTTTTGAGGATTGAATACCACGATTTAATAATTTAAAGAAGTTTTTCTTAAATGTATAGCCTTATGTGATAGATGGGTAAATTCTAAGTTGGGTAGAAGTGGCATTGTCAACTTGAGGTAAATTTCTGTCAGATTATGATCAAGTAAGATTAGATTGAGAGATTAAGTCATTTTAAATGTTGAGAATTTTAGGATAAGGATTAAGATGATGAAGATTTAATGAATTTTGAAATCTTGATAGTGCGGACCAAACATTTATACTTTGAGCACTTTATTTAAATTTTGAATATTGAAGGTTGAATCATCGATTTAAATTTTGAGGATAAATATATAATTTTAGATTTGAACAATTATTGAATTAAATGTAAAATCGTATAATTTGATGATTGAATTAAAAGTTGAATTTTGATTGTTGGATCACCCATTTGAAATATTGATGATAGAAATTGAATTTTAAAAAATTGAAGAGTACAAAATTCATAAGTTAAAAATAGGAATAATGTTTGATTATAATTATTTTCTAGAGGAGATTATGAAAGTTGGAGATCGTGATATAAAATTTGATGTAGGATTATTTAAATCTTGAAGATGTTATATGGATTTAACTTAAATTGGATGTTGATGATTTGAAAAATCGAGAATAGATCATGATATGTTGAATTTTGATTTAAACAGTGGTTATTTTAATTTTGAAGTCATTGCGATAGATTTAAAAAAAATATTATTTAAATTTTTGGAAGAGATTGCGATTGACTTGCCATATATATGAATGTGAAGGATAAAGCAAATCATGCCTTATTTTTTTAATTTTGAGGACAAAATTCTTTTAAGTTGGGTAGATTGTAAACTCCCTCACCCAAAAATAGGTATTATTTTGTATTTTTCGTATTTCTTGTATTTATTTTGGGTTATTTTTCAAATCAATTAAAATATAATAATTTAATTAGGATACTCCACCATGGTTTGAAATTAATAATATAGGATGGCCCCAAAATCTGTATCGCCCTTCATAGGAAGTAGCCTACACGAGAGACACTACTTGTAGGATCCTTTCGTGGCACATAAATTCGATCCCTTGGTGTTAGTATGACATTAGTGTAAAAACCATAGATTATGTGTCAAATATTTAGATATTATATACATAATTTAATTATGGTTATTTTTTTAACTCCAACTTCCTACAATTAGTATCCCATAATTTTTTGTGCCAAATTAAGCATATTTCATTTTTATTGATTTGCATAATATTTTCTATTACCTATTTTGTGGATAAATATTTAATTATTTACTTAGTTAATTAGATAATATAATTATTTAATTTATTATAACTAGATAAATATCTAATATTAATTACAAAATATTTTATAAAATATTTTGGGTGTAGTATTTATTTAAAGCCTTACAAAATAATTTTCTAGAATTTATTTCGTGTGTAAATATTATTTTTAGATTTTTATCTCATTTATATATGTGAATATATATATAAATAAATATAAGGTTAATAATAATAATAATAGTAATAATAATAATGATAATAATAATAATAATAATAATAATAATAATAATAATAATAGTAGTAGTAGTAATAATAATAATAATAATTAATAACAAAAAAATAAAAAAATAAAAAAGAAAAGAAAAAGGAAAGAAATAACAAAGAAAAAATCAAACCATTAACCTGATAACTAAACTCCTATTCAACTACCCAATTCCCAGAGAACCCCTTCCCAGAGCCCGCAGACCCTTTCCCACTCTCCTTCTCCCTATATATATATATATATATATATACATATACGTATATATATATATACATACTATATATCTCCCAAACCCTAACCCTAACTCTAAACCCAAACCCTTACCCTAGCCCAACGTCGACCCTAGCCCGGCGCCGCCGCCCCCGCGTCAACCGCCGTCGCAACCGCGCGCGGCCGCAGCCCGACCGTCCGCGCACCACGCTTGAAACATCACAATTTTTGTCCCATCTTCAAGGTGATGTATCTCCCTCAATTTTGATTATTTTTGCATGCAGTTTATTCGTGTACGTTCACAACCTAACCCTCTAGGATTTTCATTCATGCGGGACAAGTTTTCGTGTCCCGGATTGGTCAAAAAATCGACCGGAAAATGATCGAAAAACTGACCAAAATAGTTCAGAATTTTGAATCCAAAACCCCCATGTTCATGCCCATTTTTCCATCAACCTATTTATTATTTTTGAAAACTAATTAAAGAGTTTTTCTTCTCCATATAACCGAGATTTTTTTTGTTCTTTTAGTTTTGTTAATTTGTTCTATGTGTAAAATTATTCAACCTCCAAATTGACCAAAAACTTATTTTTTAAAAATATAAAAAAATTATGATACGGAGCACATTCTGCCAAACGAAACTGCCTTATCACGTACCAATTGTACCGAAAGGCGTGCATGGTATATCTGGACGTATGAGCTTTCGCAGAAGTTGATTCGGACGTGTGTGCGCATCGAAATCAACCCGTATCCGTAAAAAGACCCTGTATCGTAACTTTTATAAAATACCACACCATTTTGTATACGCTCGTCGGAATGTGATAAAACTTATGCCATTGGATTTGTGATATCACGCTGGTCCGGTGACCCAAGTTTCACCCAATTCTGAGACAGTTGACCAAGTCGCTTATTTGCGGGCTCTACGATTTACTTTTAGGGCAAATTTGTGTTCTGCTCATCGGAATCCAAAATTGGACATACCGTTGGGTTCTTATTAACGTTTAGAATTTGTTTGACCTATAATTTATCCCATTTAGAGACCTTTACCTTTGGCATATATTTCGGTGCAAAGTGGCCCACATATGGAGCCCGCTTTGACCCAAAATTACCGCTTTGCCCCTGTATCCAAATTGGACGAAAGGATAGTATTTTCTAGCTATCTCGCTTATTCTAGGAATGTTGATAATGTTTATTTCATTATCCGGAGACGTTCATTCTAATGCCATAGTTTCTGATCCATTGTGCCTGACGTTTGGACGCTTACACTTTGCAGCTTTCTTGCCAGGCAAGATACCTTGCCAAGTGTTGGGTTGCCTGTCCACCCCCACACGCAGTTGAGTTAAAGGAACTGATGCTTGAGCTATGGCAGCTGCATGTTGAGTCAGCATCATCTGGTGTATGTTCTCCATCATGGAGTGCATCTTTTTCAGTGATGTCTCCAATACAGCGATGCGCTGCTCAGTACTTCCTGATGATGAAGCCTCTTCATGTTCGTCTCCGATGGCATAGACTCCCATTTCTCTGGGTGTAACTGAGGGATCAGTATAGACCTCTGTGGAGATTGAGTGTATACTGTTAGTGTCACCTTCAGGAAACTGGCGACCCCCAGTGTCGGAATCGGAAGAATATGACGTCGATTGTCGTGACCTCGAGCGAGTATTCCGAAAGACACCTGACTCAATATTTTTAAGGAATCGGTCAAATCTCCTTTGGCTTAGAGTTCTAGAGGGGTGACGTCTCAAACTGGACCTTCCTCTAGGAATGTGCGAAGCCATGTTCACTGATGCGAATGTAGGCTCTTCTTCCTGTAAGGGCACAGAGTAGTTCAACCGGTCGAAAACTGACCGTTTTGACTTAGAGCATCAGTAATTAACTGCAACTTTAGGACTATTACAACAGTGCTCCCTAGGGGATGTAATAGACATTTTAGAAGATCTTCTGTCTTTGCGCTTCTGGATTAGAAAATTATGCAAGTCAGGAGGATTAACAGAAGAAGAAGAAGAAGAAGAAGAAGAAGAAGAAGAAGAAGGCTTATTTTGCCTTTTTACATCAGTTGGGGTGCAGAGATTGGGAATCATAACTCTCTCCCTGCCATAAGAATACAGCAGTTCAGCCATGTGAGTAGCGTACGCTCTGTCATCAGTCTGAGGAGCGTATGTTCCTGTGAACCGGGTCTTCTTTACGCTGAAAGGCTTGTCCTGGCGTAATCTGGAATTCTGCTCAGGTTGGCGTAAAGCTGAGGAAGTTCTCAACTGACCGTCAGCGTTCCGCATAATCTGGAGAGCGGGCAGATTCTTCTCTTGATGGCGTAAAAGCTGAGAGGTCGGGAAATCCGCCACTTATTTTCCCTTGCAGTGATTGCAGGGACCATCTGCCTCCTTATAGGCGGGAGGTATGTTTTTACGTGCACGGCGTGTTATAGACTTCTGAATTGGCGCTAAGGCATTGTCAGAAGCTTTGTCTACCACGTCACAGATGGGAGACAGAGTTTTACACGCGGGGCACAGAGTAGACTTCTGGGTTAGCACTGAGGCATTACTCGAAGCTTTGTCTGCCACGTCACAAACGGAAGACAGAGTTTTACGTGCGGGCCACGAAGTGGGATTCTGGATTGGCACTAAGGCATTGCCAGAAGCTCTGTCTGCCATGTCACAGACGAGAGACAGAGTTTTACACGCGGGGCACAGAGTAGACTTCTGGATTGGCACTAAGGCATTGCCAAAAGCTCTGTCTGCCATGTCACAGACGGGAGACAGAGTTTTACGCGCAGGGTGCGGAGGTTGCGATGTTACAACCTCGTTGGTCGAAGAGAGAGAGCCGGCAGGAAGGGCAGAGGATGTCCGGGGCATCCATACTTTACGCAACTTCCTATTGTCTTGGACAGAGAGGGAACGAGAGCCACCCCCTGCGCGAAGCATGTCTTCATAAGCAGATTGGTCGAATTGGACGACCAGAGTCTTCTTCGTTGATCCGACGGATACAACATCGTGTTGAGCAATGGCTTTCTCATCAGATGAGAAAGTAGTCCCCAGCAGAGTCGCCATCTTGTGTTTGATAATAAACGAAAGAAATTAAAACTAGGTTTATATGAAACCCTTTCTTTGGTTTACAAACAAGAAAAAGAAGTACAATTAATCCTATACGAGGATGTTAAGTACAAAAGTTTGATTCTGGGGAAATATTGCTATAGGAGTCTGATCTGCGGTCGATTACTTTGTCCCTTGGACCACACGATGACGAAGAAGTGTTGTAGAATATGAAAAAGAAGCTTCAAAGATTACAGGAAAGGTTGAACTCTCGTTGCCAAAGTAGTCAATCAACACTCTCTGGATATACTCTCTCTTGAATTCAACCTTTGTACGTGACTTCTCTCCTCAAAATTTGACCTCTCTTTTAAAATCTTCGACCCTTGACCTTCGTGGTCGGAGGTCTCTATTTATATGGTTCAGTCATTATCGACGTAGAAACCGAACAGCGGAGAGAGCTGTACTTTTTACACGGCGGTTATAATAACTGCCACCCTCGTATGAATGATCTTCTGAATCGGCGTGTGACGCGTGTCCCATTATGAGGTAATGGTATAATTGCTCGTCAAAGATCACGGCATGCAAGCCACGTAGGTAACTGCCCCTCACATAGAGAAGGTTGACATAAAAGCCAAATAGCTGTCTCGTTGGCGTAGAAGCCAAATAGGCATAGAAGCCAAGTAGGCGTAGAAGCCGAATAGCTGTTATGTTGGCGTAGAAGCCAAATAGCTGTCATGTTGGCGTAGAAGCCAAATAGCTATCATGTTGGCGTAGAAGCCAAATAGGCGTAGAAGCCAAGTAGTCGTAGAAGCCGAATAGCTGTTATGTTGGCGTAGAAGCCAAATAGCTGTTATGTTGGCGTAGAAGCCAAATAGCTGTCATGTTGGCGTAGAAGCCAAATAGGCGTAAAAGCCAAGTAGGCATAGAAGCCGAATAGTTGTCATGTTGGCATAGAAGCCAAATAGGCGTAGAAGCCTAGTAGGCGTAGAAGCTGAATAGTTGTCATATTAGCGTAGAAGCCAAATAGGCGTAGAAGCCTGATGCTGCATGGATAGGTAGTGTCACGCCCCGATCTCCCGCAGGCAAATCGGCCGTTCCCGCTAAGCGAGAATCACCGTGCCAGCGCTCCCGCGGAACGATCGCTTTACCCATCCGGGTGTGATGCCGCACGAGCTTTAGCCACGTCCGTGCAAGGCCGTGGTTCGTTGGCTGGCGGTAAAAGTTCTAAGCCACAGAGTCGCACAGATTGTACGAGTGCAGCGGAATCATGAACGCATAGGCGATCGGTAACAGGTTTACTGAGTCGACAATATAGCGGAAGCATGGAAACACAAGTTGAAGTAAAGCAAGCTCTTTTATTCATATTGAAGCAAGTGTTACAGGCGGCGTATAGCCGAGATTACAAGTCGCTCGAGCACTCTCTCTGAAACATAAAAGTGTGCCAAGTGGCTACATTTATGGATGATATACAGGAATATTCAGGCGATGTTCAGGCGATGTCCAACATTATGTCTTGTATATGTGCCTCAGTTCCGAACGCAGCGTTCCAAGGCTTCTGAGTTGAACTCCACGCCTTAGCACGCACGAAGGAGGCATCCGCACCGAACGAGGTTCTCCCGCACCCTGCACACAAACTGGTAGATTATCAGTACATTGAATGCACTGGTGGGGAAGCTACTCGCCCGCTCGACAAATCCAAACACGTAATATAAGTTTTGTGCACCAACTATTAAGTTATCTTTCTAGTTGCCTTAGGATCAGTTTTATGCAATATTTGAATAGCCTTACTCGTGTGGCAGTGCGCCGTGCGATATAAGAGGGAACACGGCGAGACTTACCAACTTACCAATCCTTTCCTGTCCAAGACAAACCAATGTTAAATTCCAAGCAGAAACATGTATAAGCCTTCAGGAGGCATAGCATATGCAAGCACTGCGTTATGAGTGAGATTAAGCTACGGGTGCACGAGTTACAGGAAATATCTGGTGTATTGCATACGATGATCAAGTGCTCTTTATGCACAAGTGTTGTTACAACATGATCGTTCAGTTGTTCTCGATGCGATGCAATGACTCGCACGCGGGTAGCCGCTAAGCGAGGATGACTTATCTATATGAACATGAGGTCACTGGCACGGTGCCATAGTGGACGGCGTAGTCTCTTGTCGGAATGGTGTGCAAGCAAAACAGGAGGCATTGTACCACATCCCGCTCGAAGCAGGCGACTACTCAGGAGTTCCGTCCGGATCGGATCGGTGCCAGTGCCCCAGCAACCGTCCGCGGAACTAAACCTTATTTTCCAAGTTTTCCTGTGACCAAGCAAGTCTCTAATCTTCAGGGTCTATGGTCAGACACAGGAACAAGTTTGAAGCAGGATATATATATATATATATAGAACAAGTTTTATGGAACGAGTTCAAGTCAGGATATATATATATATGGAACTTGTTGAGGCAGGATCAAGATTACTCTCAATGTTGAGTATCGGCTCCACGAGCCATTTATTCAGTACAGGACAGTATTGCTCCATGAGTTAGAATTTGGGATCACAGAATTGGTGCAAGCTCCCTGGTTCGGGAATTACCTTAGCGACCTAACGGTCCCGGATATATTCAGGTTTATTCATGCACGGAACAACTATTAGGTAGTCTTCCGAGGAGAACCTAAATGAATGCATGACAAGCATGGTATTTCACGGTCTGGGCATAGTTATGTAGCAAGCATTTAAACTAGGCAATACATAAAAGCAGGCAAGCATGCACTTGTATAACTTATGCATTCAAGTTCGCTCGGGCCCGAAGGTAAGCCGAGCGAAACCGTAAAGGGGCTTCCCGAGCGACATGATCTAGGGTCGTGCAGTGTAGGGAGTTAACAGTGCACTACTGAATATATATATGTCGTTCTACTCGAGGCATAGCGGTTCCAATTGTACGAGGCAAAGGTAACATGCGAAGGTCTGAATATATAACAATATTTCATTTCCATGTTCTAGAATAAGCAATACAAGTTGGGATTATTCCCTTAGCTAGGTGCGTTGTATTCTTATTAGCATGCAGGGGGTGATTCACCTAGCGACTAGCATGTATTATTCTGTATTTTATGTGTGCTGGCTAAGCAAAGACAAGTTCACCGTAGCCACCCACCTTAGCGATGATCCGCCTCGGTCGAGTGATACTGCGAGCGAGCCTCTGAAAGCCTAAGCCGAACTCCTGTAGGGATCAAATCTGGATAATTCCTTGCCTCAATGTGTTGCCTCGCTGAGCAAGGCAGGTCGGGACGTTTGCACTTTTACCGTTTGAATCGGCAGTCCGCTAGAGCGGAACGGGGTATTACATTATCCACCACTCAGAAAAAGTCTCGTCCTCGAGACTTCCTGAGGGTAAGCCATATTATCAAATCTTCAAATCTAGCCCAAGCGTAGCTATCGGTACCACTAGATCCATTGAAACCCAATCCCCTACTCGATGCTTATGTCGTGTTGCGTGTATACTGAGTCAGTCTCTTTTGTGCCTTGGCACGGGACAAGTTTCTTAACACGAGGCACGTTTCAATCGATCTTGGATAGCGGTCTAAGGCTGAGGCAAACTTATACAAGTCGTTATGCTTGTTCTGGAGGATTTTCACTTACACTAGCATTTGAGATCAGCATATTGCGTGTCTGGATCATGCACATATTCGAAGCGTCCCTCAAACACATGCATGTCAACCAACTTAGCGATAGCGAAGTCTTAGCACTCGAGTTTCATATTTCTTAAGTCTTGGATCATGCACATATTCGAAGCGTCCCTCAAACACATGCAGTCAACCAAACTTAGAGATAGTGAAATCGGACAAGCTACTTGCGAAAATCTCAAAGGTTTTATCCAATCCCGTATCATTTCCATTTCAACCAAGTATTGGAACTACCGTTAAACACGATCAATCTGATTCAACCGACTAGCATCCATCCATTCGGGTCAACTTAGCATACGTTATCGTTCCTAAGTCTAACCCTAAGTCTTGCTGCCCCAGTTGAGATGCTTTACACAAGCAATATGGTAAAGTCGGTAGCACAGGTTCATTCACTCGGCATAGGGTCGTCTGCCTATCACTAGGTCAGCTCACAAGGTCATAGGTACAAGTTCAAGCATATCGCGATTCATCGTACAAATTTGTCGTACGATGCTCGCCCCAATTCCTAGGGTCAAACCATTGTTTATTTACACGGGGTATTCTACCCAAGCTCGTTTCACTCAGATTTTTAAATATTGAGCACAGATTTACCTACTCTCATTAACACGTTCGTTTGCACGGGGGACGAGTCCGTTCAATAAAATCCAATATATATCCAAGTTATAGGACAAGCATAGTGGTTTGCATATTCTATCTCCTCAAATATATTTTGATAGAATCATATCCATTCCAAGCCTAGTCCACCAAGCCAAGATTTAATTCTAAACTTTAGATTATTTCTCCAAGTCGTTCAACCTGATTCACGTATTCGTTCACAAAACCCTCAAACATGATTTATTCCAGGTTCTAGGCTAACTAATCCATTGAAACATTTTTAATCACTTGCATTCAAAATTCGTCTTATGTGTCAAGCCAGAAGTCAAGACGATCCATAAGTTGTCACACCTCGGTCTCCCGTAAGTTCGACCATCCACGTTGGACGTGAGATCATCACGTCAACGCTCCCGCTGGATAATCGTCCTAATCCGAGCATGACGCATGTGCGGCATAGAGTTATGCTCGTACAAGACAAGAATGTTTGAATGTTATGGCTATCTTCGACACGATCGAGACACCTTATCCTTTAACCTTTTAATTCCTTCCAACTGTATATCCACCAAGTCAAATCCGTTTATGCAGTGATTATAGTTCGTCTTGCGAAATCATCCAACTTCGATATTACCGTTCAATACTTTCGTCTACTTATGCCATTCCTCAAGAAACAAGTTTTATGTTCGAACCCAAGTCGTTTCTATTTCAATATGTTCCATTCATCGAGTTTGTTCAGAATAATCACTGAACATGTTTCCTTGAGTCTGATCATTCCCGCCGTACGCGAATCACCACGTCGGCGCTCCCACAGGATAACCGTTCTTTTTGGGACTGATTTCGAGAGTTACCTTTCCAAACTAGATTTCAAGATTGTTCTTACAAACATCAAGCCAGTTCCATTATCGCTTATATCTCTCATCGAACCACAGTATTTATTCTCGGGCTAACTTATATTGAGCGATATTGTACTCAAGTTCAATCCTCTGGTTTCAATCCAAAATCGCTCGTACAATTCTCAATTTCCATTATGTTTTCCTTAACCAAGATTATTGGTTTCCATTTTCGAGAATTTCTATTAGATATAAGCTATATCATTTATTCAAGTTATTCTTAATATCGTTCAGTCTGACTATCACACGGGTTATGGATCCGTTTGGACATTTCTAAATGATCCATCCACCACTCGAAATCGAGTCATTCCATCAAGTTTCTTAATCGGTGCTCGCATTATCGTTAGCTTACTTACTAACTCGTTCCTTAATTTCTAGCACGATACTCAGGTTTTGCCTGATAAAATCTAATCTCATTATATATTCTGGATTGATAGTCATCCAAGCAACTATATTTGATTTTATCTTCCAACAAGAATTTTGTTCGAGCCACTTCCCATAATCAAGCATGATTCTTAATATTCGCCTAAGCGATACATCCAATGAAGTCTATCAATTTGCAGCTCTAAGTCTGACTTGTATAATTCCTGAACGATATCCAAATCTCGTTTCTAACTGGCTTGCACCAAAAGGTCTTGGTGCAAGATACTCTACACAACTTAGCCGAAAGGCTGAGTGCATAGCTAACCGTTCGGGCAATTTTTTGTTTTCGTACTAACCAGTTGGGTAAACATGTATAAGCATTTTAGGTTGCACATAATGCACGAGTCTAGCACGAATCTAATCCCATAAGGACTAGTACAGGTTGGCACAAAGGCCCTTGCAACACAATTTTATACAAGCAATCATACCATTCAAATGCAACTCTTTGAAAGTATTTAGACTTATTGTTTGGAACATCCCATCGAGTCATTGAGAGAGTGTGTGCACATAACCCACGAACGAGCTTTCGAAACAGAGATATTCAAAATAAAGTCCAAAGACGTATAGCCAGGCTCTGATACCATTCTGTCATGCCCCGATCTCCCGCAGGCAAATCGGCTGTTCCCGCTAGGCGAGAATCACCGCGCCAGCGCTCCCGCGGAACGATCGCTTTGACCCATCCGGGCGTGATGCCGCACAAGCGTTAGCCACGCCCGTGCAAGGTCGTGGTTCGTTGGCTGGCAGTAAGAGTTCTAAGCCATAGAGTCGCACAGATTATGCGAGTGCAGCGGAATCATGAACGCATAGGCGATCGGTAACAGGTTCACTGAGTTGACAATATAGCGGAAGCATGGAAACACAAGTTGAAGTAAAGCAAGCTCTTTTATTCATATTGAAGCAAGTGTTACAGGCGACGTATAGCCGAGATTACAAGTCCCTCGAGCACTCTCTCTGAAACATAAAAGCGTGCCAAGTGGCTACATTTATGGATGATATACAGGAATGTACAGGCAATATTCAGGCGATGTCCAACATTATGTCTTGTATATGTGTTTCAGTTCCGAACGCAGCATTCCAAGGCTTCTGAGTTGAACTCTACGCCTTAGCACGCACGAAGGAGGCATCTGCACCGAACAAGGTTCTCCCGCACCCTGCACACAAACTGGTGGATTATCAGTACATTGAATGCACTGGTGGGGAAGCTACTCGCCCGCTCGACAAATCCAAACACGTAATATAAGTTCCATGCACCAACTATTAAGTTATCTTTCTAGTTGCCTTAGGATCAGTTTCATGCAATATTTGAATAGCCTTACTCGTGTGGCAGTGCGCCGTGCGATATAAGAGGGAACACGGCGAGACTTACCAACTTACCAATCCTTCCCTGTCCAAGACAAACCAATGTTAAATTCCAAGCAGAAACATGTATAAGCCTTCAGGAGGCATAGCATATGCAAGCACTGCGTTATGAGTGAGATTAAGCTACGGATGCACGAGTTACAAGAAATATCCGGTGTGTTGCATACGATGATCAAGTGCTCTTTATGCACAAGTGTTGTTACAACATGATCGTTCAGGTGTTCAGTTGTTCTCGATGCGATGCAATAACTCGCACGCGGATAGCCGCTAAGCGAGGATGACTTATCTATATGAACATGAGGTCACTGGCACGGTGCCATAGTAGACGACGTAGTCTCTTGTCGGAATGGTGTACAAGCAAAACAGGAGGCATTATACCACATCCCGCTCGAAGCAGGCGACTACTCAGGAGTTTCGTCCGGATCGGATCGGTGCCAGTGCCCCAGCAACCGTCCGCGGAACTAAACCTTGTTTTCCAAGTTGTCCTGTGACCAGGCAAGTCTCTAATCTTCAGGGTCTGTGGTCAGACACAGGAACAAGTTCGAAGCAGGATATATATATATATATATAACAAGTTTTATGGAACAAGTTCAAGTCAGGATATATATATATGGAACTTGTTGAGGCAGGATTAGGATTACTCTCAATGTTGAGTATCTGCTCCACGAGCCATTTATTCAGTGCAGGACAGTATTGCTCCATTAGTTGGAATTTGGGATCACAGAATTGGTGCAAGCTCCCTGGTTCGAGAATTGCCTTAGCGACCTAACGGTCCCGGATACATTCAGGTCTATTCATGCACGGAACAACTATCAGGTAGTCTTCCGAGGAGAACCTAAATGAATGCATGACAAGCATGGTGTTTCACAGTCTGGGCATAGTTATGTAGCAAGCATTTAAACTAGGAAATACATAAAAGCAGGCAAGCATGCACTTGTATAACTTAAGCATTCAAGTTCGCTCGGGCCCGAAGGTAAGCCGAGAGAAACGGTAAAGGGGCTTCCCGAGCGACATGATCTAGGGTCGTGCAGTGTAGGGAGTTAACAGTGCACTACTGAATATATATATATGTCATTCTACTCGAGGCATAGCGGGTCCAGTTGCACGAGGCAAAGGTAACATGCGAAGGTCTGAATATATAACAATATTTTATTTCCATGTTCTAGCATAAGCAATACAAGTTGGGATTATTCCCTTAGTTAGGTGCGTTGTATTCTTATTAGCATGCAGGGGTGATTCACCTAGCGACTAGCATGTATCATTCCGTATTTTATGTGTGCTGGCTAAGCAAAGACAAGTTCACCGTAGCCACCCACCTTAGCGATGATCCACCTCGGTCGAGTGATACTGCGAGCGAGCCTCTGAAAGCCTAAGCCGAACTCCTGTATGGATCAAGTCTGGATAATTCCTTGCCTCAACGAGTTACCTCGCTGAGCAAGGCAGGTCGGGACGTTTGCACTTTTGCCGTTTGAATCGGCAGTCCGCTAGAGCGGAACGGGGTATTACAGGTAGCAGGCGTAAAGATAGCCGATTATCCTTCCTTGACTGAGGTCTTGAGCGTATTCTGGACCAAATAGCCTCATCACGCACCTTTGCCAATATAGCCTGAGTTGGCGTATTTTGAGGAGATAGCATACGGCATACTCCTATTATTGAAAATGGACAGGTCGGCGTATTTCGAGGAGATAGCATACGGCGTACTCCTATAGCTAAAAATAGCCTGATGGCGTAATGTGCAGGGATGGTGATATGGACGTATTAGACCTAATTATAGCTCACCCAGTCTTTAAAAGTAGAACCAAATTTCGTGCATTAAATGCAGAGATCTGCCCCCAACTCGCGCATTAGCTGCAGAGACGTGCCTCGAGTTCTGTACGAAGAGCAGCTTTTGACGTGGTGGTTGGTTTCGTCTCATCCTGAGCGTAAAAGCTCATGTCTGCCTGTGTAGAATAGGCAGCGTATTCCTTGAATGCGTAAACGACGTCTTATATCAAGGATTTGTCACTAAACGATAGTGTGGGACTTTGTATCGAATCATCATTACAGTCGTCCTCTTGATAGTCGTGCAGTACTCTTTGTTAGGAGTCAGGTTCACTGCGTCATCTGACAGGTTCATTCGAGGAATATGAAGAGTTTCTCGTATAACTTTCCGCTGTATTAAAAGTAGATAGATTTTTACGCCAAAGTGGCGATGTAGCAACCTTTTTACGCTAAAGTAGTCTGGAAATACTATATTACGCGGGTTGTTCTGGAGCTATATTTTATGCTGAATAGCGTTGAAGCTCTGTTGTACGCCAATGGCTCTGTAGTCATGTCTTATGCCACCCAGTGCTGGAGCTCTGTTTTACGCGGCTTCCTGCATGTTGAGGGTTTTACGCGTATAATTTCTCAGCGTATTTTTCATTCTTCTACAAGACCTCCTTCAAAGTTTTCAAATTCCTCGTAATTTAAAACACTTTGAATGAAGCATGAAACGGTCAAGTTTGACTCGTTCCGCGAGGCTGATTTCTCGACAAATATTTAGGAATTTGTTGGGATTTGGTGTGATCTCCTCTGCCTATATAAAGGCAACTGAGTTGACCTATTTTTCCCATACTTCCTTTACCACAAAGAGATGGTTGCCGAGCTTCGTCCGGTCGACTTGAGAAAGAAGAAGATCATGTTCTTCCACCATGTAAGGAGCCGTAAAAAGAGGCATCTTTGAGCAAATGTCCTCTGCAACGATGGATCATGGAAGGATATCATAGCTTCCTTTGATTGGGATGATCAGCAATTTCATATGACGATTCATCCAGGAGAGAGGAAGGTAGCATTTGGCCACACAGCTTGCAAGTTGTATTCTCTTCCATCATGGCGCTGGACGAGGGTAGGCAGTTTGGCCCTGTCTTCCAGTATTGATTTGGGTCTGAACCCCCAACACAATTCTAGGGCATGCCTACCATGGCGTATGGAGAATGGCTTGAATAATTTATACAAGCCCAGTTTTGTATCCTTCCGCCATTTATCATTTTCGTTAATCGGCCACGGAAACTGATTAACTGCTAAAGAAGACGAAAAAATATCTCCACCAATATGAGAACCTGGCAGAACAGATTATCGGCGTGATCTTAACTAAGAATGAGAAACCCTTTGTAGAAAAAGGATTTCCATCATATGTAATCATGAAGATAAAAAACCCTTTGTAGACTGGATTTTCATCATATATAATCATGATTAAATATAATTATCTTCTTTTATGCATCTGATGATTCGCCATATTTGCTGTGAGGAAGTCTGAATATATGCAGCTTCAGCACGTCTGAATAATTTTATGCCGACTCTGATAAAATGATTATTTGATCTCGTCCCGTCTTTTACGCATAACTGAAGACACGTAGAAAGCTTTATAGCATTAAGTTGAATGTCCAAACTGTCATGCTATTTTGAACGAGGAGTCGCGTAGAATTCTGAACTGTCACTTCTCTAATACGGAGAATTCTTGTTCAGACTATCATCTTCAAGAATGGTTTCCCAAAAATCCCTTGGAATAGGGCAAGAATTGTCTGTCGACTAAGCCATACTTGAACTTTTTTTGGAAAAGATTCTGACTGGACTTCGGATGAACTTCCAATCGACCCAAGAAGAAGAGTCATCTTCAATGCTGAACTCTGTATATTTTGGGCACTTGGAATATTTTATAGCCAATAAGGAGCATTTTCTGCGTAAACCCTTGCATTTGGCCATCTGTAGCTTTCGAGCGTAGAATCATAGATTTGTAGCCTCTGAGCGTAAAAAGCTTCCGAGCGTAAAATCATAGATTTGTAGCCTCTGAGCGTAAAATCATAGTTTTGCAGCCTCTCGAGCATAAAAGCTCCTGAGCATAAAAGCATCCGAGCGTAAAACCATAGATTTATAGCCTCTGAGCGTAAAATCGTAGATTCGTAGCCTCTTGAGCGTAAAATCATAGATCTGCTCTGGGCGTAAATTCTTGATCCACTGACTGTCCGTCTTCTTTTTCAAATGATAGGCTAACGTGGTCCCCAAATGATAACCGAATATTAAATATCGAATTTGGTTAGGAATTCGAAGAGTTATCCGAACTCTATAAATAGCCCAAGGTCCTGAGAGAGAAAACTTTTATCTGTCTTCACAAAAACCCTAGCTTTTCAAGAACCTTTCTTCTTCGTTTCTTCTTTGAGAACTTAGAATCACCATGGCCCCTAAACAGGCTTCCACTGCTAAGGGAAAGAAGGTTTCTTCCTCTTCTCGATCCTCTGCTCAAGCGCGAGCAACTCCCATTAGGCTGAACGAGCCTCGATCGGAATGCGGCGCCCCTCCGTTGAGTCATGCTCCGGATGTCATAGGTAAAAGGACTTCGAGGAAGAATAGAGGACTTTTTGCACACGTTGTACGTGTATGCGAACCAATCGCCCATATTTCTAATGTGTCAGCGTAAAACCATCTTTTTGCAGTCTAGCGTAAAAAGCTCAAGCTGTCAAAATTTGGCGTATACTACAGACTTTGAGTTTTATACGCTGGATGAAAATTCTAGCGTAAAAACTTAAATTTTGGCAGTCTGGCGTAAAAGCACAGACTGTTAAGTTTTGGCGTATACTGCCAACCTTGAATTTTATGCCTCGAAAATAGGTTCTGGTGTAAAAACTCAAGTTTTTGCAGTCTTGGCGTAAAAAGCACAGACTGATAATCTTTGGAGCAAACTGCAAGAGTGTAATATCTAGTGTAGAAACTGACTTGTTCTCTTGTATTTTGTAGTAGACTTGCAGATCCCTCTCTTGGCTGAGGTGATGGGCTCTGCTGCCGGGATGCTGAACTCGAACTATTTGGAGGACTTGTCGTATGTGACATTCCCCATTTCTGGAGCTAATTACCCTGAAGAGAAGGGAACCCTGATATCGTCCCAAGGAGAGCGCATGCTGCTGAGTATGATTAGTGGGGAGCCCCTGACATAGATAGACGGGACGGAGTATAAGAAACCGAATTTCTTATTTAGGGATGTTATTGACAAGCAATCCCAGACCAAGCCCAAGAAGGAGGACTGGGTGGTCACTGTTGAGGGCACGGTCATGTATTTGCCGAAGATGCCCAGGGATTACCCTATCTCGGCCTTTTTTTATGCCACACATCCTAGGAAGATGATGTGGGTGCTGACTTCCGATCTTCACGGTCGACCGGGAAAGATTTTATACAACAAGGGAGGCGACCGGAGGCCTATATGAGCCGTCCTTTAGGTCCTGTTATGCCTTTAGGGGATTGCTGCCTGGTAGTGTCCCGAGTGAGGACACTTTATTGATCTAGCCGGTTCAGATATCGACCTCCTGCAATGACTTCATGGGGCAGGGAGGAATGTACCCCAGAGTTAATCCTCGTACCAGTGGATGGCTTAGCCCGAGGAATCTTCGATGGGCTAGTTTGACTGCCTGGGCCCTAAAGCACTTCCAGGTAGAGCTGGAAAGTATTGGCTTGTTTGCGGCCGTGAGTGCCACAAGTGTTGGGTTGCCTGTCAACCCTAACTTGTTCTTAGCCTTGATGGAGCGATATAATTCGCTCACTGGGACTTTTGCCACTCTGCTGGGGGAGTTGGGCTTAGCCCTTCATGAGATGGCATAGATTTCAAGGCTGCCAATGGGGGACGCTCCTTATGAAGAGTATGTCCCTACAAACAGGGAGTTGAGGGATACAAACCCTCGGGCAGTGGCAGCATATCAGGAGCTAATGAGCCACTACCTTGCTTGCACCACTTTCTATAAGGAGCCGTCTGATTTGGCTCAAATCAACAAGTGGGCAACATACCTCTTCTTCCACCAGGCTAGAAATGCTAAGCCGAACAAGGTGGTAGATAGCCAAGATAGGCCCTTGAACCTCCTGAGCATGCTCAATGCTGACACGGTCGACGACCTCATCGAAGATGCAGGGGCTCCGGATCATATTTTTGACGAAAAGATAGGGGGTTACCCTGTAGGCACAAAAGCCTTTAGTTATATAAGGCATTGCCGGAAGCCTCTGTCAAAGGAAGCTCAATTGGCTGGCTTTCTTTCCGTCTGGCTACGTTGCTGGGTAGTGTCGGGCATCGCGTCTGCGGATCGCATCCATCGTAACACTTTATGGCCCGCAGTATGTTTGGTATTTGGAGCAAGACTGGGCTTGCTTCCAGCTATGGTATGTAGAATACAAGCAGGTCTGAGGGCCCTTACTGATGGGTTGCTCACTGATGAGATACAGCGAGAAAGCTTTCCCAGGGTAGAATTACCATTCCTATATCTGATGGGATGGTTAATTCTTCATAACACCCGGGTGATGTCATCCGGTTCCGCCAGCAGTTCAGGAAATATCTTCTTATTGAATTACAAGAATTTCTCTTGGAACGTGACGACCGTCACAGATTGCCGACGGGCGTTAAACATAGCCCACAGCTGGAAGATCTTCTGTATCATTCCCCCAGTACACATCAATCAACAGGGGAGGAAACTCAAGAATAAAGGTCATGGGAGAACCATTCTTTCTCCTGAAGCCTTCTACTGGTTGGTCTGCATTAGACCTTCCCACTTGCTGTATAGGAGTGAGGACCATTGCTTCTTGGAGCCCTATTTGCCCAGTCGGTTTGCCAGGCAGTTTGGGTATGACCAATTGCATGTGGGGAATGCCATAACCAGCTTCAAATCCAGAGGTGGACTTATTGATGGAGCCAGAGGGTGGCGATATTTCATCACAAGATGTACTGGTGTAACTTTTATCGCGCCCACGACTTCTCTCTCCATGGAGCTGCGCATCCTCCACTCGTATACGCAGTTCTATGTGTCTAACAATACCTTCTATCGCGATTTTGATGTGCGTAGAAGTTTTAGGATGCCTTTCCATAGGTCCACTGGAAGGGAGGATGTTCCGTCTATTTCCTCGGATGAGAATGAAGACACCACCGGGGCAGACGAATTCTTAACGACAATACCGAGAGGCGTAATAGCTCCGCCTGCAGAGCCTCTCGTTATCCCCCATAAAAGGAAGGCTTTCGCTCCGAAGGAGCCTTCTCCCGACAAGAAGAAGATTGCCAGAGGTCCTAAAAGGGCTTATACCATGGAGGCTTCTAGGAGCAAGCCTGTTGCTTCCCCCGTTAGGGACAATTCTTTGATCAGAGGTCCTTCGCCTTTTAGAGAGGGAACCTCTATAGTTTCGGCCGACAGTGCCGAAGATTCTTTGCTCGAGATCGCTGCTGCTACTATTGCTTCAGGTAGTGCTACGAGATCGCCTACAAGATCGAGCATTTTAAGAATACCTTTATCCAGACCAATAATGGGAGTAACCCCTACCTCGTCTGTAAGTATTTCCAGTGAGATTCCACCCGATGAGCCTCGAGTGGATCTTGGTGACGACTGGGAAGACTACCCTCCAATGTCAGTTGGTGCACCCTCTTCCCCAGGTATGACAACTCGCTTAGCATCATTAAGAAATGATTTAGCTGTACTGACTGCGGACGCGACATATATACCATCGGCCGTGGGTAAATGTCATCTTTTATGCCTCTTTTAGGAAAATTAACATCAAGTTGATATTAACTTTCTCTTGTCTTCTTTTCAGGGGAAGACATCTCAGGGGAGGGCGGAGTCGACGCAACCTTTGACTTTGTTGCAGCTTCTGCCGATGAAACGGCGGTGTTCGACCTTGAAGAGGCAATATTTTTGGGTGCTGTCTCGACAACAGCAATCCAGATATCATCAGAGGAGGATGAGCCTGTCATCACGATTGTTCCTCCTTTGTTGAGTACGCCAGCAACTTCAACCATTGCTGGTGTACTTTCTTTTGTAGCGCCATCTTTAGAGGCGACGGTTGTGGCGACATCCTCCGCGATCATTCCTGGAAGACGATTTCTCGATATCGCAGCCACTCCTAGCATGCATCCGGTCTTCGATATGCTGATTAAAAATTATACCAGCCTATTCTACCGCTGTTTAAAGGAGTTGATTTCCATGGTGCTGGAGAAGAACATGAGCTTTGATAATCTGCTGGCATCCTCCCAGCTTGCGATAGCGCCGATCAGAAATTTCAACGACGCTGGACGAGTTGATGCTCTGGAGCAAATAGTTAATGGTTTAGAACAACCCATTAACGAATATTTGCAAGTATCTCGAGGCAACATCGATGATATGATCTAGGCCGAATATGACTCCTTGACTGCGAAGCTTACTGAACAGATGGAATCTCTGAACAAATCCATCCAGATACAGCAACGAGAGATGGATGCAGAGCAGGCCGTCTTGGAGGAGGTTATCCCTCAGCTAACCCAGTGCGAGGTCAAACATGAGGGAAATAAAGCGAGGGTCCGTAGATTGGAAGCTAAGCTCGCTAAGGCAAAGGAGTGGGCTCGCACTTCAGCGGCAGCTCAAGATGTATTAAAGGGCCGAATGGATACAGGTCGGCAGAACTTGGCACATATGGGTGTCATTCGTGCCAATTTTGTTCATGCTTGGTCTGAACTATCCCTCTTGAGTGATGACGAGGCACGACTGGAGCAGGCTCGCGCTAACATCTTGGACTCTAGGAATAAGAGGATGACCGCTCTGGCGTAACAGATTCGTGATTTGACTGCTCCTCCCCAATAATGTATTTTTTGCTTCTTTTTGTAACTTGCTCTTTCTAGAGATAATAAAGAGACTTTATCTGACTTGGGTGGACCCATCATTTTTGAATATAAATGACAGGTTAGGATGAAAGTGATATCAGAGGTAATATGGATGTGATATACTTTCGGTAAGCTTCAGCTGGATATATCTATTCAGAGGTTATATGGACATGATAGAATATGACCCAACTAAATTTGTATACAAAACTCCATCAGAGGTAATATGGACGTGATAGGTTTTGAAGTTCCAAATTAGTTAGACATGTCTATTTAGAGGTCATAATAACATGATAGAATGTGGTCCAAGTAGTCTTTGTACGTAGTATCATCAGAATAAGATCTTTACCATACTCCGTTTAAACAAGAAAGATTAAGCATAATACTTCTTCAGAAATTTGCCATTGATAGGAGCCATTATCAGATCTCTGTTAGGCTTGGCTAATCTGTAGGCGCCATTTGAGAACATCGTCTCGATCACATAAGGGCCCTTCCATTTGGGCTGGAATTTATCCTTACTCTTATGCGTAATGATCATTGGCCTCTTCACAGCTAAAACTAGCTCACCAACTTTGAACACTCTTTCCTTCACTTTTTGATTAAAAGCTCTGGAAATGCGTGCCTGGTAGAATGTAATACGCTGTTGAGCTTGAATGCGTTTCTCGTCTAATCCTTCTAGCTCTTGAAGCCGTAGTCCATCATTATTTTCTCGAGTCAACTCATTAGCCACTGCTATTCTGAGTGATGGGATTTGGATTTCAATGGAGAGAACTACTTCACACCCGTAGACTAATGAAAATAGGGTATAACCCGTCGGTGCTCGTACCGTTGTGCGGTATGCCCAGAGGCACTCTCCCAGCTTCTCATTCCAATCTCTTTTGTTCGAAGAGACAAACTTTTTCAAGAGTTTGATAATGGTTTTGTTGAAGGCTTCCACCAAACCATTAGCAGCCGGATTATATGCCGTAGAGGCCATATTTTGTATCCGATTCTTATCGCAAAATTGGTGAAACGCTTGGCTGATGAATTGAGGCCCATTGTCATGAATTATCCTTCGGGATATCCCAAAGTGATAAATGACATGGTGCTTGATAAAGCTGATCACGTTGGATGTCTTTACCTCAGCAAGGGGGATCGCTTCCGCCCATTTAGAGAAATAATCGGTGATAGCCAATATGAAACGATGTCCTCTAGAAGATGACGGGTGAATAGGACCAATGATGTCCATACCTCATGCTTTGAAGGGCCATGATGCAATGGTAGGATGTAGATACTCAGAAGGCTGATGTATAAAATCTGTGTGAACCTGACAGGCTTTGCACTGTCTTGCATATTTTACTGCATCTACAATCATAGTAGGCCAGTAGTAGCCCATCCTCCTGATACGATCATGTAGCATAGGACCGGGTTGATGTGCTCCACATACGCCATCGTGAGCTTCACGGATAACCCGCTTCGCATCATCATCGGAGAGACATCGTAGTAGTAGTCTATCGTATGTTCGACGATATAGACTTTGTGAAGAAGTGTCAAAGTAGAAGTGTAATGATTGTCTTTTGATAGATACTGCTTCTTTAGGATCCTCTGGTAAGATTTCGTATGCCACAAAATCTATAAAGGGACTTCTCCAGTCTCTCTTAGAAGGAACCATTTTCACGGCGTAGCTGCATTCCAGGTGAAAGTTATTTTTCACACAGAATAAATCTCTGTTAAAAAGGATCACCGAATTCTGCCTCCTTATAGGAATGGCTAGATCTGCAGCTAAACTGGCCAGAGCATCAGCTTCCAAATTTTGAGATCTAGGCACATGTTCTAGGAAGAATCCTTTAAAAGACATGGCTATCTCGACCGTAGCTTGGTGATAAGGAATGAGGTCTGGATTGCGGACTTTATATACTCCTCTGACTTGATTGACAATCAGCTGGGAATCACCAAAAGCTTCCAGGTATTCGACCTCTAGTTTTTTAGCGACTTGAAGCCCGATTAATAGAGCATTATACTCCGCCATATTATTAGAGCAGGGCTCGCTAAGAGAATAAGCTCGGTAGATGATGAGTTTATCAGGAGTTACCAGGATAATTCCTACTCCTGAAACCACGTTTCCTTTGGGACCGGTCCTGGAGGCACCATCAAAAAATAGTTGCCATATATCACTTTCCATTGTAGAGTTACATTCTGCAACTTCGTCGGGAATGTCCTCGTATAGTTTGGAGGTTTTCGGAATTGGATGAGCAGCTAAGAAATCAGCCAAGGCCTGACCCTTTATGGACTTCTGAGGGACGTACACCATATTATAAGGTGTTTATAACATCGCCTAAGTCGTGAGTCAGGAATTAAGGATGCTCGGCTTGTTCATCAGTACCCGAAGAGGATTGATCCTGAAGATGATATAAATAGTTTGGCCCGTGAGGTAATATCGCATCTTCTGAATGGCAAACATTAGGGCCAAGCATTCTTTTTCTACTGGATTGTACCGGTGTTCAGCTCCGACCATCATCTTGCTTAGGTAGTAAATAGCCTGTTCATTACCTTCATCGTTCTTCTGTGCGAGGAGAGCTCCCAAAGAATGATCCATTGCTCAAATATACAGCAAAAATGGTCTACCTATGACGGAAGGCACCAGAACTGGAGGATTAGTGAGATAGCGCTTGATATCATTAAACGCTTGCTGACAGGCTTCGTCCCATACAAAGGATACACCTTTCTTCATCAGACGGGAAAAAGGTTGACATCTTCCAGAAAGGTTGGATATGAATCTCCTGATATAAGCTAGACAACCTTAAAATCCCCTGAGTTCCCTTAGATTATGGGACGGTCGCATCTCTAGGATAGCCTTCACTTTATCAGGGTCGACTTGGATGCCTTTGGTGGTAATGACAAATCCCAGGAATTTGCCACGGGATACACCGAGAAAGGACTTTGTTGGGTTCATTTTGAGTTGATATTGGCGCATCAACTCGAACACCGTCTTCAAGTCTTGGATATGAGTACCCTTGAGGCAGCTTTTGACAGCTATAACATCTACGTAACACTCCACTATTTTGCGTAGATGCTCATAGAATATGTTACTCATGGCTCGCTGATATGTAGCCCTGAAATTCTTCAATCCAAAGGGCATGACTGTGTAGCAATATACCCCAGTGGTGTACGGAAGGCAGTATGCTTCTCATCTTCAGGATGCATCTTGATCTGATTATACCCTGAGAATCCTTCCATGAAAGACATACGTTCAAAACTGCATGTATTATCGATCATGACGTCTGTGATGGGAAGAGGGAACTCATCCTTGGGGCAGGCCGCATTGAGATCTTAGAAGTCGATACAAATGCGAACTTTCCCACTTTTCTTCATGACTGGGACAATGTTGGCGACCCAATTGGGATGTTGTTCTTCCCTGATGAACCCGCAGGCTATCAACTTCTTGATTTCAGCTTCAATGGCATCCATCATATCCAGGCGGAACTGGCATTGGTGCTGCTTTACAGGTTTTGAATTGGGCAGTATGTTGAGCCTATGAGTAGCCACTTTTGGATCAAGACCTAGCATATTCTTATAATTCCACGCAAAGACGTCGATATATTCTTTTATCAGCTGGATTATCTCTTTCCTTTCTTCTTCGGAAAGATTGTTACTGATAAATATCAGCTTTGGCAAAAGTTCATCCCCAACATCGATTTGGATAACTTTATCTTCAGTGGGCGGTTCTCTCTGCTCGAACCGGAGTTCCCATTGCGTATCCATTTGCTGTGCCCAGGAGTCATTTTCAAACAGTTTAGATTTCTGTTCGTCTGCTTTGAGAGAATCTGTCAATACCGTATTTGCTGACAATACTCATTCAAGATCAGCATATGAGTCGGAGGACGACGAAACCTCCTGAGAAGAGGAAATAGAATCCTCACTTGACTCAAAAGTTGCAAAAGATGTGACATTCCCTAACCCGAAGTGAGTTCATTGATGGTAGGGATCGCCATGCAACAGCATTCGTCTGCCTTTCCCATAGTTGAGGCCTGGCTCTGACTTCAGGTCATAACCCATGCTTTGTATAATCTTCAAAACTTGTGGGCTATATCTGTGAACCTGTATTTTACCGATATCGACATCGTGAGAATCTTCTTATACAATTGGTCTGCTCTGCATGCGACCAAAGACTATTGGGTGCTGATGGCTGCGAGTAGGCGGGATAATAAAGATAGAATCTTTATGTGTCCCGTATGTCGTGATGACATTAGATATTGACGCTACCTTCCACACATAAGGATGATAGGAGTCTATAGCATCCAGGAATTTTTGTGCTATAGGCTCTATATCGTTATGACGGGAGTATTCCTGATTTGGAAACTGAGCATCAGAATACTGGAAAAGAGAATCTTTATTATCGTCAGAAACCATGTTCCCGGTTGTATTTACATCAGTCGGCTGCGTGCTGCGCCAAAGGTCGATGACCAAAGGCGGAGGCTTTTGGTTCAGAGTGATTACTAGGGGATCACTTCCTCCTCCTGATTTGGTTTTGTCCAAGTGGATAGCCATGGGCTCCATGACTTTCGAACGGGTAGTCCGCCCTTTCACCTAAATTGACAGAGGTTGCTCAGCAGATGGCTCTCCTGGCTCCCGGTGGAATTTCTCCTCCATCTTGCCTGACACCTCCTTCATGTAGTCTTGGGTGTACAATATGGCATCGAAATAATAGAACTCAACCCCTTTGAACGGGTTGAGGTCAGCAAACTCCATTTTTACTGTCCCTTGGGCATCTACATATTTGAAGCATTGATGTAGAGTCAAAGGAACAATATTGTGATCGTGGATCCATGGTCTGCCTAGCAGAATATTGTAGGACACCTCTAAATCGATGGCGTAGCAGGTAGCCACTGATCTAAGGTCACCAATCTGGATCCTCAGACGAATCTTCCCCAGCGGCTTACTTTTTCTAGCGTTGAAGCCCACAATTGTAGTGGTGGTGTAAGCCAGTTCGCTTGTAGGAATCCTTAACGGCCTGAGTAGACTATGAGGAATGATGCTGATCGACGATCTCGGATCTATGTGAATCCGGTCTACCTCCATGAAACCGATGTATCCGGTGTAATAGAGGGGCTTGTCATGCTTGTTATGTTTTAACAGCATATCTTCTTGAGTGAAAGTGATATTGGGGACCACTTCCATTATGCTATGGCACTGAGAACATGCCACAGGATCTTTGTCCGGAGACTTAAACTGAGTCAAGCATACATTCGCCTGCATTAAAGCTTCAATCAGGACTTGACGAGTGTCTTTGGAAAGCCTGAGTAGCTCAAAAATGGACAGTCTGGCTGGGGTATTAGCCAATTGGGCCAGGATGTCGAAGTTATAAGGCTTCTCCAAACCTTTGTTTTGAATATTCTTTAAAGGTTTGTCAAAACAAACTTCTTTTTGCTTGCCCTTGTCCGCCAAAGTTGGTCTGGAAGGACCTGCCTCTGGTATGACAGGTTCGGGTTCTGGAAGTTTGACAGCTGAAGCGTCCGCCGTTGCATCTTCCTGATTTCCTCTATAGTCTTTGAGGTAGGCCTTCCCTGAACGGGTTCCAGTAGCCAAAGCCTCTTCATCTGATGTCGAGGATATTGCAATCATATGGCATGGTTTGCACCTTGAGTTCTTTCGGGACTTAGCCTTAGCAGCTTGAGTCTCTTCCTCAATCTCAGGCACCAGATCAGGATGAACCCACATAATCTCACCACGCTGGGTAATTAGGGGTACCAAGTCATGGTTTTGACCCCTGGCCGGAGGGAGATTAACAGTGTTCATCATTGTCCGAAAAATAGGTACTACAATATCCGGGACTTCTTGAGGGGGCAGATCACCGAATTGGAGAGAGATCATATTGGCGGTGACCATCTTGTCACTGTTGTGTAGAGTGATGGCCTTGGCGTCGATCATCTCCTGGATCTTCCTTTTTAGTATATAACACGCCTTGGTAGGGTGATGTATATACCTATAGAAAATGTAATACTTAGGATTATTGGTACTGCCGACTTCATTGGGCCACTTTACCTCGGGAAGGGTGAGCTTGCTACTTTTGACTAGACAGTTGAATATGCTCGGAATATCGTCGTCGTCAAAAGAGTATTCTTTCTTAGGCCTAGAAGTCCCAGGATTCATTTGCGTAGTCCCAGTAGTATGTTGTCTGGGCGTGTTGATCGCCATAGCTTCTTTTCCTTTGGAACCACGAGGATGGTCGCTATTGGAGGATGACCTCTTCCCTCTATTAGAGGTAGAGATCATGATTCCATTGTCATGCGCCTTCCGACTGTTGTCTTCAGCGGCAACCGCTGAGATAATAAACGAGGGCCAATCATGGAACTGATATAGTCCTGTGAACACCGAGATAAGGAGAAGCAGGTTCTTTCTGCAAATGTCCACCAAGGCTGAATCCGAAACTCCGGGAGGCATCTGCAAAGTAGCTTGACGAAAATATTCGATAAAAGTACGAACGCTCTCTTTCTCCTTCTGCTTCACTTCGATGAGCGAGGACATAGACATATCCATCCCTCCTTTGTAGAATCGAGCGAAGAACAGAGTCTTGAAATCTTTAAAGAAAGTAATACAATTGTCCGCAAGACTACGGTACCATTGGTAGGCCACTCCAAATAGACAGCCCTTAAATACTCGAGTGAGCAGAGCGTTATTCCCTTGCAGCAACATCGTCATCATACTGAAGTAGTTCATGTATTTACTTGGTAACGTCTTTCCCTCGAACAAAACCATAGCCTATGGTTTATATTTTGGAGGGAAAGGGATCTCGTCCCAGATGGCCGGGTAAGGCTGGTTGATGCCCAACTTCTTGAGTTGATCATTGTGCTTCAAGGTATCAAATTGGGCTTTTAATTCCTGAACTGCCTGCATAGGATCTTCAGCTGGGAAAGGGACCACAGAGAGGTGAGAGGTTGGTTGTATTGTAACTCCAACAGGAGGCAATACATTCTCCGGGTTCAGAGGTGGAGGAGCCGTTGACTCTTGATTAGGAGCTGGCTCCTGGCTTGTATTGGATGGTGGGATGTCCCCCCCCCCCCCACACGTAGTTAAGTTAGAGAAACTGATGCTTGAGCTATGGCAGCTGCATGTTGAGTCAACATCATCTGGTGTATGTTCTCCATCATGGAGTGCATCTCTTTCAACGATGTCTCCAATACAGCGATGCGCTGCTCAGTACTTCCTGATGGGGAAGCCTCTTCATGTTCGTCTCTGATGGCATAGACTCCTATTTCTCTGGGTGCTACTGAGGGATCAGTATAAACCTCTGTGGAGATTGAATCTATGCTGTTAGTGTCACCTTCAGGAAACTGGCGACCCCCAGTATCGGAATCGAAAGAATATGACGTCGATTATTGCGACCTCGAGCGAGTATTCTGAAAGATACTTGCCTCAATATTTTCAAGGAGCCTGTCAAATCTCCTTTGGCTTGGAGTTCTAGAGGGGTGACATCTCGAACTGGACCTTCCTCTAGGAATGTGCGAAGCCATGTTCACTGATGCGAATGTAGGCTCTTCTTCCTGTAAGGGCACAGAGTAGTTCAACAGGTCAAAAACTGATCGTTTTGCCTTAGAGCAGTAGTAATTAACTACAACTTTATGACTATTATAACAGTGCTCCCTATGGGATGTAATAGACATTTTAGAAGATCTCCTGTCTTTGCGCTTCTGGATTAGGAAATTACGTAAGTCAGGAGGATTAACAGGAGGAGAAGAAGAAGAAGGCTTATTTTGCCTTTTTACATCAGTTAGGGTATGGAGATTGGAAATCATAACTCTCCCTGCCATAAGAATACAGCAGTTCAGCCATGTGAGTATCGTACGCTCCGTCATCAGTCTGAGGAGCATATATTCCTGTGAACCGGGTCTTCTTTACGCTGAGAGGCTTATCTTGGCGTAATCTGGAATTCTGCTCAGGTTGGCGTAAAGCTGAGGAAGTTCTCAACTGACCGTCAGCGTTTTACGTAATCTGAAGAGCGGGCAGATTCTTCTCTTGATGGCATAAAAGCTGAGAGGTCGAGAAATCTGCCACTTATTTTCCCTTGCAGTGATTGCAGGGACCATCTGCCTCCTTATAGGCGGGAGATATGTTTTTATGCACGCGGCACGTTGTAGACTTTTGAATTAGCGCTAAGGTATTGTCAGAAGCTTTGTCTGCTATGTCACAGATGGGAGACAGAGTTTTACATGCGGGCGGTGGAGTAGACTTCTGTGTTAGCACTGAGGCACTACCCGAAGCTTTGTCTACCACGTCACAAATGGGAGACAGAGTTTTACGTGCGGGACGCGGAGTGGACTTCTGGATTGGCACTAAGGCATTGCCAGAAGCTCTGTCTGCCACGTCACAGACTGGAGACAGAGTTTTATGCACGGGGCACAGAGGTTACGATGTTACAACCTCATTGGTCGAAGAGAGAGAGCCCGCAGGAAGGGTAGAGGATGTCCGGGGCATCCATACTTTACGCAACTTCCCGTTGTCTTGGACAGAGAGGGAACGAGAGCCACCCCCTGCGTGAAGCATGTCTTCATAAGAAGATTGGTCGAATTGGACGACCAGAGTCTTCTTCGTTGATCCGACGGATACAGCATCGTATTGAGCAATAGATTTCTCATCAAATGAGAAAGTAGTCCCCAGCAGAGTCGCCATCTTATGTTTGATAATAAATGAAAGAAATTGAAACTAGGTTTATACGAAACCCTTTCTTTGGTTTACAAACAAGAAAAAGAAGTACAATTAATCCTATACGATGATGTTAAGTACAAAAGTTTGATTCTGGGGGAATATTACTATAGGAGTCTGATCTGCGGTCGATTACTTTGTCCCTTGGACCACACGATGACGAAGAAGTATTATAGAATACGAAAAAGAAGCTTCAAAGATTACAGGAAAGGTTGAACTCTCGTTGCCAAAGTAGTCAATCAACACTCTCTGGATATACTCTCTCTTGAATTCAATCTTTGTCCGTGACTTCTCTTCTCAAAATTTGACCTCTCTTTTAAAATCTTCGACCCTTGACCTTCGTGGCCGGAGGTCTCTATTTATAGGGTTCAGTCATTGTCGACGTAGAAATCGAAAAGCGGAGAGAGCTGCACCTTTTACGCGGCGGTTATAATAATTGTCACCCACGTATGAATGATCTTCTGAATCAGCGTGTGACGCGTGTCCCATTATGAGGTAATGGTATAACTGCTCGTCAAAGATCACGGCATGCAAGCCACGTAGGTAACTGCCCCTCGCATAGAAAAGGTTGGCATAAAAGCCAAATAACTGTCTCGTTGGCGTAGAAGCCAAATAGGCGTAGAAGCCAAGTAGGCGTAGAAGCCGAATAGCTGTTATGTTGGCATAGAAGCCAAATAGTTGTCATGTTAGCGTAGAAGCCAAATAGGCGTAGAAGCCAAGTAGGCATAGAAGCCGAATAGTGTTATGTTGGCGTAGAAGCCAAATAGCTGTCATGTTGGCGTAGAATCCAAATAGCTGTCATGTTGGCATAGAAGCCAAATAGGCGTAGAAGCCAAGTAGGCGTAGAAGCCGAATAGTTGTCAAGTTGGCGTAGAAGCCAAATTGGCGTAGAAGCCTAGTAGGCGTAGAAGCCGAATAGTTGTCCTGTTGGCGTAGAAGCCAAATAGGCGTAGAAGCTTGATGCTGCATGGATAGGTAGCAGGCGTAAAGATAGCCGATTATCCTTCCTTGACTGAGGTCTTGAGCGTATTCTAGACCAAATAGCCTCATCATGCACCTTTGCCAATATAGCCTGAGTTGGTGTATTTTGAGGAGATAGCATACGGCGTACTCCTATTGTTGAAAATGGCCAGGTCGGTGTATTTCGAGGAGATAGCATACGGCGTACTCCTATAGCTGAAAATAGCCTGATGGTGTAATGTGCAGGGATGGTGATGTGGACGTATTAGCCCTAATTATAGCTCACCCAGTCATTAAAAGTAAAACTAAATCTCGTACATTAAATACAGAGATCTGCCCCCATCTCGCGCATTAACTGTAGAGACATGCCTCGAGTTCTGTACGAAGAGCAGCTTTTGACGTGGCGGTTGGTTTCGTCTCATCCTGAGCGTAAAAGCTCATGTCTGCCTATATAGAATAGGCAGTGTATTCCTTGAATGCGTAAACGACGTCTTATATCAAGGATTTGTCACTAAACGACAGTCTGGGGCTCTGTGTCGAATCATTATTACAGCCGTCCTCTTGATAGTCGTGAAGTACTCTTTGTCAAGAGTCAGGTTCACTGCGTCATCTGACAGGTTCATTCGAGGAATACGAAGAGTTCCTCGTATAACTTTCCACTGCATTAAAAGCACATAGGTTTTTACGCCAAAGTGGCGATGTAGCAACCTTTTTACGCTGAAGCAGTCTGGAAATACTGTATTACGCGGGTTGTTCTGGAGCTATATTTTACGCTGAATAGCGTTGAAGCTCTGTTGTACGCCAACGGCTCTGAAGTCATGTCTTACGCCACCCAGTGCTGGAGCTCTGTTTTACGCGGCTTCCTGCATGTTGAGAGTTTTACGCGTATAATTCCTCAGCATATTTTTCATGCTTCTACAACGCTGTGTAAACCCCCTCACCCAAAATAGATATTTTGTGTGTATTTTATATTATTATATTTATTATAGATTATTTTAAATATTAAATAACTTTAGAGTATTCTCTTAGTTAATTAGAAAATAAAATTTTTAATATATTTACTTATATAAATATTTATTTAGAATCATTTTTAGACTATTTTAGATTTTTGGAGATTTTTCTAGAATTTTTAGGTAATTAAAACATAGGGAACGTAAATTTTTAGGACTTCTATGATTTACTATGAGATCATACTTACATATTGTTCCTACCAAATATTTATTTTAGGTTAAAATATTTAATTATATTTTTTGTAGTTTATTTAGAATTTTAAAAAATTTATTTAGATTTTTGAAATTATTTAGGATTTATTTTGATATATATAGTCTTAATATTAGATAAATGCTAATTTGGTGTGAATAGATATTAATAAGATTATATATAAATTATTTGTATTATTTTTAATTCTATGTAAGATTATAAATTATTAAGATAAATTCAAACTCTATTTTAAATTAATTTAGATCTTGAGCCTACTAGGAAAGCAACTTCATGTATATCTTATCCTTATTTAAACTGATCCTAATCATATCCAAATTAACCAATCCTAGTCGTATTCAATTAAGTAGTCTCCACCATTATAAATATCTATTAGACTTATGGAATAAACTCTTCTTTCATATTTTTCTTCCCCAAACTCCTCTCTGTTACGTCCAAAAATAGTCAAAATTCGTCATAAATTCAGCCTTATTTTCTAGTAGTTATGACGACTTAAAAAGACGATATCTCCTAGCTTCGGACTCCAAGCTTGCTCCAGTTTTTTTGTTAGAACTATATCAATGTTAGTTTTTTGATTATATAAATTATTTTAATAAGTTATGAACCTATTTTTTAGAAAATTCTAAAAGTGTCAGCTGTCTGAAATCAGACGTATTTTGGTGTTTTTGAGATTACGGGAGATCCCGAACTCAAAATTATGAACCGTTTAGAGTTTCTAAAAGTTGACATGATGAAATTACATAAAATTATTTTTTTAGAATTTAACATGCAATTTTAATCTACTATAAAATTTGTGCAAAGTAGACATAAATAGGAAACCACCGAAAACTGTCATCAGTGCCCCCTTGTGGTCATAACTCTTTACCGACTTGTGATTTTATAAAACCGTCAATTCTGGCATTCATATAGCACTAAAATCTATAGGATTTTATACACAAATCCAAGATTTGAGTTAGTTGACTTTTTGGTCAACGGATTGTCTCGATTTGTATGCCACAGATCACAAATCCGTAAAGTTGATTTTTTTGGGACCAAAATTAGGGTTTAGTAATAAAATTATGTTATAATAAGAATAAAAAACTATTTTAAGTTATTTTATTCAAAATTAAAATAGATTAAAATGGAGGAACCTATTCACCCACTTTTGTAACCTAACTTGTTTAATTTATGTGACGGGTAGATCAAACGATACCTTGAGTTGGGACTTCATTATTTTTTAGACCAGCCAAGATACCTTGTCAAATTGCTTATAGTACTTTGCATGCTTATTATATTTTTATATATTTATTACATGTGTGTGTTTTTCAGTCATAATTATATACTATATATAAGTTGACACACACTTGACACATAGTATCATGGGAGGGGAGGACAATCAGTAGGCGTATGGGCTATAACCACTCTGGTAAACCATAGTATCTAGCACGCACTACGGTAGTATGTCGTACTGGCCGCTACCCTCGAGGTATGTCGATTTCTGATGTTCCTGACGTGTGTGTTAGTTATGAGATTAGATAGAGTAGTCTACCCATGCCCATACGTCGAAAAGTTATCCTCATTATGCATATTCATATAGATTGTCTTGTACAGCATACTTATATATTTTTTGTACATTATGCATGTTTACTGTATTCAATTGGCATGCTTCTATATATCTTGTTACGTCCCTCTGAAGATCTGGTCCCTTTCCAGGTGTAGACGATCATGACTATTCGCAGGAGCACAGATCAGGACTTGCTACTTATCTCTTTCAAGAAGGTCTCTCTTTGAGTCTCATTGTTCATTAGATGTTCTTTTGTGATTTCTCTTATATTCTAGTTGATAGTGGATTTGTCTCCACCCAACTACTTGTTCTTATCAAGCATTTTATACTTGATTGAGTTATATAGTTGATTGGTTATTTGATTCTGTGGATGAGATCTAGTTATGCCCTGTGACTTGATAATATATATACCACATGTGAGTTATTATTCATATTACAACTTACGTGTGTATTATGGTATCTATATATTAGAGTTGCCATATACATACGGCTGGCATGCTTACGTATTCCTAGTCCTACGTATTTTGGGACTGGAACGTGATAAATTTTTGTGGTGGCCCATGCAGGTCGAGAGCATATTGTCTCAGTTATGTTACTGTACCAAGCAAGCATGCGCATAGGATTAGAGTATAGGATCTCATCCACTTATTTAATCACCTCTCTTGATTCCATTTTTTTTTTCTTATTTGATTGCTTGTATTGCATCTTGCTTGATCATTTTATAACATCAATCTTATATTTTATTTCGTGCTTGATAGGGGTTAGGAAGATGACTTGTACTAGATATATACACTCTATTGTTCAATAATACTATTAGTTAAATTCTTGTAAGTTGGGTAGTATGTCTCATAACCTAGTATCACATAGTCCTTTTGACCCATTAATGAAGTGTAATTGAATGACACCAACTATAGGCTTACATAAGAAGATAGTGTTTATCCAGACTGCAGAACTTAGAGGTCCATACCCCCATTTGGTCGACTAAAGACTTAGACAAGGAGTTAGTATGGTAATTGTAGAGGCACAATACTGGACGAGTCTAATCTTCTTGATGAATTTAAATTATTTTGTACCTTCCTTCATCATAATTCAACGTACTTATAATTTTTTGGACTATCTTGACTTATGTTGCTATTATAGCCTAGTTTTGCAAGCTTACTCTTTTATCGAGCCTGTTCATGACATATATTATTGGGGGCCCATACTAATATATTGTCTAAATCAGAATCAGTGTATTATGGACTAGCTAACCTTAGTGCACTTGGTTCGCTCTTCGCATGACTACTTTACGTGGATTAAGATATAGTTGATTTAGCTTGTTAGATGAATATACTTGCCCTTTAGACATGTTCGAGCATATCTTATTGGTTACATAACTGTACTGATGTGAGCATACTAATAGAAATTTACCAAAATAAGATTTTAATCCACAACTGCCCTGACAATTCTCTTTTTGAATTCTTTAAATTGCCTTGAGCCCAGTACTTGTATTCTATCTCCTCCTCCTTGAATACTTTATTATTGTTTTTCGACTTCCCCTATTTCGAAAAGACGAATGTTCGTGCTTGGTATAAGTTTGATATATGGATAGTACTAGATATACCCCATAGGCCAATCACATTACTTGGTGACTATCTTTTGTAATTAAGGACATATCACATGTGATATATTTGGTGTTAAAATTTTTGAGGATTGAATGACACGATTAAATAATTTGAGAAATATTATTCTTAAAATGTATAGCCTTATGTGCTAGATGGGATAAATTCTAAGTTGGATAGAAATTGCATTATCAACTTGAGGTAAAAAAAATTTAGATTGTGATCAAGTAAGATTAGATTAAGAGATTTAAGTCATTATAATTTTAGAATTTTTTTTTAGAAGAATGATTAAGACAACGAGGATGTAATAAATTTTGATATTTTGATATTGTAGTCCAAATATTTATATTTTGAGCACATAATTTAAATTTTGAATAGTGGAGATTGAATTAACGATTTAATTTTGAGAAAATAAAATTAAATAATAGAACTCTAATCATGAACATTGATGGATTGAATTTAAAATTTTACAATTTTACGATTTGAATTAAAAGTTGAATTTTGATTGTTGGATCACCTATTTGAAATATTGATAATAGAAATTAAATTTAAAATTTGAAGAGTACAAAATTCTTAAGTTGAAATATAGGAATAAGATTTGATTAGAATTGTTTAAAATTTATAGGAGATTATGATAGTTAAAAATCGTAATATAAAATTTGATGTGGGTTATTTAAATCTTCAAAATATCATATATATTTGAATTAAATTTGGATGTTAATTTTTTAAAAATCTAGAAAAGATTATGATAGGTTAAATTTTGATTTGGTTATTTTAATTTTGAAGAGATTATGATGGATTTGAATAGATTTTATCATTTAAATTTTTAAGAAGATTGCGGTTGACTTGGCTTAGATACGAATGTGAAAGATTTAACAAATTATTCCTTATTTTTAATTTCGAGAATAAAATTTTTAAGTTGGGTAGATTGTAAACTCCCTCACCCAAAATAGGTATTTTGTGTATATTTTATATTATTATATTTATTATAGATTATTTTAAATATTAAATAACTTTAGAGTATTCTCTTAGTTAATTAGAAAATAAATTTTTTCATATATTTACTTATATAAATATTTATTTAGAATTATTTTTAGGCTATTTTAGATTTTTGGAGATTTTTCTAGAATTTTTAGGTAATTAAAACATAGGGAACGTAAATTTCTAGGAGTTCCATGATTTACTATGAGATCATACTTGCATATTGTTCCTAACAAATATTTATTTTAGGTTAAAATATTTAATTATATTTTTTTGTAGTTTATTTAAAATTTTAAGAAATTTATTTAGATTTTTGAAATTATTTAGGATTTATTTGGATATATATAGTCTTAATATTAGATAGATACTAATTTAGTGTTAATAGATATTAATAAGATTATATATAAATTATTTGTATTATCTTTAATTCTATTTAAGATTATAAATTATTGATATAAACTCAAACTCTATTTTAAATTAATTCAAATCCTGAGCCTACTAGGAAAGCAACTTCATGCATATCTTATCCTTTTTTAAACTGATCCTAATCATATCTAAATTAACCAATCATAGTCGTATTCAATTAAGTAGTCTCCACCATTATAAATATCTATTAGAATTATGGAATAAACTCGTCTTTCATATTTTTTTCCCTCAAATTCCTCTCTTTTACGTCCAAAAACAGTCAAAATTCGTCATAAATTCAGCCTTATTTTCTAGTAGTTATGACGAATTAAAAAGATGATATCTCCTAGCTCCAGACTCCAAACGTGCTCCAGTTTTTTTGTTGGAACTATATCAAGGTTAGTTTTCTGATTATATAAATTATTTTAATAATTTATGAACCTATTTTTCCAAAAAATTCTAAAAGTGTCAGTTGTCCAAAATTAAACATATTTTGTTATTTTTGAGATTACGGGAGATCCCGAACTCGAAATTATGAACCGTTTAAAGTTTCAGAAAGTTGACATGATAAAATTACATAAAATTATTTTTCCAGAATTTAACATGCAAGTTTAGTTTACTTTAAAATTTGTGCAAAGTAGACGTAAACAGAAAACTATCGAAAACTGTCATCTTTGCGCCCTTGTAGCCATAACTCTTTATCGACTTGTGATTTTATAAAACTGTTGATTCCGGTATTCATGTAGCACTAAAATCTATAGAATTTTATACATAAATCTAGGATTTGAGTCAGTTGACTTTTTATTCAACGGATTGCCTCGATTTGTGTGCCACGGATCACAAATCCGTAAAGTTAATTTTCTTTGGACCAAAATTAGGATTTAGTAATAAAATTTGGTTATAATAAGATTAAAATACTATTTTAGATTATTTTATTCATAATTAAAATGGAGGAACCTATTCACCCACTTTTGTAACCTAACTTGTTTAATTTATGTGACGGGTAGATCGGATGACGCCTTGAGTTGGGACTTCATTATTTTTCAGACCAGACAAGATAACTTGCCAAATTGCTTACAATAATTTGCATACTTATTATATTTTTATATATTTATTGCATGTGTATTTTTTCCAGTCATAATTATATACTATATATATGTTGACACACACTTGACACATAGTATCATGGGAGAGGAGGACAATCGGTAGGCGTATGGGCTATAATCACTCTGGTAAACCATAGTATCTAGCATGCACTACGGTAGTATGTCGCGCTGGTCGCTATCCTTGAGGTATGTCAAGTTCAAGAGTCGTGCTGGTCGCTACCCTCGAGGTATGTCGATTTCTGATGTTCCTGACGTGTGTGTGAGTTATGAGATTAGATAGAGTAGCCTACACATGCCCATACGTCAAAAAGTTGTCCTTATTATGCATATTTATATAGATTGTCTTGTACATCGTACTTATATATTTTCTGTCTTTATGCATGTTTACTGTATTCAATTAGCATATTTCTATGTATCTTGTTACGTTCCTCTGAGGATCTGGTCTCTTTCTAGGTGTAGACGATCATGACTATTCGCAGGAGCATGGATCAGGACTTGCTACTTATCTTTTTCGAGGAGGTCTCTCTTTGAGTCTTATTGTTCATTAGATGTTCTTATGTGGTTTCTCTTATATTCTAGTTGGTAGTGGATTTATCTCTGTAACATCCCGTAACCGCTCGGAGGGTTACGCTGAGTCAAATTGAATAAATCAAATGTTGGTTACATTTAAAATATTGGATTTTGGGAAGAAGGATTGATTTAGTTGGTTTCATGTGCAGATGGCTAGCGGGTTCGATGGAAATCAGGTGTTCATTCAGAACAGTACTAAATAGCTGGATGGGAGCGATAATGCCATCTTCCTTAGTCCAATCGGTCGGATGATTTGGAGAGCACAGCCTGCTCATACGGTCATATCAGTTGAGTAGATCACGCTTGCATCGGACCACGGCTTCAAGGGATTGGCCGTATCGGCAGGACATGACGCTTAACGGGATCAAACATTGTGAGTGGGCTCTTTCCCTTCTCCTCTACTCCTTCATGCCTAATAATATGGAAAACACGTAAAGGCTTGAATACTTGGGCTGAAACATTGGGAAACACTACACGGAGGCGTGCATAGAGTGTACGTCGTTGGCTTGGTAGGATTATGGCTTGAAATAATTTACGCGTTGGATAGTTGGAGCGATAGTTGGATTACACATTTGAGGCAGTCGGTTGGATAATTGGGATTATGCTTGGACGGTTGGAATTATATAAGTTGGAATGATACAATGAGGGCGAGCGAGCGTGCATCCGTGTACGAGTATCACTTGGTCGCTTTGTCTTGCAAAGCGAGCAGTTGTGGTTCGAAATCGAACAACTGCATCGGCGTAGGCATTGTGCCTCTTTTGGGGCATTGTGCCATGGGATAGTTTGAGAAGGGTGTTGCACCATTTGAAATACATTGCTGAGAAGCGGCATTATGAATATGGGATAACTTGATATTTGGTTCCTTGGGCAATATGTTGGAAGAATGGTTATGGATGTTTTGGTTGGATATTCGGTTATGTTTCGGTTGAATATTTGGTTGAATGAGTCTAGGATCGCTTGGTGGGGCGAGAATGTTCGATCCTTTCGTCATACCTACTTTCTGTATGTCACGGACAACCTGTGTACATAGGGTTTGACATTTCCTCGAAACGACATTCTGGGGCACTGGAACCGTATCGATCCAGAGGGAAATATTGATTCGTGCTAGTCACGATGCATTGCGGGACCTCCAGCGGGGCTTGCTACCCGGGCTGATAGGGCGCACCATTAATGCTTGGAATATGACCTTTATGGCTTTGCCAATGACTTCATATAGATAAGAGTTGGCTTGCTTTTCTTTTGTTGGTTTGGCTTTCGTGTAGGCGCGGCCACCTTGCCTCGGCAAGAGTGTGCACTCGAGATTGGAATATAAACTTTGGTTGAGGATGGATATTGAGGCGAGACTGATGGTTCGATATGTTATCGTGCAAGTGATGGAATTGAGTAGGACGAGTTGCATGCTAGTTTACTTCAGGTTGGATATATAACTGCTTGTCGTTTGGTTTGAGTTGAATGCTTGCATGCTTAAACTGCTTTACAGCTTTCCTTAACATGTCATCCATATGCCATGAAACGAATCTAGGATTCAACTAGAAAGATCACCATATAACTGTTTTCATTCACTTTTTACTTAGTGTCGGCTTAGACGAGTGGGTTACCCCGCTCACCCGTATGGCTGTGTACTGACCCACGTTTGTAGGCAATATTTCAGGTACACAGACGTAGTGGAACTGCTTGGATATATGAGGCATGATGTATGAACTGTAAGTTCCTTTGTGGGCTAGAGAAAAGAGCAAGAGCATTTTATCATCTCCGTGGTATCGCCTTTGTGGCATTGCCTTGGGGCATTTCATTTGGACCCTATCGAGAGCTTTGCTGCGTATTACTCTGATGTGTGCTTGGTACACAAAACGACTTCCGATGTAACTTAGTTGTTTCGATGATAACTTTGGTGTTTGACAACATCGTCTTGTACGAGCGCAACTCCAGGCTCGTACGGCATCACGTCCCGATGGGAACGATTGTCCTACGGGAGAGCTGCAACGTGGTGATTCACGTTCAGCAGGGACTATCGAGCTTGCGGGAGATTGGGGTGTGACAAATTGGTATCAGAGCGCCTGGTTCATTTCTTTGGTCTTGGTCCTTCGTTTCATCACAAACTCTAAAATAGCTTCCGCATGTCGTTTAGCTCTTGACTCTACTCGGTGCCGCATTAGATGTTTCATGCAATAAGTCTATATATTGCTAGTTGTGGCTGCATGTTATTCTTGTTGGATTGCCTTGGTTGGTTTTTGTTAGATCGCTTATCCTCGTTAGGCGTTATTGCATTCGTGCAGCAAGTTGGGTGGCGTTGTTGTATTTGTGCAATAAGTTGAGGGCTTTCGTTGGGTTGGCTTGCCTTGTCATAGCTGGGAGTTTCTGATTGCCTCAATGTATCAGTTGGTTGGCATACGAGATTTGGTAATGCGGCATATTTTGAGTAGAAATATTCGATGAGAATGGATCGTTGCACGAGTTGCTCGTGTAGCGACTGTGTTGGATAGAAGTTAGAATTTTGGCTGGGAATATCAGGGCAGTGTTACATGAGTTGCTCATATAACTAAATGTGTGGAACAGTTGGGTATTGGATTGGACTACTTGGAAGACAATCGTTGCATGATTGCTCGTGTTGCGAAAGTATCGGATGGTTTGAGAATAGCTGGAAGTATTTGGGAATGGAACATAGCACAAGTTGCATAACGAGATTGATGGTTAAAGAATTGGCTAAGTTTTTGTGTCAGACTTGAGTTGTGAATGGCTGGATCACGCATGAGGGATGGTTCGAACGGATCTTGGATCAGTGCAAGGAAATCGTAATGCGAGTAGCGACTTGATTCGGAGTGGTATATGGGATACCACGTTTTGAGCAAGGCATTGAAAATATTTTGGTTGGACATCTATGGGAATTGCTTGAACGGACTCGGATAACGGGAATACAAGTTGGTTGGTGCATGTCGGTTGAGTTGGAAAGAATAAAAATGAAGCAAGCGAATATTGAGTTGAGCATATCGAGAACGGACTGGTGCAAATTGAAGTATTGTTGGGCTTAAGAGATGGACGAGATCGGAACGAACAGTTGGGATACGCTTGAACGAGCGATGGGTTAATTGGAGAATAGCGAGACGGACTACGAATTATGGAAACACATTTGAGCTGTTGGTTGAGTAATGAAACATGCCTTGGCTTGGAGGGGCAATGCGATGGATTCACACAAACTTGGAAGATTTTGGATATTGCTGCTCGAGAAGTCGACTCAGGTTTAGCAAAAATAGAATTTTGGGCAAGATAGTGCAAAGACGGTAGACGGATTCTCCGAAAGACGTGGACGGATTGTGACAACAATGGAAGGCTAAGATTGTGGCGGACAGACTTTTGAAGATAGCTAAATATGGGAACAACGTCAGAATAAATCACTGTGCTGCTCGAGTAAGTTGGACATGTATTGTGGGATGTGGCAAACAGATATGAATTTGAGCAAGTCTTGAGTTTCGAGAATCATTGCAAGTGGTAGTACGAGTAGACGAAAATAGCAATTCAAAAATTTGATGGATTCAGGGCAGAACGACGGATTGATGGAAGACGGTTTCAACGAGCGCGGTTCTCAAATTCGAAAGTTCACTAGGATAGAATGGTTAGGATTTTGATTCGGATTTGCAGATAAAATATAGCATGGTTTATAGTAACTGTCCATCGTGATGACTTACAATTATCGAGCGTAGCTTCGGGACAGCTGACCCTAAGCGACCTTGCCCGCCCGATTAGAGATTGAATATGGTAGACCCATAGAACGACCCTTGAGGCAGCGTATTTGAGAATGCGTCGAGGGAAGATGTGAGCAATGAGATTTGGCTTATCGACTGAGTGTTGGATTTGAGAGACCCTTGGGATAGTCTTCAGCTGAAGATGCAGTCGGAAGATCGGAGCGATGGTGGAAATAGCCTAGTCAACTAATGAGATTCAGAGTCACAAATTTTTATCGATGGCATCGCCTCTGACTCATCGTGCCCAGGAAGGGAATAGCATTCATATGAATTGACGATTGTGAAACTAGCTCGTGAAGTTAAAGTAGCGGCTCGTTCAGATCAAATCCTTGTGAATACTAGAAAGGACAGATTTGTCTCAGATTTACAAGATGTCTCAGAACTTAGTCTGGGAAGCGTGCTCGTTCGAAAGGCAAAGGTGATATTCTATGCTTCGAGGCAGTGGAAGCAGCACGAAGAACTATTCCATGCGCAACCTAAGAATTATGGCGAGTGTGTCCACGTTAAAATCGTGGTGACACAATCCCTTTGGCGTGGCGGCGAGATCTTCATGGATCACACGAACCTCAATATAGATGTTCACCCAGCGAGGTATTGAGTTGGCAGGAAAAGGTGTTGGACTGAAATGATCTAAGCAAAGTTTGATATTTGGGTAAGTCGCCTAGCTGGGGTAGTATCAGTCATGATGATCGCTCGGTGCACGAGATAATATTTAGAGATGTTGCTAGTACGGATTTCAGAAATAGTTGGATGGATTGAGTTGGAACACGAACGGATTGAGTCAGTAGAAAATTATCATATTTTGAGACTGGTGCTCAAGCGAATGGAATGGAAATAGTAATTTGGTTCAATTGGGAGTAAAGCAAATAGATGCCTCGAACATAAAGATACCCTTGTAACTTGTTCAAATTTGCTATCGCAAAGTTCGACTGAAATGCATGTATTTTAGGGACGCCTTAAATATGTGTACGATCCAAAACTAAGCGATACGAGGAATTCGTATTGAGCTGCAAGGAGGATGTGGGAATTCGTGAAATTTGTATGAGCGTTCAGCAGAACGAGATGCTGAGTCAGAAATCGTGAATATAAAAGTCGCCTAGAGCAGATCTTGGAATTGGATTGTGGCATGTGATAGGAATGAGTACCAGCACGGTTCGTGGACGAACCTGATTCTAAGTGGTATATTATGTAACGCCCCGCAACCGCTCGGAGCGTTACGCTGAGTCGGATTGAATAAATCAAATGCTGGTTACATTTGAAATATTGGATTTTGGGAAGAAGGATTGATTTAGTTGGTTTCATGTGCAGATGGCTAGCGGGTTCGATGGAAATTAGGTGTTCATTCAGAACAGTACTAAATAGCTGGATGGGAGCGATAATGCCGTCTTCCTTAGTCCGATCGGTCGGATGATTTGGAGAGCACGGCCTGCTCGTACGATCATACCAGTTGAGTAGATCACGCTTGCATCGGACCACGGGTTCAAGGGATTGGCCGTATCGACAGGAAATGACGCTTAACGGGATCAAACATTGTGAGTGGGCTTTTTCCCTTTTTCTCTACTCCTTCATGCCTAATAATATGGAAAACACGTAAAGGCTTGAATACTTGGGCTGAAATATTGGGAAACACTATACTGAGGCGTGCATAGAGTGTACGTCGTTGGCTTGGTAGGATTGTGGCTTGAAATGATTTATGCGTTGGATAGTTGGAGCGATAGTTGGATTACACATTTGAGGCAGTCGGTTGGATAATTGGGATTATGCTTGGACGGTTGGAATTATACAAGTTGGAATGATACAATGAGGAAATTAGGAATATTGGGAATTCGGGCGAGCGAGCGTGCATCCGTGTATGAGTATCACTTGGTCGCTTTGTCTTGCAAAGCGAGCAGTTGTGGTTCGAAACCGAACAACTACATCGGCGCGGGCATTGTGCCTCTTTTGGGACATTGTGCCATGGGATAGTTTGAGAAGGGTGTTGCACCATTTGAAATACATTGCTGAGAAGTGACATTGTGAATATGGGATAACTTGATATTTGGTGCCTTGGGCAATATGTTGGAAGAATGGTTATGGATGTTTTGGTTGGATATTCGGTTATGTTTCGGTTGGATATTTGGTTGAACGAGTCTAGGATCGCTTGGTGGGGCGAGAATGTTTGATCCTCTCGTCATACCTACTTTCTGCATGTCACGGACAACCTGTGTACACAGGATTTGACATTTCCTCGAAACGGCATTCCGGGGCACTGGAACCGTATCGATCCGGAGGGAAATATTAATTCGTGCTAGTCATGATGCATTGCGGGACCTCCAGCGGGGCTTGCTACCCGGGCTGATAGGGTGCACCATTAATGCTTGGAATATGTCCTTTATGGCTTTGCCAGTGACTTCATATAGATAAGAGTTGGCTTGCTTTTCTTTTGTTGGTTTGGCTTTCGTGTAGGCGCGGCCACCTTGCCTCGGCAAGAGTGTGCACTCGAGATTGGAATATAAACTTTGGTTGAGGATGGATATTGAGGCGAGACTGATGGTTCGATATGTTATCCTGCAAGCGATGGCATTGAGTATGACGAGTTGCATACTAGTTTACTTCGGGTTGGATATATAACTGCTTGTCGTTTGGTTTGAGTTGAATGCTTGCATGCTTAAACTGCTTTACAGCTTTCCTTAATATGTCATCCATATGCCATGAAACGAATCTAGGATTCAACTAGAAAGATCACCATATAACTGTTTGCATTCACTTTTTACTTAGTGTCGGCTTAGACGAGTGGGTTACCCCGCTCACCAGTACGGCTGTGTACTGACCCACGTTTGTGGACAATATTTTAGGTACGCAGGCGTAGTGACGCTGCTTGGATATACGAGGCATGATGTATGAACTATAAGTACCTTTGTGGGCTAGAGAAAAGAGCAAGGGCATTTCATCGTCTCCATAGCATCGCCTTTGTGGCATTGCCTCGGGGCATTTCATTTGGACCCTATTGAGAGCTTTGTTGCGTATTACTCTGATGTGTGCTTGGTACACAAAACTACTTCCGCTGTAACTTGGTTGTTTCGATGATAACTTTGGTGTTTGACAATATCGCCTTGTACGAGCGCAACTCCAGGCTCGTACGGCATCACGTCCCGATGGGAACGATTGTCCTGTGGAAGAGCTACAACGTGGTGATTCACGTTCAGCAGGGACTATCGAGCTTGCGGGAGATTGGGGCATGACAATCTCCACCCAACTACTTGTTCTTATCAAGCATTTTATACTTGATTCAGTTGTATAGTTGATTGGTTATTTAATTCTGTGGATGAGATCTAGTTATGCCCTGTGACTTGTGATAATATATATACCACATGTGAGTTATTATTTATATTATAGCATACGTATGTATTATAGTATCCACATATTGGAGTTGCAATATACATACGGCTTGCATGCTTACATATTTCTAGTCCTACGTATTTTGGGACTAGAGCGTGATACGCTGGTCGCTACCCTTGAGGTATGTCAATTTTTGATGTTCCTGATGTGTGTGTGAGTTGTGAGATTATATAGAGTAGCCTACCCATGCCCATACGTTGAAAAATTATCCTCATTATGTGTAAAACCCCCTTCCTAGAAAATCGTATATACCCTTTATTTATTAATTATTGATTAAATTGTAGTAATTAGGTCCAAATAGGAGAAATAGATTTTTAATAATTTTTATGTTAGGTGTTCGGACACTTAGAGGACTTATGGGACCATCAGGAATTTTTCGGAATTTATTCCATGTAGGAGACCCCTTAAGCTGTTGCTAGCCTAACGATGTACATTACCCTAAGAGTATAAATTTTCTTATGAGTATATATATATATATATATGTATATACAAATATATATATATGTATATATATTTTATAAAGAAAAGAAAAGATAATAAGTATATAATAATAATAATACTAATAATAACTACTAAGAACTATAGCAACTGCCATATTGCTACTTAGCAAAAAAAAAAAAAACTTATGTGACCGGCCTTTAACATACAACTAATAACACCAACTTCCCTTCAGCGGCTATCATTCCGGACCCAACCCCTTTTTCTTTTTCTTTTTTTTGTGTGGCCGCAGCATCCCATCCTTCCCCCTTTCTCTCTTAATATATATATATATATATATATATATATATATATATATATATAGTTTCTCATCCCAAAAACCCTAACCTAGAAACTCTAGACTTCCTCTTCCCATCTAGAGCCGTCACCGCCGCCAGAGAAGCCTCCCCAAGCCATCCGACCATCCCGTCGACGCCGACATCGCGAACTGCAGTTTCCCACTCGAGGCACCTTCGCTCCGGCGCGATTTCCCGTCGACTCGCTCGACCAAACGCTGTTCCTTTTTTAGAGGTATGATCATCCCTTAACCCTCTCCAATATTCATTTTATAGCCAACCTCGGAAAGCGTGTGCCCCTAGGTGAAAAACAGCGTCCAAAGTGGACGGACAGACGGAATTCTGCAATCGCAGAATTCCAGAATGACCACCTATATTGCCGAGTTCGTATCTCCCACCACAGAGATCCGAATTCAGTGATTCTTTTTGATACCTATAGATTACATGACCTAGTTTATTTTCTGTATAATAACTTTATGTTATTAGTTGCTGTGGACAAAATTGTATTCGTCACAAAACTGCACGCACCCACTTTTCCGGTTTTCTAAAAGTTGGAGATCGGAGCACGCCCAGCCAAACGGGACCGCCCCGCCGTGTGCCAAGTGTACCGAATGGTGAACGCTGCATAATCGGACACGTGAAAATTCGTGGGGACTGGTTTGGACGCGTGTGCGCGCCGGAATCAAGCCGTATCCGCGAACACATTCCGTGTCGCCACTTTTTGTGGAACTCGCCCATATTTTATGCACGCTTGTCAGATTACGACGAAACTTGCGCCACTGGACTCGTGGTAACACGTTGGTCCTGTGACCCAATTTTTACGCATTTCTGAGACGGTTGACCAGATCGCCAATTGGCGGGCCCCACAGTTGACTTTTTGGACAAATTATGTTCGCCTCATCGGAATCCAAATTTGGACATACCATTGGGATCGTATTGACATTTAGAATTGTTTGACCCATAGTTTGTCCCATTTAGAGACTGTTACCCTCGGCACGCTTTTCGGTGCAAAGTGGGCCACACGTGGAACCCTCTTTGGCCCGGAAATGACCTTTTTGCCCCTGTGTCCAAATTAGACGTATGGACAGGCGTTCCTAGCAGTTTGATACCTTCTGAGACTGTTGGTGATGTTTATTACAGCTTTTGGAGTAGTACCTACCGGATCTACCGATACCAGGACGACAGTTGATATTCAAACATCAGGCAAGTGTACCTTGCCATCTCTGCAGATTGTTACCTATTTTTCTTACTTCATATATCTACTGTGCATGCTTAACCTAGGACCGTTTGACATACTTAGCGTCCGATTATCAGTCGGGTGCCCACATCGTACGCGGTGTTGGGTAATATCATTTAGATATGGACATACGTGACACCTTATATTCTCGTACTTGTCTTACCAAGTATACTTTGACCCAGGACACAGGACACTGATCATGAGACAGGATCTTCCCGAGATATTCGTGGTGATTCTGTATAGGATACGGGACTTGACCTAGATTCTATATTCTATATACATTATGACTTGTGCATTAGATATGACTCCGCTGACATGGACGTGAGACGTTATGTTCATGATTTGCGTGGTTACATGGGGTGGGGAGAGACACACAGGCTACAGGCTGATTACATATATATAAAACATAGTAAACACATAGTAAAATACATAGTTATTGCTGCTACCGGCTCCCAGACACAGAGCTTGTAGTGGTCTCAGCCTGAGTATTCGTGCTGCTCTCATCTTGCATATCACTTAGCTGGTTACTTAGTATCCCCTTATTGTTCCATCTATTGCTGGAGAGACCCACAGGCTACAGGTTGATTATGTTAGGCCGGCTACTCAGTCTTCCGCTGAGCTAGACCACCTCTTGACACCACTGCTACCGGCTCCCCTACACAGAGCTTGTAGTTGTTCAACCTGAGTACTGTTGATTTTCTCTCTTGTATATATACAGATGTTTACATACTTACCCTGCTTATTCCATTATGCACTGCACTGCTTATATTTGGCTTGTATATTTTCTGTACCTTGCTATGTCCCCTGAGGACCTGGATCCGAATTTTGTCCCCAGATATTGCAGACGAGGTTTATCCCGAGGTATACGGGACCGCAGCAGGAGGAGCCGATCTAGGAGTTGTACCGCCATCCGAGGACGAGGTGCTAGCTGAAGACTTCTCCTGAGCACCCATGTTTCTTGCTCAGTATTTATTTATTTATTTCAGTCTTTATTATTCTGGTCTGTTGAACCATTGTACTAGATATTTATCGGGTTGTTCCCGAAGTACTTGTTGAGACTAGCTGATGATTTACATTCCTTCTTTATTCTGTGGATCATATTTTATATCTTGTGTGGATGAGATTAGTTGTACCATGATTATCGTAGACTTGTTTTACAGCTTAAGTATGCCCTGATGGATCCATTATAATTGGGTTGGTCCATCGGTGCGTACTGCTGGCCATTGCCACGTGTCTAGTCCCAAGGTATTTTGGGACTGGGGCGTGACATGGTTTTTGTGGTGGCCCATGCAGGTCTACGACAAATTGTTCGGTTTTAACTTAGGGACCGAGCAAGCCTGCAATAAGGATAGGATAAGTTTTTAGGACCTCATCCACTTGCTTGGAACGTTCTTGATATCTATATCGAATTTAAATTAGTTCTTGATTTGCATCCTGTATTGATTCCTCTGAGCGTTCTTATAGTTTATCTTTTGAATTCAGAGCAATGGATCCCAAGAATGGAGACGAGACTCCTTTGGAGACACCACACGACGCTGTGGTTACTTATGGAGACGGAGTGACTCCTGGGAGTGGAGGACAAGCATCACAGAATGATCAAACCGGACAGCCTAATCCACGGTTCCGGAGAGATAACATCCCACCTCCACCTCAGTTCACTCCCCAGATGCCAGCTTTCCCGCCAGGACAAGCCATGGACGGGCAACAGATGTTCCAGATGATGTATGCTATGATGCAAGCACAGCAACAGATTCAGCAAGAAGCACAATGTCAGGAGGCCGAGAATCTGAGAACCAGCCTGGTATCCGCATTGGAGCAGGCAAATCCACCAGCAAGGCGATCGGCGACGGGATCTATCACCGACTTCCGTCAGCTCAAGCCTCATACCTTTTCTGGTAAAGAGGGACCAACAGAAGTTCATGAATGGCTCACAAACATTCAGCATCAGTTGGAAGCCGCTGAACTTCCTAGAGAGAAGTGGATGACTGCAGTGAGAATGCAGTTAACTGAGAATGCACATCACTGGTGGTTAGCAGAGGAGATGAGGCTCAAGCAGGACCGAGTCACCTGGGAAGAGTTCTCCAGACTCTTCAAAGAGATGTACATTCCCGCAGTAGCACGGTCAGAGCTCAGAGACAAGTTCCACCGCCTTATCCAAGGCAACATGACAGTGGAAGACTACAATGCGGAATTTATTCGCCTGAGCCGCTTTGCCCCGACGTTGATTTCGACGGAGGAAGAAAAAGCAGAGAAGTTCTTCGACGGACTAAACTTGGAGCTACAGAAACTAATTGGATCCGTTGCACCTACATCCTACTCAGACGTCCTTGCAGCAGCCCGATGCGTGGAACGCGTCACCAGGAGAGAGACCAGTCTGAAACGGTCTTCCACATCAGCCAAAGTATCGCAAGAAGAAGCCGCAAAGAGGCCTCACCTACACCAGCCACCCAGAGCCTCTCCGCAGATACTACCTACATGTCAGTACTATGGCAAGGCAGGCCATATTGAGAAGGACTGCAGACGCAAGTTAGGATTATGCTTGATTTACGGAACCAACCAACACTTAGCCAAGGATTGTCCTCATCATCGAGAGAGAGCATTGACATTAAACAGACAAGCTCTACCAGCACCAGGAGGGTATCAACCAAGGCCACCCTTGGCTCCACAGGCAGTACTCTTCCAGCGAGCCCAACAGCCACAGCAGAGGAATCCACCGCAAGGACGCGGACAAGCTTTTGCTATGACTTTGGAGGACGCGCAGATTCATGGAGTAGCTACTGCGCGTAAGTTTTTATAGTTTTCTGCTTTTAGATTTGCTTAGTTTTTGCATGTTGAATCGTGACCTAGCCTTAACCTAGTAATTAATTTGAACTTGCTAATAATTTATAACCTAAAATGTTTTTATAATTAATAACTGTAGAGATTATAGAGTCTTTTGCTATTGTGCTTATTTTGTGTTGTTTTGTGAACTTGAATTAATTTGTACCTCCTTTCATCATCATCTAGCGTACTTATAATTGCTGTACTTGACTTATGCTGCTATTCTATAGCCTAGTTTTGCAAGCTTATTCTTTATCGAGCTTATTCATGACATATGTGTTAGTGGACATGTACACTAATACAATTGTCTATTCAGAATCAGTGTATTACGGTCTGATCAACCTTAGTGCATTTTGGTTCGCTCTTCGCACGACTACTTCACGTGGATTGAGATATATAGTTGACTAGTATGCTTGCCCTCTAGATATGTCTGAGCATATCGTATCAGCTACACAACTGTACTAATACGAGCATGCGAACAAAGGATTACCAGAATAGGATTTCAATCCACAACAACTTGACCATTCCCATTTGAATTCTTTAAACGCCTTGATCCTGATACTTCTAATCTATTACCTCACCCTTGAACTCTTTATTATTGATCTCCATCTTCCCTTATTTCGGAAAGACGAAACCTCGTGCTTGGTATAAGTTGATATATAGACAGTACTAGATATACCCCACAGGCCGGTCATATTATTGCTACCCTTTTTATATGATTAAGGAAATATCATAGGTGATAGGTTTGGTGTTAAAGACTTGAGGATTCAATAACATGATTAAATAAGTTGGGGCATAGCTTCTTGGATGTATAGCCTTAGATGATAGATGGGTAAATTCTAAGTTGGGTAGAGACCGTAATGCTCACTTGAGAGAAATTCTTAGACTGTAATCAAGTGAGACTTGACAAAGAGAGCCTTACCCTAATTTAATTTCGAGGACGAAATTTTTACAAGTTGGGTAGAATGTAAAACCCCCTTCCTAGAAAATCGTATATACCCTTTATTTATTAATTATTAATTAAATTATAGTAATTAGGTCCAAATAGGAGAAATAGATTTTTAATAATTTTTATGTTAGGTGTTCGGGCACTTAGAGGACTTATGGGACCATCAGGAATTTTTCGGAATTTATTCCATGTAGGAGACCCCTTAAGCTGTTGCTAGCCTAACGATGTACATTACCCTAAGAGTATAAATTTTATTATGAGTATATATATATATATATATATATATATATATATATATATGTATATACAAATATATATATATATGTATATATATTTTATAAAGAAAAGAAAAGATAATAAGTATATAATAATAATAATAATAATACTAATAATAACTACTAAGAACTATAGCAACTGCCATATTGCTACTTAGCAAAAAAAAAAAAACTTCTGTGACCGGCCTTTAACATACAACTAATAACACCAACTTCCCTTCAGCGGCTATCATTCCGGACCCGACCCCTTTTTCTTTTTCTTTTTTTTGTGTGGCCGCAGCATCCCATCCTTCCCCCTCTCTCTCTTAATATATATATATATATATATATATAGTTTCTTATCCCAAAAACCCTAACCTAGAAACTCTAGACTTCCTCTTCCCATCTAGAGCCGTCACCGCCGCTAGAGAAGCCTCCCCAAGCCATCCGACCATCCCGTCGACGCCGACATCGCGAACTGCAGTTTCCCACTCGAGGCACCTTCGCTCCGGCGCGATTTCCCGTCGACTCGCTCGACCAAACACTGTTCCGTTTTCATAGGTATGATCATCCCTTAACCCTCTCTAATATTTGTTTTATAGCCAACCTCGGAAAGCGTGTGCCCCTAGATGAAAAACAGCGTCCAAAGTGGACGGACAGACGGAATTCTGCAATCGCAGAATTCCAGAATGACCACCTATATTGCCGAGTTCGTATCTCCCACCACAGAGATCCGAATTCGGTGATTCTTTTTGATACCTGTAGATTATATGACCTAGTTTATTTTTTGTATAATAACTTTGTGCTATTAGTTGCTGTGGACAAAATTGTATTCGTCACAAAACTGCGCGCACCCACTTTTTTCGGTTTTCTAAAAGTTGGAGATCGGAGCGCACCCCGCCAAACGGGACCGCCCCACCGTGTGCCAAGTGTACCGAATGGTGCACGCTGTATAATCGGACACGTGAAAATTTGTGGGGACTGGTTTGGACGCGTGTGCGCGCCAGAATCAGGCCGTATCCGCGAACACATTTCGTGTCGCCACTTTTTGTGGAACTCGCCCATATTTTGTGCACGCTTGTCAGATTGCGACGAAACTTGCGCCACTGGACTCATGGTAACACGCTGGTCCTGTGACCCAATTTTCACGCATTTCTGAGACGGTTGACCAGATCGCCAATTGGCGGGCCCCACAGTTGACTTTTTGGACCAAATTATGTTCGGCTCATCGGAATCCAAATTTGGACATACCGTTGGGATCGTATTGATATTTAGAATTGTTTGACCCATAGTTTGTCCCATTTAGAGACTGTTACCCTCGGCACGCTTTTCGGTGCAAAGTGGGCCACACGTGGAACCCTCTTTGGCCCGAAAATGACCTTTTTGCCCCTGTGTCCAAATTGGACGTATGGACAGGCGTTCCTAGCAGTTTGATACCTTCTGAGACTGTTGGTGATGTTTATTACAGCTTTTGGAGTAGTACCTACCGGATCCACCGATACCAAGACGACAGTTGATATTCAAACATCAGGCAAGTGTACCTTGCCATCTCTGCAGATTGTTACCTATTTTTTTACTTCATATATCTACTGTGCATGCTTAACCTAGGATCGTTTGACATACTTAGCGTCCGATTATCAGTCGGGTGCCCACATCGTACGCGGTGTTGGGTAATGTCATTTAGATATGGACATACGTGACACCTTATATTCTCGTACTTGTCTTACCAAGTACACTTTGACCCAGGACACAGGACACTGATCATGAGACAGGATCTTCCCGAGATATTCGTGGTGATTCTGTATAGGATACGGGACTTGACCTAGATTCTATATTCTATATACATTATGACTTGTGCATTAGATATGACTCCGCTGACATGGACGTGAGACGTTATGTTCATGATTTGCGTGGTTACATGGGGTGGGGAGAGACACACAGGCTACAGGCCGATTACATATATATAAAACATAGTAAACACATAGTAAAATACATAGTTATTGCTGCTACCGGCTCCCAGACACAGAGCTTGTAGTGGTCTCAGCCTGAGTATTCGTGCTGCTCTCATCTTGCATATCACTTAGCTGGTTACTTAGTATCCCCTTATTGTTCCATCTATTGCTGGAGAGACCCACAGGCTACAGGTTGATTATGTTAGGCCGGCTACTCAGTCTTTCGCTGAGCTAGACCACCTCTTGACACCACTGCTACCGGCTCCCCTACACAGAGCTTGTAGTTGTTCAACCTGAGTACTGTTGATTTTCTCTCTTGCATATATACAGATGTTTACATACTTACCCTGCTTATTCCATTATGCACTGCACTGCTTATATTTGGCTTGTATATTTTCTGTACCTTGCTATGTCCCCTGAGGACCTGGATCCGGATTTTGTTCCCAGATATTGCAGACGAGGTTTATCCCGAGGTATACGGGACCGCAGCAGGAGGAGCCGATCTAGGAGTTGTACCGCCATCCGAGGACGAGGTGCTAGCTGAAGACTTCTCCTGAGCACCCATGTTTCTTGCTCAGTATTTATTTATTTATTTCAGTCTTTATTATTCTGGTCTGTTGAACCATTGTACTAGATATTTATCGGGTTGTTCCCGAAGTACTTGTTGAGACTAGCTGATGATTACATTCCTTCTTTATTCTGTGGATCATATTTTATATCTTGTGTGGATGAGATTAGTTATACCATGATTGTCGTAGACTTGTTTTACAGCTTAAGTATGCCCTGATGGATCCATTATAATTGGGTTGGTCCATCGGTGCGTACTGCTGGCCATTGCCACGTGTCTAGTCCCAAGGTATTTTGGGACTGGGGCGTAACATTATGCATATTCATATAGATTGTCTAGTACAACGTACTTATATATTTTTTGTCTATTATGTATGTTTTACTGTATTCAATTGGCATGTTTCTATGTATCTTGTTACGTCCCTCTGAGGATCTGGTCCCTTTCCAGGTGTAGACGATCATAACTATTTGCAGGCGCACGGATCAGGACTTGCTACTTCTCTCTCTTTTTAGGAGGTCTTCTCTTCGAGCCTCATTGATTATTAGATGTTCTTATGTGTTTTTCTTATATTCTAGTTTGGCAGTGGATTTATTTTCACCCGACTATCATTATTGATACTTCATATTGAGATTCAGTTATATAGTAGATTGGTTATTTATTTCTATTTGATTCTGTGGATGAGATTTAGTTATGTCCTGTGACTTGTGATAATTATATACCACTTGTGAATTATTGTTTATAATACAACGTACGTGTGTATTATGGTATCCATATATTGGAGTTGTCATATACATACGGTTGGCATACTTACGTATTCCTAGTCCTACGTATTTTAGGACTGGGGCATGACAAACAGGATCCTCGGGCTCAACTACTAAACCTGGCCAAACAAAACCATCAAGGTCAGGCCCCGAGTGCAAGTACCACAAATAAGCACAAGTGAATGAAGCAAAAGCCAATAAAGTATATAAAATAGGAATCTGTGCCACAACTGCAAGCATATAACCTTTCATCGGAGCAATAGGATACCTCTACAACCAAACAAGGATAAGAGGTGTCACACTACTCCAAGACAGGGTATGACTCACCAATTATGAATACGGCGGAGATACAACACATCAATATAATCCAGAACACACACGCCATGATACAATCTAAGATATTGATATAATATGCAGCTTCGGTACATGACCTATTGGGACACATTGGCTCAATCCTACAACCAAACAAGGACAATGGTTGAACCATCGTACCATAATAGTTAATGTACCTAGACTACCAGCACATACTCTTTTAAATCGGCCTATCAATCCTATGTCTTGTTATGTGGAGTCTGAGTTATCTCAGAACATATGCATAAAGAAATCATCAGATCGTGTGCTGTTTAGAGGGGCTAACCGAGCAATAGAAATTACATAGCACTTGTATACTATGCATCGGTCCCTCGTAAGACCACTATGCTAGATCACATAGAATGTATTGTACAATATAATTATTCAGATATTGCCGTCCACTAGTGCGAACGTGACCAATATCCATAAGGGTCAGCCTTGCACGTCATGACAGTTGTTTAAGGTGGCTAATGTGTATGATCTCAGGATTTTATCCCTCCCAATGCTCTACCAATTTTAGTTGCCTAGATTAACCCTATATTTATGTTAGGAATCCCATGGCGTGGTCAGATGATCAATCATCCTATATGTCGTAACGTAGTACGGTCCATGCTAGATATGAATCCACTTTATTATTTGATAATTCAAATAGGATTCATCCGAGAGTGATCCAACAATCAATCAGATCCTAGCAATGCTTTGGTAGTTGACCCACATACCATGTCCGTGATGGCGAATTAATATAATAATATCACATGTCGCGTAGTATAGAAGGCATTCTCGATGCACAATCCGAAGCATATAATCTCATAGCATGTAGCAAGTTATGTCGCACCTCAGTGCACATTATAATATGGTCGCACCTCAGTGCATCTTATAACATATGTACACGTAGCACGTAGTAATTGTATCAGCACGCATACAAGAAATCGGATCGAATTACTAAACTTACAGTTGGGCGTCTGAGCCCTATCATATTGAATCACTTTGTTCACATAATCAGGTATATACACTACAAAAAAAGGCTTTTCTTGACGGTTTATTTTTTACGGTCGTGAAAAATCGTCAAGAAAAGGGGTTATCTTGATGGTTTTAGGTATACGTCAAGAAACATTTTGTGTTAATTTAGCAAAACTTTACCATAATAGCTGACGGTTCTAGAGGAACCATCAAGAAACACCATTTTATTTATTGACATTTTGATGATAATCGTCAACTAATGTATGTATGGAAAAATTATCACAATTTTTTTAGCTGTCATTATAGTAAATTTTTATTTTTTATTTTTTATTATATGATTTATTTTGACGGTTGTGTGAAAATCCATTGTCTAAAAGAAACTTAAATCTCCCCGAGCCCTCTCCATTCCCTCCATTCAATATTTCAATCTCTCTAGCTTATTTCCCCCAAACAAAGGATGCTCGCTCCTCTTGAAGGATGCTCAACCCTAGCTCCCTCTCCATTCTCCTCTGCATTTAATATTTCAACTCTCCAGTTTATTCCCCCCAAACCAAGGATGCTCCTCTTCTTCTTCTTCTCGGAGCCGACGCCGATCAGGATTATGCGCTCGCGTCGACTCCCATGTCTTGCTAACGGAGGCAGCAGATCTGTCTCGTCGCAGGATCGATTGGGATGGCTTGAGGGCGGCACTCGGGTTGCGGCTCCGGTGGCACGACTTGGGCGGTGATACGACGTCGTAAAGGGCAGAGGGTGTAAAGGATGCTCCTCTTCTTTTTTAATTTGGACTTTATGCTCTCTCTCTCTCTCTCTCTCCATTTCTCCATCTCCATTTCTTCATCTCCACTCGTGAGATCTGCCGCCACCCCCTCCGTCGATCAGCGACCGTTTGAGGAAACCCTAACCGTTTGAGGAAACCCTAGTCGATGCCGCCTTCGAGCTTGTGCCTGTTGGGGTACTTCCTGGTGCGAAGGTGGAGCGCGGCCATGGTGGAGCTCCCCCAGCTTCGTCTCTTGCTATTTTGCCTACGCCATGGTGAGATTTTTTCACTGTGATTTTGCTTTCTTCCTTCATTTATTTGTTGCTCCGTGCTGCCCCTTACTCTTTTTTCCCCTTTCCTTCTCTGTGACTCGGCGCTGCCGGATCCACAGCGAGCGGTTGGTCGATCGATAGCAAAACAGTAGAGAAAAAGAGATCAATTCTATACCAAATAGTAGAGAGAAAGAGAGGTGGGTTACTTATCGAATTTTGAAACAGTATTGCCCTAATTTTTATCTGATATATATGTTTTCCCCCTTTCTGAAGGGATCGAAGCGAACCATGGTAACCAATAAGATCCCTGTGACGAACAGGTTCATAGAGCTCGTCTTGTTCCATGTCAAGTCTCTTCTGTACAACACATCCAATGGCCTTCCATATTTTGTTTCATATACTTATTTTCCGTTCCCATTTTATGACAGGCAGTCTGAAACACAGATTTGTATGGTCAAAGTAGCGAGTTTCCAATTGTATGTATATCCAGAAGAGGAGGAAGCAACAATAAAAACTATTTCAAGAAATCAAAATGGTAAAGCTTGTAAAAGCTCAAGTTCCTCTTCCTTTCTTTAGTCCCACATCGGATGGGTCAAAGCTTTCTTGTGTACATATATTAGTTTCTCTTCTTTGCTCTCTTAAGTTGTTGTGTGGGGAACCCCTTGGGCCACACGCGTGCGCCGCCGCAGCCGCCCGGCCCGGCTCGGATCGGATCGGTTCGGTTCGGCGTGCGTAACGGGTGCGGGTACGCGCCCACATCTGCGGGCGCCGAATGCCGATTCGATTTCCTCTTCGTGTTCGGGCTGGGACCCTAAAATTCTTTTTGCTCCTCTTCTTTTTCATTTAATTTTCTGAACGTTAGAAAATTAATTTCTGAACGTTACAAATTGTTTCTGAACCGTTATTGTGTCCAGGTTCATTCTTTATTTTGTGTAATGGCTGAATTAATAGGAGAATTAATTCAGACCGTTACATATTAGTATTATATATTGGACTGATTTTCTTTGTAAAAGATCAGAATTCTCTCTCCAAAAAATTGCTGTCAACAGATTTGTACTCCGTTCTTCGTCTTCATCTCCAAGCTCTGGGCAGAGCTAAGTCCTGGTCGTTCTCTCCAAGTCGTGTGCGGCAACGAGATACCGGTAGTGCGGGGGTTTTACCACTAGGAGCTTCGGGAACGTCTGCACACAGATCCCGAATCAACTCTTAGGGCAGTGCTTCGTGCATGACTTCCCCAGAGGCCGGTAACATCAATCTAATTTTATTTTTGTATTCTGAAATTTATTAATAAGAAAAAGACAATATTTCTAACAATCTAAGAGTTGATTTTCTGTTAGAATTGGTTTTTCTAACCATTTCTTACTGTTTGTTTAAGTTGATTTATTCTAAAAAATTAATTTAACAGTTACAATTTATTCACTGTCTGTTAGAATTGAACTCTGGTGCTAGAAAAAATTGCTTAAAGTATTTTAAAATTCAATATATAATTAATGTTAGAATTGATTCAATATACAACTTTGTTAGAATTACTGTTAGAATTGATTCAATATACAATTACTACAATTACTGTTAGAATTGATTCAATATACAACTTTATTAGAATTACTGTGCTAGAAAGATTGTTAGCACATTCTGAGCATGAAAAGTTAGCACATTTCATAGAATTGAACTTTGTTAGAATTGTTACTGTTAGAATTTAACAAGTTGATTCTTCTAGCAATTTGTTAGCACATTTCATAATTTTGTCAATTGCAATTTTTTTAATCACAAAATTCCTTTCAATTGTAACATACAATTTGCTTCAATTTCAATCACTTAGTATTTTGAAAGCAATCTAGGATCAAAAAGAAAATAGTCTAGTAAAAAGGAAATTGCAAATAAAATCTTCAAATCTAAAGTTTCAAAGTAGAGACAAACTCGAGCACAAGCCGAAAGGGTCCTTATGTCAACCGGGTGTAAATAGTCCTAAGCGACATGGTACTTAAGAGTCTTCGGACCGCTGCTAGCTGGGAACCGGCCCCTACAGCTAACCTGAGTTGATCAACACTTGGAAAACTAAAGATTTTAAGATTGTTTAGCAAAGACCACCTAAACTATTATCTTAGACATTGTTATTAAATAAATTTATATTTTTCAGACTGTAATCATGACTGGTAAGGAGGAATCCTCTACTGCAAAACCTGCTAAGTTTGATGGCTCTTACTTTAAAAGATGGCAGAGTCAAATAAAATTTTGGCTCACGACCTTAGGACTTATTTCTGCCATTGATGGGTCCACACCCATCACAAATGATTCTGATGATACTGAGTCTGACATAGAAATGTCCACCTCCTCGAAACCAAAAACCCCTAAAGAGATAGACTTCCACTGCTTTCATAGAATTCTAAGCGCATTATCTGAATCCTTGTATGATATATTTTTTGAATACAAGAGCGCTAAAGAACTCTGGAAAGCCTTGGAAGATGAATACGGCTGTGATGATGCCGGAATAGAAAGGTTTAATTCTTCAACCTTTAATAGGTATTTCATGGTAGATGACAAACCAATGAATGACCAACTCCATGAATTCCAAGAATACCTTAGGCATATTCAAGCCAAAGGAACATCTTTCTCCAATGAGCATAAAATAGCATGCCTAATAGACAAGCTACCTCCCTCTTGGTCTGATATTTCTAAGGATCTTATCCATACACAAGGAGATCTTACCTACAATCAAGTCCTAAAGAAAATTAGAACCGAAGAACAAATTAGATTGAGGTCTAAGCCTAAGACTGAATCTAAAGCTAAGGTAAACCTTGTAGAAGGCCAAGGAAAACCCAAGTCTAATTTTTCTTATAAATCCAAGAAGAATTTCTTCAAGAAGAAGAAAAACTTTCAGCCTAACCACCAAAACCATCATCACCAAAACCAAAAACCTAGAAACTTCAGACTCAGGATCAGAAGAGATTTTGTTTTGTGTGTGGTAAAACAAACCATATGGCCACCAACTGCTACCATAGGAAGAAGGAAGCTGTCCAGACCTCCTACAAAGGAAAGGGCTCAGTTAGACCAGAAACGAATATGCTTCACAAAGGTTCTTCGAGTTCCTTCAGGTCTGTAAGCTTTCAACCCCTTATTAACCTCTCTTACCATTCTGATGATTGGTGGTTGGATTCTGGAGCTAATGTTCACGTTTCGTTTGATCGCTCCTGTTTTTCAAACTATCAGGAATCAAGTGGAGGAGGTGTGACCCTAGGAGATGGCTCAACGGCACAAATTATTGGAAGAGAAAAAGTTAACCTGAAGATGACATCAGGAAAAATCTTAACTCTTCATGATGTTCTTCATGTGCCGTCTGTCAGGAGAAACCTAGTTAGTGGATCCCTTCTTCTAGCCTCAGTATACAAAATTGTAATTGAGGCAAATAAAGTAGTTTTTTCTAAGCATGACTCTTTTATAGGAAAAGGCTTTGTAAAAGACGGTCTTTTCATTTTAAGTACAATGAATAAAATGTCTGATTGTTCTCTCATTGTCTCTAATATAGAATCTTCAAATGTTTGGCATGGCAGACTAGGTCATGTGAACCTAGGTTCCATTAAAAGAATGATGACTTTAGATCTTATTTCCAAGACTCCAATAGATGACAAACACAAATGTGAAATCTGTGTTCAAGCAAAACTCACTAGATTACTATTCAAATCTGTAGAAAGAAATTCTGACCTTCTAGAACTTATCCATAGTGATGTATGTGACTCAAATAGGATTTTGACCAGAGGCGGTAGAAAATACTTTGTTACGTTTATAGATGATTATTCAAAGTATTGTTATATCTACCTTCTCAAAACCAAATATGAAGTTCTAGATAGATTTAAGGTCTACAAATCTGAAGCTGAGGATCAATTAGAAAGGAAGATTAAGATCCTTAGATCTGATCGTGGTGGAGAATATACCTCAAACGAAATGATTAACTTCTGTGAAGAACATGGAATAATTCATGAGGTAACTGCTCCTTATTCACCTCAGTCTAATGGAGTTGCTGAACGCAAGAACCGCACTCTGTTAGATATGGTGAATGCCATGCTTCTCAGCTCTGGTGCTCCTGATAACTTGTGGGGAGAAGCCCTTTTAACTGTCTGTTACATTCTTAATAGGATTCCTAGTAAGACAAAAGATAAGACTCCCTATGAGCTGTGGAAAGGTAGAGCACCTAGGATTAATTACCTTAGAGTTTTGGGATGCCTTGCTAAAGTCGGAATTCCCGAACCTAAAAAGAGGAAGATTGGTCCCAAGACTGTAGACGCTGTTTTCATAGGATATGCCTTAGACAGCTATGCCAATAGATTTCTAGTGACTCACTCAGAAGTAAATAAAATCTCTAACAATACCATTATAGAAGCAAGAGATGCAGTTTACTTTGAAAACATATTTCCTTTTAAGGATAGAAGTTCAATCTCTTCCTCCATACCCTCTACTAGTTCTCATGTCCAAATACCTAGCTCACAATCTGAACAAGACTTAGAACCAAGACGGAGTAAAAGGAATAGGATTGAGAAAAATTTAGGAGAAGGATTCTTCACCTTTTTGATAGAGGGTGATCCCTCAACTTATGAAGAAGCAATGTCGTCTCCTGATGCTCCCTTCTGGAAAGAAGCCATTAACAGTGAATACAACTCCATCATGAAGAATAACACTTGGTTTCTAACAGATCTACCTTTAGGCAATAAACCAATAGGTTGTAAGTGGATTTTCAAGAAGAAACTCAGAGCCGATGGTACTATAGAGAAATACAAAGCTAGATTAGTTGCTAAGGGTTTTACCCAGAAGAAAGGGTTAGATTATTTTGATACCTATTCTCCTGTAGCCAGGATCACTTCCATTAGAACTCTCTTAGCCTTAGCATCCATTCATGATATGCTAATCCATCAAATGGATGTAAAGACATCATTTTTGAATGGAGATATAGAGGAAGAACTTTATATGGACCAACCTGAAGGTTTCATTGCTAAAGGTCAAGAAAAGAAAGTCTGCAGACTAGTAAAATCCCTCTATGGCTTGAAACAAGCTCCCAAACAATGGCACAATAAATTTGACAAAGTAATTTGTGAATATAGTTTCTTGTCAAATGAGTATGACAAATGCATATACTCTAAAGGTACATGTAAAAGTTGTGTCATTTTATGCTTGTATGTAGATGACATTCTTATCCTAGGTTCATCACTGGAATTGATAAATACTACAAAGAACTATTTATCTAGCCAGTTTGATATGAAAGACCTAGGAGAAGCCAACTTAATTTTAGGAATGCAAGTGACCAAAGGCAAAGAGGGTTATACTCTATCTTTAGCACATTCAATTGAAAAAATGCTAAAAATGTTTGAGTTATTTGATAAGAAACCCGTCCTTACTCCTTATGACAGCAGTATTGTACTAAAAAAAGAATGAAGGATCACCTTTGGAACAACATAAATATTCACAGATGATAGGCTCCCTTATGTATATAACAAACAGGACAAGACCTGATATTGCATTTGCTATTGGGAGACTAAGTAGATATACCAGTAACCCAAATCAGTCACATTGGACTGCCTTGGATAGGGTATTTAGATATCTCAAGGGCACCCTAGATTACAAACTTCATTTTACTAGGCACCCTGATATCATAGAAGGTTATTCAGATGCAAACTGGGTAACCGACTCACATGATATAAAATCTACTACTGGATATGTATTTACTCTAGGAGGAGCTGCGATCTCCTGGAGCTCTTGTAAGCAAACTATCATAGCTAGGAGTACAATGGACTCTGAAATGATAGCTTTAGATACAACTTGCACAGAAGCTGAATGGCTTAAAAATCTTATTATGCATATACCTGTTTCTCTTAGTCCTGTTCCTGCAATTTCTATAAATTGTGATAATAAATATGTTATTGAACTACTAAAGCATGATTCTGTGAATGCTAAGATGAACAGGCACCTGCAGCTGCGCTTCAAGTCAATAAAAAGCCTACTAGGCAAATATGTGGTTCTTGACTATATAAAGTCAGAAAAGAACCTTGCAGATCACTTGACGAAGGGTCTGTCTAGGACTTTGATCCTAGAATCATCGAGGGGGATGGGGTTAAGTCCATAAGTTAGTCACCAGCAGTGGCAACCCAACCGAGTCTGACTGGAGATCCCAAGAAGCCGGTTCAATGGGTAGAAACAAGCTGAACTTAGGTGACTTTATGGAACACTGACTCGAGATTTATAGTCTCATTAAAATAAAGCCCAAGCGGCTGTACATGTGTACAATGACTCCCTATCCCTATGGTGACAGTGTTCCTGTGTGATATGGTTAGGATGAGGTTAAACTCTTAATAGGTCCAAGCTGTAATGCTGGGTTGATTCATATCACCAACCATTAAAGGACTTACCTATATGAGAGGTCGTGAAGGCCGCGACTATGGGACAGGGCGATCCCAGATAACTCTCATGAATGTGGAAAAGTGCGCATGGCTTTTTTAAAAGCGCCACCCGATAGACCAAGGACCTCTAGCGTACTATGTGTGCTATTTTTTTTAAATCTGGTTCAAGAAGTCTGATTCAAGGCATAGTCCATCAAGCACTTCTTCAGATTAAGGCAATAGTCACTACGTGAGATTCAAGGCTGTAGTCCATCTCATCTATGCATAGTATTTTACTGTCCAGATGCTCTCTCTCTTTTTATTTCACTCTTATCTCTGTTTCGGAACTTGACCTTTTGGGGGAGGGATTGTTGGTTTTGCTTTGCTTGCAAAAGCTCAAGTTCCTCTTCCTTTCTTTAGTCCCACATCGGATGGGCCAAAGCTTTCTTGTGTACATATATTAGTTTCTCTTCTTTGCTCTCTTAAGTTGTTGTGTGGGGAACCCCTTGGGCCACATGCGCTCGCCGCCGCCGCCGTCCTGCCCGGCTCGTTCGGTTCGACGCGCGTAACGGGTGCGGGTACGCGCCCACATCTGCGGGCGCCGAATGCCGATTCGATTTCCTCTTCGGGTTCGGGCTGGGACCCTAAAATTCTTTTTGCTCCTCTTCTTTTTCATTTAATTTTCTGAACGTTAAAAAATTAATTTCTGAACGTTACAAATTGTTTCTGAACCGTTATTGTGTCCAGGTTCATTCTTTATTTTGTGTAACGGCTGAATTAATAGGAGAATTAATTCAGACCGTTACATATTAGTATTATATATTGGACTGATTTTCTTTGTAAAAGATCAGAATTCTTTCTCTCCAAAAAATTGCTGCCAACAGATTTGTACTCCGTTCTTCGTCTTCATCTCCAAGCTCTGGGCAGAGCTAACTCCTGGTCGTTCTCTCCAAGTCGTGTGCGGCAACGAGATACCGGTAGTGCGGGGGTTTTACCACTAGGAGCTTCGGGAACGTCTGCACACAGATCCTGAATCAACTCTTAGGGCAGTGCTTCGTGCACGACTTCCCCAGAGGCCGGTAACATCAATCTAATTTTATTTTTGTATTCTGAAATTTATCAATAAGAAAACGACAATATTTCTAACATAGTAGTCATCGCTTCATTTTTTTTTTGTTCTTGTTTCGAAGAACATAGATTGCACGGACCTGAATAACATAAGACACTGGAAATGGACACGACACAACTTTTTGCTGTGTTTTTGTTAATTTTGTAGTGCCGGACACGAATGCCGCAAACCATTTACTGAGAATGATCCTCTGAAGAGCAATTGGTGGCCTATTTATTCGTTGGTTAGATCTATTGTAGTTTTCTTGTATATTGTGATTGTTTTAGATTGTTTTATAACAATTTGGCCATCTAGTATGTTTTATGACACATTGTTGCAGATCATAAGGGAGACACTATTCTACTTGGCACACCTTGATTACGCGGATACTGAACTACAAACAATGCTCACTAGCAGCCTTTAATATTTTACTATAATTTTAAGTACTTCACTGAACATGGTTTATTTTCTTACAGTAGTGCTAACTGGAAATATGCGGCCAACCTGTTCGTTCAAATGTTTCTGACAAAGTGTTAGTTCATTGTAAGTTATCCTTTTAAAGATTCATCTTCTTGTTGACATATCATGGAGCTCTATTGAGCCTTACTGTCAAAGACATCTTTGTCATATCTATATAGATTATTACCTGCCAAGGCATTTCCGATAGATGCTGCCAAACTGTTGAGCCTTCAGATATGGAATAATTGAAATTACTTTGCAAATTATCTAAGAACTTACTAACAGAGTAGGTGGTATACTGGTGTTTCATAGAGTAATAGATAAGCTCCAGTCTTTTTTCAGATCAGAGGTCCAGTCTTTTTTTCAGATCAGATGTCCAGTCTTGTACTACTGATAACCAAAAGAACATGCAAAATCAGCCACTACTAGGTTTAGAGGATTTTTTTTTAGGTTGTTCAGTACACTAGAATTGAAAGTAGGTTTAGTTATTGCTACAAATTGTTATATCTGTTGTTTAGATCTTGTGGGCTGGTGGTATTGTTTTTTGATAGTAGGCTACAATAGTGATATACCTTTTATTATTATTTTTCCTGAAGACTTTGTATGAAAAAACATTTTAGTACAGGTTATATGTTTCTTTCATTTCAATTTAGATCTAACTATAACATGCATGGGTTTTTTTATATATACCTCGTCCAACTTTTCGCAGGGAAAGTAAAAAATGCATTCCATTGAAAGCATTGCCACTATTATGAATTTCTTCCATGCATTTGAAATTGCTAGCCATAATGAGAGTTTTGGAAGCTAAGGGGTCTAAGGGTAGCTGAGCCATTTGAAGCCCAACTGGATCTAAGAGTTTTAATAATCAGTTAAAACCCCTTGCAAGGATAACTACTCCAAAGATTTTCACAATAGCAAGTAAAAACAGTCGTCAAAACAACATGAAAATGATTTACCTTCACAAGCTAAACTCAAGTAGACACACATAATGAGAAAGACACCCAAAACATGATGCAATCTTGTTAAGGATGCTAAATTTTTTCCTTATTAAAATAATTAAAATTTTAAAACCGTTTTCACAAAAAATATCTGAATACTTTGAGAATAATAGATGTATTAGAAGTAAAAAAATTAGCACATGAGGAGGTCACAAATACAAGTTATTTATTGAATTATGCTTCTTCTTTTCTTATTTTTCATTTATCTTTGTGTATGCCATTTTTGGAACTTTAAATTCCCATTTGTCATTAACTGTTAATGGACAAGCTAGCAAGTTAGAGCACAAATCCTTTGAGTGCAGAGAATAACCATCCAAGTAGACCATGACTTTAAAAAATAATTTGCATATTTGAGAACGGGATCGTGTATTTTGGAACATCTTTTTTTACATTACATGTATTGTGCATTACATTTCTCATAAAGTGGTTCACTTCTCCTGTCAGTTTGTCAGTAGTCATTCTTAGGAGAAAATCTTGTATTTCATTCATAAGATATCCCTTGCCAGCTAAGAAAAGTTAATATTAAAAATGTTTTGATTGTAACTGCTGATTACACTCTTGTGTGAGTAAATTTCTCTTTTATTTCATCATTTTAGCAACATAGTTCATGTTTCTTCTCAAATGTTATACCTATATCGGATTCATTTATTCATTTTCTTATTCACATCTCTCTGAATACAAAGTTTTATACTCGTTTCAGTGAAGAATATACATGGAGAAGGCAACCAAAGGATATGTATAGCTCTGAACCCTTAATGCTAAGGACTTCCAGGCTTGGTAGGAGTTTGAGGGTCGTTGATAGTGCTTGTGATTCATGGTATAAGCCCCTCAATGTTTCTCCCTTTCCTGGATTCGAAAAAAGAAAGAATAAAAAGAAGTCTTTTCTTGATGAACCAAACATTAGAGAAACATTTATCATTACTTATGTATTATGGGGAAAATATTTATCATTATTATTATATAATTTGCTTACGTTCCTTGAACCATCGAGTTACTTAGGGGGATTTTTTTTGGCTTCAGTGCTATCATTCTGGTAATGTATCCATCAATAATAATCAGAACTGTAAGACTGATTTATTTAATCAGATTTAGCTATAAATTTTGCATTATAATCGAACAGTGTCAAATATTAGATGCAAGTTTCTGATGTTGCTATGTTGAGATTTCAGTTTTTACTTGTAGATCTACAAATTTAGATTCATGGACTCCAGAGCAACTAAAGAATGATACATATTCTGTATACTTCAATGTATATATTGTTCCACAAAAGTTTAGATTTTGTTGGTTCCAAAAGGTACCGATCTGTAGAATCTCTTTTAACCGTTAAGCTGATCAATTTTTTCTTTGGCCTTTGGCACTCAATACATCAGTCATGTGGTCTAGGAACATTCATCTGCCCCTTGTGAATAATAGTTGCAGATCCTAATTTAACTGTCAACTGAATTGGCCATTTAATTCCAGAAATATCTTACTTGCAGACAAGGAAGAGCCAGCTCCTGTTGTGACTCCTTTGGCTACTTCCAGCACTACACAAGCATCATCTTTTCCTTTTCTCTTTGAATACATGGAAGACTTACCAGTTGCTGAGACCGGTTCTGGAGGTGTCCAAGTGATTGGAGTAGCACCACCAAAATCTTCAAGCTTCTTTGCAGACTTTGGAATGGATAGTGGATTCCAGAAAAAAATAAGTTCGACATCATCAAAAGTTTAGGTACAATTATGTTGGTTAGCTTCTGTATATCTGAAATTTTGTTATTCTTGACAAACTTGGTAGTAGTGCACATAATTCCTTTTTACCTTGCATGATGAATATGCCATCATTTTTTCTATTTCTTTTGCTTGCGAGTGACCTAATCAGGTCTGATAAGGCAAGATCATTGGTTTGTGTTTCTTTGACTAAATTGTCATTAATTCATACATAAAATATCTTTTTGTTCCCATGGCGCCATATGAAGGAGGAATTAGGGAACCTAGAGATTGAGGAATTCAATTCCTATCCAAAGAGGATTTGGGCCTAACCATGAATTCTGAGTTTGTCAACCAAATACCAATTTGACTACCAGGGTTACGATTTAGGAATTAGGCCCTTTGTTACGTCTCATGAGTTGTAACTTAGAATTCCTAAATCCATCTTCACTAGGAATTTAGGAACTATCTAAAGCAGAAAAGGTACAAAGGAAGAATAAGAAAAATAAGCTAATATATTCCTCTATACTAGCAGCACCAAAAAGCCTAAAAGTTTCAATAGTTTGCAGAGAATAAGAGTAGTGTGTTGAGGATTGAATAAACATGATCTTCTGCTTTGTACTATGATTGAATCTTCTAGGGAGAGAGCCCCCTTTGTCTTTTAGGATACATGTTCACATGTCCAATAGTATCAGACTTTGTAATTGTACATCCTCATAGGTTGCATAATGGTGGATGCAAACTTTTCGTGGCTTGTGTTAGAAGGTACTAAACATGACTGTTGTTACTATTTAGTTTTATTTTGACTTGGCACCATTGTTCTTGAATAATTCTTACTAACATTCTTGGATAAATTTGTTTCTGAATTTTCTTATTGGAAGTTATATTGATAGCTTTCTATGTATATTTTTAATGATACTGCTACATCTTTAGTATTCTAGGGTACTGGCTCAACATTATATGCTAATATGCAATAAAATTGCATCATGGACACTCAATCATGTCGATTTGGCTGATGGGTGTGAAAACAATTTAAGTGTCATTCTATCCCATGGCAAGATTATCATGACATGCTTCAATAAATATTTGGATGTAGAGGCAGACCAGTGTCAACTATAGTTCAATTTTTCTGTCTGTCTAGGACACTCACATTTGACAGGTAGTTCTGCATCTTCTAACACAGTTCCTGTTAGTTGGGAGTAAAGTGCAATAAGAGCACCTATAAATCAGATATGGATATTTCTATATTTATGTTTGTTCTCTAATAACTTCAGTGTTATCGATTTGTTTATGTATCCATTAATAATAATCAGAACTGTAAGACTGATTATTATCTGTAGAAATATTCGTAGTATATCCACAGAATTGGTGCCAGGGTCTTTCTAGTAACTTCTTTTCTAGTATCTTTATCTGAAACCTTCAAACTTCAAACTTTAAATGGGGTTCTCTTTAGATGTTGAAGAGGTACTAGGGTCTTTTCTAGTAGTCAAACTGGTAAATGCCTAGTAAGTTGAAGTAAAATATATGCATTTTCTGTAATACTTGAAACTTAAGCGCGCTATTGGATAAAAGATCAAGTACGCTCACCTTTTTTCCATCTAAGTTACATTTCTCAACATATTCAAGTGACTAATATCAGTACAACTGTAGATGCATGTTATTTCATCTTAGCCATGGCCCTAAACTGTACATGCAAAATATAATTAACACATTTTAGCTTTTCTAGTCTTGTTATTGTAGTCTTATTGAAAAATATGAGTTATATATATGATCAGAAGTTGATTTTCTTGGATTCATGTTTCAATTTTCAACAATGTTATTTATCTTACAGTGATATGTTTACATTGTTTGCAGATGAGCATTATCATTATACAGTAGACGGCCTCAATTTCATATTGTTACACACTCAAAAGAATTACGATGGTTAAGAGAAATGGTTTGGCTATCTCAAGGATGTTTAATATATTATAAAAAAAAATCATATATTTTAGCTATTTTGATATGTTGTTGGATGTTTGTGGTGTACGAACATTTGTAGTGTAAGAACACGATTTTTGTTAATATAAAAATTGTGTATTATAGTTCTTTGATGTTTGTGATATTCTGGAATATATTGATATTATGTGTGCTTAGTAATTAGTAAATGGAAGCATATAAAATATATTATCATAAACAGTTCTTTTGACGGTTGTAAAACGGTCAAAAAAATGTCATTTCTTGACGGTTTTTGAACATCATTAAATGGTTTTTTGACGGTATTTAAACAACAAAAAATATTTTTTTTGACTGTTTTATTCGTCAAAAAGGATTTTCTTGACGGTCATTATCTGTCATCTAAGTCACAGTCAAAAAAAGTTTTTATTTACCTTGACGGTTTTCGGTTATGTATTCTTGACGGGTTAAAACCGTCAAGAAAGGTTTGTTACTTCACAGTTTAAAACCGTCAAGAAAACAAAAACAGAAACCGTTAAGAAAAGTAGAGACTTTTCTTGGCTGTAGCATAGATGACGGATCCAGAACTGTCAAGAAAACCCTTTCTTGACGGAAAAAAAAAAATCACTTTTCTTGCAGTGATATGTTATCAGTCAAATGTAAGCCTCACTTTATGTGAAATCCTCAAATTAACGATTATGTAGTCGAACGTGAGTAAGGGGGAAGTGTGAACCACTCTGGAGCAGATCCACAATCCTTAAACCAAACAAGGACTGAGATTGCAGATCGTCTCTCGAGCAAAATTACGCCCCTCACTCTGTCCGACAAACAAAAAGATAAGTTAATCTACTAATCTGAGTTTACTCTGGGTTACTACATGGTCTACTCATCATATAATCATATTATGCACATAGTCAGTTCTAGCACATAGCCAGTTCTAGCATAGTCTGGTTACTAAGTCCACTCTTCCTTAGAATAACACATGCAAGAAACCACGATCAACCACATAGGGTACGATAAGAAATATTCCAAATAAAATAATTAAACCCAAGAAATCGTGGAACGTGTACATAGATTACTATGGTCGCATAGGATCACATACGCGCATGAGAAGTGCACGCATGGATTGCCGCATGGGACATGCCGCATGAACTAATCAGGCGCATGAAAAACTGGCTGCATGGACGAGCTGGCCGTATGCTGCCCCATGCCGCATACTACCCCAGGCGCATATGGCTTCAGGTCGCATGCTACCCCAGACCGCATGCTCCTCCAAGTCGCATGCTTTAGACAAAAGTCTACTCTCTTGGAACAAGTGCCGAAGTGACGTGTATTATATGCGTGTCAGTGAAGTGGCTGAACTGAAAAGACAAAAATCATAAAAAAATGTGCAAAAAAAATCAGAGTCATGTGTCCGAAGGAAAGTGGCCGCATACTCTACTTACCGCATATGCCTGCTTGCTGCATATGGATCGATGCCGCATGGAGGTCTCTTGGACTTTCACGAATTTCTCATTCATCTAGCGAACAAAACACAAGGTGTTCTGTCACGTAGCTCCAGAAAACTTTGTGTAATGGTCAGTCATGCTTTCAACAAAATGGACGCAAACTGGTTGGCTATACGGCAAAGAGTCCAGCCGCATAAGGATCATGCCGCATGGAAGTCTCGGCTGCATATTGCGATGGCCGCATGAGAACTTCGTCTTCTCCAGACAGCAAGTTCAGCCATAGCGGAAAAGTTCCAAAAATCCGAAAATTTGTTTTCTTCATAAAAACTTTATTTTAACTCCCAATCAAGTGAAACAAATACCAAAATGCTCGAAATAAAGTTCTCCATCAACCACAAAAAACTATTTTTCTAAACTACTATATCTTAATAAATCAAAACCAAGAAAATCTTTTGGAACCCATAAAAATTCAAACTTTAAAACTCAGATCTACTCAAAACCGTTCATCAAAACCAAAAACTCCAAGAACTAAAACTAATGAAAACATCCAGGAGAATATTTTCCATCAAAAACATTTTTAATTTACTAATCATATAAAAATCCAAAAAAAAATTATGACTTCTCCACTTTGAACAAGATGTACTTACCATGGTGGACTAACAAACCTCTTCATAGAACCAAGTCTAAGGATAGGGCTAGGGCTAGGGTTCGGCCAAAGGGGGCTCTTGAGGGAAGGAGGAAGAAGAAAGAAGGAGAGAAGTAAAAATAAGGAAGAATGAGAGATGAGAGAGAAACCCATATATATATATATATATATATATATATATATATATATATATATATATATATATATATACACACTAAGTGGAGAAATGAGGTTAGCGCTAAGATTAAGTCATGACACTCTCCAACCAAATCTCAACCATCCAAAATAGGCTTAGTGGTTCCAAGAGTGAACCGGGTCTGGTATCCATCCTGTATACTGGTCCTAGTACGGGTTCATGGCAATTGCCAATGTGTTCACTACTGATCTCGGGTAGTCTCCCACAATAAACATGAATACAATTAAATAAAACACATCATAAATAACATGTGTCAACATGTAAAATACATGTATACATCTATATGGAAAATTTTAAATATCATAAATTCAAGAATACCAAATCTGGGAACATGTGTGACATCTCTACCCACCTTAGAAAATTTTTGTCCTCGGAATTCGCTAAGCTAGTCTAGTTGATCACCAAGCAAGAAAACTCATAGACCAAGCAGAAGACTCATGATCATATAAGGAAACTTATGATCCAGAAAACCTCATGAACTACCAAATATCATGAACTACAACTAACTGAATACCAAGCATAACGACATAGGAAGGTAATAAAAGCAAAATCAATATAAATAAAGACGCAAGCAATCCACACAATCGAAAGGAAAGAGAAAGATTTGGAGGCATACAGATACATATGTCTCCTGCGTCAGTCAAAATAGGAACTCGTCCTCGCTGACCTATGCTGACTCCCAATAATGGACATAGATCAAATCTCGAGATAAATCGGTACCAACGACTTAGTCAAGAACATGACTCTGCCCAGGACGTACCTTTGTAGTCGGGACATATGACATACATCATGTATCGCGAGATACGAAGACAAAAGAGTGAGACGAAAGATCATCTCCACTCGCAGAATATACGAAACCCAAAAGATATGACTGAAAGAAGCTAAAATCTCACCCTCGATTTGACCGCCCTCGGCCAACACCTGCTCTAATACGCCAAAATCTGCTTGCTCACGTCTCGGTGCTACTGGAACTCTGTCATGAGAATGTCTCTGCTGACCAGACTAACGTTGTCTCTGGTGAAACACCTGTGCTTGTGTCAACATCAGATGTTGGGCTAACGGCCGTACTGCTAAAATTGGCTTTTGATACAGAACTGCCCCTGGAGCTGGCAACGCTGGGAATTGTTGATATGGTCCTTCCCGCCTCTGCATCTATGGGCAATAATAAACTAAACTCACATAGAAAGAAATCTATAAAGTTATATTACACTAAATTTGTCCCAAGAATTAGATAAATAAATTTAAAATAAGTGTCACATGCGTCTCAGAATGCAATAAAAAGTATGAAATAAATACATCAAAGACCCAAGGATGGGCCAATACACACAAACACACTAAAATATGTCCAAACAAGGACTACTACTGATGAGGAGGAGCACCACCGCGCATCTGGGATAGAAGAAACTCATACTGCTCCTGTGAAAGCGTCACCGGTGCTGATGGAGGAGGCAGTGTCAATGCCGGCAGATTAGGAGGACGTATCTTCTCCAATGCTAGCAATCGAGCATCGTATGAATCCATGGCAGATACCACCCTCGAAGTGTACATGCATCTCAGAATGCAATAAAAAGTATAAAATAAATACATCAAAGACCCAAGGATAGGCCAATACACACAAACACACTAAAATATGTCCAAACAAGGACTACTACTGATGAAGAGGAGCACCACCGCGCATCTGGGATAGAAGAAACTCATACTGCTCCTATAAAAGCGTCACCGGTGCTGATGGAGGAGGCAGTGATGGAGGCAGTGTTGTTGCCGGCGGATTAGGAGGACGTATCTTCTCCAATGCTAGCAGTCGAGCATTATATGAATCTATGGCAGATACCACCCTCGAAGTGTTCTCCGCCAAGATCGGCTCAACAAATCCTACGCCGCATGGATCCTCGCAAGTGAGCCGCTCATGGCCGTATGCGACCCCTCCAGCTTCGTCTGTCTACGCTCCATAGACGCGACCAGAGTTGCCAAGCTGCTCTCTGTCATCTGGCCCATAGTCTTGAGCTCCATAAGGCTATCCTCTATCATATGGCTCAGTGTCCTGCGCTCCATAAGACTATGTTCGAGCAAATCAAAACATGCGGTGATCGCCGCATTGTCCGTCTGCGCCGCAAACTATGGCTGCTCCGTAATCTTCTGTAGAAACTCGTCACGCAGGTCAGCAATCTGATAGTCAACGCTCTCTTGGGATCATGCCGACGTCCAAGAAGGCTGCGAGGAATGCATACTGACAAATGGGGCCTAGATGAATGTGTCACAACATAGGCGCCGTAGGATCCCGTACCGTAGTATGTACCCCTATGAAGACCACCAACGGCTGTCATCCAGAGCTCGTCGGCCGATGAAGCTGTAGAGGGCCGTGAGGAAGTACCAACCCCTCCCTCTGCAGGTGCACTAGCTGTCGCCCGCTCACGTAGTTTAAGATACTCGTCCTAGAAAAGTGGTTGCGAACGTCTAAGTTACTTATTACTAACGATATAGATATCTTTTTACATATTTTTTAAGTTACATTAAAACTAACACATGATAGTAAAATGTACATAGCTCTGTGTGGCTTTGTCATCGATGAGCTTTCCGCCCTTCCGATGGGTGACTAGGAAGATTGTCACAATGTTGGCGTCCATACTCCTCTGTACCTATTAAAAATTATATTGTTTGTTGTTAAAACTATACATATTATCCTACTTGCATTAAAATAATATATATTTAATAATATATATACCAGACGATGGAAGTATTCCATTATGGGAATCGAGCCACCACACCACTTTTCTGCCTTTGACCTAGCCGCCTTTGCCTTCTCCGACCGTTCCTTGTACTTGGGTTCATCGAATCTCGCCTTTATCGTATTCCACTGCTCAGGCGTGATCCAACCATAGATTGGTTCTCCATCGCGATCACGGACCTTCTGGTCGTTGATCGCATCACAGATCAGCTTGGCGGCGACGGCAGAAAATTGCTCCTCGATCTTCTGAGTCCGGAATGGTGGATAGAAATATGTTTTCTACAAGAAGTAAAATAGAGAGTTATATAACATGCATAAATGATTATTGATATTAAAAGTAAAAATATTTTTACCATGAAGTTGGCAAACCAAAATATCTTTCCTATCTTTAGGAGTATCTGAGTAGTTGATCCAAGGCCCACCATAGTTCTGTCTCAGAAAATGCTCCAGTGCTTTCTATACCGCCAAGGGACGTTATCTATACAATGATAATTAAATTCATGAATATATAGATATAATCATTTAGAAAATGTTAACTATTTAACTTACTTGCTAGACCTGTCCCACAAAATCTTCATCCTCGTCTCGCCCAGAGGTGCGCTTGGAGGATCGCTGATCATGCGCAGATGGAGTCAGCTCGACCTCCTCTATCTTCTCCTCTATATCCATGGTGCCATCTGTAGGAGGAAGGCTGGACGGGGGATTAGTCTCAGGCATAGAACTGCTGGTCCCAGGTACCGTCGACAGAGTTGAAGATATGACAGGCTGGTACACTGGAGTACTCTGCTACGAGGATCCGGAACAAGTAGCCAGTACCGGGGGAACACTCCGTCTAGAGGATCTACCTCCGTATGATCCTCATCGTCCTGTCATACTTGATGATAAAACAAATACACAAACTTATAACAATTCATAAAAATAACATACGATGATAAAACAAATACATAGACTTATAATAGTATAGAAAATATCACAGTCACACAATAAACACAAAATAAAAGTATTACAATCATACTATAAGCATAATATAAAAGTATCCATATAGTTAAAATAGATGTTACATTCCATATTAAAAATACAGTACATGGCTAGAATTCTAAATGTATTTTATTTTATTTTATTTTTAATCCCCTTTTGAAAATTTATCTTCTTCGTTTTTCTCGTCCTCCTCTTCCTCCTCCTCCTCATCTTCACTTTCATCTATTTCGTCTTCCTCTTCGAATAATTCTACCTCTTCCAGACGATTAGACGTGTAATGAGGAACTTTTATTAAGTCCACATCTACAATATTTGTTACAATAGGTAGCTCATCCTCCTGATAAGCTATTTCATTAACGTCAAAGGTATTTCTAGCTTTCGTCTTTCAAACTGTCCACTAGTCTGACCTATTTATTTTTCGGTCAGGATAATTTGTGAAGTACACGAGCTGAGCCTGACATGATAGGACAAATGGTTCATAGCGTTGATATCGACGCCGATAGTTTATATCCACAAGACCATGCTTGTCTATTTTTTAACCTAGATCTTGGATCGGATCGAACCAATCACACCTAAATAATACGATCTTAGCAGGCTCTGTTATATAATTGTCACGCCCCAGTCCCAATAATACGTAGGACTAGAACACGTAAGCATGCCAGCCGCATGGATATGGCAACTCTAATATATGGAAACCATAACCCATACGTACGCTGTAATATGAATATAAACTCACATGTGGTATATATAATGTCACAAGTCACAGATATGCTAATCTCATCCACACAACAAGTCATAGAAAGAAATACTAACTAGAATAAGGAGTCTGAATATCCAGAAAATAATAGTCGGGTGGAGACAAATCCACTACCAAGACTATATCCAAAACTAAAATGAGAGAGGAGTATAAAATCTCCAATATAAAATAATATGAAGACAGAAGTGCATCAGCGAAAAGAATCCATCGCTAGATAATCAACGATGCTCAGAAGGTAAGACCTCCTCGACAGAAAAGAATGCGTCAGGTCCAGGCCCGTACTCCTGCAAATACTCAAGAGCAGATACACCTGGCAGGGGACCAGGTCCTCAGAGGGACGTAACAAGATACACAAAACATATGCCAATTTGAATACAGTAAACATGCATATAATTTGAAAATAAATAAGTACGCTGTACAAGACAATCTATATGAATGCAAATGAGGACAACTTTTCGACGTATGGGCAAGGGTAGTCTACTCGATCTAAGCCTCACAACTCATGCACTCGTCCAAGAACATCATCAACCGTCATACCTCGGGGGTAGCGACCCTCGGACTCCATCAATCGACATACCTCGGGGGTAGCGACCATCGAATACGACCCACCATAGTGCGTGCTAGTGACTACGGTGTTACCAGAGTGGTTAAAGCCCATACGCCTAATGGTTGTCCTCTATGATACTAAGTGTCAAGTGTGTGTCAACATATCTAATATATAGTAATGACTGAAAGGAAAACTACACATGCAAGAACTATACAGAAATAAAATAACTAAACAGAAATATAAATAGCATGCAAAATACTGTAAACAATTTGGCAAGGTATCTTGCCTGGCAAGAAGGCTGCAAAATGTAGTGTCCCAATGTCAACACCAAGAGTCAGAAGCTACGGCCTCAGAATGAACGTCTCCGGATGCTGAAATAAACATCACCAACGTTCCCAGAATAAGCAAAATAGCTAAAAAGCACTTCCTTTTCGTCCAATTTGGACACAGGGGCAAAACGGTAATTTCGGGCAAAAGTGGGGTCCACGTGTGGCCCACTTTGCACCGAAAAGCGTGCCGAGGGTAACAGTCTCTAAATGGGACAAACTATAGGTCAAACAACTCTAAATGTCAATACGAACCCAACGGTATGTCCAAATGTGGATTCCGATGGGCCGAACTTAATTTTGTCCAAAAAGTCAACTATGGGGCCCGCCAATTAGCGATTTGGTCAACCATCTCAGAATTGCGTAAAAATTGGGTCACAGGACCAGCGCGTTACCACGAGTCTAGCAGCATAAGTTTCGTCGCAATCTGACAAGCGTGCACAAAATACGTGCGAGTTCCACAAAAGTTGCGACACGGTGTGTGTCCGCGGATACGGTCTGATTCTGGCGCGCACACCCGTCCGAATCAGTCTCCACGAATTTTCACGTGTCCGGTTACGCTATGTGCACCATTCGGTATACTTGGCACACGGCGGGGCGGTCCCGTTTGGCGGGGCGCGCTCCATTTTCCAACTTTTGGAAAACCGAAAAAAGTGGGTGTGCGCAGTTTTGTGACGAATATAATTATGTCCACAGCAACTATTAGCCTAGGTTTATTTACAGAAATTAAACTAGGTCAGGTATTCTACAGGTATCAAAAAGAATCACCGAATTTGGATCTCTGTGGTGGGAGATACGAACTCGGCAATACGGGTGGTCATTCTGGAATTCTGCGATCCCAGAATTGGGTCTGTCCGTCCACTTTGGACGCTATTTTACACCTAGGGGCACACATTTTCTGAGGTTGGCTATAAAACGAATATTGGAGAGGGTTGAGGGGAGATCATACCTATGAAAACGGAACAGCGTTTGATCGAGCGAGTCGACAGAAAATCGCGCCGGAGCGAAGGTGCCTCGAGTGGGAAACTGCAGTTCGCGAGGTCGGAGTCGACGGGATGGTTGGATGGCTTGGCGGGGCTTCTCTAGCTGCGGTGACGGCTCTTAGATGGGAAGAGAAGATCTGGAACTATTAGGTTAGGGTTTTGGAGAGCTAATATATATATATATATATATATATATATTATATATAATTTGGAGAGAGGGAGGGATATGGAGCGGTCCGCGGGAGCAATTAAAGGTCTGTTGTTGGTTGAAGTGGGCGGGTCTGGTTTCATTGGCGGGTTACACAACAAAAGTCGCTGAAGAGGAAAATAGAAATGCTAAGTTTGCTGCAAAGGAATCCTAAGTACTAAGTAGTATTATTACTATTATTATTATTATTATATTAGTAAATTTTCTTTTCTTTTCTTTTCCTTTCTTTCTTTAAATATATATATATACATATATATATTTGTATATATATATATATATATATATATTCACACATAAAAAAATTTATATATTAGGGTATTGCACATCGTTAGGCTAGCAACCGCTCAAGGGGTCTCCTACATGGAATAAATTCCGAAAAATTCCTGGTGGTCCCATAAGTCCTCTAAGTGTCCGAACACCTAAAATAAAAAAAATTATTAAAAAATTATTTCTCCTATTTAGCACATAATTACCATAATTAAATTATTAATTAATAAAAAAATATAATAAATACAATTTTTTTAAAAATAGGGGTTTTACATTCTACCCAACTTACAAGAATTTCGTCCTCGAAATTGACACTAACCCATATTCATAATGATAACTATAACTATCACACTGCATTGGTATCTAGTAGGACTCCTAAAACTCATGGTCTGCCATTCTAACACTTTCTCATCTATTGTCCATCCTCTACTTTATCATCCTCTAACTCGTCTACACTACCCAACTTACAAGAATTCTACTAATGGTCACCTTCTTTGAAGCTATTGTCTAGATTGTAAGGCAATTATATTTATTGGGTCGAGAATCTTGGGATACCTGTCTGGAATCTCATAACTATGACTTTTTTCCATAACCGTCAAGTATCATAGTCTAATACTGCCTCGCCACCTGGCCAGTATGGCTGCAAGTAATTCGACTACTCTACTATAATCGTCTGGCGGTAACTGTCGCTACCTTGCCAGCGATTTGTCATAGTCATCAGTTCGTAACAAGTGCCTTCAACTCTTTCCTAGGCATAGTATAAGTTTTAGGGAACACTTAAGGTCTTGACTAACTATTAGGGGTATGATCTAGCTCAAATGATCTAACAATTTCTACTAGGCTACATGGTGCTACTTAAGGGTTAAACTACTAAAGAATACAGATATTGCTATAGTGCATATATATATTAAGAACTCATCCTTAGTTATCAAGCATTACTAACACATTTATGTTTAACTAACAAAATAGGGGTGAGGTTGATATCAAACAATTCATAATGGCACAAAAGATATGACTATGATAGGAAGAGTTACGCACGAGATAAGGAATGAATATAAAAGGAGGAGATGAGTCACCCAAGCGGGCGAGATAAGGATAGGGGAAGAATACTACTACTGCTACTCCCGTCATCCATTAGCATTGCGTGTATGCCATCTGGATAGAATAGAAATATATCCTCTTAACTGCTAGACTACCATATATATAATTCTATATCTATTTGTGCATCTAAGAGCTTGTGTCATAATGGGGTTATGAGTATGCAAAGACAGTTATAACTAAAAGGTCGTACCTGTATCTACGGCTTCCTGTGTCTGCTCTCCCATACTTGTCATAATGAGTGCTTGGTCTTGTCCTTGGTTATTCAACTGGGGTCTAGTCCCCTCCATTTGTGCAGACTGTAGAAGCAGTAGTGGGTCCCTTTGGTCTTCTATACTTGAGGGTGTATGCGGTGTTCCTGATTCTAATGCCATAGGTCTTTGGTTCTGTTTAGGACATTCTCGGGCTTGATGGTGACTTGATCCACATATCATGCACAACCCCAATCGACGATGACAGTCTCTTAGAATATGACCTGTCCTTCCACAATAGTGACAAGTACGGAGCTCCTTGGTTGGATATGGTGCAGCACTATCTGATTGCTGGTGTGTCAAAGGGTGTCGAATGGGTCCTCCTTGTTGTATCCTTACTGGTCCTTAGTGACTTCTCTGTTGAATTCCTTTTCCTTTGCTGATGGCCTCCTGGATCCTGGCCTCTGTCAATAGCTCGGTATAAGAGATCCGGGACTGGGAGCTAGTGTAGTGCTGGAGCTCCTGAGTCAGCCCGCGGTGAAACCTCTTAGCCTTCTCCAAGTCATTAGGTATTAGGACTGTGCCATACTTACTGAGACGGCTAAATTCTGCGTCATACTCATCGACCGTCTTGTCCCCTTGCTCTAGATGGAGGAACTGATCATACAATGCGTCCCTTACAGTATCCGGGAAGTACTTTCTCTCAAAGCATTCCAAGAATTGTTCCCAAGTCTGACGCGTACCCAACTGGCGCTCCATTGATTCCCACCAGTGATGCGCGTTGCCTTCTAACTGAGTCCTCACGCCTATCATCCATAGGTCAGCAGGTAGTTGTGATGCCTCTAACAACTTTTTGGTATTGGCAATCCAGTTCGTGGTCTCCTCTGGACTCTCATTGCCATTATATGGCTTAGGGCCCATCTGCATAAAGTCCTTGACTGAACCAACCCGAGCTTGTGGTACTGAAACTAGTGCCTGGGTTGGTGCAGGGGCTAGTGCAGCCATTCTCTCAAGCGCTGCCAGAAATTCTAGCCTTTACTCTGCTGTTTGCTGCCTCTGCTCGGCTGCCTGCTGCCTTTGTTCCTGTATTATCATCTGGAAGAATTGGAACAGCTGTGTCTGGCCATCCTGCGGTGCTAGTAGAGCTGGAAATGTCCCATTAGGTATCGTGGAAGGAGTTGCTGGAATTTGATTGTTAGTCAGTCCATCCGGTCCGGGAAGAAGAGGTATCGTTGAGGTCACTCCTAGTGGTTGGTCGTCGTCCCCTGGAGACGTGTTGTCCCCGGTGGCGGCATGCCCGTTATGCAAATTCATCTCTCTGCAAGAGATGGACGAAGGATTAAGAAGAGTACATGAATCAAACAGGATGCAAGGACTTAAGTAGGACATGTTGGAAGGAAGGTAAGTTATAGTCAAGTGTGGACGAGATCTAAAATTCTAATCCTAGGTACAGGCCCGTTCGGTACAGTGACGTAACCGAAACGGCTAACTCGACCTACATGGGCCACCACAAAAATATGTCACGCCCCAGTTCCAATAATACGTAGGACTAGAACACGTAAGCATGCCAGCCGCATGGATATGGCAACTCCAATATATGGAAACCATAACCCATACGTACGCTGTAATATGAATATAAACTCACATGTGGTATATATAATGTCACAAGTCACAGATATGCTAATCTCATCCACACAACAAGTCATAGAAAGAAATACTAACTAGAATAAGGAGTCTGAATATCCAGAAAATAATAGTCGGGTGGAGACAAATCCACTACCAAGACTATATCCAAAACTAAAATGAGAGAGGAGTATAAAATCTCCAATATAAAATAATATGAAGACAGAAGTGCATCAGCGAAAAGAATCCATCGCTAGATAATCAACGATGCTCAGAAGGTAAGACCTCCTCGACAGAAAAGAATGCGTCAGGTCCAGGCCCGTACTCCTGCAAATACTCAAGAGCAGATACACCTGGCAGGGGACCAGGTCCTCAGAGGGACGTAACAAGATACACAAAACACATGCCAATTTGAATACAGTAAACATGCATATAATTTGAAAATAAATAAGTACGCTGTACAAGACAATCTATATGAATGCAAATGAGGACAACTTTTCGACGTATGGGCAAGGGTAGTCTACTCGATCTAAGCCTCACAACTCATGCACTCGTCCATGAATATCATCAGCCGTCATACCTCGGGGGTAGCGACCCTCGAACTCTATCAATCGACATACCTCGGGGGTAGCGACCATCGGACATGACCCACCATAGTGCGTGCTAGTGACTACGGTGTTACCAGAGTGGTTAACACCCATACGCCTAATGGTTGTCCTCTATGATACTAAGTGTCAAGTGTGTGTCAACATATCTAATATATAGTAATGACTGAAAGGAAAACTACACATGCAAGAACTATATAGAAATAAAATAACTAAACAGAAATATAAATAGCATGCAAAATACTATAAACAATTTGGCAAGGTATCTTGTCTGGCAAGAAGGCTGCAAAATGTAGTGTCCCAATGTCAACACCAAGAGTCAGAAGCTACGGCCTCAGAATGAACGTCTCCGGATGCTGAAATAAATATCACCAACGTTCCCAGAATAAGCAAAATAGCTAAAAAGTACTTCCCTTTCATCCAATTTGGACACAGGGGCAAAACGGTAATTTCGGGCAAAAGTGGGGTCCACGTGTGGCCCACTTTGCACCGAAAAGTGTGCCGAGGGTAATAGTCTCTAAATGGGACAAACTATAGGTCAAACAACTCTAAATGTCAATATGAACCCAACGGTATGTCCAAATGTGGATTCCGATGGGCCAAACTTAATTTTGTCCAAAAAGTTAACTGTGAGGCCCGCCAATTGGTGATTTGGTCAACCGTCTCAGAATTGCGTGAAAATTGGGTCACAGGACCAGCGCATTACCACGAGTCCAGCGGCGCAAGTTTCGTCGCAATCTGACAAGCGTGCACAAAATACGTGCGAGTTCCACAAAAGTTACGACACGGTGTGTGTCCGCGGATACGGTCTGATTCCGGCGCGCACACGCGTCCGAATCAGTCCCCACGAATTTTAACGTGTCCGGTTACGCTGTGTGCACCATTCGGTACACTTGGCACACGGCGGGGCGGTCCCGTTTGGCAGGACGCGCTCCTTTTTCCAACTTTTAGAAAACTGGAAAAAGTGGGTGTGCGCAGTTTTGTGACGAATATAACTATGTCCACAGCAACTATTAGCCTAGGGTTATTTTACAAAAATTAAACTAGGTCAGATATTCTACAGGTATCAAAAAGAATCACCGAATTCGGATCTCTGTGGTGGGAGATACGAACTCGGCAATACGGGTGGTCATTCTGAAATTCTGCGATCCCAGAATTGGGTCTGTCCGTCCACTTTGGACGCTGTTTTACACCTAGGGGCACACGTTTTCTGAGGTTGGCTATAAAACGAATATTGGATAGGATTGAGGGGAGATCATACCTATGAAAACGAAACAGCGTTTGGTCGAGCGAGTCGACGGGAAATCACGCCGGAGCGAAGGTGCCTCGAGTGGGAAACTGCAGTTCGCGAGGTCGGAGTCGACGGGATGGTTGGATGGCTTGGCGGGGCGTCTCTGGCTGCGGTGACAGCTCTTAGATGGGAAGAGAAGGTCTGGAACTATTAGGTTAGGGTTTTGGAGAGCTAATATATATATATATATATATATATATATATAATTTGGAGAGAGGGAGGGATATGGAGCGGTCCGCGGGAGCAATTAAAGGTCTGTTGTTGGTTGAAGTGGGCGGGTCTGGTTTCATTGGCGGGTTACACAACAAAAGTCGCTGAAGAGGAAAATAGAAATGCTAAGTTTGCTGCAAAGGAATCCTAAGTACTAAGTAGTATTATTACTATTATTATTATATTATTATTATTATATTAGTAAATTTTCTTTTCTTTTCTTTTCCTTTCTTTCTTTAAATATATATATATACATATATATATTTGTATATATATATATATATATATATATATATATATATATATATATATATATATATTCACACATAAGAAAATTTATATATTAGGGTATTGCACATCGTTGGGCTAGCAACCGCTCAAGGGGTCTCCTACATGGAATAAATTCCGAAAAATTTCTGGTGGTCCCATAAGTCCTCTAAGTGTCTGAACACCTAAAATAAAAAAATTATTAAAAATCTATTTCTCCTTTTTAGCACATAATTACCATAATTAAATTATTAATTAATAAAAAATATAATAAATACAATTTTTTTAAAAATAGGGGTTTTACAATAATTATATGTCAACTCTGTAATCTCTCGTAAGATGTCATAGAAATTATTGCCTGGATCGACATCTTTGTAGCTCGAAGATCTGATACACAAACAACTATTTTTGTAGAATCAAGATCCAAGAAGCTGTCTCTTATCGGGGTTTTGTTGACTTGAACCTAAACCCATTCACACAATAGCTTGGCCAAAATTTGACGGCATAAATTGGTCCCTTGGCTAGAGTTCTAATAGACCCATTCTCGAGTATTGTATAGGACGATCAACCTAAATACCAAGGAAATGATATTCAGTTCAACGTTATGTTAATTATTGTGCATAGTGCATACAAAAAAAGATCCTTACATATGCACTCAACCAAGAAGGGAAATAAAGTCTCATTTCTTGTTCTACTTCTTCATCTATTATATATGGTCTCATCGACTTCATCTCATTATTAAATGTGCTAAAAAAATAACAAAATATCGTCCGATTAGTGTAATAATATTAGCGTATACTATTATATTAAGATGACTTAAACATTGACATATTAATTACTTACCCCTCTAGCTTCTCTACTTCATCCTTATCGCAGTTGAGTAATATATACAACTGAGTAGCCCTTAGCTCATCGTCATTCAGATATCTCTTATTTATTTTGTCCGAAGGCTTACCGAAAAAATTGAATACTTTCAATATTGCATCATTAGATTCCTGATATCCGTCGTTGTTTCTGGGAACTCTTTTTATATTAGTAGCAACATACGACTTAAAATACATCGAGAAAAAGTTTATAATCTTCTCAAGAACATAGGCTTCACAAATAGAACCCTCGACCCGTGAATTATTTTTTACCTTTCTTTTTAGGTGGCTCAGTTGACTCTCGAACGGGTACATCCACCGATAACATCAGGCCCACCAATACGTGCCTATATAAGAAAGATGAATTAGCAAATGCTCCATGGAGTCAAAAAATCCAGGAGGGAACACTCTTTCAAGCTTGCACAGTGTTACCACAATGTCCTTCTCTTACTTTTTTAGACGATCGACGATCAACTTTGTAGAACAAAGATCCATGAAGAATATGCTAAGCTCAGTCAATGGATCCCAAACTACTTGCGGTAAGAATTTTCGAAATACAATTAGAATTTACTTCTCCATGAATACGTGATAGTCGTGGCTCTTCATACCCACCAGTTTGTTCTCCTTCGGGTCAATGCATCTTCTCAGTTTTGACACATACCCATCTGGAAATTTAGCCCATGAATTCACCTACAAAGTCTTCCTTTATCCTCCTTGTCCAGTAAAAAAATTGCCTTAGGCTACTTATACTTCCCATTCCCTTCCTCTATCAAATGCAATACAGGGTGTCTGCATATTTCTTCCAAGTCCAACCTGGCCTTGGAATTATCTTTCGTCTTCCCCTTTACGTCCATTACAATATTAATTATCTTGTCAAACACATTCTTCTCGATATGCATGAGATCAAGGTTATGTCTGATCAAATTGGTGCTCTAATATGGAAGATCCTAGAATATGCTCATCTTCGTCCAGTTATGAGTATGACCAAATCTATCTCACATGTACCCCTTAGTAGACTTTTCGATAAAACTTGATAGATCTTTAACCTCTTCCCATATCATGTCTCTGGGTCACCTTAGTGGTGGATTTGCCTTCTCCATAACGCAAGCACAAAATTAATTCCTGTTCCTCTGGAATGGATGACCCGACGGCATAAATTATCGATGACAATCGAAGAAGCCTACATAAGTGCTGCCTTCATATGAAAATTCTTCTTTTTTGAAACATCGTACGTATTGGCGCCTACTTCCCATTGCTGATTCAACTCATCTATCAGCTGTTGCAAGTACACACCAGAATAATGATTATTCAGAATATAACCGGATTCTTCATGCATATACAGGGGGTAGGTAGTACGGGATGACGATCATAGGCCAACATGAATACTGAGAGCCCAAAAGTCCGAATAGGGTAAAGCCGTCGGAGGAGAGCCCCAATCTTATATTATGCGAATCCAAATAAAAATTGTGATACTCTTGATCGAAGTGCTTTCATGCTTCTCCATCGGATGGGTGATCCAACACTCCTTCAATTTATTCTCTTTTGTGCCAACTCATATTTTTGGCAGTCTCCTTCACCATAAACAACCTCTATAACCACGACGTTAAAGAAAAGTAGTGCATCGAATCGGTCGGCTTCCTTGCACCGATATACCTTCCTGTACCCGTTGTCTTGTAGCGATCAGTACCACAAAATCTGTACATATCTTCATCCTTGTAGTATTTGTAGTACAACATGCACCCGTTGTGACATGCATCAATTTTTTTGTATCCCATCTAAAGCGATCACCCCATCCTCTTAGACCGGTAGAAGTCTTTGAGAGATGTGAGTCTCTAGCTGATTATAGACCGATTGGCCTCTGCTATGTATTATACAAAGTAGTGGCCAAGCCACGTTCTGCCTCGGGCGAACATTCTCTTGAGACCCTCTATAGAATGCATGAAGAACTGCAGCGTGATAGAACGTCGAGCCCGACCTTTCGGTCGCTCCAATAGGTAAATTAGCACCTGCCAGCAAGATCTCTATAATAAACTCCATCAGTCGATTGCAGTATTCTTGCGGCAAGTTAAAATCATACTTGATGCTCAACGGTCTTGTAACCACCTCCAACGGTGAATGATCCTCACAACCAGGATATAATGGAGTTCTTGTATTCTCCAGTAACTCTATAAACTTTACAGCATCGACATTCAGTGCCTCTTCAACTACATCATAATTGTCAGGATCAAAACTAGGCCCGACAGTGTTAAAAATCATGTTCACACTCCCGTTGTCGTAATCAACATGGTCGTGGACACCCATATACGGCTCCATATAAGGCTCCGACTCCGATGCTAAAGACACAAGTTCTCTGTGTGAGGTCAACTGATAGTAGTTCTTCGGGAAATCCTTCGATTATAAATGATATGTCACATTCACTTCTGAGTAATATTTCAATGCGATATCTCACAAATGGACACTTAATTTTGGTGTCGTCCATGTACTGATGGAACGCCTTGGTGAACTGCAAGAATTATTCTCCCCCCTGTATGAATTCATTCCATATACCGCACATGTCATCATGATGATGGTTGTACATCCACAAACGATGATGCAGGTAGTAATTTAGATCTATTTTTAGATACTTCTAAAAATATGAATAGACATCATTCAAGTATATTATCCAAATGGATGCAAAGATGGATACACATGTTCATCAAGGTAAGAACTCCTATTAATGCGTGAGTATTCGAGTTGTGATGCGTGAGTATCCATATCATGGTTCATGAGTATCTATTTTATAATTTATGACTATCTGCAACCTCCGTATCCTAAAATTTGTGCTAAAATGTTGTTATTAGGTTAATTTTAGGCTATTGGGATTTTTTTTATAATTTTTTAGTTAATTAAAAACTAGTAACCCTAATTTCCTAAGATTTTTAAGAATTTCTTTTAGGTTCAAACTTAATTAAAAATATCCCAAACTTTTATTTTAGGTTCTAAATAATTAAATATATTTTCTAGAATTTTTTGGAAATTTTCTAATTATGTTTAGCATTTATTTTGAGTTAATTAGGAAAAACTGAATTTAAAACTATTTTCTGAAAATAAAAATCCAAAAAAGTAATTATTTCTTCCCAGTCAGCCAACTGGGGCCTACCCGTCAGCCTTTCATAGCCAATTGGGCGGGGCCCACCTGTTAGCGACCGATGTGTGGGTGTGGGTGATGCCGAGCCGACCGCGAGCCGAGCTGAGCCGAGCCGCGTCCTAGTGCTAGTCGAACTGAGCTGAGCCGAGCCGGGGCGAAGCCTGACCGTTCGATCTGAGCGGCCAGCCACGGATGGCTGCCACGTGGCAAGCTCATGAGCCGCGGCTTCCCTCTCTCCCCTATATATATAATAGTTAGGTTATTAATTTCTAGGGTTTTCTTTGAGCCAAATTTTGGAGAATTACCATCTAGGGTTCCTTTATCTTCTAGAAGCCATTGCGCATAGCTCCGGACTCCAAATGAGGTCCAGTTTCTTGCATTAGAACCATATTGAGGTTAGCTTTCTGAATATATAAATTGTTTTACGAAATTATGAGTATTAAATTCTAGAAAATTCGTAGAGCACAACATGTCCAAAAATAGATGCATCTCGATGTTTTTACGATTTCGGGAGAACCAGGAATCAGAATCATGAACCGTTTAAATTTTCGGAAAGCTAATATCAAGATCATTGACATATGTTTTTCCCAGAATTTAATTCGAATAATTTATATACTGTTAATTCTATAGAACTTCTAGGTTAGAATTTAACCATCGGTACACGATACGAAATTTGTATGTGCCATAATTCCCAAAAAAATTTGAACTTGGATGAGCCATAAATTCTAGCATATTTTGATGATGAAATATACAGGAAATTATGCATGAAATTCGAGTTTGTGTCGGTTGACTTTTTGGTCAACATATTGCCTCGATTTGCGTGCCATGAGTCTCGAGTCGATAAAATTTAAGTTCTTTTGGACAAAATTAAGTTTTGACCTAAAAATCAGAATAATAAGATTAAAATAAGATTTTAGAGTAATTATTCCAGAATTAAATAAATTAAAATAAATTATCTTTTGACATGATAAATTTGTAATACATAGGCTATTTGGGCTGTGACTGAGATTCTGATTCATACCAGCTAAGGACCACAGGTGAGTACATTCTCTGATAGTTTCTTATTTATGATATCCTCTATGTTCATTGTATCTAGTGTAAATATCCATATTTCTCGACACGATGGTTACACGGATTGGTATATCCGGATCTCGTCATGAGATATTATTCCTTGTTCATGGTGTATCTTGTACAAGTCTTGTCTCATTGTTTATCTTGTGCATGTACAGACACTGATTCTTGGGGAGACTTGCTACCTTCCTAGAGAATCCTGTGCCATAACATGCCATGGTTGGATCTACTATACCAGTCGGGGGTGGAGAGTATTTTAGTGTAGATATGTGATCATACCCTTTATGTACAAGTCTCGTTCACATGTTAGTGTTGGTCATATACTGCTCGTATGACTAGCCAGGCCCGTACTCGTGTACAAGTTCCCAAGTCGATCACATGTTAAAGCTAGTACTCATACACTTAGTCATAGTATCTTGTTCATTAACATATTGTTCCTTCCCGCATTTATTTACAGTATTTCCAGTATTTCCTTTATTGTGTATCTCTTGTACATATATATGCATCTTGTATATTTTCATCTATTTACTGCTACATAGTTTATATCATTGATGTAGAACTGCTGTTAGAGATGTACTTTGCTCCAATCCTGACTGAATATTTTTTCCAGACTGTGACATAGAGGACTTGTTTCCAGCATACTTGGAGATAGATGTTATGGATTACAGGTTAGATTATTTTATTATTTTAGACTTTTCTTGTATTTTATTTATTTCTTCGATATCTCATCGTGCTTTAGTTTCTGTGATTGAGTATTCCATATTATAGTATGAAATCTGTGTCTCCTTATGGAGTTGGATATTCGTGAGAGATTGATTAGATAGTGTATTGACCTAGACAGTATTCTATCGCCGATGCTGTGGCGTAGGCTGGACGTACCCACGCTCTCGTGTTCCTACACCGGGTGCGGGTTGTGACACATTTTTAGTGGTGTCCTATGCAGGTCAGACTTCGCAAGTTATGCGATATCGTGGTAGTACGACGACTTAGTTGTACTATTGCGTGCCTGCGATAGGATACAGGACATAGGATACTAGGATGAGAGATGATACTCAATCATAATTATTTGAGAGATTCCTGGGACGACCCTTGAGAATCTTATTATAATTTCCAATTTTAATCTTTTTCCTTATTTCCGTCCGTTCTCACTTGTTGTTATTGAATTGATTCTTGTTGATCAGTATTAAATTTAATTCTTGGTATCGTTGTTGAGTTTGATTTCTTATCGAGATAAATTTTATGGACTAAAATTTATGGTATTATCTGATGACATATGTTGATGAGGACAGTGAGAAAGGTAAAATATCTGCTTTGTTTATGGAGCTTAGAATTTATCGCAGCCATATTAGCTGGCATGTCGAAAATGTAGGTACCTGACTTCAGATGTATATATCTTAGTTATGAAATTTAGAATTTCTCGCAGCTATACTAGTCGACACAGCGAGGATTCTAGACGACATAATTATAGAGTTGCATAATTAAGTTATGGAATCTATCGTTTATCGCAGCTATGCTTACTGGCATGGCGAGGATTCTGAGTGTCATAATTTTGGACAGACGTGTATGATTATTAGGTTGTATCTTAAATTTGTTCTTAAAGTATCATCTCAATACTTATTCACTTCTGTTATTCTAGGACTTTGTTCCATCATTTCCTTTTGATAGCCGTAGAGATACCTTCAGTCCTTAGTTAAGTTCCTTTTGAGCTCTATTTCTTTCTTTCTTTAAGGATCCATGTTAGTGTGATAATTGGTGACTTACAATTAGGTCTGTGTCTTGTATCAGTGTTGACTGAGTATGGCTTGTGAGTCTGTAAGTGTTTCTTGGTTGGACATGTGAGCAGTAGGCATTAATCTAGAGATAACCCATAGCATAGTACCTTGTAGCAATGGTTCTATGATAAGGTATCATTATTATTAGTATTAGTATTATCGGTAGAAGGAGTAAAGTGTATCAGTAATGGTTCCAAGAGTAAGTATCAGAGTCAGCATTCTAGTCCTAGATAGTCATAAATTTATATAATTGGATGATCTATGTAAACAATTAAGTATCGAGAAAATTATATTAAAATTAATAGAGCATGATATTCAATTTGATGATTGATTACTTGGGTGTGTTAACAGTAAAGAAATGTATATGCATAAAAGGTTTTAATAAGATACCATGGGTTGAGAAATATTAAGATTGGTTATGAAAGGTATAAAGTGTATCACATATTAGTGTATCATTCCATAAAAGATTTGAGAGAAAATACGTATACATCAATAAAGATATGGAACCATATGCCTGCCTTTGAGAGTGAAGTAAAACATGTGTTATAGAAGGTGCAAGTGATCATGAGTTCTAATAAGAGTGATGAGGTAATCTAATAATGAAGTTAGTATTACCATGCCAAGAGTACTAATATTTCTATATCAGGGATTAGTTGAGCAAGGTGCTAGTAACAATAAGTCCTTCGTGTAATGATAATTAGATTGGTGTATCAGTTAATATGGATAGAAAATTATTGGAATTAATATTGCAAGTAATCCAGGCAGTACAAATTTAAGTACACAGTTGAGGTTGTAGACAATTGATGTAATTGTGTGCACCTTGAGTATTAGAGACTGTAAGTATTTATATGTATACTTGTGGATTTAAATTTATAATTTGAAGAGTGGAAATAAATTTCAACTTTTAAGAATTTTTGAGGAGTTAAGATTTTATATTATTAAAATTTTTGAGGATACAAATTCAATTCAATAAACATAGTCAAAGCTATAAAGATTTTTGGAAGTAATTAAAATTTTTATATTCGACTTTTGAGGAAATATATACATTTTATTTTAAATTGTTCGAGAAGTTAAAATTTTGAGGGTTTTATTTTGAGGATAAAATTTTATGGTGGGTAAGAAATGTATATCAGTATATGAGTGGATGAATGCATGTATAAGGATCTGTTGGCCTGGGCATGCCTGAGATGGCACTGCAAACTGACTTGGGTGTCCATCTAGAGTTGTATTAGAGAGAGCAGTACTTAGTATGGTGTGTTGCACTTGGTGTGCACTTGAGTGATAAGAAAAACTAGTATAAACAATTATAGTAGGTAAGAGAACTAGCAGTGGGTGTGCTTGTAGTAGAAACAGTGGTACCTAAAGGGATAGAGGTATCAAACTTTGGATGCATCATTAAACCATGGTTGTGATTAGCAGGTTATGTTCTTTTCTTTTCTTCTGTTCCTTTTCTATCTGTTTGTTTGATTGATTGATTCCTTAGTACCGTAGCTTGTATCAATAATTTTTTTGTTAGAATATAGTTAGTAGTACACCCTGGCAGAGACTGCAATACCATGACAAAAGTAACCATAACCATGTATGTTTTCTAGAGTGTATGTTGTATGACTGTAGGTAGATTTTTTTATAGACTTTGATTATTGGGGGGGGGGTGACCGTAGTGAAGATTAATGAAGATGTTATGATTTGACAAAGAGAGGCAATGTGCCTTAAATTTAGAGGATAAGCATCAATTTTAATAAAGATTGAGAATTTAATATGGCAGAATTGACGATTTTGATAAATCATTGAATTTATGAAGATTATGAAATGATTGAATTTATCATTAAATTTTGAGAAATTTAAGAAGATTATCATTATATTTATTTGACTGCAAGGTATAAATTTAAAAATTATTTTGAATATTCTATTTGAAGATCTTGTAAGTATTATATTGTTTGAGTATGATGTGGAAAAAAAATCGAGAAGTAAGATCATTAATGGATTAGTGTTTGAATTCAAATTTTTGGGATGAGAATTTAAATTTTATAAATATGCATTGATTGGATTTCAATTAGATGATTGAATATTAAATTCTTGTATTTTGTTATTATCTTAAAATTTTGGAGGAGATTGTGATAAGAATGGAATTTGATTTTATATTTGAAGATTTTCAGGAATATGATATTTATAGAATTTTGAGAAGTATTGTGAAATAACAATGTGGATTAGTTCATGATTATATGATTTGATGAATTCAATTTTGATGGTAATAAATAAATAAATAAAATAATTAAGAATTTTAAATTTTGAGGACGAATTTTTTTTAAAGGTGGATAGACTTGTAACCTCCGTATCCTAAAATTCGTGCTTAAATATTGTTATTATGTTAATTTTGGGCTATTGAGATTTTTCCATAATTTTTTAGTTAATTAAAAACTAGTAACCCTAATTTCCTAGGACTTTCAAGAATTTATTTTAGGTTCAAACTTAATTAAAAATATCCCAAACTTTTATTTTATGTTCTAAATAATTAAATATATTTTCTAGAATTTTCTGGGAATTTTCTAATTATGTTTAGCATTTATTTTGAGTTAATTAGGAAGAACTGAATTAAAAACTATTTTCTGAAAATAAAAACCCAAAAAAGTAATTATTTCTGTCCAGTCAGCCAACCGGGGCTCACCCGTCAGCCTCCCGCAGCCAGCTGGGCGGGGCACGCCTGTCAGCGACCGCTGTGTGGGTGTGGGTGAAGCCGAGCCGACCGCGAGCCGAGCCGAGCCGCGTCTTAGTCCGAGTCGGACTGAGCTGAGCCGAGCCGGGGCAAAGCCTGACCGTTCGATCTGAGAAGGCAGCCGCGGATGGCTGCCATGTGGCAAGCTCATGAGCCGCGGTTTCCCTCACTCCCCTATATATATAATAGTTAGGTTATTAATTTCTAGGGTTTTCTTTGAGCCAAATTTTGGAGAATTACCATCTAGGGTTCCTTCATTTTCCAGAAGCCATTACGCATAGATCCGGACTCCAAACAAGACCCAGTTTCTTGTGTTAGAACCGTATTGAGGTTAGCTTTCTGAATATATAAATTATTTTATGAAATTATGAGTATTAAATTTTGGAAAATTTGTAGAGCACAACATATTCGAAAATAGATGCATCTCGATGTTTTTACGATTTCGGGAGAACCAGAAATCAAAATCATAAACCATTTAAATTTTTGGAAATTTAATATCGAGATCATTGACATATGTTTTTTATAGAATTTAATTCGAAGTATTTATATACTGTTAATTCTGTAGAACTTCTAGGTTAGAATTTAACCATCGGTGCACGATACAAAATTTGTATGTGCCATAATTCCCGAACGAATTTGAATTCAGGCGAGCCATAGCATATTTTTTATGATGAAATCTATAGGAAATCATGCATGAAAGTTGAGTTTTTGTCGGTTAACTTTTCGGTCAACAAATTGCCTCGATATGCGTGCCATGACTCGAGTCGATAAAATTTAGGTTCTTTTGGGCAAAATTAGATTTTGACCTAAAATTCAGAATAATAAGATTAAAATAGAATTTTAGAGTAATTATTCCAGAATTAAATAAATTAAAATAAATTATCTTTTGACATGATAAATTTGTAATACATAGGCTATTTGGGCTGTGACTGGGATTCTGATTCATACCAGCTAAGGACCACAGGCGAGTACATTCTCTGATAGTTTCTTATTTATGATATCCTCTATGTTCATTGTATCTAGTATAAATATCCATATTTCTTGACACGATGGTTACACGGATTGGTATATCCGGATCTCGTCATGAGATATTATTCCTTGTTCATGGTGTATCTTGTACAAGTCTTGTCTCATTATTTATCTTGTGCATGTACAGACACTGATTCTTGGGGAGACTTGCTACCTTCCTAGAGAATCCTATGCCATAGCGTACCATGGTTGGATCTACTATACCAGTCGGGGGTAGGGAGTATTTTAGTATAGATATGTGATCATACCCTTCTTGTACAAGTCACGTTCATATGTTAGTGTTGGTCATATACTGCACATATGACTAGCCAGGCCCGTACTCGTGTACAAGTTCCTAAGCTGATCACATGTTAAAGCTAGTACTCACACACTTAGTCATAGTATTCTTGTTCATTGACATATTGTTCCTTCCCGCATTTATTTACAGTATTTCCATTATTTCCTTTATTGTGTATCTCTTGTACATATATATGCATCTTGTATATTTTTATCTATTTACTGCTACATAGTTTATATCATTGATGTAGAACTGCTGTTAGAGATGTACTTTGCCCCATTCCTGACTGGATATTTTTTTAGACTGTGACATAGAGAACTTGTTTCCAGCATGCTTGGAGATTTAGATGTTATGGATTGCAGGTTAGATTATTTTATTATTTTAGACTTGTCTTGTATTTTATTTATTTTTTCGATATCTCATCGTGCTTTAGTTTCTATGATTGAGTATTCCATATTATAGTGTGATATCCGTGTCTCCTTATGGAGTTGGATATTCGTGAGAGATTGATTAGATAGAGTATTGACCTAGACAGCGTTCTACCGCCGATGCTGTGGCGTAGGCTGGACGTACCCACGCTCTCGTGCCCCTACACCGGGTGCAGGTCGTGACACTATCCGAAAACTAGACAACTCTGATTTCAAACTCTATTAAATAGGTGTCGTCATGTGTTCATCGTCAGCCATTTTCTGAAAAGAAAATTTACTTCTGCAAGCCTTCTTGAGGCTTTTACCTAAAAGATAAATTGTAGTCGCATGATTATCAACATTATCTCAAATTTTACCTGAAAGCTCTACTTTCGAACAATTTACAGATTAAATATAAAATTTAGAGATATATAATTTTATTTTACATATTTATTTATATACTTCATAAGTGTGGAGCTGTATTTTATTTAAATTTATGTAAATACTAGAAATTAAAATCGAACATATTTGAATGGGTTGGACCTAAAGCTAGTTTTGTGTCAGTGTCAGTGTTTGTGTGTCCATGTCGTATTTATGTTTGTGTCAGTTTTGTGTGTTCGTGTCGTGTCCGTATTTCTGTTTTCTTCATACTAGCCCTAACCCTAGTTTGTGTCAGTATTTGTGTGTCCATGTCGTATCTATATTTGTGAGTCCGTGTCGTGTGAGTGTGTATATGTGTGTCATATTAGTGTGTGAATATATGTGTGTCATATCAGAGAGAGAGAGAGGGGAGGTTAGGGTTTACCTGAGTCGCCGGAGGAGGTCGAGGGAGGGCACCGTCGGAGCCGGAGGGTGTCGTGGGAGGAGCACAGTCGAAACCCTAACCCTAACCCAACTCAGACTATTAGAGAGAGAGAGAGAGAGAGAGAGAGAGAGAGAGCGAGAGAGAGAGAGAATGGGGTTAGGGTTTACCTGAGCTGCCGGAGGGGAGAGTACTGTCGGTGCCGGATCGGGGAGCACGGTCACAGGAGGCTCGCATGGGGAAGGGGGGAAATTTTGAAATTTTTTTGGAAGTGGGGAAAATAAAATTGATTTGAAAACCTATATGAAAAAGTTAGCGACGATTTAAACATACGTCAGTAAACATCACAGATGTTATAATATTTAGCAACGTATGGAATATTACATCGCTAAACGCCACTATAATAAAAATAATAGCGTTATTTTATGACAGTTGGCGACATCGGCTTCCGTAATATTATTCATAGTCGCTAAGTATCGCTAAAAGTCGCTAACAGCGACATCCTGCGATATTATTTTATGATGTCGCTAAATTCATAAAATATAGCGACATAAGAATTAAACGTTGCTAAAAATATCGCTTTATTATTTTTTTTTTAGTGTCATATGTACTCATGATCTTGAATATTAATGAAAAGAGGTTTCTTAGTTTCCAGAACTTTTTTCTGCATTTGTCATATTATGTGTTATAGATTTTGGATATTTATACTAGAGGTAATATGGACGTAGTACAACACCGTAGTTGTTAAAGATATCCCACTGAGGGATCTTTGGTGGACCCTATTACTTTCTGCATAATTTGAGTGCAAGTTATAAGTTCAAAACAAAAATTCTACTAAAGGTGATATTGACGTGATAACTTTTATGGACCTATTACCTTATGCGCACTTGGGTGCAAGTAATAAGTTTTGGAACAAAATCCTATCAGAGGTGATATGGACGTGATAAGTTTTGTGGACTTATTATTGCTGGCGTACTTAGACATAAGTATAGGTAATAAGTTTAGATGATAAACCGATATCAGAGGTATGGTGGACGTGACAGTCAGTAGTCAAAAGCGGAAGGTTTGCTCAGAGATAATATGGACATGGCAAACCCTATTGGGGAAATGTTAGGATACTAGTTCAGAGGTGATATGGATGTGTACTAATGTCCAATATAATTGACTTTGAGTGGTCCACCCACCTAAAAGTATAGATAGACTTGAGGTTAGCTTTACTAGGGATCTTTTAAGGATCCACCATCTGTAGAGTATTCAAAACTCCTGAATACAGATAATTACTTTTATAATACTTTGTAGGAAACGGGTACATGTCGTTCATAGAAACTCGCTAGGGATGAACAGTAAGAAATGTTAGTTTTAATTGCCCTGATGGGGATAGAGGAAAGTACAAGTTTGGCTCAAATATAGTACATTTTGAGAAACTTATCGTTGATCGAAATTGTGAGCAAGTCTCCATTAGATTTTGTGAGTCGGTAGGCACCATTGGAATAGACCGATTCCATGACGAAGGGGCCTTCCCATTTAGCCTGGAATTTCCTGGGAGTCTTGTGTGTCATGACCATCGGTCTTCTTACTGCTAGGATGAGATCACCTACTTGAAACGTTCTTTCCTTGACTCGCTTATTAAAATCCCTTGAGAGGCATACTTGGTACAATTCAATAAGTTGTTGAGCCAAAAGATGCTTCTCATTGAGTGCCTCTAACTCCTGTAGCCATCGGCGATGGTTATCATTTTTCGTCAATCGGTGGGAGAGGGACACCCCAAATAAGGGAATATGGACTTCTAGAGGGAAGACGGCCTCACTCCCGTAGACTTGGGAGTATGGCATAATGCCAATCGGTGTTCGGACCATTGTGTGGTAGGCCCAGAGACATTCACCCAACTTTTTATTCCTGTCGAGCTTATTGGAAGATACAAACTTCTTGAGGAGCTTTATGATAGTTTTGTTGACTAGTTCTGCTAACCTATTTGCTGTTGGGTTATAGGCAGTCGAAGCTACATTTTGTATTTGAATTTTATCATAAAACTGGTAGAAAGAGTGACTTGTAAACTGTGGATCATTGTCGTAGATAATTCTTTGAGGTAGTCTAAAATAATATATGACATGATGCTTGATGAAGCTAATCTCGTTTGATGTCTTCACCTCAATGATTGGCATGGCTTCTTCCCACTTAGAGAAGTAGTCGATGATGACGAGAATGAAATAATGCCCCTTAGATGAAGGTGGACTAATCTATCTAATGATGTCCATTACCAATGCTTTGAACGGCCAAGATGCTACCGTTGGGTATAGGAATTCTCAGGGCTGGTGGATGAAGTCTGCATTGATTTGGCACATTTGGTATTTTCTTGTATAGTCGACAGTGTCCGCTACGATTGTAGTCAATAATAACAACCCATCCTCCAAAGACGATCCTGTAGATTTGGACCGGGTTGGTGTGTTCCACAAATATAGTCGTGGGTTTCATGGAATCCTTGTTTTGCCTCTGTATTCGATAGACATCGTAGCAGAAGCTGATCATTGGAATGTCGATTCAGCATTTTAGTAGCTGTATCATAATAAAACTAGAGGGAACGTCTCCTGATGGTAGTAGCTTCCTTCGGGTCCTCGTACAGAATCCCATATACGGCATAGTCGATGAATGAGAGTCTCCAGTCTTGGATGATAGCATTTGTCTCTACTGAATAGCTTAGGCATGTACTGAGGCTATTTTTTGGGCAGACTAGTTCTTGGCCGACTACAGTAATCAGTTCATGAGTATTAACCGGAAGAGCCAGGTAAGCTACGAGGTCGGCCAGGGTGTCGGCCTTGATATTATGTTGTCGGGGTATGTGTTCTATGAAGAACCCATCGAATATGGAGATTATACAGTGTGCAGCTTGGTGATAAGGGTTTAAATCCCTATAACAGACTTCGTACTCACCCTGGACTAGCTTACTATCAGCTTGGAGTCACCATAGGCCTCCAAGTAGTTGACTCCAAATTGTTTAATGAGTTGGAGCCCGATAACGAGAGCATTGTACTCTGCCATATTGTTGGAGCACAGTTTCGTAAGGGAGTAAGCACGGTGGATGACTGGATTGTCTTGGGAAATCAACACTATCCCAACTGCAGCAACGATATTGCCTTTGGGCCCTGTTCTTGAAGTACCGTCGAAGAACATTCGTCAAACGACCTCCATGCTCATCATATTGGAATCTACCACTTTATTTGGGATATCGTTGTAGCGTTTGATATTTCTGGCATCGGATGGGCAGCCAGGAAGTCAGCCAGTTCTTTGTCCTTGACATCTTTCTATGTGACGAATATCATGTCATATGGTGACAGTAATATCACCCATGTAGTGAAGCAAAAATTAAGTGCCCCTGGTTTGGTCATGAGAACCCTGAGGGGGTTGACTCGTGAAACTACTTGAATGGTCTGTCCCGACACATAAAGTCGGGTTTTCTGAATTGCAAAGATTAGAGCGAGATACTCCTTCTCAACGAGGTTGTATCTTTGCTCCGTACCGACCCTCATTATGCTGAGGTAATATATGGCCTGCTTTTTGCCTGTATCACTTTCCTGGGTTAATAGAGCACAGAGAGAGTAATCCATCGCACGTACGAAAAATAAGAAGGGTCTTCCTAGAATGGGGGCTACCAAGACAGGAGGATTTGTGAGATACTTTTTGATATCGTCAAATGCTTACTGACATTCTTTAGCCTAGACGAAGAAGACTCCCTTCTTCATAAGATGAGTGATGGGTTGGCAATGTCCAGAGAGGTTAGCTATGAACCTCATGATGTATGATAATCTTCCTTGCAGACCCCGAAACTCTCGCAGGTTCTTCGGAGGACACATGTTGAGGATAGCTTTGGTCTTCTTAGGGTCTATGTGAATACCCTTCGAGGTGATAATAAAATCCAAGAACTTGCCGCTGGAGACTTTCAGAAAGGACTTTGTCGAGTTCATCTTCAGTTGGTGGGTCCACATTAGGTCGAACACCGTTCTCAGATCTTGGAGGGAGTCATCTTGGGATCGACTTTTGACATCGATGTCATTAACATAATACTCAACTATCTTCTGCAAATATTCACGAAAGATGCCCACTGGTTCGTAGCACCTGTAATATAATCCCTTACGAGCTGTAGTAGGGATTCATGATCTTTATCGGACAGACTTTTACTGATGAAGATAGGTTTGGGGGAAGATTCATCACCCAGATTGACTTATATGACTTCATCTTCAGTGGAAGGTTCTCATTGCTCTAACTGTAGCTCCCACTGTGCATCTAGGCGTTGGCCCTATGGCTTGACCTCAAAGGGTTCAAGTGGTTCCTCGTCATCTTCTTTTGGATGTACGGATGCCATATTAACAAAAAGTGTCTTCTTGAGCATCTCCCCAATGCTTGTATCAGAGTCCCAACCGGAGGACTCTGAAGAATGAGAACACAATTTGCCTTTCTCTTCTAAATTTTTAGGAGTTGATGGAGGCATGACGTATCCCAGACCGTATCGAGTCTTGTGGTAGTAATCCTCGAACTTGTTTGCAGGAGCAAGGATGCACAGAGGCAGCTGTAGGCCATTGTCATAATTCAGACCTTGGTTTCTTTTAAGATCATAACCCATGTTCTAGATAATGCACTTGGCTTGTGAACTATAGCGGTATATTTATATTCTTCTGCCTTCAGTTTTTGGTACTTTCTCATCTGGGATGAATGACTGGGGACATTTTACCCTACCGAATATGATGGGTTTGTCTTCCTTCTCCTTGTTATAACTATAAAGTAGGAGTATTGACTGGGGAGAATTTGGTTCCCAGCGTAGGTTTTAGTCACATGTGTATGCAGTTGCAGGCCTCGTCCATGCTCTAATGAATATATTGTATTTAGACAAACAACATCATGGAAATTCAAAGAGAATCTTTATTGATGAAGTAATGAATCTTCTCCATGAGAATTACATCATCATGAGAAGGGACATCAATATATACGGTCATATATTCTTCTAGTTTGTCCTCCCTGTGATCTATCCCCAATGCGAGTGATGGCTTCAGTGGTCTCCTATGAAGTTTTACCACCAGTAGATCTGAAGTAGTGACAGGTACTGGACTCGGTCTTCGTAGGCGAACGACTAGAGATTCTGGTGCCAACCGATGCATTGGGATTCTCAAGGTCTGAAGTAGACTTCGTGGGATGATACTGATAGATAAACTGGGGTCAATGTGCATTTGTTCCATCTTAATGGATCCAATATATCATGTGTAGTATAGTAGGCGATAGTGCATGTTATCCTTCAGCAACATGTCTTGTTGCGAGAACGTGATATTGGGTATCACCTCCATCACATTGTTGCAGTACGGATATGCTGCAGGATCTTCGGCAGACAGCTTAACCTGGGCTAGGTAGGTGTCGAAGTTCTGTAATGCCTCACTTAGAGCATCGTATGTGTCTTTGAAGGGACGGAGAAGCTTAAAGAGTGACAACTTTGCTGGAGTATTGGCAAGTTGTGCCAATATGTCAAATTTATAAGGCCTCTCCAGTCCTTGTGCTGCCTCCTTCTGCAAAGGTTTGTCAAAATGAGTCTCCTTCTGATTTTGTTTGTCTGTTGTGGGAGGTTAAGACGGACCTGGGTCAGATGCAACAAGTGCCATGTTTGGAGGAATGATGTCTAAGGGAGCATTATAATCATACTGGTAGGCGAGGCCCGACCTTGTTGCTCCTGCTAAGGCTTCTTCTGTAGAGGGAGAAACCATATGGCAGGCTTTGGACTTCCTCCCCTTAGACTTGGTGGCAGAAGGCGATACTTTCTGTGTTATATCTTGAACAAGATCTGGGTGAACCCACATGACCTCGCTCCTTGGTGTGCTAAGCGATACCAGCCCAATTGCTTGGTTGCGAGCTGGAGGGAGGTTTACAACCTTTATTGTTGCCTTTAGAATCGGGGCAAAACTACCTTGGGCCTCTATTGCTGCAAAGTCACCAAACTGGAGGAATATCATATTGGTAGCAACGGTTTTATCATCAAAGTCCAAGGTGAGGGCCTTGGAGTTGAGAAGCCGCATGATGTATCATTTCAATATATAGCAATCTTGTGTTGGATGATGGACATACTGATGATAGTGACAGTATTTGGGATTGTCTACCTTGTCTGCCTTATAAAGGCGTTTGATCTAAGGCAGCTGAAGCTTATTGCCCTTCATCAACATGTCAAAGATATGCATGACATCATCATTATCAAAAGATTAAGTCTCCTTCGATTTTGGAGATTTAGCCGACTTTTGTTCCAGTGTAGGGACATCGTCATCATCAAAAGATTAAGTCTCCTTTGACTTTGGAGATTTAGCCGACTTTTGTTTTGGTGTAGGGGACTTCTTGGACAAATTGACGGTAAGAACCTTCTTTTCTTTGTCGTCATTGCTACCATTGCCGTTGTTGTTATTGTTGTTATTATTGTTATTGTTATTATTGCTATTGTAAGGCCACTTTCCCTTGTCATCAACAATAGGAATCTTGATTCCAAGCAGCTGGGCATCCTTGATATTTTTCTCAGTAGCGACGACACTGATGATGCATGCCACCTAATCTTTGAATTGAGTAACACTGGTCCAGAGCCTTATTGCTGGAAGTAGATTTCTCTGGCAAATTTATATTATTGTAGATTCAGGATTGCCAGGGGGCAGCTTTAGCATAGCTTGCTTGTATTATTCTATATACTCCCATACAGGCTTTTTTTTATTTTCGGCGATGTCTGTTAGAGAGGACATCGTCACATTATTTCTCCCGTCATAGAATCGTGCAAGGAAGAGGCACTTAAGGTCTTCGAAGGAAGAGATACAGTTATATTAGAGTCTGTAAAACCAGTCAAAGGCTACCCCGGACAGTGCCCCAACGAAGAGCTTAGTGAAAATAGTGTCACTATGGGGTAGATGCCCTGTTACCGTCTCAAAATAACTCATGTATTAACGGGAAGATATTTTTCGTCAAATAGAGTCAAGGTGAAGGGCTTGTACTTTGTGTCACGCCTCAGTCCTAAAATACCCGGGACCAGGCCACATGGCAATGGCCAGCTAATACGTCTCCGAGGGATTACCCAATTTAATGGGCCTACCGAAGCACACTACGACATCCTAAATACTAACAAGTCTAATGCTATTATACATCAGGTAAAATCGAATCTCATCCACAATATACAATATAATACTGACTAAAATAAGTGCTGGTAAATGAAATACAAGAGTCTGAATATCCATAATATATCTGAAGTAGTCTGATGGGGACAAACCTACTGAAATACTGCAATAGAATAAAAGTGCAGAAAGAAGTAAGATAACTAGACTAGAGTATCGACTAGCTAGATAAGAATGCTCTAGTCCGAAACAGCTGCGTACCAAAATCACGGGAACTTCTCTAAAAATGCCTCAAAGTCCTTAATCAGGAATCCTGTCTCTACTTCTGCTCCATAGATGGTCGGGTACAAGTGCTCATCCGGATCTGGAAGGAAACCAGATCCTCAGAGGGACGTAACATGATACAAAAATGCATGCTATAAAGTAAATACTGTGTAAACTTAAAGGTATTCTATTCAGCTAAGTGAAATGCATTTGAAGACAACCTTGGTACGTATAGGTAGGTGAAAGGTATAAAGTGTAGCATCGAGCCAGAGGATAAGTACCTGGCATTAGCTGTAAACTGGATGCTAGGAGTATATGCTGACTAAATTACTGATCATGATAGCGTTCAGCTAGTAACCTCTGTCGGATGTATCAACAAGCATATATGCCCATAATGTCACTACCCGATTCTAGAAAGTAGGGTTATTTTTTTTATTTTTATTTGGTAAATTGTATATTGTATTTAATTAATTATATTTATATTTATTTAGTATTTGTATTATTTTTTTAATAATTGTTTTAAGGTTTTGGCTAGCCTGGACCCATGTCAGACCCTAGTGGACCCATGTCCGACCCAGCCCACACCCTTGTGAGAATTATTTTGGGGCTTAAAAATATTTATTATATTTTTAGTGGGTTAGTAGGAGAGATTTGGAGTTAGTTTGAGTGTTTTTGGAACCCGGAACCCAAAAACAAGTGTGTGGAGGGCATTTTGGACTTTCCTACATGTAAACCCCCTTTAATTCTCTTGGCCGGCCCCCTACCTACCCATACCCACCCGTGAGAACCAGCAAGAGCAGCCCCTTCCCCCTCTTCATATTCTTCACTTCTTCTTCTTCTCTACTTCTTCTTTCTTCTTCCTTCTTCCTTCTTCCTTCTTCTTCCAAAGTAAGTTCTTCACCATTTTCTTCCTTCTTTCTTCCATTCCTTCTTCTTTATGCTAGCCTTAACCTTACTTTTTCCCTAACCTAGGTGTGAGGAGCCTAGATTTAGTGTGGAGGCTAGAATTGGAGGCTTGGAGCTTGAGGGAGGTGATTCCAAGTAGATTGGAGACTTTGGCCTTGGGATTTCAACTCCCAAGAGGTAAATCCTAACTTTTCCCTTGCTAATTACTTTTATGTAGTGTAATTAGTGTTGTAGAACCTTCCTAGACCCTAAGCCTACCCGTAGGAGGAAGTTGGAACTAGTTTGGTTGAGTTTAGAGACTTTGACATTAGGTTTTGTGTCGATTTCGGGTGGAATCCAAAATTAGCCCAATTTTGGGTGATGCCCTAGGTTAGACGGACCTAGGTAGACGTTGTCGGGTGTCTTGAGGGTAAGTGTGTGTCTCCGTTCGGACACGGGAAGTCGTGTCGCGAAGAAACGGGCGTTTCGGGCGAAATTAGGGTTTTTCGTCGTCGCCGATTCTAAGTGCGTGCGCGTTTTTGCCACGGAGCTAGAATCGACGCGGGAGCAATTTTTCTAGGATCTAGGTATCGTTTAGAATGCGTGGATAAATTTTGGGCCGATTCTGAGTTTGTTTGGTGTGCGTTTCAGAAGGTTTTTCTAGACGCGCACCACGTGTTCGTCGAAATGACCGAACGGCCATTTCGACTTGGTTTCCTCATTTTGGGCTTGTGCGCGCATTGGGTTAGTATCGGGGAGTGTGTGCTAGAGTTTTTGAGTTATATTTTATATATTTTAGGGTATTGGTGAGTGTCGGGGTCGTTGGGCGTGAGTGGGACGTGTTGTTTGTGTGTTGTGTGCGTTGTGTTGTGTTTGTGTATTTGTGTCTTTATATATATATTTATGTGTGTGTCTATATATATATATATATATATGTATATGTGTTTGTATGTATATATATGTGTGTATTTATATCTATGTGCTTGTATATGTATATGTCTATGTGTATATATATATATGCATATGTGTAAGTGTGCTTGTGTGTGTATATGTATATATATATATATAGGTGTATGTGTATATATATATATTTGATGAGTGTGTGTGCATATATATATATAAATAGGTTCTATATATATATATATATAGCTATGTATATAATTATGTGTGTGTGTTGATAAGTGTTTAAGTGTGTGTGTGTATTAGTGTTTGTGAGTGTGTTAGTGAGTGTGTTAGTATATATATATAAGTGTGTATATATATATATATCTATCTAGTGGTATATATAAATAGATATATGTATGTATATATATAGAGTGATATATATATATGAATATAGGAGTGTATGTGTGTGTGTTTGTGAGATGGAAGGGAGGAAAGAACAGCCGCAGCGAGGCAGCAGCTGCTGCTGCACTGCAGCAGCAGCAGAAAGAGCTGCAGCAGCAGCAGTACAAAGAGCAGCACCAGCAGCAATGTGAAGCACCAGCAGCAGCAATAGCAAGCCAGGCAGCAGCAACAGCTAGTATATGCAGCGGGGAGCAAGGTAGCTAGGTATTAGAGAGGTAGTTAGATAGTTAGAATAGCTAGATTAATAGATAGATAGAGTATTAGATAGATTAGATAGTTAGATAATTATATAGTAATATATATATGTGTATTGGTAAGGTATAGGGTTATATGTATATGTGTGTGGATATCTATATATATATGTATATAGATACTTAGATATATAAAAATATGGTAGAAATATATATTTCCTAGCCTAGATTAATAACTAGGTATATAATTATTAGTTAGATAGCTAGTTAGAGGAGTTTGAGAGCGGTATCACAATACCTTGAGATACCGAGGTATCTCAATACCTTGAGATATCCAAGGTATTGAGTTTCGAGCGGGGTATTTGAGCATTAGCCTAGGAAATATATTGGAGTGATTTTTATATATTTATGTATATATATTTACGCGTGCTAGCATAGGTTTTAGCGGTTTTAGGCGGGGTGCGTGGCCTAGGGCGAGGTATCGGATACCGAGAGTATCCCGGTATCCCGATTAGACGAGTTTGAGAGTTTAGTAGCTTAATAAGCTCGGTTTGACCTATAATTTTAGGGCACCCTAGTTTGACCTAGCTTTGACCATAATTGTCCTCGTTGACCATAAAAGTCAACGTTTGACCAAGTTTTGACCTAGAGTTGACTTTTGGACCCCGGGTTGACTTTTTGATCCGAATTTCACCGATTTGCCCCGTTCGACCTAGAATAGACCTAGAAGCCTGTTTTTAATTATTTTATATCAGTTTAAATGCTTAGAACCCTGTTTAATCCTTGCTTTTCATAATAGGTCCTTACGACACCGGTCCGGATCTTGATCCTCATCAGTTGCTCAGGACATCAGGCGAGTACCTGCCTCTGATAGTTTTCATTTTATGATAGCGTTTATATCACCTGTTCTAGAACTATAATACTTGATTCTGACACATTATTACACGAGCTGGTACTAGTGGATCCCGTTATGAGATGCTATCCCCCTTACCGTGTTCAGCGGGTACTCTATCACGTGTATTTCATCATGTGCTTCGGGTATTGATTCTCATGTGCTTCTTGTGCTCTCGCCGTCATGTGCGCGAGCTATTATCATGTACGTTGCGTGTTGTGGTTGGATCCAATAGTATTAGTAGGGGAGGGGAGTAGGAGTTGGTTATGTGATCAAAGCCAAACAGTATTCATGTGTATGTCGGTTATGCAACTCACGCATAATGGAGTTATCGTAGTATTTTTTATGTGCAACCTAAGCCGATCACATAACGAACTTGTGGTCAAGGCACTTAGCTAGTATTCATGTTTCTCACCTGCAGTTACTTTTCCACTACTTGTATTGTTCTCCAGTTTACTTTGCAGCTACTTATTGTGCTCCAGCATATATTATTTCCTGTGCATCTTGTATACTTTTCTATTGCTCGTCATATACACCTTACCATATATTTGGAGTTGCTTTCAGAGTTATGTACTTCACTCCAGTCCTGAGTGGATATATTTTTTTCAGAGGATCCTGAGGACTATTGCCCGACGTTCTACGGGCCGGGTGTTGACAAGGGTTGTGACCCCGATACGGAGGAGGAGTGTGCCGAGGAGACGCCTTTAGCGCCCTAGTTAGCTAGGTGGGTTTCCTGGGATGTTCCCAGTTGTTATTTTTGGATGATTGTACTTATTCTTTTGATGCTGTGAGATGTTATGGCCTTGGACTGTATATTTTGGATATTGTCTTGCTTTCTTGATTCTGTTTCTTTGTTTATATCATATCGTGCTTTATTCTTCCCCTAGATTTTGTGATTGAGTATTCATTTATATATTGCGTGGTTGCCCTCCTTTTGGAGAGGATTATTCATATATATATTGTATGGTTGCCCTCCTTTTGGAGAGGTCATGGCAGATTTTTCTGTGAGTTATATAGATAGTTGGTTGACCTAGAACGGACCTTTACAGCGTTCTACCGCCGATTCTGCGGCGTAGGCTGGACGTATCCACGGCTCATGCCCGATTTTTGGGTACGGGTCGTGATACATTTTTGGTGGTGGTCCATGCAGGTCTAGTTTTTAGGGTTACCTGCAATAGGATATAGGAGATAGGCTGAGAGAGAGTGTGCTCATTCACAACTAGGACCCTTCCTGATTTCTTTTGCTATCTTTAAATTTTCCTGAAATTGTTTCTTTTTGCAATATTACTGTCCTTCTTTGATGATATCGTTTCTTGCACTGTATTGACTTCTTTTGATCTGTGTTCAAGATGCCTCCGAAGACCAGATCTCAGCACACCGTCCCAGCAGCTGCCACCGAGAGGTCTGCCATCTCTCGACCTGCTCGACTTCCGGCAGCCGCTACTGCTCCACTCGCCACTCCTGCGGTTGAGGGAGCGTCAGTTTCTCTCGAAGGTCCCCTTACTCCCATTGATCCGAGAGTCACCCTAGTTATTTCGGTGGTACCTCCTCCACCATCGCCTGTGCCAGTGGATGCTACTCAGTTGTTCGCGTTCTTTCGAAAGATGATGGATGCGCAGCACCGCCAGACAGATGTTATGAGGATGGGCATTGAGAATGCTCATCAGGTGGCTATGATAGCGGTCGACAGAGTGGCTCAGATCCAGCCACAGCCAGAGCAGGCTCAGTATCCTAGGCCGGGTACTATTATCGATTTTCAGAGGATGCGGCCTAAGGAGTTCTGCGGCACAAAGGGGATCTTATACGCCGACGACTGGATCGAGCATATAGAGGGCATCTTTAGGCTGGCGATGATCCCAGCCAGCATGCAGATCGAGGCAGCGGGTAGCCAGATGTTCGACCTTGTCCTTACTTGGTATCGCACGGATACGCGGATAGCTGTTCCGGGACTGACTTGGGAGGCTTTCAAGAAGCTTTTCAAGGAGAAGTTCTTTCCGGATGTGGCTCTCAGTGCTTTAGAGAGTTAGTTCGAGACGCTCGTCCAGGGGAGTATGTCAGTGGACGAGTATGCAGCAGAGTTCTGCCGTCTGGGCAGATTTGTTGAGGGGTTGTCTGAGGCAGCGAAGGCGCGAAAGTTCCGCAAGGGCTTGGTCATGGCGGTCAAGTCCTTGACTAGGAGCGACCGCGAGGCGACCTTCGAGCAGATTGTCAGCGACGCTCAGAGGACTGAGGATGATTTAGAGCTGAAGACGAAGAGGGGCAGAGACACTTCCGGAGCAGACAGCAGTGCAGGCCCAGCCAAGAGGCCATTCCAACAGACCCAGCAGCACCAGGGTCAGGGTCGTGCGCCCTTCCGGTAGGCGCCCCAGCAGCAGAGACAGGGACAGCAGCAGAGCCAGAGGCAGCCCATTATTTGCCCTTTCTGTAGGAAGCCAGAACACGGATGGGGCATATGTAGAAAGAGGCTGGGCAGATATTTGTTGTGTGGCACCGCAGATCACCAGCTGAAGGATTGTCCTTCAGCGCTTGCCCGTACAGCTCAGGGCGGAGGAGCCGCTCAGAGGGCACCAGCCAGAGCACCTGCAGCGCAGCCGAGAGGATAGCCTTTGTAGACTCAGCAGCAGAGGTTCGCCCAGCACCAGCAGCAGCACCGAGGAGGACAACAGGGCAAGCTTTTGTCCTGACAGTAGACGAGGCTGAGCCCTTTGGTGATGTGATCTCAGGTTCTGTTCTTCTTGATTCTATTCCAGCTCTTACTTTATTTGATTCCGGTGCTTCCCATAGCTTTGTGTCTATATCTTTTGTTGTTAGACACCATCTTGTTGTTGAACCTTTAGCTAGACTCTGCAAGATCACGACTGGGGGTGGTATCATCCTAGTCCATGATGTCTGCAGAGACCGGAGAGTTACTTTGGAAGACCGAGAGTTGAGTGTGTGCCTACTCGTAATGCCACTTCCGAGCTACGATATTGTACTCGGGATGGATTGGTTGAGTACATATTGTGCTAGTATAGATTATCGTAGAGGCAGAGTTTTGTTTAGTCCGCTGGGTGAGCCAGAGTTTCAGTTTGGCAAAGGAGCAGCGGAGCAGACCGAGGGAGTCTTCTGCGGAGCCCTGGTGGTAGAGCCGAGGTCGCTACATCCACTGATAGAGGAGTACTGTAGAAGCATGAAAAATACGCTGGTAAAAGCTACGCGGCGTATTGATACAGAGCAGCGCAAACAAAGGCCTTCAGTGCCATCAGGCGTAAGAGCTCAAGGGTGCGGTGCGTCCAAAACTGCTTCGGCGTAGACGGGACCCCCCCCATCGCCTCCAGGGCATAAAAACTCAGCCGCTCTCAAAGCAGCGTTAAAATAGCGTACGAGGAACGCTTCGTCTTCCCCGAAATGAACCTGTCAAGTCACGCAGTGAACCTGGCCTCTGACTCCTGACAAAAAGTGCTGCACGGCGACCCAGACGACGGCTGGAAACAGGCACAGACCCCTCGGGACGTACACCACAGTATGATGGCGGATCCCTGCATTTAATGCAGAGGATTGGGTTAAGATACCACCGAACCGTCGTTTACTGACGTCCCCTCAGCATAAACCGCTCTTTTTCGCACAGAGGGATACGCTGCATTGTTTTACACAGGCAGGCATAAGCCGGTTTACGCTCCGCAGTAGACAAACCGCCTGCCACGTCAAAAGCTGCACATCGTACGGGGCTCGAGGCACGTCTCTACGTCTAATTGCACGGAGCGGTGACAGGTTCAGTCAAGGCACGTCTCTGTAACGGATGCACAGAAGGGCTGCAGACCTTCGAAACACGTCTTCGCATTTAATGCACAGGATGATGGCAAATCTCTGTAGAAGATTTGATTACATCTTCGAAAGCCGTAATTCCGGCTAAGACATCCCCGTCAGCACTCGGGCACGGTACGCAGCGGCTTCTACGCCCATTCAAGACCTGTGCCCCTTCGGCTCTCAACGCCTCTCCGGCTTCAACGCCTGTCCGGCTCCTACGCCTATCCGGCTTCAACGCCTCTCCGGCTCCTATGCCTATCCGGCTTCAACGCCTCTCCGGCTCCTACGCCTATCCGGCTTCAACGCCTCTCCGGCTTCTATGCCTATCCGGCTTCTACGCCTATCCGGCTTCTACGCCTATTCGGCTTTTATGCCTATCTGGCCTCTGTGCCAGGGTGACAGTCATTTGGCTTCTACGCCAACCGTTTCTACACACGGGATACCTACCTGCGTGGCTCTTATGCCGTGATCTTCGTAGCAATAGTACGCGTTGTGTTCCCTTAGTTGGACCTGCGTCATACGCTCATTCAAAAGATCATCCATACGCAGGCATTGGTTACTTTAACCGTTGTGTAAAAGGGTATTGTACTTCCCACTCCTCGGTTTTTATACCGACAGAGTGGTCACTGTCACCAAAACTCTATAAATAGAGACCCCCATCAATGGGAAAAGAGGAGGAAAAAAAAGAATTATCATCCAGGAGAGAATTATCGTCTAAGGAGAGAGAGAGAGAGGGAGAGAGACCGGAGAGCAGGCAAGGAGCAGGGATCGACGACCTTGGCCTCGTGCGTCCAACCTCTTCTGCAACCTTCGAAGCTGCTACCTGTCTTCCACGGTACTTCTTCAACATCGTGTGGTCCAAGTGCTAAAGTGATCGACCGCAGATTAGACACCTATAGCAATTTATACCCAGATTAAATAAATTGTACTCCCTCATCCTCGTATAGGATTACATTGTACAAGTTTGTTTGTAAACAGAAGGGTGCGGGTTTCGCATAAACCCCGTCATTGAAATACAATTTCATTCCTTTCGTTTAATACCACAAACAAGATGGCGACTCTGCTGGGGACATCTTTCTCTTCTGACGAGGAAGTAATTGCTCAACACGATACGGTATCCGTGGGAACCGTGAAGAAGACGCTGGTCATTCATTTCGACCAGTCAGCCTACGAAAACATGCTTCGAGCCGGGGGTAGCTCTCGCCCTCTCTCCGTCCAGGACAACAGGAAGCTGCGCAATGTATGGATGCCCAAGACATCCTCTACTATTCCTGTGGACTCTCCGATCTCTCCGGACTCTCCGATCTCTCCGATCTCTCCGGACTCTCCGATCTTCCCGATCTCTCCGATCTCTTCGGCCAACGAGGTTGTAGCGACGCTCCCTCCGTGCCCCGCACGTAAAATTCAGTCTCCCGCTACGCGCGGTACAGACAAAACTTCGGGCGAAGCCTTAGCGCTAACCCCGAAGAATCAACTGCGCTTTACGCGTAGGAAACAGTCTCCCGCTACGCACGGTAAAGACAAAACTTCGGGCGAAGCCTCAGCGCTAACCCAGAAGCCTTCACTGCACTTTACGCATAGAAATCTGCCTCCCGCTCCGCGCGGTACAGACAGAACTGCCGATGGTGCCTCGACGCCAAGACGGAAGTACAAATCACGCTCCATGCGCAAGACAATATCTGACCTCTACGGATAACCAGATGAACGCTGTGATCTCCGCAAGTGCAACGACAAGTCTGGGGGTAGTCTCCTTCGACAAAACCGAGCAACATCCAAAGCTGGGGGTAGAATTCTCTCAGAATCTGAAGATGATGCAACGATGACGATCTTCCCAGAAGACCATGGAACTCAAGCATCAGGAGCCCGAAGGCCAAAAGGGACTTTCTCCTTCAATGAAGATGACATCAGTAGAATCTTCAATACGTTGATGAAGGATAACAAACTTCAGCTTCCCAACATCAGATACCCTGAGAGGGCTGGCAAAATTGATAACCCAGATTATTGTCTCTTTCATCGGTACATTCATCATCCTACAAAGACATGCTATGTACTAAAAAAGAGAATCCAGGAGTTGATCGATGCCAAGGTCATCACTCTGCATCTGTAAACGATGGTCTGACTATCGATTATCATGTTCATATTACCTCTGATATCGGTTGTCATCTCAACTTAACATCCGTACTTAACTCTAAGTACGCCAGTGGTGTTGAGTCCACAAAAACTGCTACGTCCATATTACCTCTAGCAGGGCTTGTCTCAAACCTATTGCTTGCACTTAGGTGCACAAAAAGTGATGGGTCCACAAAATCAGCCATGTTCATGTTACCTCTGAGCTGTAACCCCCAGCTGAGTTTGTTATGTTCATATTACCTCTGAACAAACCATCTTGGTCCGACCATCGATTATCATGTTCATATTACCTCTGATATCGGTTGTCATCTCAACTTAACACCCGTACTTAACTCTAAGTACGCCAGTGGTGTTGAGTCCACAAAAACTGCTACGTCCATATTACCTCTAGCAGGGCTTGTCTTAAACCTATTGCTTGCACTTAGGTGCGCAACAAGTAATAGGCCCACAAATCAGTCATGTCCATATCACCTCTGAACTGTATTTCCTTGGAGAATCTGCCATGTCCATATCACCTCTGAACAGGCTTTCCAAGATTCTGACCATCGATTATCACCTCTGATATCGATCGTCACTTCAACTAACACCCGTACTAAATCTAAGTACGCCAGTGGTGTTAAGTCCACAAAAACTGCTACGTCCATATTACCTCTAGCAGGGCTTGTCTCAAACCTATTGCTTGCACTTAGGTGCACAAAAAGTGATGGGTCCACAAAATCAGCCATGTTTATGTTACCTCTGAGCTGTAACCCCCAGCTGAGTTTGTTATGTTCATATTACCTCTGAACAAACCATCCTGGTCCGACCATCGATTATCATGTTTATATTACCTCTGATATCGGTTGTCATCTCAACTTAACACCCGTACTTAACTCTAAGTACGCCAGTGGTGTTGAGTCCACAAAAACTGCTACGTCGATATTACCTCTAGCAGGGCTTGTCTCAAACCTATTGCTTGCACTTAGGTGTACAAAAAGTGATGGGTCCACAAAATCAGCCATGTTCATATTACCTCTGAGCTGTAATCCCCAGCTGAGTTTGTTATGTTCATATTACCTCTGAACAAACCATCCTGGTCCGACCATCGATTATCATGTTCATATTACCTCTGATATCGGTTGTCATCTCAACTCAACACCCGTACTTAACTCTAAGTACGCCAGTGGTGTTGAGTCCACAAAAACTGCTACGTCCATATTACCTCTAGCAGGGCTTGTCTCAAACCTATTGCTTGCACTTAGGTGCACAAAAAGTGATGGGTCCACAAAATCAGCCATGTTCATGTTACCTCTGAGCTGTAACCCCCAGCTGAGTTTGTTATGTTCATATTACCTCTGAACAAACCATCCTGGTCCGACCATCGATTATCATGTTCATATTACCTCTGATATCGGTTGTCATCTCAACTTAACACCCGTACTTAACTCTAAGTACGGCAGTGGTGTTGAGTCCACAAAAACTGCTACGTCCATATTACCTCTAGCAGGGCTTGTCTCAAACCTATTGCTTGCACTTAGGTGTGCAATAAGTAATAGGCCCACAAATTAGTCATGTCCATATCACCTCTGAACTGTATTTCCTTGGAGAATCTGCCATGTCCATATCACCTCTGAACAGGCTTTCCCAGATTCTGACCATCGATTATCACCTCTGATATCGATCGTCACTTCAACTAACACCCGTACTAAATCTAAGTACGCCAGTGGTGTTAAGTCCACAAAAACTGCTACGTCTATATTACCTCTAGCAGGGCTTGTCTCAAACCTATTGCTTGCACTTAGGTGCACAAAAAGTGATGGGTCTACAAAATCAGCCATGTTCATGTTACCTCTGAGCTGTAATCCCCAGCTGAGTTTGTTATGTCTATATTACCTCTGAACAAACCATCCTGGTCCGACCATCGATTATCATGTTCATATTACCTCTGATATCGGTTGTCATCTCAACTTAACACCCGTACTTAACTCTAAGTACGCCAGTGGTGTTAGGTCCATAAAATCTGCTACGTCCATATTACCTCTAGCAGGGCTTGTCCTCAAACCTATTACTTGCACCTAGGTGCGCAACAAGTAATAGGCCCACAAAACAGCTATGTCCATATTACCTCCGAGCTGTAAACTCTAGTAAAGCCTATCACGTCTATCTCACCTCTGATAGTACTTTACCTACAAAACTTGGCCAAAGCACGTTCTATCATGTCCGTATGACCTCTGGATAGATGTGCCCTGCTGAAGTTTACCGAGAGTTTATCACGTCCATACTACCTCTGATACTACTCTCGCCCTAACCAAGTCTTGCATTAATAGTCGGATATGATTGGGTGCTACGTCAAACCACTACCCTCGAAAGACGGACAGTCAGCGAATTCGAAAAATTCTTCGCGCAAGACAGTTCAGCAGTTCTACGCTAAAGGAGCTTTCTACGCTCGACAGCAACAGATCTACGATTTTACGCTCGCAAGCTACAAGTCTATGGTTTTTCTCGCCCGGATGCCTTTGTGCTCGGTAGCTTTTACGCTCGAGAGGCGACAAACCTACGGCTTTACGCTCAGCAGATACCAAATCGATGATCTCACGCTCGGTGGCGCTCAGTTTACGCTCAGAAGCAACAGATCAGCAGAACTTCACGCTCGAAGAAATTCTCTTTTCAGGAGCTACAGATCCACAAGTCCTACGCTAAAGGAGCTTTCTACACTCAACAGCGACGATTCTACGGCTTTACGTTCAAGCAGCTATAAGTCTATGGTTTTTTTCGCCCGGATGCCTTTGTGCTCGGTAGCTTTTACGCTCGAGAGGCGACAAACCTACGACTTCACGCTCAGGAACCACAAGTCTACGACTTCGCGCTCAACGGTATTTTATGCCCAGACGCTACAGGCTGAGGATTTCGCACTCTGCGACCTTCCGCTTATCCAAAACAGTCCCTAATAAATCCGCCATAAAGGCCGCACCGACCGTTTCAATGCTCCTTTCAGAAACATTTCGAGTCACGAGGGGCCATTCATGCTTCATTCAAAGCGTTTCAAATTCCAAGGAATTTGAAAGCTTTGATGGGGGTCTTGTAGAAGCATAAAAAATATGCTGGTAAAAGCTACACGGCGTATTGATACAGAGCAGCGCAAACAAAGGCCTTCAGTGCCATCAGGCGTAAGAGCTCAAGGGTGCGGAGCGTCCAAAACTGCTTCGACGTAGACGGGACCCCCCCATCGCCTCCAGGGCGTAAAAACTCAGCCGCTCTCAAAGCAGCGTTAAAATAGCGTACGAGGAACGCTTTGTCTTCCCCGAAATGAACCTGTCAAGTCACGCAGTGAACCTGGCCTCTGACTCCTGACAAAAAGTGCTGCACGGTGACCCAGACGACGGCTGGAAACAGGCACAGACCCCTCGGGACGCACACCACAGTATGATGGTGGATTCCTGCATTTAATGCAGAGGATTGGGTTAAGATACCACCGAACCGTCGTTTACTGACATCCCCTCAGCATAAACCGCTCTTTTTCGCACAGAGGGATACGCTGCATTATTTTACACAGGCAGGCATAAGCCGGTTTACGCTCCGCAGTAGACAAACCGCCTGCCACGTCAAAAGCTGCACATCGTACGGGGCTCGAGGCACGTCTCTACGTCTAATTGCACGGAGCGGTGACAGGTTCAGTCAAGGCACGTCTCTGTAACGGATGCACAGAAGGGCTGCAGACCTTCGAAACACGTCTTCACATTTAATGCACAGGATGATGGCAAATCTCTGTAGAAGATTTGATTACATCTTCGAAAGCCGTAATTCCGGCTAAGACGTCCCCGTCAGCACTCGGGCACGGTACGCAGCAGCTTCTACGCCCATTCAAGACCTGTGCCCCTTCGGCTCTCAACGCCTCTCCGGCTTCAACGCCTGTCCGGCTCCTACGCCTATCCGGCTTCAACGCCTCTCCGGCTCCTACGCCTATCCGGCTTCAACGCCTCTCCGGCTCCTACGCCTATCCGGCTTCAACGCCTCTCCGGCTTCTATGCCTATCCAGCTTCTACGCCTATCCGGCTTCTACGCCTATTCGGCTTCTATGCCTATCTGGCCTCTGTGCCAGGGTGACAGTCATTTGGCTTCTACGCCAACCGTTTCTACACACAGGATACCTACCTGCGTGGCTCTTATGCCGTGATCTTCGTAGCAATAGTACGCGTTGTGTTCCCTTAGTTGGACCCGCGTCATACGCTCATTCAAAAGATCATCCATACGCAGGCATTGGTTACTTTAACCGTTGTGTAAAAGGGTATTGTACTTCCCACTCCTCGGTTTTTACACCGACAGAGTGGTCACTGTCACCAAAACTCTATAAATAGAGACCCCCATCAATGGGAAAAGAGGAGGAAAAAAAAGAATTATCATCCAGGAGAGAATTATCGTCCAAGGAGAGAGAGAGAGAGGGAGAGAGCCCGGAGAGCAGGCAAGGAGCAGGGATCGACGACCTTGGCCTCGTGCGTCCAACCTCTTCTGCAACCTTCGAAGCTGCTACCTGTCTTCCACGGCACTTCTTCAACATCGTGTGGTCCAAGGGCTAAATTGATCGACCGCAGATCAGACACCTATAGTAATTTATACCCAGATTAAATAAATTGTACTCCCACATCCTCGTATAGGATTACATTGTACAAGTTTGTTTGTAAACAGAAGGGCGCGAGTTTCGCATAAACCCCGTTATTGAAATATAATTTTATTCCTTTCGTTTAATACCACAAACAAGTACATAGATGTCTTTCCGGAGGAGTTGCCAGGGTTACCTCCGGACAGAGATGTGGAGTTCTCTATAGACTTGGTGCCAGGCGCAGAGCCGATATCCCAGCACGTCTATAGAGTCAGCAACAGTAAGCTGATAGAGTTGAAGAAGCAGGTGGATGAGCTTCAGGACAAGGGATTTATCAGATCTAGTTCTTTTCCGTGGGGTGCTCCGGTACTTTTTGTGCCGAAGAAGGATGGGTCGATACAGATGTGTATCGACTACAGGGCTCTGAACAACCTCACAATCAAGAACAAGTATCCGCTGCCGCGTATTGATGATCTTTTTGACCAGTTGAGCGGAGCGAGGGTGTTTTCCAGGATTGATCTGAGGACAGACTACCACCAGGTGAAGGTCAGGAAGGAGGATATTCCGAAGACAGTTTTTTGGACCAGATATGGACAATATGAGTTCTTGGTGATGCCGTTTGGGTTGACTAATGCCCCGGCAGTGTTCATGAATCTGATGAACAAGGTGTTCCATCAGCATCTGGACATGTTTGTGGTGGTGTTTATAGATGATATCTTGGTGTATTCGAAGACCCTAGAGGAGCACGAGGAGCATCTGAGGATAGTGTTGGAGACTCTCAGGAAGGAGAAGCTTTATGGAAAGCTTTCGAAGTGTGAGTTCTTCCTTGACAAGGTAGAATTCCTTGGTCATGTGGTGACTGGAGAGGGTATCTCGGTGGATCCGAGAAAGATCATGGCAGTTGAGGCATGGAGTGCTCCGAGTTCAGTAGCCGAGGTCAGGAGTTTCCTGGGGCTGGCAGGCTACTACAGGAGATTTGTTCAGGATTTTTCTCGGATTGCAGAGCCATTGTCCAGGCTGACCAGGAAGGACGTGGAGTTTGTTTGGTCAGAGGAGTACCAGATCACCTTTGATGAGCTGAAGAGGAGGTTGACGACAGCTCCAGTGTTGACGTTGCCATCACGTTCTGGAGGATTCACTATCTATAGTGATACATCGGGGAAGGGATTGGGTTGTGCGTTACAGTAGAATGGGAGGGTGATTGCCTATGCTTTCAGGCAATTACGTCCTCATGAGAAGAACTATCCTACCCACGATTTGGAGTTGGCAACAGTCATCTTTGCTCTGAAGTTGTGGAAACACTATTTATACGAAGAGCGTGTGAAGATCTTCACAGACCACAAGAGCTTGAAGTATGTGTTTACCCAAAAAGAGCTGAACATGAGACAGAGGAGATGGTTGGAGTTGATGAAAGACTTCGACATAATGTTACAGTATCATCCAGGGAAGGCGAACGTAGTTGCGGATGCGTTGAGCAGGTATCGGGTAGCTATGTGCCTGAATACAGATCATTATCTTCTGGCAGATCTAGAGAGCTTGGGCATTGAGGTGATAGTGCCTGGAGTTAAGATGCAGATGTGGGGACTGCAGATTCAGTCAGAGTTGGTAGACCGGATCAGGGCTACACAGTTTGAGGATGAGTCCCTGAGGAGCATCAGGGCGCAGGTTCAGATGGGATTAGTAGATGACTTCACCATTGTTGATGATGGTTCCTTGCGGTACGGTACTAGGTTGTGTGTGCCGAGTGGATCGTTGCGCGAGGAGGTTCTCCAGGAGGCGCATCGATCCCAGTACTCTATGCATCCAGGTGCTAATAAGATGTATAGAGATCTGAGACAGCATGTATGGTGGTACGGGATGAAGCGGAAGGTAGCGTGCTTCATATTCCGATGCTTAGTGTGCCAGCAGGTGAAGGCGGAGAGGCAGAGGCCAGGAGGTTTGCTCCAGCCGTTACCTATTCCGGAGTGGAAATGGGAGCATGTGACCATAGATTTTGTTTTTGGACTTCCCCGTTCTCCAGGCGGGAAGGATGCGATTTGGGTCATCATGGACAGGTTGACCAAATCGACCCACTTTCTACTATTCAAAGTGGGTACGTCTACAGAGAGACTAGAAGAGATGTATGTGCGCCAGATAGTCAGACTGCATGGAGTTCCTGTGAGCATAGTATCAGACCGGGACAGTCGCTTTACTTCGTATTTCTGGAGGAGTCTGCAGGCTAGCTTGGGCACCCAGCTAAAGTTTAGTAGTGCATATCACCCACAGACAGATGGTCAGTCAGAGAGGACCATTCAGACACTTGAGGACATGCTTCGCACTTGTGTTTTGGATTTCAGAGGCTCTTGGGAGGATCACTTGTACTTGGTAGAGTTTGCTTACAATAACAGCTACCAAGCCAGTATCGAGATGTCACCTTTTGAGGCATTGTATGGACGGAGGTGTCGTACTCCGTTATCATGGGATGATATAGGCGAGAGAGCCTTGCTTGGCCCGGAGATGGTGGTTGATGCAGCGGAGAAGGTCAAGCTCATTAGAGATAGACTTCGGGTGGTGCAGGACAGGCAGCGGCATTAGGCCGATAGCCACCGGAGACCTTTGGAGTTCGAGGTATAGCTTAGAATCTAGATTTTGTTATTGTGTTTGCTTGCTTGTTTTAGACTAAGTGCAGAGACCTTATTTGTGCTAGGTTGGAGATCTGGTGTTCCTCAGGATTTCTCCGACGCGGGGCACTATTCGCTTCGGTAGAGGCGGGAAGCTTAGCCCACGTTTCGTCGGACCCTTCCGTATTCTTGAGAGGGTCGGCGCCGTAGCGTATAGGCTTGAGTTGTCGCCTACGCTGGAGGGAGTTCATGATGTCTTCCACGTGTCGCAGTTAAGATGGTACGTGGCGGATCCCAGTCACGTATTGGACCACTCAGAGATCGCGGTGGGCCCTACTCTTAGCTATCCAGAGCAGCCGGTAGAGATTCTGGATCGGCGAAAGAAGGTGTTGAGGAACCAGACTATTCCCTTGGTTCGCGTCGCGTGGAGGCATCACTCTCCAGGTGAGTCGACCTGGGAGAGGGAGGATGAAATGCGCGAGCGATACCCCTATCTTTTCGAGCCCTGAGGTATGGTTCTTTCCTTGCATTCCTGTCCTAGTTTCGTCTTTTAATTTCGAGGACGAAATTATTTTAAGGAGGGTAGGCTTGTCACTACCCGATTCTAGAAAGTAGGGTTATTTTTTTATTTTTATTTGGTAAATTGTGTATTATATTTAATTAATTATATTTATATTTATTTAGTGTTTGTATTATTTTTTTAATAATTGTTTTAGGGTTTTGGCTAGCCTGGACCCATGTCAGACCCTAGTGGACCCATGTCCGACCCAGCCCACACCCTTGTGAAAATTATTTTGGGGCTTAGAGATATTTATTATATTTTTAGTGGGTTAGTGGGAGAGATTTGGAGTTAGTTTGAGTATTTTTGGAACCCGGAACCCAAAACCAAGTGTGTGGAGGGCATTTTGGACTTTCCTACATGTAAACCCCCTTTAATTCTCTTGGCCGGCCCCCTACCTACCCACACCCACCCGTGAGAACCAGCAAGAGCAGCAGCCCCTTCCCCCTCTTCATATTCTTCACTTCTTCTTCTTCTCCACTTCTTCTTTCTTCTTCCTTCTTCTTCCAAAGTGAGTTCTTCACCATTTTCTTCCTTCTTTCTTCCATTCCTTCTTCTTTATGCTAGCCCTAATCTTGCTTTTTTCCTAACCTACGTGTGAGGAGCCTAGATTTAGTGCAGAGGCTAGAATTGGAGGCTTGGAGCTTGAGGGAGGTGATTCCAAGTAGATCGGAGACTTTGGCCTTAGGATTTTAACTCCCAAGAGGTAAACCCTAACTTTCTCCTTGCTAATTACTTTTATGTAGTATAATTAGTGTTGTAGAACCTTCCTAGACCCTAAGCCTACCCGTGGGAGGAAGTTGGAACTAGTTTGGTTGAGTTTAGAGACTTTGACATTAGGTTTTGTGTCGATTTCGGGTGGAATCCGAAATTAGCCCAATTTTGGGTGATGCCCTAGGTTAGACGGACCTAGGTAGACGTTGTCGGGTGTCTTGAGGGTGAGTGTGTGTCTCCGTTCGGACACGGGAAGTCGTGTCACGGAGAAACGGGCGTTTCGGGCGAAATTAGAGTTTTTTGTCGTCGCCGATTCTAAGTGTGTGCGCATTTCCGCCACGGACCTAGAATCGATACGGGAGTACTTTTTTTAGGATCTAGGCATCGTTTAGAACGCGTGGGTAAATTTTGGGCCGATTTCGAGTTCGTTTGGTGTGCGTTTCAGGAGGTTTTCCGAGCCGCGCACCACGTGTTCGTCGAAATGACCGAACGGCCATTTCGACTTGGTTTCCTTGTTTCGGGCTTGTGCGCGCGTTGGGTTAGTATCGGGGAGTATGTGCTAGAGTTTTCGAGTTATATTTTAAATATTTTAGGGTATTGGTGAGTGTCGGAGTCGTTGGGCGTGAGTGGGACGTGTTGTTTGTGTGTTGTGTGCGTTGTGTTGTGTTTGTATATTTGTGTCTTTATATATATATTTATGTGTGTGTCTATATATATATATATATTTATATATATGTATATGTGTTTGTATGTATATATATGTGTATATTTATATCTATGTGCTTGTGTATGTATATGTCTATGTATATATATATATATATATATGTATATGTGTAAGTGTGCTTGTGTGTGTATATGTATATATATATATATATATATAGGTGTATGTGTATATATATATTTGATGAGTGTGTGTGCATATATATATATAAATAGGTTAAATATATATATATATATAGCTATGTATATAATTATGTGTGTGTGTGTGTTGATATGTGTTTAAGTGTGTGTGTGTATTAGTGTTTGTGAGTGTGTTAGTATATATATATATGTGTGTATATATATATATATCTATCTAGTGGTATATATAAATAGATATATGTATGTATATATATATATATATATATATATATATATATATATATATATATATAGAGTGATATATATATATGAATATAGGAGTGTGTGTGTGTGTTTGTGAGATGGAAGGGAGGAAAGAACAGCCGCAGTGAGGCAGCAGCTGCTGCTGTACTGCAGCAGCAGCACAGCAGCAGAAGGAAGAGCTGCAGTAGCAGCAGTACAAAGAGCAGCAACAGCAGCAATGTGAAGCACCAGCAGCAGCAATAGCAAGCCAGGCAGCAGCAGCAGCTAGTATATGTTGCGGGGAGCAAGGTAGCTAGGTATTAGAGAGGTAGTTAGATAGTTAGAATAGCTAGATTAATAGATAGATAGAGTATTAGATAGATTAGATAGTTAGATAGATACATAGATAATTAGATAGGTAGATAGTTACTAAAATAGATAGATAGATAGTATTATAGATAGATGAGTAGATACATAGATAGATAGATATATCTATGGATAGATAGATAGGTAGATATATGGTAGATACCTATATCTATATGCATAGATTTATATATATATATATATATATATATATATATATATATATATATATATATATATACCTAGAGCTAGATATATATTATAGTTAGTAATATATATATGTGTATAGGTAAGGTATAGGGGTATATGTATATGTGTGTGGATATCTATATATATATGTATATAGATACTTAGATATATAAAAATATGGTAGATATATATATTTCCTAGCCTAGATTAATAACTAGGTATATAATTATTAGTTAGATAGCTAGTTAGAGGGGTTTGAGAGCGGTATCTCAATACCTTGAGATACCGAGGTATCTCAATACCTTGAGATATCCAAGGTATTGAGTTTCGAGCGGGATATTTGAGCATTAGCCTAGGAAATGTATTGGAGTGGTTTTTATATGTTTATGTATATATATTTACGCGTGCTAGCATAGGTTTTAGCGGGTTTAGGCGGGGTACGTGGCCTAGGGCGAGGTATCGGATACCGAGAGTATCCCGGTATCCCGATTAGGCGAGTTTGAGAGTTTAGTAGCTTAATGAGCTCGGTTTGACCTAGAATTTCAGGGGCACCCTAGTTTGACCTAGATTTGACCATAATTGTCCTCGTTGACCGTAAAAGTCAACGTTTGACCTAGTTTTGACCTAGAGTTGACTTTTTGGACCCCGGGTTGACTTTTTGACCCGAAATTCACCGGTTTGACCCGTTCGACCTAGAATAGCCCTAGAAGTCTGTTTTTAATTATATTATATCAGTTTAAATGCTTAGAACCTTGTTTAATCCTTGCTTTTTGTAATAGGTCCTTGCGACACCGGTCCGGATCTCGATCCTCATCAGTTGCTCAGGACATCAGGCGAGTACCTACCTCTGATAGTTTCTATTTCATGATAGCGTTTATATCACCTGTTCTAGAACTGTAATACTTGATTCTGACATATTGTTACACGAGCCGGTACTAGTGGATCCCGTCATGAGATGCTATCCCCCTTACCGTGTTCAGCGGGTACTCTATCACGTGTATTTCATCATGTGCTTTGGGTATTGATTCCCATGTGCTATCATGTGCTTCTTGTGCTCTCGCCTTCATGTGCGCGAGCTATTATCATGTCCATAGCGTATTGTGGTTGGATCCAATGGTATTAGTGGGGGAGGGGAGTAGGAGTTGGTTATGTGATCAAAGCCAAACAGTATTCATGTGTATGTCGGTTATGCAACTCACGCATAATGGAGTTATCGTAGTATTTTTCATGTGCAACCTAAGTTGATCACATAATAAACTTATGCTCAAGGCACTTAGCTAGTATTTATGTTTCTTACCTGTAGTTACTTTTCTACTACTTGTATTGTTCTCCAGTTTACTTTGTAGCTACTTATTATGCTCCAGCATATATTTATTTCCTGTGCATCTTGTATACTTTTCTATTGCTCGTCATATACACCTTACCATGTATTTGGAGTTGCTTTCAGAGTTATGTACTTCGCTCCAGTCCTGACTGGGCATGTTTTTTCCAGAGGATCCTGAGAACTATTGCTCGACGTTCTATGGGCCGGGTGTTGACGAGGGTTGTGACCCCGAGACGGAGGAGGAGTGCACCGAGGAGACGCCTTTAGCGCCCTAGTTAGCTAGGTGGGTTTCCTGGGATGTTCCCAGTTGTTATTTTTGGATGATTGTACTTATTCTTTTGATGCTATGAGATGTTATGGCCTTGGACTGTATATTTTGGATATTGTCTTGCTTTCTCGGTTCTGTTTCTTTGTTTATATCATATCGTGCTTTATTCTTCCCCTAGATTTTGTGATTGAGTATTCATATATATATTGCATGGTTGCCCTCCTTTTGGAGAGGATTATTCATATATATATTGCGTGGTTGCCCTCCTTTTGGAGAGGATTATTCATATATATATTGCGTGGTTGCCCTCCTTTTGTAGAGGTCATGGCGTATTTTTCTGTGAGTTATATAGATAGTTGGTTGACCTAGAACGGACCTTTACAGCGTTCTACCGCCGATTCTGCGTCGTAGGCTGGACGTACCCACGGCTCATGCCAGATTTTCGGGTGCGAGTCGTGACACATAACCAGGTAACCTGAGCCCATAACCGGGTAATACTAATACTCACGGCCCCGCAGTTTACTCTGAAACTACGGCATCAAAATATCTATCCCATACGCCTACTAATTGTCTTCCCTGCCTAATACCAATGTACAAGTTGTGAACATGACATGGACATCTCGTACTATAATGCAAGTTGCTATACAACTAAGCTAAACACCGTTACACGTACTGCTTATAGTGATGGCGAGTCAGTCATGAAACACGCATCCCTACATGAACTCACTCTGTGACGTGTAATGGTATGTGTCAAGGTCTGGGGAGTCATATCGATAACTCCACAACTTTAGGTGGGTCTACTAAATACTAGGTCAGACACAAGTCCTAACGTCAACGCCTTCATTGACTGCACCAGAGTCTTTCTCGGACGCGCACAGTTAATATTAATAAAATATGCAACTAGATAACATCTGAATTTAAATAGTACAATAAGGCAAGGTATACTTGCCTGGAACTCTGGCGTGCACAAGGAATAATCCGGAACCAACAACCAAGGTAGTATCGTCTTGGATGCCTATGAATAAATAACAATAAATATTAATCACTATATTATACTATGCTAATGACGTACAAAAGTACACTTATGCAATGTCATGAGTTACGCAGACATCAAATAAATGTTCTAATTAAATACGATGGCTAGGGTTGCCTAGTCATGGGTCAAGGGGGTTAGGGGTACACTTAGTCTACTAGTCCACAACATTTTACATGTTATTCTATGGTATAAATTCTCACATGTTACGATCACGGTCGCAGCTCAAATTTGTGTAGGTGCTAAGTCACACCTCTAACACATAAATACCAGATATCCTAATTGTTTTTATGATATGTCTGATATGGGTAGTCATCTAGGTCTCCATGCACGAGAAATATAACCACACTGCAGTCAGGAACTGTCGCGGGGGGGGGGGGGTCACGACTGGTCAACTAACATGGTCACGTGTGCATGTAGCTAAAACGTACGCATGTCGAATCCTCAATTTTCGTGTACAACATGATAAAATTTTTCTGAGAGACGCTATAATACCAGATAATGCAACACAGGTCCTAGCTAACATGCTATAAGACACGCTACAAATCAATTGATGTATTAAACTACATTAATAAGCTAACATATTAATGTGCAAAAACCCAATGTCTAAACCTTGGTTAACATTGTGCTCCTTATTAAAGTAGTCATAAATTATTATGAGGTAATTTATTAACATAAATACATATAGTAAATATAATACTTAAGTACGTATAATATAATTTAATACTTAAAATACATATGATAACATACATACATAATACATCAATACATAAATAAGCATTTACATAAATACATAAATACGTAAATACATAGTACATAAATACATATTAACTACACATACACTACACAAATACACATTAATACATATATACTACACATACACTACACAAATAAATATTAATACATATATACTACACATACACTACACATACGTATTTAAACCAATACGTATATATATAAAATAACAAGAATATACCTAGGTGACGTTTGTGTCCGGGGGGGAATATCCGCTGCATGAGACGGTCGTTCTCCGGCAAGGGAGGGCGGAGCTCCGGCGTGCACAGCCACTATAGTAACAGCTCTGGTAATGGCAGCAGGCACTGGCAGCAGCTGTAGCCAATGCAGCGACAGCGACGATGTCGGTTTGGTCATGGGGGACCAGCGGTTAGTGGTGTGTGGGTCATGGGGGGACTGGCGGTGGTGGTGTACTGGCTATGGGGGACCAACGGTGGTGGTGAGGGGTGACTGGGGAAGAAAGAGTCGGGTGGTGGCAGTTTTGATGATGGTGGTGTTGGTGGTGGTGGCGTTGGTAATAGCAACGGTGATAGTGGTGGAGATGGTGAGGATGGTGGTGGAGACGGTGAGGATGGTGGCCAAGGTGTTGACGGTTGGCTGTGGTGGTAGTGAGGGTGACTGGGGGCGTCGGGTCGGGTCGGCCGGGGAAGAAGAAGTCGAAAGGGGTCTGCTGTGGTGGCCGACTGAGGTAGAGACGACTGCTGATGGTGGCGGTGGTTGGTGTCTAGGAGGAGGAAGGTCGGAGGTGGCTCAGGCTGGTGGTGCTCGGAGGAGGAGATGGTGGTGGCGGGCTGAGGGTGGTGGCCGAGGTTGAAGTCGGATGTGTGATGGTGATGGTAATATAGTTTTTAGGGTTTTCCTGGGTGTTTGTGGCTGCTGGTGTGTTTTAGAGAGAGGGTGTGTTTAGTATATATAGGAGAGAGAGAGGGGCTCTCCTTAGGATTAGGGCCGACTGGATATTACTTTTGGGGAGGTGGAAAGCCTCATCATGATGAGGGAAGGGCTAATATTGATGGATTTTGAAACGTATGGTGGTGATATGAGGGTAGAAAGTTGTAGTAAGTACAACCAATGAGGAAAAAAATATAGGGTAGACCGGTCAAGGGAAAGAATGAGGTTCTTCATGGGTTGGGGCTAATGAGAGGGGGATACCTCATTGCTTATTTGCATAAAAGTCCCTTAATAATTAAAAAATTGCATAATTAATAGAATTTAGGATTGGATGAGACAAAATACCATGTTTTGTGTTATGTAGTGGGCTAAAATGGTGTGTGGTGTTTAGTATGGACCTTGGGGGTGTGAGTGGGGGTTTGGGTTAGAGTTGGGTCTAGTTTTGGGTGAGGTTGGATCCTTACACCAATTTAATTAAAATTAATATAATTGGTGCTCTTTAATTAATTGAAAATATATGGGGTTAAAATTAGGTGGGGCACAAGTGTCATGGATATAGCTGACTCAAAATAGAATAATATCATAATTTGGGTTAGACAAAACGGGTTGAGGTTGTGTCTCTAATTTTGATTGGAACAGACAAGGATGCAAGATTGGATTTAATTTAATTTAAATATAAATGTTTGTAGCGAATATTGTACGACTAAAATGAAGCACAAGATAGAGTATTTGTGAGTTACACATATGTTAGAATGGTAGGCTGGCATGTCTAGGAAAAGTGTATAGAATTTATTTGAAGGTAATAGCTAGTGTAGTGCTCCAAATATTGAAGCAATGGTAAGGTGGACTAAGGATTACAAATATTGCTCAATAAATCTAAAATACTATGTTCTAAATTCTAATTGGCTCCAAATTGACCATAGTCTCTCTATCTAAGCTAAGTAGACCTAAATTTAGTTAAAAGATTTTACAATCTACCCAACTTATAAGAATTTTGTCCTAAAAATTAAAATAAACATACAATAAGCTATACCTCATCAAGCAATGCTATGAACATACCTAGGACTGGTGGAGCTGGCCTCTGCACTATATATTGGGCTCTATCGACATACTAGGAACACTCCTGAGCTTGGTGTTGGTTTGATCAGTACCTCAAATACAGTCATAATCTTCTTCTGTAATCTTTTTGAATATGTTCCATCTTTCTACAAAAGTGACATATCGGTAGCTTTCTCTGTTGATATGGCACAATCTTTTATTGCGTCTATACTCCTGGATGATGTATCGGTCCTCCTGCTCCTGGTTATGCCTTAGCTGGTGCAGCTACACTGGAATATCTCGATCCTCTGCTAATAGCCTCTTGGATTCTAGCCTCTGACAAAACCTCCTCGTAAGAGATCCTAACCTGTGTGGTGGTGTACCTCTGCAGCTCTAAAGTAAGGCCATGATGGAATCTCCTGGCCTTCTCCAGGTCGTTGGGTATCAAGGCAGCACCAAATTGGCTGAGTCGACTGAACTCTGTCATATGCATCTAAGGTTAAACTCCTTTTCTCTAGGTGCAGGAACTGGGAGTTCACGACATTCCTGACCATAGCTGAGAAATACTTCACATTGAAGTAATCTAAGAACTGCTCCCATGACTGCATCTTGCCGACACTGCGCTCTATGGAATCCCACCAGTGATGGGCGTTGCCTTTCAGTTGGGCCCTCACTGCGGTCATCCAAAGATCTGGATGTAGCTGAGAAGCCTCTAGTAACATCTCTGTGTTGGAGACCCAATCGGAGATCTCCTCTGTAGTCTTGCTGCCCGAAAAGGTATTCGGGCCCATCTGGCAAAATCCTCGTACAGTACCAGCTGGCTGGACAGGTGCAGGTGCTGGTACAGGTGCTGGGGCAGGTGTCCTCTCCACTACTGCCATCTAGCTCTGTCTCAGGGTCTCGGTCTGATGCTACTGTGCTTGCATCATCGCCTGAAAGAACTGGAATATTTGCAGTTGTCCTTCCGAATGTGGCATCTGGGGTAGAAAGGGTGGATATGGTGGCAGTGGGACCTCCGACTGTATCGTAGGCGTCTCCTCAGATGTCGATCTCTCGGACTGTGGCATCGACATAGCCCTCGAAGTCTAGCCCTCGAAGTGCTACATCGGGACAGTATGAGAAGTCTGGCCCTCCGGCTGCTGCATCCGGTCGTCAGGAGAAGTATGGTGCCAATGTATCACCGGAGCCTGTGGCGGTGGATGCCCTCTAGGTGGTCCCTAGGATATCTCCTCTCTCGGTGCGGTAGCGGATGGCACTATGGCACCATATGGCTCACGTCCACTGTGTAAGTTCATCTTGTTGCAAGAGATAAAACTTTATTAAATGAGTATGGAATCAAGCAAACAGGATATAGATATTCAAATAATCAAATGTAAAGGTGGTTCAAGGGTGGTAATCAAAGTGGATGAGATCTAATAATTTATATCCTATTGCAGGCTCATTGGGCATGTTACCATACCACAAGCGATAAATAGAGACCTTTATGGGCCACCACTAAAACCATGTCACGCCCCAGTCCTAAAATACCTGGGACCAGGCCATGTGGCAACGGCCAGCTAATACGTCTCTGAGGGATTATCCAATTTAATGGACCCAACGAAGCATACTACGCTGTCCTAAATACTAACAAGTCTAATACTATCATACATCAGGTAATATCTAATCTCATCCACAATATACAATATAATACTGACTAAAACAAGTACTGGTAAATAAAATACAAGAGTCTGAATATCCATAATACATCTGAAGTAGTATGATGGGGACAAACCTACTAAAATACAACAATAGAATAAAAGTACAGAAATAAGTAAGATAACTAGACTAGAGTATCGACTTGCTAAGTAAAATGCATTTGAAGATAACCTTGGTACATATGGATAGGTAAAAGGTATAAAACGTAGCGTCGAGCCAGAGGATAAGTACCTGGCATTAGATGTAAACTGGATGCCAGGAGTATATGCTGACTACATTATCGATCATGATAGTGCACATCTAGTAACCCCTGCCAGATGTATCTACAAGCATATATGCCCATAACCGGGTAAACTGAGCCCATAACCGGGTAACACATAGCCCATAATCGGGTAATACTGAGGCTCACAGCCCTGCAGTTTACTCTGAAACTATGGCAACCAAATATTTGTCCCATATGCCTACTAATTATCTTTCCCGCCCAATGCCAATGTACAAGTCGCAAACACGACATGGACATCTCGTATTACAAAATAAGTCGCTATACAACTAAGCTAAATACCGTCACACGTGCTGCTCATACTGATGGCCAGTCAGTCATGAAACATGCGAGCCTATATGAACTCACTCTGTGATGTGTAATGATATGTGTCAAGGCCTGGGGAGTCATATCGATAACTCCACAACTTTATGTAGGTCCACTAGACACTAGGTCAGACACAAGTCCTAACGTCAATGCCTTCGTTGACTGTACTCGAGTCTTTCTCGGACGCGCACAACTAATATTAATAAAACATGCAACTAGATAACTTCTAAATTTAAACAGTACAATAAGGCAAGGTATACTTGCCTGGAACTCTGGCGTGCACAAAGAATAATCCAGAACCAACAGCCAAGTTAGTATCGTCTTGGATGCCTACAAATAAATAATAATAAATATTAATCACTATATTACACTATGCTAATAACGTACACAAGTACACTTATGCAACATTACTAGTTACGCAGACATCAAATAAACATTCTAATTAAATACGATGGCTAGGGTTGCTTAGTCATGGGTCAAGGGGGTTAGGGGTACACTTAGTCTACTAGTCCACAATATTTTATATATTATTCTATGGTATAAATTTTCACATGTTACGATCACGGTGGCAGCTCGGATTCGTGTAGGTGCTAAGTCGCACATCTAACACATGGGTACCAGGTATCCTAATTATTTTTAGGACACGTCTGATATGGGTAGTCATCTAGGTCTCCATATACGGGAAATATAACCACACTGCAGTCAGGAACTGACGCAGAGGGGGTCACGACTGGTCAACTAACAGGGTCGCATTTACACGTAGCTAAAACATACACGTATTGTATCCTCGATTTTCGTATACAGTAAGACAACAAATTTGCAAGAGATATTATAATAACAGATAATGCAACACAGGTCCTAGCTAACATGCTATAAGACACGCTACAAATCAATTGACGTATTAAACTACATTAATAAGCTAACATATTAATGTGCAAAAACCCAATGTCTAAACCTTGGTTAACATCGTGCTCCTTATTAAAGTAGTCATAAATTATTATGAGATAATTTATTAACAAAAATACATATAGTAAATACTAATACTTAAATACATATAATAGCATTTAATACTTAAAATACATATGATAACATAGATACATAATACATCAATACATAAATACGTATTTACATAAATACATAAATACATAAATATGTAAATACATAGTACATAAATACATAAATACATAAATACATAAATATATATTAACTACACATACACTACATAAATATACATTAATACATATATACTACACATATATTACACAAATATATATTAATACATATATACTACACATACACTACATATACACTACACATACGCATTTAAACCAATACGTATATATATAAAATGACAAGAATATACCTAGGTGACGTTCATGTCCGGGGGGGGTGTCCGCTGCACGAGACGGCCATTCTCCGGCAAGGGAGGGCGGAGTTCCGGCGTGCACAACAGCAGTAGCAGCAGCTCTTGTAATGGCAGCAGGCACTGGCAACAGCTGTAGCCAATGCAGTGACAGCGACGGTGGCGGGTTCGTCATGGGGGGACCGGTAGTGGTGGTGTGTGGGTCATGGGGGGACTGGCGGTGGTGGTGTACTGGCCGTGGGGGACCGGCGGCGGTGGTGAGGGGTGACTAGGGAAGAAAGAGTTGGGTGGTGGCGGTTTCGATAATGGTGGTATTGGTAGTGGTAGCATTGGTAATGGCGACGGTGATAATGTTGGAGATTGTAAGAATGGTGGTGGAGACGGTGAGGATGGTGGCCAAGGTGGTGACGTTTGGCTGTGGTGGCGGTAGGGGTGACTGGGGGAGTCGAGGCGTCGGGTCGGCCGAGGAAGAAGAAGTCGAGGGGCGGCTGCTGATGGTGGCGATGGTTGGTGTATGAGAAGAGGAACATCGGAGGAGGGTCGGGCTGGTGGTGCTCAGAGGTGGAGATGGTGGTAGCGGGCTGAGGGAGGTAGCCGGGGTTGAAGTCGGGTGTGTGATGGTGATGGTAATATACTTTTTAGGATTTTCCTTGTTGTTTGTGGCTGCTAGTGTCTTTTAGAGAGAGGATGTGTGTAGTATATATAGGAGAGAGAGAGAGAGGGGACTCTCCTTGGGATTAGGGCCGGCTGGACATTATTTTTGGGGAGGTGGGAAGCCTCATCATGATAAGGGAAGGGCTAAGATTGATGGAATTTGAAACGTAAGGTGGTGATGTGAGGGTGAAAAGATGTAGCAAGTACAACCAATGAGGAGGAAAATGTAGGGTGGACCGGTGAAGGGAAAGAATGAGGTTCTTCATGGGTTGGGGCCAATGAGAGGGAGATAGCTCATTTCTTATTTGCATAAAAGTCCCTTAACAATTAAAAAATTACACAATTAATAGAATTTGGGATTGGATGAGACAAAATACCATGTTTGGTGTTATGTAGTGGGCTAAAATGGTGTGTGGTATTTAGTATGAACCTTGAGGGTGTGAGTGGGGGTTTGGGTTGGAGTTGGGTCTGGTTTTGGGTGAGACTGGGTCCTTACACTAATTTAATTAAAATTAGTATAATTGGTACTCTTTAATTAATTAGAAATACATGGGGTTAAAATTGGGTGTGACACAAGTATCATGGACGTAGTAGACTCAAAATAGAATAATATCATAATTTGGGTTGGACAAAATGGGCTGAGGTTGTGTCTCTAATTTTGATTAGAACGGACAAGGATGCAAGGTTGGATTTAATTTAATTTAATTTAAATATGGATATTTGTAACGAATATTATGCGACTAAAATAAAGCACAAGATAGAGTATTTGTGAGTTACACAAAGGTCAGAATGGTAGGCTGGCATGTCTAGGAAAAGTGTATGGAATTTGTTTGAAGGTAATAGCTAGTGTAGTGCTCCAAATATTGAAGCAACGGTAGGGTGCACTAAGGATTACAAATATTGCTCAATAAATCTAAAATACTATGTTCTAAATTCTAATTGGCTCCAAATTAACCATAGTCTCTCTATCTAAGCTAAGTAGACCTAAATTTGGTCAAGAGATTTTATACTTTGGTAGGTACGATATATCTTTCCACTCGAGAGGATATCGTTGTCGTATCCCTAGCTCGTGCAGTGTGTCTCGATTGCCCATCGAGTCCAGACGGGATCAAAGTTCTCATATTTCTTATTTGACTTCCCGGGCTTCATCTACTGTGGAAGAAGAGGATCCTGGCAGAGTATGATTGCCATCAGTGGATGAGGCAGTTGCGTTCGAGTCTCCGTTGGTCCCAGAGTCCTGATTTGCTTGCACAGAGGTCCTCAGAGGTTGTGAGACCATGTTTGCTTTAATCTATATCATTGTTTGGGTTAAACCTTTCATTGAGATACTCATAGTGTGCATTATTCCCTCTATAGTGTCGAGGCATTGACGATTGTTGGTGCCTTCGACATCCTTCTTGGCCATAAATACTGTCCTCATATAGGGAGAAATAGGCGAGACAATGGAGCTCTCACTTTCAGCTTTGGACTCTTGCATCAAGTAGTCGTCGAAAAAGGTTGGCAGCATCATATCTTCCTCGGACTCAAAGGGAATACTACCCCCAGCGCCAAAAAGTGCTCCATTTTGGTGAGGGTTACTACGCCTAGAGATATCTACGTCTGTTCCTTGAGAATCGATGTCTTCGCGGAACGACAATTTATTGTGAAGTTTTGGAGGACTGTTACCCCCAGCTTGTGGAGTCATCTTGGGTCTTGAGGAAGTACTACTCCCAGATGTTGATAATTTTATCTTCGAACGGGTAGACAGGAAAACTCCTTCCGTAGGTACTGATGCTTGCCTCTGCCTTCTTTCCACACTGGCTGAGAGTGGCGGATTAGAGGTGCTGTAATTCCGACCTCCCCTTGTGGAGTGTCACTACCATATTTTTTAGGAAAGGATATTTCAATAATTTCTTATTTAATTAAATATTGTGCATAATAAATAATTATTTATTATATTATTTAATTATTATTAGATGTTATTTATTTATTTTGGACTTATGTTAGTGGATCTAACTAGTTTAATTTAGACCCATGGACCAACATGAATTAATTGGTTAGAACTTAGCCCATTTAGAAAGCCCATTGTTAAGGAGATGGATTAAATTAATTAAACCATTAGACTAGAAGCTTCCTTCCTTAATTATTTCTTCATGAGAGGCCCCAAGGGGTATATTGGACATTACATGATAGCTTGAGGAAGGGGAAAGGGGGCCGGCCTATTTAGAGGGGGGGAATAATTTCTCTCTCCTCTTTTTATTTTAAAACTAGATCTAGAATTTCTCTCAACCAAATTTCTTCATTCCCACTTCATTTTCCTACCAAATTTTATCCTAATTCCTCCCCAAATCACTATTAAAGACTAGTGGAGCAAGGATCTAGAAGGAGGAAGCAAGGATCTATAAAGAGGAGCAAGGATCTATAAGTTCGAGCCAATTTCATCTCACTTGGAGATTTTATTAAGAATCCATCTTCCAATAGGTACAATTTAGTTTTTTTTCCTTAATTTAAGTTATAAATCTGAGATTTAACCATGAAAAATCAACCCATATATATAGGCTACCCATATGATTTGGTTTTGTGTTCATAGGAGGTATTTTGAGAAAGTTATGATGCTTTTTATGTCAATTTTGGAGGAATTTTGAGATTGACAATATTTGTGTGTATCAATTGATCTTATAGATCAATTTGGCATGTGCTTATGTGTTTGGGGCTAGTGTCATGTCCACAATTGGGTACGTGTAGGTCATATCCAATAATTTGGTGATACGTGTTGATTTGGAGATTTTTTCCTCCGACACGGGACTTTGTACATATTATATTTTGACACGGACACGTAGATCTATATTTAACTTTTTATATTATTCATAAATAATATATATGACTTGTTTATGTCCTTCGGGATGCATGTGGATGTGTGGTGGACTCGTGTTGCATGCGTATCCTAGATCTAGTGGGATATGATGTGATACTCTCCATATATTTGTGCAAATATATGTAGATCTATTTCTTGTATTCTTAAATCATGGAGAATGTATTTGTATATATATATATATATATATATATATATATATATATATATATATATATATATATATATATATATTATGGTATATACAATTATGCTTCTTGTATCATAGATCTATGTATTATGTATGTACTAAATGTGTATATATTATGTAGCTATTCTTCTACATGTATATATATATATATATATATATATGTTATAATATGTATATATGTTGTTACTACATATATGTATGTTATTATTATATGTGTTTAGTGTATATTCTATATAGTTGTAACTATGTGTATATTGATACTATATATATATATATATGTATATTTTAAATAGGTATTTATATTTATATATGGATGTTATATGATTATATACATAAATGTATAGTTGTCTATATATATTAATATGTATGTGTGTGCATGTTACTATATCATAGTTATGTACGTAATAATAGGGAGGGTGTATGTATAGTTTTTAGGGATAATTATGTATATATATATATATATATATATATATATATATATATATATATATATGTATTATATATATATTAGATTATATATATATTATGAAGACAACAGCTATTGGTGACAGCCACCGTCACCAAAGCAGCAGCAGCAGCCGTTGTAGCAATAGCAGCAGTAATGGTGACAGCAGCCGGAGCTGTCACCAAAATAGCAGCAGCGGAGGGAACACTAGCAGCAGCAGCGACAACAGATTGGTAACGACTGTAAACCGTCACCAAAGTAGCAACAACAACAACAGTGGGAACAGTCAGCAGCAGCAGCTATAGTAGATTTAGCGACAGTCAGAACCGTCACGTAAGGGGCAGCGTATCAGAATATGAGGTTTTTAGGACTATTTTTAGTGACAGTTGGCAGATTATATATATATATATATATATATATATATATATATATATATACATATTGGTATTATTATAGATGTAAATGTATTCTTAATTGCTAAATTCTTTATAATATATGTATAATATTTAGTACAGTATATATATATATATATATATATATATATATATATATATATATATATATATATATTATGGATAGTTAATATAACAAGGTATTGGGTATTACCTTGAGGAAACAAGATAATTGGGGATACCCAAGATATTGGGTTTGGGTATCAAGTTTGTGAATTATTGTTGAGATACCGAGTTGGTTCAAAATCATGGTACCTATTTAATATTATAATTATGATTTTATATTATTAATATTTGTTTTATATATATATATATATATATATTGGTGTTTTATCTATGGATTCACGTATCCGGATATACGGTATCCTAATATTTAAGATGTGATTTTTATGGCTTAGACTTTAGTATCTTGACCCAATATTTTTGTGTTAGACTTGTGCAACCTATAAATAGATAGTTGACCATAGTTTGACCATAGTTGACCATACTTTGACCATAGTTGACTATAGTTGACTTTTGACTTAGAATTGACTTATTGACCTAGAAATTGACTAGTTCAACTTATTCTCTTTTCGGAACCTTGTATTGATGTTGTATTCTATATCTAGGTCTTCGAGGCACCGTATCAGACATCTGTGAGATTATTCTTTGGACTTCAGGTGAGTACATTCTCTGATAGTTTCTCATTTATGATTTTCTCTATATTTATTGTATCTAGTGTAGATATCCTTGTTCTCTTGACACGATGGTTACACGGATTGGTATATCCGGATCTCGTCATGAGATATTATTCCTTGGTATATGGTGTATCTTGTGCAAGCCTTATTTTATTGATTATCTTATATATGTGTTATGACCCACATCCGTTGTAGGGATGCAAGTCGAAAACAACGTCCAGGCTACGCCGCAGCATCGGCGGTAGAATGCTATCTTGGTCAACTATACTATCTAATTATCTCATAAAATGCATAATCCTCTAATAATATCTTAACTCCAAGAAGGGAGTAATCAACTTAATTTAACACAATACTCAATCATATTTCTTTGGCACGAGAAGATATTACAAAAATATAACAACAACAAATAGAAATAATATCCAAACATTATATATGCCAAAAATAAATCCGGTACCAAAATGCTAAAGAGAACTAACTAGGCTAACTAGTGAACCCGGCTAAATTTCCCGGCTGTCACTCCAGAACTAGTAGGTCCAAGTCTGCACCATCTATAGGCTGAGGTCCATAGTATATTGGACACCAATCTTCCGGATCCTCTGAAAAATATTTTTCAGTCAGGAATGGAGCAAAGTACAACCCAATAGCAGTTCTAATTATTTGAAAAAAACTATAAAATAGTACAATAGAAGATGCTATCTACGATGAGGATATAACTGATAATCAAGAACAATAAGAGAATAGGCAATACTTGTAACATAATATAATCAATGGATACAAGAATAAAGGAATAAACTATAATGTCAAAATAGAACAAGGTAATTAATGAACTGAATAATTGAATCTACAATAACTATGTGATTTGAGATACTAACTAAATATGTGATCGGCTTGGGAGATTCAATGATTATACTAAGGAGCTAACTCAACTATACGTAAATTGCAGGGTTAGTTAGTAGCCAATGATTACACTGCTAGCCGATAGTTTCTTGATCACATATTTAATTGATATTTTCCCTGCCCCAACTGATATGATGGATCGAATCATGACACGTCACTAGCCAATATATCCAATGTTTAATCTACAATATTCAATGTTATCCAATACCAACAAGGACAGTATCTGATACCATCTCCATAATCAAGATAACATCCCATCATTGACAATCCAATAATAATACTAATCTGTGTACCATCGTGTCAAGAATCATAAGTAACATTTCTAAATACTTGAATTATAGTGGTAATCAAATAATAAAAACTATCAGAGAATGTACTCGCCTGTGGTCCTGAGCAAATGATAAAAAAATAATGTCCGAACTGGTGTCACTGACCTATATATGAAATATTGCATTAATACAAGTTTTTGGGAAGAGAAATAAATTAAACTAGTCAACTTTTTAGGTCATAAAGTCATTTCTAAGTTAAAAGTCAAACTAGGTCAACTATAGTCAAATTATGGTCAACTATCTATTTCTAGGTTGCATGAGTCTAACTCAAATATATTGGGCTCATACACTATGAATATAGGTCATACAAGCTACATCTTAGGATACTAAGATACCGTATCTTAGGATACGCAAACAAGGGATAAATATAACACATATATACATATCAAACAATATTATATATATAAAATCCTAATTACAAATGCTAAATAGATACCTTGGTTTTGAACCAACTTGGTATCGCAATACTAAACCTCTATCTTGATATCCAAACCTAATACCCTGATTATCTTTCAATACCTTGATACTTACCGTGGCATCTCAAGGTAAATTCAAAACCTTATTTATACTAACTACCCAACAATAATTATAAACTACTATGCATTTAATATTTATATAATACTATATATCTTATTTTAGTCACCTTAATACCAATCCATAATTAGTTTACAACTATCCTATTACTTATGCCAATACCTACTACTCATACCTTAATATATCTTGATACTTACCTTGGTATATCAAGATAATTGCCAAAATCTCATATATATACTAACTACCCATCAATAATTACATATATCAATCCAATATAACTCTAGTATGTACTAATAGAATAATACTAACTACCAACTATACATTAACTATTAATACATAAATACGTACATACATACCTACAAATATATAATATATAAAAGATACTCATAATAATTGATAACTAAAATATACTAACTATTCTAATAAATTTATATGCTACAACTAAATATATACATATATAGTATACTATAATACAAATAGCAATTAGGAACATATTTATATATATATTAATTACCATATATATATACATATATATCTATATATATATTAATATCTAATATATTAAAAACTGCCAAACTGTCGCTAAATATCCTGTCCACTGTCGCAGAAAGCTGCTGTGTATATAGATACAATGCAGTTTTTATGACAGTTTTCTACACTGTCACTAAAAACTGTCGCTGAAGCTTCTGATACTCTGCTGATACACTTTTGTTTCAGCGATAATTTTCTGCAACTGTCGCTGAAAAGCTACTGCCGCTACTGCTATTTGCATTTGTTGCTGCTGTTGCGATGCTTCTGGCTCGCTGCTATCACTAAAAATATATGTATATATATATGCAATATATATATAAATACATATATATAATCCACCATATATATTTATACAATATATATTTAAATACATATATATAACCCACAATATATATTTATACAATATATATTTAAATACATATATATAACCCATAATATATATTTATACAATATATATTTAAATACATATATATAACACATAATATATATATTTATACAATATATATTTAAATACATATATATAACCCACAATATATATATACAATATACATATAAAACTATATATAATTATACATACACTTATACATAGTAAATTGTATAAAAATACCACATAGTAATATACACACACACACGCATAGTAATATGTATATATAACTATATATATATATATATATATATATATATATATATATATATATATATATATATATATATATATATATATATATATATATGTATATATATATATATATGTATATATATATATATATATATATATATATATACATACATACAATTATTTACCATACATATTATATAATTATAATTATAACAACTTATAATATCTATTTACATGCTACCATATATAATTATACATACATATACAAGAATAGCTACTCACAATATACATAATAAATATATAGATCTAAGACACTATATATATATATATATATATATGTATATATATATATATATATATATACATACATACAATTATTTACCATACATATTATATAATTATAATTATAACAACTTATAATATCTATTTACATGCTACCATATATAATTATACATACATATACAAGAATAGCTACTCACAATATACATAATAAATATATAGATCTAAGACACAAGAAGCATAATTATATATACCATAATACATCTATATTTATATATATATACAATTACATCCTCCATGAATCTAGAACACAAGAAATAGATCTACATCTAATTTGCACAAACACATGGAGAGTATCATACCGTATCCCACTAGATCTAGGATACGAATGTGACACGAGTCTACCACACATCCAAACGTACCCCGAAGGACATGAACAAGTCACATATATTATTTATGAACAATACGAAGAGTCAAATACAATCTACGCATGTCAAAATATGACATGTACAAAGTTCCGTGTCAGAGGAAAACCTCCAAATCAACACGTATCACCCAATTGATGGGATACGACATACACGTTCCCAATTATAGACACGACACTAGTCCTAAACATACAAGCACATGCCAAATTGATCTATAGGACCAATTGACACACACAACAAATGTCAATCTCAGAATTCCTCCAAAATTGACACAAAAAGTACCATAACTTTCTCAATAGGCCTCCTATGAACACAAAACCAAATCCTATGGGTAGCCTATGCATATGGGTTAATTTTTCATGGTTAAATCTCATATTTAGAACCTAAATTAAGGAGGAAAACTGAATTATACCTATTGGAAGATGGATTCTCAATAAAACCTCCAAAATTGATGAAATTGGGCTCCAACTTGTAGATCCTTGCTCATCTTTGTAGATCCTTGCTTCCTCCTTCTAGATTCTTGCTCTTCTAGTCTCCAATGGTAATTTGGGAAGGAATTTGGTAGAAATTTGGTAGAGATTTGGTGAAATTTGGTTGAGAGAAATTCTAGATCTTGATTTGGAATGAAAAATAAAGAGAGAGAAAGTTTTCATCCCCTTTATATAAGCCTCACTTGTCCCCTCCCTCAAGCTACTATGTAAAGTCTAAAATACCCCTTGGGACCTCTCATGAAGAAATTAATTAAGGAGGAAAGCTTCTAGTCTAATGGTTTAATTAATTTAATTATCCTCCTAATTAATGGGCTTCTAGTTGGACTCAATTCTAACAATTACTACATGTTGGTCCATGGATCTATTCAAACTAGTTAGGTCCACTAACACAAGTCCAAAAAAATAAATCTAGCATGCTAATAATAAATAAATAATACAATAAATAAATATTTAACATGCACAATATTTAATTAATTATGAAATGACCAAAATATCCTTTTCTAGAAAATATGGTAGTGACAAGTCTATCCCCCTTAAAATAATTTCATCCTCGAAATTTAAGGGTGATCATACTGCTTCTAGGTCAAACCCCCAGCAATCATAGTCTAATAAGGTCTTATCTCACCAAGAGCAGTCCTATGCAAAGAATAACATGCATGGTCATGGTCTCCACCAGTCTTATTACTGTTATCTCTGTCAGGGTATTCTATAACTACACTAACTATATAACACTAGCATCCAAAAGGTACTAAAGAAGCAATAAATCAAAATAGATGAAAGGAACAGAAAGAAAGAACAGACTCTCTAATCCATCACCTGTAGTATTGGTCTCCTCTATCGTCATCGCAAATGCTCCGCCCTGCCGAGGTAGCTCCCTCTGCGGGTGTTGAGCAATCTGTAGTGCTACAGGTGGCCTAACCCTACCTCTCTGCCCTTAAAGTGCATCCTGGCATGGACGTTAAAGTGTCTAGAGACAATTCTTTACCATATGCTCCGTTGATCCATAATATAAGCATGCTCCAAGTCTCTTTTGGCACATCTCCCAAGTGTGCCCAGTCTTCTTGCAATAGGTGCATTGAGGAGCCTGTTGCACCTGTCTCTGAGGCTGCTGTGGTATCTGTTGTACTGGAGCAATAATTGGTTTTGGTATCTGATATTGCTGCTGATAGGCTCTAAATTATACTGGAAACTACTATTGCTGGAACCGCGGCCTCTTTGTCGGTCCCGCACTGCTACTGTCACCCCCAAACATATCATGGTCCCTCTTCGGCTTCATGTTCCACTCCCGTTCGACCTTGCGTGCCTCCAAAAGTATCTCAGAATATATCTCGTAGAAAGACAGAATGAGAATCTTTACTTCCCAATTCAGACCCTCGCGAAAACGGATAGCCCAAACTTCTGGCTCTCTCACCAAGTACTCCGCAAATTGGCTCATCCTCCCGAACTCTGCGGCATACTCCTCTACGGACATGCTTCCTTGTGTAAGGCTGTCAAACTGCCTTTATAATTCTAATTTGTCCGTCCGAGCAAAGAACTTCTTCTTAAAGAGATCCTTGAATATCTCCCAAGACTGCCCCATATCAGTAAGAATTGGCTCATTCCTGAACTAAGTGTGGGCAATGTCGAACAGTTGAAGTCCTACCGCCTCAACCTTCAGATCCTTCACAAGACGGGACACCTTTATGAGTCGCTGGATATCTTTAAGCCAATCGTCAGTATAGACTATACCTTCTGTATCCTTGAAAACTCAAGGCTCAAGCTTTTTAAAATTTTGAATGTTGCCTGGATTGATCTGAATATCTTGTGGCTGTGGAGGAGCCTCTCTCTGAACTGCTACTATAGCTACCTGATAGGCATTTTCCATACTCTGTCGTATCATATCTGACTACTTGTGCTGGGCTTCTATCTATTCCCTCTATAATTCTTTCATCTCTCTAAACAGTACAACCATCGGCGCGGTATCTCCTGAAAATAGAGGTGGTAGAAGTCCCTCCGAAGCAACTGGAGTAGTCCTCGGAACAGGTGGAGGAGAACCCCCAAAGGCAGTCGAGACTCCTACGTGAACTGATGTCGTAGGAGGTACAAACCCTACTGCCTGAGTAGAAGATTGAGAGATGGCAGACCTCGCAGAAACTGCTCCTGATCGATGGAATCTAGTCTTCGACGGCATCCTGAAGACAGACCAAAATAAAAGAGATTAATTCGACACAAGATAAGATATCATCAAGGAAGGACAAAAATATTCAGAAGGAATCAAAAGTAGCGATTCAATTCAGATTAGAATTTTTAGTTGTGATTGAGTATCCCTCTCTCATCCTAGTATCCTATGTCCTATTGCAGGCACATAGTAGTACAACTAAGTCGTCAAACTTCCATGATATCACATAACTTGCAAACTAAAAATGTATCACGATCGGCACGCGGTGTAGGGATACAAGTCAGAAAACAACGCCCAACCTATGCCGCAGCATCGACGGTAGAATGCTGTCTTGGTCAACTATACTATCTAATTATCTCATAAAATGCATAATCCTCCAATAATATTTTAACTCCAAGAAGAGAGTAATCAATTTAATTTAATATAATACTCAATTACATTTCTATGGCACGAGAAGATATCACAGAAGTTTAACATAACTATGCAATTAAAATATAACAGCAACAAATAGAAATAATATCCAAACACGATATATGCCAGAAACAAATTCGGTACCAAAATGCTAAAGAGAACTAACTAAGCTGACTAGTGAACCCGGATAAATTTCTCGGCAGTCACTCAAGAATTAGTGGGTCCAAGTCTGCACTATCTATAGGCTGAGGTCCATAGTATATCGGACACCAATCTCCCGGATCCTCTAAAAAATATTTTTCAGTCAGGAATAGAGCAAAGTACAACCCAATAGCAGTTCTAATTAATTGACAAAAACTATAAAACAGTACAATAGAAGATGCTATCTACGATGAGGATATAACTGATAATCAAGAACAGTGAGAGAATAGGCAATACTAGCAACATAATATAATCAATGCATACAAGAATAAAGGAATGAACTATATTGTCAGAATAGAACAAAGTAATTAATGAACTGAATAATGGAATCTACAATAACTATGTGATTTGAGATACTAACTAAATATGTGATCGGCTTGGAAGATTCAATAATTACACTAAGGAGCTAACTCAACCATACGTGAATTGCAGGGTTAGTTAGTAGCTAATGATTACACTAATAGTCGATAGTTTCTTGATCACATATTTAATTGGTATTTTCTCTGCCCCGACTGATATGGTGGATCGAATCATGACACGTCACTAGCCAATATATCCAATGTTTAATCTACAATATTCAGTGTTATCCAATACTATCAAGGGCAGTATCCGATACCATCTCCATAATCAAGGTAACATCCCATGCTTGAGATCCAATAATAATACCAATCCGTGTACCATCATGTCAAGAATCATAAGTAATATTTCTAAATACTTAAATTATAGTGGTAATCAAATAATAAAAACTATCAGAGAATGTACTCGCCTATGGTCCAGAGCAAATGATAAAAAAATAATGTCCGAACTGGTATCACAGACCTATATATAAAATATTGCATTAATAAAAGTTTTTGGGAAGAGAAATAAATTAAACTAGTCAACTTTCTAGGTCATAAAATCATTTCTAAGTCAAAATTTAAACTAGGTCAACTCTAAGTCAACTATGGTCAACTATAGTCAAATTATGGTCAACTACCTATTTCTAGGTTGCATGAGTCTAACTCAAAGATATTGGACTCATACACTATGAATCTAGGCCATACAAGCTATATCTTAGAATACTAAGATACCGTATCTTAGGATACGCAAACAAGGGATAAATATAACACATATGTACATATCAAACAATATTATATATATAAAATCCTAATTACAAATACTAAATGGATACCTTGGTTTCGAACCAACTTGGTATCGCAATACTAAATCTCTATCTTGATATCCAAACCCAATACCTTGATTATCCTCCAATACCTTGATACTTACCTTGGCATCTCAAGGTAAATTCAAAACCTTATTTATACTAACTACCCAACAATAATTATAAACTACTATACATTTAATATTTATATAATACTATATACCTTATTTTAGTCACCTTAATACCAATCCATAATTAGTTTACAACTATCCTATTACTTATGCCAATACCTATTACTCATACCTTGGTATATCTTGATACTTACCTTGGTATCTCAAGATAATGGCCAAAATCTTATATATATACTAACTACCCATCAATAATTATATATATCAATCTAATATAACTCTAGTATGTACTAATAGAATAATACTAACTACAAACTACACACTAACTATTAATACATATATACGTACATACATACCTACAAATATATAATATATAAAAGATACTCATAACAATTGATAACTAAAATATACTAACTATTCTAATAAATTTATATGCTACAACTAAATATATACATATATAGTATACTATAATACAAATAGCAATTAGGAACATATTTATATATATATTAATTACCATATATATATATACATATATATATATATATATATATATGTATATATATATATATATATATATATATATATATGTATATATATATATACATATATATATATATATACATATATATATATATATATATATATATATATATATATACATATATATATATATATATATATATATATACATTAATATCTAATATATTAAAACTACCAAACTGTCGCTAAATACCCTGTCCACTTTCGCAGAAAGCTGCTGTGTATATAGATACAATGCAGTTTTTGTGACAGTTTTCTGTACTGTCACTAAAAACTGTCGCTGAAGCTTCTGATACTCTGCTGATCCATTGTTGTTTCAGCGACAGTTTTCTGCAACTGTTGCTGACTACTGTCGCTGAAAAGCTGCTGCCACTGCTGCTATTTGTATTTGTTGCTGCTGTTGCGACGCTGGCTCGCTGCTGTCGCTGAAAAAATATGTATATATATACAATATATATATAAATACATATATATAACCCACCATATATATTTATATAATATATATTTAAATACATATATAACCCAGAATATATATATTTATACAATATATATTTAAATACATATATATAACCCATAATATATATTTATAAAATATATATTTAGATACATATATATAACCCACAATATATATATTTATACAATATATATTTAAATACATATATATAACCCATAATATATATATATATATATATATATATATATATATATATATATATATATATATATATATATATATATATATATATATATACAATATACATATAAAACTATATATAACTATACATACACTTATACATAGTAAATTCTATCAAAATACCACATAGAAACATACACACACACACACACACACACATAGTAATATGTATATATAACTATACATATATGTATATATATATATATATATATATATATATATATATATATATATATATATATATATATATATATATATATATATATATATATATATATATATATATATATATAATTATTCACCATACATATTATATAATTATAATTATAACAACTCATAATATCTATTTGTATGCTACCATATATAATTATACATACATATACAAGAATATCTACTCACAATATACATAATAAATATATAGATCTAAGACTAATAATATCTATTTATCTGCAAGATGTATTGGAATATATCTATTTGTATGCTACCATATTCTTCTTTGATATTGATACTTGATCTCTTAAACTGTCCTTTCCTTGAGTGTCTTATATCATGTGCCATATTAATTCTATTTTAGCTTTAGCTTTGTTTGATAGTAGTGCTTCCCATAGTTTTGTATCTATTTTTTTTGCTCTGAAGCATGGTTTGGTAGCTGAGTCTTTGCTTAGGAATTTCAAGATCATGACCGGGGAGGCATTATCCTGGTTTATAATATTTTTAAGGATCGAAGAGTTACTCTAGAAGGCCGAAAGTTAAGTGCGTGTCTACTTGTAATGCCACTTTCGAGCTACGATATTATACTCGGGATGGATTGGTTGAATAGGTACCGGGCTAGCATAGATTGTAGAGCAGGTAGAGTTTTGTTTGGTCCACCAGGAGAGCCAGAGTTCGAGTTTGCCAGAGGAGCTGTAGAGCAGGGAGAAGACATTATTTGTGGAGCTATGGTGGAAGACAAGGAGTTGCCGCATCCGTTGATAGCAGAGTTCTTGGATGTGTTTCCTGAGGAATTGCCAGGGTTGTCGCCAGATCGAGATATTGAATTTTCTATAGACTTGGTGCTAGGTGCAGAACCAATTTTACAACATGTATATAGAGTAAACAATAGCGAGTTGGCCGAGCTGAAGAAATAGGTGGACGAATTACAGGATAAGGGGTTTATCAGATCGAGTTCTTCACCCTAGGGAGCTCCGATATTGTTTGTACCGAAGAAGGATGGATCGGTGTGCATGTGCATTGATTATTGGGCTTTGAATAATCTCAATATCAAGAATAAGTATCCTTTGCCACGGATTGATGATCTGTTTGATCAGTTGAGTGGTATGAAGGTGTTTTCTAAGATAGACTTGAGATCAGGCTACCATCAGGTGAAGGTGAAGCCGGAGGACATACCGAAGACTGCTTTTAGAACTCGATATGGTCAGTACGAGTTTATGGTGATGCCGTTTGGTTTGACTAATGTACCGACAGTATTTATGAACTTGATTAACAAATTGTTCCACAGTACCTTGACAAGTTCATGGTGGTGTTCATCGACGACATACTCATATACTCGAAGACATCGTAGGAGCATGAGGAGCATTTGAGGATTATGTTGGATGTGTTGAGGAAGGTCAAGTTGTATGGGAAGTTGTCCAAGTGTGAGTTTTTCCTAGACAAGGTAGAATTCTTGGGACATGTTGTGAGTGGTGATGGTATTTCAGTAGATTCGAAGAAGATCTCAGCAGTGGAATCTTGGAAGACCCCGAGTTCGGTAGTAGAGATCAGGAGTTTCTTGGGATTGGCAGACTACTACAGGAAGTTTATACAAGATTTTTTGAGGATTATCGAGCCGATGACCAGACTCACCAGGAAGGATATGGAGTTTGTTTGGACGGAGGATTGCCAAGTTGCTTTTGAGGAGTTGAAGAAGAGGTTGACGTCTGCTCCTATTTTGATGTTGCCATCAGGGTCTAGAGGTTTCATTATTTATGGTGATGCATCGAAGAAATGTTTGGGTTGTATTCTTTAGCAGAATAGAAAAGTGATTGCCTATGCATCCAGGCAATTATGTCCGTATGAAAAGAACTATCCTACCCATGATTTGGAGTTGGCAGCAGTCATCTTCGTCCTAAAGTTGTGGAAATATTATTTGTACGGAGAGCATGTGTAGATCTTCACAGACCACAAAAGCTTGAATTATGTTTTTACGCAGAAGGAGTTGAACATGAGCCAGCATTGGTGGTTGGAACTGATAAAGCATTTTGATATATCTTTGCAATATCATCCTGGAAAAGCTAATGTAGTTGCCGATGCTTTAAGGAGGTATCCGTTAGCTATGTTCTTGACACAGGATTGATATTTATTGGAGGACTTGGAGAGCTTGGGCATTGAGGTGATAGTTCCTGGTTGTGCTATACAGATATGGGGATTACAGATATATTCAGATTTGATGGACAGGATCAAGGCAGCACAGTATGAGGATGTATCTCTGAGGAGTATCAATGCTCAGGTGAGAGCAGGATTGGAAGATAATTTCACTATTGCTGAGGATGAATCTTTGAGATATGGAGTTAGATTGTGTGTGCCTAGTGGAGAGTTACGTGAGAAGGTATTGTAGGAAGCGTATCGCTCTCAGTATTCCATACATCCAGGAGTCAAAAAGATGTATCGGGATATGCGAGAGCGTGTGTGGTGGTATGGCATGAAGAAGAAAGTAGCACAGTTTGTATCCAGATGCTTAGTGTGCCAGCAGGTGAAAGCCGAGAGGTAGAGGCTGGGAGGTTTACTTCAGCCATTACCCATTCTAGAGTGGAAGTGGGAGCATATCACTATGGATTTTGTATCAGGACTTTCACGATCTCCAGGAGGGAAAGACATAATTTGGGTCATCGTTGATAGGTTGACCAAGTCGGCCCACTTGTTGCCTTTCAAGGTGGGTTTGTCTACGGAGAAGTTGGCAGAGATGTATGTGAGGCAGATTGTTAGGATACATGGAGTTTTCGTCAGTATAGTCTTGGATCGGGATAGTCGTTTTGCTTCTCATTTCTGGAGGAGTTTGCAGGAGAGTTTGGGCACTCAGCTCAAGTTCAGTACTATATACCATCCCCAGACAGATAGGCAGTCAGAGAGGACTATTTAGACTCTCGAGGATATATTATGCACTTGTGAACTAGATTTTAGGGGTTCTTGGGAGGACCATCTCCATTTGGTAGAGTTTGCTTACAACAACAGTTACTAGGCTAGTATAGAGATATCACCTTTTGAAGCTCTGTACGGTCGGAGGTATCATACTCCCTTGGCTTGGAATGATGTTGGAGAGAGAGATTTTCTTGGGCCAGAGATGGTTATGAATGCAGCAGAGAAAGTTTAATTGATCAGAGACAGACTTCGAGTGGCGCAGGACAGATAGTGGCATTGGGCCGATAGCCATCGGAGACCTTTGGAGTTTGAGGTATAGTTTAGATTTTTGTTTGTGCTTGATCTTGGTTATTTTTTATAGATTAAGTTCTTAAGGTGGTGTTTTGTTCTAGGTGGGTGGTTTGGTGTTTCTGAGAATTTCTCCGACACGAGGCACGATTTGCTTCGGTGGAGGCGGTAAGCTTAGTCCACGATTCATTGGACCTTTTACTATTCTAGAGAGGGTCGATGCAGTTGCTTATAGAGTAGACTTACCATCTGCATTGGAGGGAGTGCACAGCGTGTTTCACGTGTCGCAGTTGAGATGATACGTGGCAGATCCTAGTCATGTGTTGGATCACTCGAAGATAGAGGTGGGCCCTACTCTTAGCTATCCAGAGCAGCCGGTTGAGATTCTGGATCAAAGAGAGAAGGTACTGAGGAACCAGACTATTCCTTTGGTCTATATCGCATGGAGACATCATTCTCCGGAAGAGTCTACCTGGGAGAGAGAGGATAAAATGCGAGAGCGTTATCCATATTTGTTTGTGTCTTGAGGTTTGTTATTTCCTAGTTATGTTCTGTTCATTGTTATGTTCTTTCATAGTTAGTTATGATTCTTTAGTTCTGATCTGTTATTTTCTGGGGGTAGTTTTTGTCTTTGAATTTTGAGGACGAAATTATTTTAAGGAGGGTAGACTTGTTACTACCATATTTTCTAGGAAAGGGTATTTTAGTAATTTCTTATTTGATTAAATATTGTGCATGATAAATAATTATTTGTTATATTATTTAATTATTGTTAGATATTATTTATTTATTTTGGACTTGTGTTAGTGGACCTAACTAGTTTAGTTTAGACCCATGGACCAATATAAATTAATTGGTTAGAAATTAGCCCATTTAGAAAGCCTATTGTTAAGGAGATGGATTAAATTAATTAAACCATTTGACTAGAAGCTTCCTTCCTTAATTATTTCTTTATGAGAGGCCCCAAGGGGTATATTGGACATTACATGATAGCTTGAGGAAGGAGAAAGGGGGCCGACCTATTTAGGGTGGGGGGGAATCATTTCTCTCTCCTCTTTTTATTTTAAAACTAGATCTAGAATTTTTCTCAACCAAATTCCTTCATTCCCACTTAATTTTCCTACCAAATTTTATTCCAATTCCTTTCCAAATCACCATAAGAGACTAGTGGAGTAAGGATCTAGAAGGAGGAAGCAAGGATATACAAAGAGGAGCAAGGAACTACAAGTTGGAGCCAATTTTATCTTAATTAGAGATTTTATTGGGAATCCATCTTCCAATAAGTACAATTCAGTTTTCTCTTAATTTAAGTTCTAAATCAGAGATTTAACAATATAAAATCAACCCATATGCATAGGCTACCCAGAGGATTGGGTTTTGTGTTCATATGAGGCCTATAGAGAAAGTTATGGTACTTTTTGTGTCAATTTTGGAGAAATTCCGAGATTGACAATGTTAGTGTGTGTCAATTGATCCTATAGATCAATTTGGCATGTGCTTATGTATTTGGGGCTAGTGTCGTGTATATAATTGGGTACATATAGGTCGTATTCCAAGAATTTGGTGATACGTGTTGATTTGAGAGTTTTTCTCTCCGACACGGGACTTTGTACATGTCATATTTTGATACGGACACGTAGATCTATATTTGAATCTTCGTATTGTTCATAAATAATATATGTGACTTGTTTGAGTCCTTCGGGGTGCATATAGATGTGTGGTGGACTCGTGTCGCATGCGTATCCTAGATCAAGTGGGATACGGTGTGATACTCTCCATATGTTTGTGCAAATTATATGTAGATCTATTTCTTGTATTCTTGAATCATGGAGAATGTATTTATACATATACATATAGATATTTATATATATATTATGCTATATACAATTATGCTTCTTGTGTCTTAGATCTATGTATTATGTATGTACTATATGTGTATATATTATGTAGTTATTCTTCTACATGTGTGTATATATATTATATATATATATATATATATATATATATATATATATATATATATGTTATAATATGTATATATGTTGTTACTACATATATGTATGTTATTATTATATGTGTTTAGTATATATTCTATATAGTTGTAACTATGTGTATATTGATACTATATGGTAATTATGTATTATTGTTTTAGAATATATATATATATATATATATATATATATATATATATATATATATATATATATATATATATATATATATATATATATATATATATATATATATATATATATATTGTAGTATGTATATATATATGTATATTTTAAATGGGTATTTATATTTATATATGGATGTTATATGATTATATACATAAATGTATAGTTGTCTATATATATTAATATGTATGTGTGTGCTTATTACTATATCATAGTTATGTACATAACAATAGGGAGGGTGTATGCATAGTTTTTATGGGTAATTATGTATATATACATATATATATGTATTATATATATATATTAGATTATATATATTTATAATGGCGACATCAGCTATTGGTGACAGCCGCCGTCACCAAAGCAGCAACAGCAACCGCTGTAGTAGTAGCAGCAGCAATGGTGACAGCATCCAGAGATGTCACCAAAACAGCAGCAACGGCGGGAACAGTAGCAGCAGCGGCGACAACAGATTGGTGACGGCTGTAAACCGTCACCAAAGCAGCAGCAACAGTGGGAACAGTCAGCAGCAGCGACAGCAGATTTAGCGACAGTCAAAACCATCACCTAAGGGGCAGCATATCAGAATATCAGGTTTTCAGCACTATTTTTAGTGACAGTTGGCAGATCATATATATATATATATATATATATATATATATATATATAAATATATATATACATATTGGTATTATTATAGATGTAAATATATTCTTAATTGCTAAATTCTTTATAGTATATGTATAGTATTTAGTACAGTATGTATATATATATATATATATATATATATATATATATATATATATATATATATATATTACGGGTAGTTAATATAACAAGGTATTGGGTATTATCATGAGGAAACAAGATAATTGGGGATACCCAAGATATTGGGTTTGGGAATCAAGTTTGTGAATTATAGTTAAGATACCGAGTTGGTTCAAAACGACGGTACCTATTTAATGTTGTAATTATGATTCTATATTATTAATATTTGTTTAATATATATATATATATATATATATATATATATATATTGGTATTTTATCTATGGATTCACGTATCCGAAGATACAGTATCATAATATTTATGATATGGTTTTTATGGCTTAGACTTTAGTATCTTGATCCAATTTTTTTGTGCTAGACGTGTGCAACCTAGAAATAGATAGTTGACTATCGTTTGACCATAGTTGACCATAGTTGACCATAGTTGACTTTTGACTTAGAATTGACTTATTATCCTAGAAATTGACTAGTTTAACTTATTCTCTTTTTGGAACCTTGTATTGATGTTGTATTCCATATCTAGGTTTTTGAGGCACCATATCTGACATCTGTGAGACTATTCTTTGGACTTCAGGCGAGTACATTCTCTGATAGTTTCTCATTTATGATATCCTCTATGTTCATTGTATCTAGTGTAGATATCCTTGTTCTCTTGACACGATGGTTACACGGATTGGTATATCCGAATCTCGTCATGAGATATTATTCCTTGGTATATGGTATATCATGTGCAAGCCTTGTTTCATTGATTATCTTGTACATATACAGACACTGACTCTCGGGAAGACTAGCTATCTTCTTGGAGAATCTTGTGCCATAGCATACCATGGTTGGATCTATTATACCAGTCGAGGATGGGGAGTATTTTAGTGTAGATATGTGATCATATCCTCCTTGTATCAAGTCTTGTATTAAATAGTGTTAATCATATACTGCACTTATGATTAGCCAGGCCATATATCTTGTATCAAGTTCCAAAGCCGATCACATATTAAAGCTAGTACTCACACACTTAGACATTAGTATTCTTGTTCATTGACATATTGCTCATTATTATATTTATTCCAGTATTTCCTTATTTTATATATATCTCTCGTATCTATTGTGCATCTTGTATATTCATATCTATTTACTGTTACATAGTTTTTATCATTGATTAGAACTGCTGTTAGATATACTCTGCTCCTTTCCTGACTGGATATATTTTTCTCAGATGACATTGAGGACTGGTACCCTATATATTATGAACCTCAGGATGTTGTGGGTCTAGAGTCTGAGACCCTAGTTCAGGAGGGACTTATCCCAACTGAAACAGATGACCCAAGTTTAGTAGCTTTTTAGTATTCTTGTACTAGATTTGTCTCCAGCTTATTTTATTATTATTTTTAGACTCATTGATGTATTATTTTAGACTCATGAGTTATATTGTGACTATTCTATTCTTTATCTGATTCATGCTTATTCCATCTTAGATCTGTGATTGAGTATATTATCATTATTGGTGGTTTATTATATTGTTAGATAGATTATCCAAACAATGTTCTACCGTCGATTCTGCGGCGTAGGCTGGGCGTTGTATCCTACTTGTACACTTACACTGGGTACGGGTCATGACATGGAGGGAGACTTCCAAGTAGAGCAACATGAGCAGAAGGGCAGCTTCTCCTCATCTGCTCTTGGCTACAATCGTTGAAGTACCGACTGCCTATTTGCAGGTACCGCTACTTTAGCAGAACAACAGTTGATGATGATGTAGACACAATAATTCCCAAGGGGATATCTCATATGCCATGGTTTCCTTCCTTGTCTTGCGCTTGTGTTTGATTATGTCACACAAGTCAGGCGAGGGATGACTCACATTTGGACCTCTTTGTGAACGCTGGTAGATCGAGCACATTAGTGTGCAGGTGAGGGATGACTCACCTTGCCTTGCGCTTGAGGATTTTATTTTCTAACTTGGGATTCGTATAAGAACTTTTCCTCACCTGCACACTATGTGATGGAGCAATTTATTTCAAGCAATTTGGCTTTTGAACCACTTGATTTGGAGTTGAGATGAAAATTTTATACAGATCTAGTTTTTTTGAATTCTTGGAGTTTTTTATGGCCGAACTTGATGTTCTACGATGATAGAGTACCATGGGGCCTACCAACATACGGCCCCTCTAGCATGCGCCTATCTTGTTGTTTGTATGTCGGCTTTGTGCGTCTTTCAAAAGTCAAATGCATAGTACCTTGAACGCATGAAAATTTACTAAGGCCGGACTCCATGCGCCTAGAGTCCATGCGTCCTGGAGATTATGCTGCCTCGAGCCATGCGTCCCTTCTTTTTGGTCGCATTCCTCTACACGACTTTTTATGATTTTGTATTTTCTCTCTGACACTTATGTCTTGTCCATCAATCTTTATGTTACTTCCCTGATACTTTATTTATTGTCCAACACTTTGGCACTTATCCCAAGTAGTGGACTTTTGCCCAAGCATGCGGCCTGGAGGATCATGCGGACTGGAGAGCATACGGCCGGTTGGTTCATGCGGCCTGACCTTCTTGTGCATGACTTAGACACGTATTACCCTTAGTGACTCCTTGGGTACACATGGTACTTTCTTGTTAGGATTATTTATTTTAATTAGAATTTTTCTTATTATCCTTTATTTGGTTGATCCTGATTATTACTTGTGTTATGATTTCGAGGGAGAATGGACTCTATAACCCGACCATGTGCTAGAACTCATGCTTATGATCTTGGTAATTGGACTCGAATATCGTATCTATGCTAATACAATTACTGCCTGATATTGTTCATATCTGTGCACGGAGGTGCGATCTACCGTGTTACGTATTAAATGATTTATATTTGGATTATGCATCAAGAATTCCTCAAAATTCCTGAATGTGTGATACTATATATATACTTTTTCCCCAGCATGGGTACGATATGCGAGTCAAGTACCAAAGCGTGGCTAGGTTTTTTATTATTGAATATTGCATACACGTTTGGGTGAATCCAGATTGAACTTCTATGGATTCGTATCTAGCGTACTCGTACTTTGTATAGTATCTTATGAAAAATTCTCATGTAAGCCACGCCTTAAAATTCTAAAATAATATAGGATTAATTAGGCAACTAAAAGTGGTAGTAACATTGGAAGAAAATGGTATCCCGAGATCATGCCAACGAACCTTCCCACATAGATTTATTCTAGTGTGTTATGGCCTGGCCAACCTCAAACAGAGAGTCACCAACCTCAAGCAGGCTGGAAGGACAGTAGGTAGTTACGCGGTAGAGTTTTGCCGACTGAGTAGGTTTTTTTCAACCATGGTGGCAACAAATTTGGAGAGAGCGATGAGGTTCCTGCAGGGACTTCACTTGGAGATCTTACACATGGTAGAGGTGCATGACTACCAGACCTTCAGGCAGTATTAATTGCGACCAAGAGTGTTGAGCTTACCTCTCAGAGGATGGAATCAAGAAGATTAGACTGGATGAAGCCTCATGGACAAAGCAACGAGGGTAGAATAGTACCACGAATGTCAACACCATCCCCTGGCATTCGCATCCGTGACGTGACACAGAGTAGGCCAATAACTTTGACAATGATAGCATCTACTCAGCAGCAACAACCGAGACAACAACAATGACGAAGAGTGCCGACTAGTTGTACGTATTGTGGCAAGGGAGGACATACCCGGATGTTTGTCGGGAAGTTAATGGACTATACTTAAGATGTGAAAGCCTCCATTATAGGGTTGCCACTTGTCTAATGATACAAAGGCCAGGAGGGCCCGTACAACAGTTTTATGCATTGTCGGCTCCTAGGAAAGTGTAGCAGTGCAGCCTACAACTTAGCTTACATTGCCAATGCAGGCTTAATTGTACCAAAAATAAAAGCAGTAGAAACAACAGAGACCGCAACAACGACACTAGTGAAGGTAGCAGTAGGGAGCTGGACAAGGCCAAGGGCAAACATTCACCTTATCGTTGGAAGAAGCTATGTCATCAGACGACGTAGTGGCAGGTAATATTTCCATTACAACCTTTTCTGCCAAAGCATTATTTGATTCTGGAGCTTCGCACTCATTTATATTTACATAATATACGACATATATTGGATTGAAGTTTGAGGAAGAGAGACTGAATATACTCACTGGCAATAGGATCGTAGGAGTTAGTATGTGCCTAACATGTCCAATCATAGTATATAGGTATTTATTACCTGTGAAGTTGATCGAGTTCCCTATGGGTAACCTTGATGTTATCTTAGGCATAGTCTGAGAGAGAGAGACAGCTATGCGATAATAGATTTTTATGAGGGTAGAGTATTGTTTAGAGTCCCTAGTCTAGAAGAGTTTGTTCTAAGCAGAATAGAAGCATAAGAAAGGAATCATAACAGTAGCAATAAAAAGGACCCGATACCCAAAATAGTTAAAGAATTTATGGACATCTTTCCCGACGAGTTTCCTGGATTACCCCTAGTTAGAGAAGTAGAGTTCTATATAGAGTTAATTCTTGGGGGTAGAACCAATATCCGAGAAGGTATACCCAATGTCACCATCAGAGCTTGATTAGTTATATCGACCTGTGGAAGAACTGAAGTCAAAGAAGTTTATTCGGACCAGTGGATCACCGTGGAGAGCACCAACGGAATTGGTGAAGAAGAAGGATCAACGCGGTTGTGTATGGATTACAGGAGATTGAATGCAATAACAGTGAAGAAAACGTATCCATAACCCAGGATTGATAACTTTTTTGATCAATTAAGCGGAGCAAAAGTGTTCTCCAAGATATATATGTGATCAGGATATCATTAGGTGCGAGTTCGGGAGTAGGATATATCGAAGGCAATATTTAGTTCACGATATGGACATTACAAATTCTTAGTTATGCCATTCGAACTGACTAATGCTCCAGCAGTATTCATGAATTTGATGAACCATATTTTTATGCCATACTTAGACCAATTTGTGGTAGTATTTATCGATGACATCCTTGTGTATTCTCCTAATAAGGAGGAACGTGAAGAACATCTCAGGATAGTACTGGAGACTTTGAGGGGGCACCGGTTGTATACGAAGCTTATTAAGTATAAATTTTGCCTGGATCACATAACATTTCTTGGGCAAATTATTTCTGGAGCAGGAGTGTCAGCTGATCCCAAGAAGATAGATGCAGTAGAGAACTGGCCAGTTCCAAATACAGTGGCAGAGGTACATAGTTTTCTAAGCTTGGCAGAATATTACAAAAGATTTGTGTCAGACTTTGTTAAGATCTTGGCACCTTTGACTCGGTTGACGTACAAGGAAGTTATATTTATGTGGTCAGCAAAATACGAGATAGCCTTTGAAGAGTTGAAAAGAAAGTTGATCTTTGCACCAATCCTTACTCTTCTAGCAGGCTCATGAGGATTCATAATGTATTATGATATATCTGGCAAGGGGCTTGGATGTGTTTTAATGCAGCATAAGAGAGTGAGAGATTATGCTTCTCGACAGCTTAGAGATCACGAGAAGAACTATCCAACTCACAATTTAGAGTTAGTATCTATAGTATTTGCACTTAAGCTATGGACACACTACTTATATGGCAATTGGGTGAAGATTGTCACAGATTATAAGAGTTTGAAGTATGTGTTCACACAGAAGGACGTAAACATAAGACATAGAATGTGGCTAGAGTTGTTAAAAGACTATGATATGGAACGTTAATACCATCATGGCAAGACAAATACAGTAGCTGATGCACTTAGTAGAAGAGGTGGACATTTTATGTTGACCACTCAGAAGCACATTCTAGAAGACTTACGAGAGATGGGAATCGAGATAGTGCTTTCACAAGATATATGAGTTCTGGTTAGCCTACAGATCCACTCAACTTTGGTGGATATAATCAATATAGCTCAGGCAGAGGACCCAAAAATTTAGAAGCTAGACAGAATGTGAGTCCAGTCTTCGGAAAGAGTTGACAATTTATGCGGATGAAACACTAAGGTTTGGGAACCGTCTATGTGTACCAAGCGTGAATATTCGGCAGGAAGTTATGACTGAAGCACATAGTTCCCAGTACTCTATTTATCCAGGAGGCACGAAGATGTACCAAGATATCAAGCAACACTTCTGGTAGAACGGAATAAAGAAAGAAATAGTACGCTTCGTATCACGATGTCTGATATGTCAACAAATGAATATAGAACAACAGAGATCGACATGGTTATTGCAGCCGCTTTCTATTCTAGAGTAGAAGTAGAAACATATCACCATAGATTTTGTGACCGGTTTACCTAGATCCCTGACTGGTTGAGATATAATTTGGGTAATAGTGGATTGACTCACAAAAGTGGCTCATTTTCTTTCCTTTAGAGTAGGACAGTCTACAGAGCAGTTGGCAGATTTGTATATGAGACAGATTATGAGGCAACATGGTGTGCCGTTAAGCATAGTGTTCGACCGAGATACCAGGTTCACTTCTCACTACTGGAGATGATTGTACGAGAGATTGGATACCAGGTTAAGATTTAGTACTGCGTACCACCCCCAGACAGATGGGCAATCAGAGAGGACCATCTAGAACCTGGAAGATATGTTACGAGCTTGTACCCTAAACTTTGGTAGATCTTTGGAGAATTACCTTTAATTAGTGGAATTCTTGTATAACAACAATTGTCACTGCCATATTTCTAGATGAGGGTATTTTTCTCAATTTGCATATTTATTATTTAGTGATTAAATATTTATATTATGTACTATTAATTAATTATATTGTGTTATGCTATTTATTTATTTGTAAGTAGGCTAGCCTATTTTATTTGTATGTGTCATTAGTGGACTCATTAGTTTATCATGACATATTGAGCCCAATATTTGTACTAGACCTATTAGACCCATTCCCTTAATTAATTAAAAAGATTGTATTAGTTCATGAAGAATTAGAAGATTTCTAATATAATCCTTCCTAATTAAACCACATGACTAGCTAGTAGGGGCATCTTGGATATTGTACATTATACATTGCTTAGGAAGGGGAAAAGAGGGGGGCCGACTACTTATGAGGGTCTTCTCCCTCTCTCTCTCTCTCTCTCTCTCTCTCTCTTCTCTTATTAGTTAATTCTATTAGAGATCTCCAATTGTGTTTTTTTCCAAATTTACTCACCCCTTCACCAAATTAAATCAAATTTACACTCATTCCCTCTCAATTTCTTTATCTAAGAAGCATTAGAGCTTGGATTGCAAGGAGCACTTAAAGAAAAAAGAATTAACAAGGAGATTTTGTCCTAATTGTGTCCTTTGAACATTTTATTGGGAATCCATCTCCTAATGGGTAAATTAATCCAACCCTTAATTTAGACACTAATTCATGTATTTAACCATTAGAAATTATCCTTTGGCTTAGGGCTACCCATAGGATCAAGAACTAGATTTTACTTGTATTATGGAATCTATATGGTAATTTATGTCCAATTAGGGGAGATTTCGAGATTAGCATATCGAGTGTGTGTCATGAGACTAATAAGATCTAATTATACTTAGATCAGGGTTGTGAGAGTTAGTAGATGTCCATAATTGGACACGAGTAGAGCGTATCATAGTATTTTATGATATGATGTGATACGAGACTCATTTTTGGTATTTTTTATGAATTTTCTTTAATTCCTTTGTAACAAGTTGCATTAGTTATGAATTAGTGTATTTATATGTAGGAATAGTTATTATAGTATATTGTGAGTTTGGACTCTCATTTGTCTACGTATCATAGAGTATCTCACATGTGCATGTCAAGTATTTGAATGAATGCACTTGGTGCAAGTGTATCACATATACACCTATAGTTATGTTCTATATAATTATTATATATAAGTATACATATATATTACTTCTGTGTGTGTAATAAAAGTGAGAGGGGCAGAACTGTTTTCAGAGTGACAATGTATTTGTGTGTGCTTTATGCTATTATTGTGTCCATGTGGGTATGTTAGCAGCTGTTGATTAAAAAAGGATTAAGGGATTTAGTGCAGGTAGAGTAAGGGGAGGTAGTAGCAGAGGCAACCATGTGCACTGTATTTGGTAGTCGCACAATTGCTGTGATGTTAGCAAAAACATATAAAGTGTTGCTGTTGTGTTCAGTAAGAAGGTGCAATGGATTTAATATGTGTGTGTTTGAGAGGGATAGTGTTCACTTTTGCAATGTGTTATTAGTGTATGGTTGGAGTTCAATATATGAAGAGAACATCAATGTACTGATACTAGTAAAGTATTAGTGATGCAACCTTAGTATAAACTAGTTAATTGAAGGATGGAGGAAACTAGGCAGTGATCTAGTATGTGTGTGTGTGGTTTATAAACAAGTTTACCATTGTGATTGTGAGTATTTGCAGGCAACTACATGGGGTCTATCATGACTCGCACCCAGAATAAGAGCATGAGTAGTGAGCAACCCCCAGCTTACGACGCAGAATCAGTGGTAGAACGTTGTCTAGGTCAACTCTACTACTTAAATATCTCATACAATATATATATATGGTACCTGACAATCATCCCAACTCCAAACAGAGGAATAATATGGTATATGATAATGATAACTATACTCAATCATAATATAAACCAGGAAGATAAAGCATGAGATAGAATAACGAAAGAAAAAGTCACAATATATCCACAAGCCTGAAATAATATATACATGCCATACCTACTTAATACCAGAGCCCGAGGAGGCTTAGATTATCTGTTTAGACTTGTATTAGACTTTGATTGAGGTAGTAGGTGGGACACTGGTCCACAAGCCAATCATCTGAAAAATATATCCAGTCAAGATTAGAGCGAAGTACATACCTCTGAAAGCTGTTTCAAAATATAATCAAGCATATACGACAATTAATAGAAAATAATACACAATAACTAAATATCAGAATGAATAAACTAGAATGAATAGGTAATGTACTGGAATGGAGAACAAGTAATATGAATAACTGTAATTTAAGAGAAATAGATAAAACTAGCTAATGTGCCATGGAATACAAGTTTATCATGTGATCGGTTTAGGTTGAACACGAATACAATATGGTAACTCGATTACATATGTAATATATAATCGACATGTACACGAATACACTTGGGCTTGATCACATAACCAACTCTTATTCCTCCATCCTCAACCAATACCAATGGATCCAATCATGACATGTTACGAACACGAATATGGGCACACTAATTATGAGCAGTGTGTGAGCACAAAGTATATAAAGTATACTAAAATTAATACCCGATACACCAACTCCCCTCTTTTTTACAGCGGCTACTGTACATGAACCCGACTATAATATAGTTATAATTACTATAAATCATTTGCACCACTATAACCCCATCATCAATACTACATCAAGAACAACAGCAGAAAATACAACTTCAACAACCAACAATACCAAGAACAACACCTTCTATTATCAACACAGCAAGGTTGAACACTCCTATCAGTCCAATGCCCGATCATTGCCTTGCTTGATGGGTTAAGTTCATCACAGTGCATATTATACTAACCCGAGCACAACACTTACGAACACAAATACACACTTATCTGTAAGAAGTTACACATATTCCTATGTAAATATATTCTAGTATCAATTGATCAAACATTTATAGTGTGTACTTGTGATATTCATGATACGTGTCCAAGTGAAAGGCCAAAATCTAAATTCTCCATAATTAATCCATCTTACACACACACACACACACACACACACACACACACACACACACACACACACACATATATATATATATATATATATATATATATATATATAACCAATGTATCTTGCTACAAAAGAAATTAAAGAAAAATGTGCAAAACACCCAAAATTGGGCCCCGTGTTACACCGTATCACAAAATACCATGATACGGCCTACACATATTCAATTGTGGACACGTACCTAGTCCCATAATCCTAATCTAAGTATAATTAGATCTATTTGGTCTTATGACACATAATTGATGTGTCAAATTTGTAATTCCCCTAATATGCACACAAAATACTACATAGAACTCACAATACATAGCCAAAAAGCCTAAAAATTATTCCTATAGGTAGTCCTATGTCATATGGTCATTCTTAATAGTTAAATACATGATTAAGAAGCCATAATGAGATAAAAATTCAGGAATTAGCAATTAGGAGATTGATTCCCAATAAAAATATAATTAGACACGATCCGGACACGATCTCTAGCTCCGAAGTTTTTTCTCCTTGTGCTCCTTGCTTCTCCAAGCTCCAAGGCTCCAAGAGTGATAAATTTGAGAGAGATTTGATGGTAAATTATGTAGAAAACCAATAGGAAGAAAATAAAAAATTGGAGATCTAGAATTTGGAAGCAAAATGCAATACAAATAAGAAGAAAAGAGAAGGAGAGCCCCTCTTCAAGTAGCCGGCCCCTTACTCCTTCCTCAAGCTACATGCTAAGGTCCCAAATACCCCTATATAATGTATTATGAGAAATAATTAAGGGTGGGTTTTTTTTGAAGTCTCTAACTAATTATAATTAAACTAATTCTCCTTAATTTAATTAGTGGAATGACTAATTGGGCTTGGGTCCAAGTTGGGCTCACTAATTGTCATGACAAATCTAAATAGGTACATATATGACAAGTCTAAATATTATCAAGTCTCTCTCTAACTAACTAATTAACACAAGTCTCTAATAACTAACTAATACTAGTCATAAATAATTATAGCTTAACTTAATTAAAAAATTAATACAACTATCACATTAATATTCAATATTTATACCTAAAAATAAATACCCATGCCAAATTACTAAACTATCCCTAGCTGAAAAAGTGAGTGTGATAATCCTATCCACCTTAGAAAAATTTCTTCCTCGAAATTTAAGGAAGAACAAACTATCAAGCAATCATTACAAACAAGAAATGATTATGCCTCACGACTCAAACAGATAAAGATATTATTCGTGCATCTCGGCCTCTCTCTCTCATGTACTCTCTCCTGGTTAGTGATGCCTCCACACGACGCATACCAAAGGAATCGTCTGGTTCCGTAGTACCTTTTTCCTGCGATCTAAAATCTCCACGGGCTTCTCTGGGTAGCTGAGTATCGGACCAACCTCGATCTCCGAATGGTCTAGTACATGGCTTGAATATTCTATGTACCATCTCAGTTATGACATATGGAACATGTTGTGCACTCCCTCTAATGCAGACAACAAGTCTAGTTTGTAGGCCACTGCACTGACCCTCTCAAGAATACCGAAGGGTCCGATGTACCGTGGACTAAGAGTTCTACCTCCACCAAAGTGAATTGTGTCCCATATCAGAAAAATCCTCAAGAAAACCAGATCGCCAATCTAGCACAAAATACAACCTTATCACTCTAACAAAAATAAGCAATCATAATTAATACAAACAAAATCTATATCTTAAATTCTAATGGTCTCCGGTGGCTATCGGCCCAATGCCGCTGTCTGTCCTGTGCCACTCGAAGTTTATTCTTGATGAACTTTACCTTCTTAGCTGCATCTAATAAAGTCTATCCCATAATAATTTAGTACGATATCTTCGTCCATGCAATACCTCAAATGGTGATATCTCGATACTGGCCTGGTAGCTGTTGTTGTCAGAAAACTCTACCAAATGAAGATGATCTTTCCATGAGCCTCCAAATCTAAAACAAAAGTGCGTAGTATATCCTTGAGAGTCTGGATAGTTCTTTTTGACCGCCCGTCTGTCTGAGGGTGATATACGATACTAAACTTGAGCTGAGTATCAAAGCTAGCCTGCAAACTCCTCCAGAAGTGGGACGTGAAGAGACTATCCCGATCTGAGATTATGCTTACAGTGACTCTATACAATCTGACTATCTAGCACACATACATCTTTGCGAGCTTCTCCGTAGATATACCCACTTTGAATGGCAAAAAGTGGGTCAATTTGGTCAACTTGTCCACGATGACCCAAATCGAGTATTTTTCTCCTGGAGAACGCGGAAGCCCAAAAACAAAGTATATTATCACCTGCTCCCACTTCCACTCTGGAATGGGTAAAGGCTGAAGCAATCCACCTGTCCTCTGTCTTCCTGCCTTTACCTGCTGGCATACTAAATATCTAGATACGAAGCTAGCTACCTCCCACTTCATACCATACCACCACACATGATCTCTCAAGTCCTTATACATCTTATTGGTACCTGGATTCATAGGGTACTGAGATCGATGCGCCTCTTGAAGAACCTCCTCATGGAATGCTCCACTCGGCACACATAACCTGGTACCTTGCCGCAATGATCCATCATCTGTAATACTGAAGTCCTCTGCCAATTCCATTCGGACCTGCACTCTGATGCTCTACAGAGACTCATCCTTGAACTGTATGGCTCTGATCCGGTCTATCAACTCTAACTGTACCTGGAGTCCCTACATCTGTGCTACTGTCACGACCCGCACCCGGTGTAAGGGTACAAGTAAAAAACAATGCCCAGCCTACGCCGCAGAATTGACGGTAGAACGCTGTCTGGATAATCTATCTATAAATATAATAAACCACTAATAATAATAATTTACTCAATCACAGATCTAAGATAGAACGAGCACGAATATAATAAAGAATAGAATAGTCACATACAACTCATGAGTCAAAATAATACATCAATGAGTCTGAAAGAAATACTAACAAATAAGCTGGAGACAAATCCAGTACAAAAGAATACTAAGAAGCTACTAAACTCGAGTCATCTATCTCAGTTGGGATAAGTCCTTCCTGAACCAGGGTCTCAGACTCTAAACCCATAACATCCTGAGGTCCATAATGTATAGGGTACTAGTCCTCAGTGTCATCTGGGAAAAATATATCCAGTCAGGAAAGGAGCAGAGTACATCTATAACAACAGTTCTAATCAATGATAAAGACTATATAACAGTAAATAGGTGTGAATATACAAGATGCATAATAAATACAAGAGATACACAATAAGAAAATATTGGAATAAGTACAAGAATGAACAATATGACAATGAACAAGAATACTAATGTCTAAGTGAGTGAGTACTAGCTTTAACATATGATCGATCGGCTTGGGAACTTGCACAAGATTATAATGGCCTGGCTGATCATACGTGCGGTGTATGATCAACACTCACAAGGAACAAGACATTCACAAGGAGGGTATGATCACATATCTACACTAAAATACTTCTCACCCCCGACTGGTATAATAGATCCAATCATGGTATGCTATGGCACGAGATTCTCTAGGAAGGTAGCAAATCTTCCCAAGAATTAGTGTCTGTACATGCACAAGATAACCAATAAAATAAGACTTGCACAAGATATACCATATACAAGGAATAACATCTCATGACGAGATCCGGATATACCAATCAGTGTAACCATCGTATCAAGAAACATGGATATCTACACTAGATACAATGAACATAGAGGTTATCATAAACGAGAAACTATCAGAGAATGTACTCGCCTGAAGTCCAATGAATAGTCTCACAGAAGTCTGATACGGTGCCTCGAAGACCTAAATAGGGAATACAATATCAATACAAGGTTCTGGAAAGCAAATAACTTAAACTAGTCAATTTCTAGGTAAACAAGTCAACTCTAGGTCAAAAGTCAAACTATGGTCAACTATAAGGTCAACTATGGTCAACTGCCTAATTCTAGGTTGCAAAAGTCTAACACAAGGATATTGGGTTCAAATACTAAAGTCTAGGTCACATAACCTATATCTTAAATACTAGGATACCGTATCTCCGGATACGTAAATCCAAAAGGAAACATCACATATAAATGCCAAAACAATATTATTAAATTAAATCTGAAAGACAAACATTTATTAGGTACCTTAGTTTTGAACAAACTTGGTATCACAACATAAACCCATAATCTTGATACCCAAACCAATACCTTGGGTATCCCCAATACCATAGTACTTACCTTGGTATCTCAAGGTAATATCCCAAAACTTGTTTATACTATCTACCCATAATTATATACATATGCTACACATATAGTATACTATAAATACTATTAATAATCTAGGAATATATTTACATATATAGCATATATATATATATATATATATATATATATATATATATATATATATATATATATATATATATATACATAAATATCTAACAATAGAAAAATCTGCCAACTGTCACTAAAGACCGCTGTTGACGGTTGCTGAAATCACTGATATTCTGATACTCTGCTATTTTAGTGACGGTTCTGCTGCCATCGCTAAACTGCTGTCGTTGTTGCTGCTTTGTTGCTACGATGCTGCTGCTGTCTGTCACGACCCGCACCCGGTTTAGGGGCACAAGTGCGTGGGTACGTCCAGCCTACGCCGCAGCATCGGCGGTAGAACGCTGTCAAGGTCTTGATACTATCTAACTAATGTCACGCAGGCATCCAATCCCCATTAGGAGGCACGGATGACACAAATAAGATGAACACATACTCAATCACAGGATTACAGCACGATAGGATTTCGAATAAAAAAACTAAAATTAAACACAACACAAGTCCACAAGAAATAACTTAACTTAACAATATCCAAGAATCATCAAAATGCCGGAGACAAATCCGGTACCAAATAGTCTACTTAAGAACTAACAATGAATAATAATTTCGACTAGACCTTCCAGAATCAACTACTACCAAGTCTGCAGCTACTCACCATAAGTGTCGGACAGCGGTCCTCTAAGGCATAGTCTGGAAAAATATTTCCAGTCAGGAAGGAGCAAAGCACAATCTCAAATAACAGTTCCATTAATTGATAATGTCTACAATACAATAAAACATGTCATGCTAGCTACTGAGAAGAAAATGGAATAAATGTAATGACAGGTTAAGAGAGACAGGCAATATAAAGAGACATGCAATAGGCAATATGATACAGTCAGTGCATGTATGAAAATAAAAGAACAAGGAACAGTATCATATACGGGTGATGTAGTATATGATTTAAAATAGGGAACTGTAATCTATTCTAGGTGTTTGAAATAGTAGTTTCGAAATGTGATCGGCTTGGGACATGTACAATTGCTACAGTCTGGTTAATCATACGTGAGGCGAATGATTAACACCAATAATATAAACTTGTACGATAGGTATTTGATCACATTTCTCACTAGCAATTTCCCCGCCCCCAACTAGCACTGTGGATCCAATCATGACACGTCACGATACACGAGCAAGTCAAGTCTATCATGTACGATGTCTAAATATACATGTCGTGTACAATGTCAATACGATAATCAAGGTAACATCTCATGACTGCAGATCCAAGCTATACTAGTCCGTGTAACACAGTGTCAAAGATTCAGTTGTAACATTTCAAGATCATTGAACTTATAGCAATTATCAAGAATTGGAAATTATCAGAGAATGTACTTGCCTTGGGTCCTTAGCTGGTATTTATTGGTGTCCTGTTCCAGAGTATCCTCTGGGTAACCCAACAGTCCTATAAACATATCACAAACAAACCATATTTGCATCAGATGCTACGCTAACACATAGTCTATAAACACTGGCCTCAAGGCCATGTCAGACAGGGCACTAGTCAACTAGGGTCATCTAGTAGGACTACATTTTAAAATAAACTTCTTATTAATTAATTACATATAATTTCCATCAATATCAATAATAGATATATGTATAACTATATACTTTAAAAATAAATAATACTTGCATATAAACATAATAAAATAATACTTGTATGTATATATATATATATACATAATTCATGAAATATATCTAAAATATATACCAATATAAATTACTTGCTATAGTTGCACATTTTTTACCAAAATACGTTCATTTATATATATTTGTTCATTTATACCAAAATACATTTTTATTATATACTAGTACCAAATTAATTATATATATAGGTATATATATACGTACATATCAATGTAACACAGATATATATACTACTGTTTAAACATTTATTTAAAATACATAATTACATATACAGTTAATTAATACATACCTGTACTTATACAATTAAATATTTACAAAAGAAATAATATACATATCTGTAATTAACATTACTAATACATTGTGTATTTAACTATTAAATAAATAAATGCTACGCATATTCATGCATTTAAAGCATCAATTAAATACATACGTAATTATATAATTTAATTACCTACTATACTCATATAATTGATTACTAATAAATAATATAATATACATTTACATATTTATACATTTATTGGAAAAATATACCAAAATAAATTCATACTAGCATATATTTTTATTAAATAATGTCATAAGATAAACCTATGTATATATATACATATATATACAATTTAAATTAAAATACATATACTAATTTCCACATTAATTAAATATATAAACAAAACATTTATATGTATATACATTAATCAATATATACACAAAGACATATACTAGTTATATATTTATATTAGTATATTTTACAAGTTATTTACATACAATTAATTAAAATAATTACTATACATATTTATTTTAAATACATATATTTACAAAATATACATTTATTCATGTATTTCCATTTTACATTTAAATATTTTAAGTATATATGAAATATATATCTATACGTATACCAATATTATATGTACTATTTAACAATAAATAAAATAATACTATATACACATTAATATACATAATAATTAGATATATATACATACATTAATTATACTATACATTAGGTGTTTAAATATTAATTAATAATTGCTATACTAATTTACGTATTTAAAACATTAATTAGCTAATACTATTTATATACATATACGTATATATGTACGTATATAAATATATACATCCATATATATATATATATATATATATATATATATATATATATAAAACAGAGGAAGAGGGAGATGAAGAAAGAGGGCTCACAGTTTGCTCGTTGGCCGGCCGGAGCTCGGCAGTCGCCGCCGGCTGGAGTCGACCAGAGGGAGCAGGCCGCCGGAGCAAGGAGGTCGCCGGACTGGGCTAGGCCGGCTGGAGCAGCGGGGTCCGGCCGGAGCGCCGGCTGGACGGGAAGGAAGGCAGAGGAGCAGCGCCGGGCTGTCGCCGCGGGGAGCCGCCGGCTGGACGCTCGGGAGGAGGAGCCGCCGGCTGGATGGACCGCCGGCGTTGAAGAGGCCGCCGGGCTCGGAGCTCACTGCGGGTCGCCGGGGACCTGCTAGGCCGGAGGGTCGGGCTCGGCCGGTGAAGTCGCCGGAGAATGAACAGTAGGGGGGAGATGGGTGAACAGTGTTCCCCCCTATTGAATTCAAAAAAAATAATAAGGAAGAAGGAAGGAAGAAGGAGAAGGAAAGAAGAAGAGAAGAAGAAGAAAAAGAAAAGAAGAAGAGAAGAAAGGAATCCTACGGTTTGGAGGCTTGAGGAATTTTGGAGGCTTGAGGTGGGGGAAAACCTAGGTTTCTAGGGATTAAGGTGATGGTGACAATATATTAAATAGGGAGAGAGAGGGTGTGATGGAGGGTTGTGATGGGCCAAATGCAAATGAATGGCTAGGATTGAACATGAGGAAATAATTCATGGGGGATGAGGGTTCTTAATTAAAATTAATAGGCTCCCTCATTGATTAAAATAATTAGGTGTTGGCACCTATAATTGAATAATTGCAACTTAGCCCCTTAAATTTGGGAAATTGCACAAACACATGAAATGACGAAAATTGGGCGGGCAATTCGGGGTCCGATGTTTTGTAGGGTCAGGGGACGCTGTAAGATGGGTATGGGCTGAATTTGCAGGGCACTGGAATTAATTTGGGATTTTAAAATCAGATAAAATGGTATCCTCAAATTAAATAGAAATAAATGCAAGTTGTGTTCAACAATTAATTAGGAGTACTTGGAGTCAAAATCAGATCAAGTCATCAATACCAATATTGAAGAAGACTCAGAACAGAATATTACCCTAATTTGGGTCGCACGAAAAATAGGTCAAGATGGCCTCCAATTTTCGATTGGAACGCACAACGATACAAAAATAGGAAATTAAAAATAAACGTCCGCGACGATTTTTGTGCGGCTAGAAATAATGCACAGGGAGCAAAATTATGAGTTGCAAAAATAGCAAAATTGAAGGCGGGCATGTCTAGGACAAGATTGTGAAATTTGTTGGAAGGCAAAAGTCTGGATAGTGCTCCAAATATCGAAGCAAAGGCAATAGCGCAAAATATTAAATAAAATACAGTAATTAATTACAATCTCCAAATATTAAATTCTAAATAAAATAATGAAATCCAGAATTCTATAATTCGGACAGGGGTTCGTCTACTGGGCTTCTAGGTCTAGTCTGCTAGCTAAAATAAAATAATTAACATTGCATATAATTATGTATTGAATTACACATCGCACAAAATTATTTAAATCAAATACACTATCATGCAATTAATTAATTGTAAATAACATAATATTAAATATTGAAAAAAATTCGAAAATACCCCTGTTTTCAGAATGTGGTAGTGACAAGTCTACCCACCTTAAAAGAATTTCGTCCTCGAAATTTAAAATCCTCATACTAGTGTTTAAATCATACACACTTATTATTCCCTCAATTAAATTCATCAACCACGAATAATCCACAAGGTCTTTTCACAATTTCAAAAATCTGAAAATATTTGTATTCCTGTAAAAATCCTCGACATAGAATCAAAAATTTCCTGAAAGTTTTGAGTTAATAATCCAATGTCCGAAATTTAATATCCACTCCTCAAAGTACTCTACAATATGATATTTAAGGATTCTCCAAATGTCACATTCAAATATAAAGTTCTAAAATTCATAACTTGCAATTAAATAAATACATTGATAAATCTCCCAAAATTTCCAAATTAATAACCAATTTTAAACATGTCAAAATCTTTCCTGGAATTAATAAACCACTTAACCATTTATTTAAATCAATAATTATCCTCAAATTTTATCATCTTGTTCCTCCTGTCAAGTCATAACTCCTTCATGAATCTTCACTACAGTCAACACCAATAATCACGGTCTAAGAAAATTCTACCTATAGTCATACCACACACAATCTAGGGGGAACATACATGGTTATGATCTCATTGTTATGGTGTTGCAGTCTATGTATCAGGGTGTACTACTAACATTATAACAAGAATCATGCATACAAGCTACGGTACTAAGCAATAAATCAATCAATCAAATAGAGAGGAACAGAATGGAGAAAAGAACAGAACCTACAAACACATTACCTGCAATATCGGTCCCTCGACCGTCACCGCAAATGCCCGTCCTGCTGGGGTGGTTCCCTTCGCGGGTACTGAGCAATATACGGTTCCACAGGTAGCCTAACTGGATCTCTAAAATCTGAAGTTGTGCGCTGGCCGGGAAGATAAGAGGTTAGAAGACAATCCCTTACTCGATGTCCCGCAGCGCCGCAGTGCAAACAAAGTCCCAGCCTCGTTCTACAGCTCTCCCAAAGGTGACCTGGCTTCTTACAGAAGTGACAAGTCCGTTGTATCTCTCTTGGAGGCTGCTGTTGATCCTGCTGAATACGAATTGGCGTCTGGTACTGTTGTTGATACTGATACGCCCAAGGTTGTCGCTGGATAGGAACTGGTGCTAGGTACTGCGGTGGATGCTGAAAAGTCCATGGTTGTTGCTGACTATGAAATGGTACTTGGTACTGCTGTTGGTGCTGAGTACGGGGATGCTTGGCTAGTCCTGCTCTATCATTCGTATATCCAAAAGTATCGTAACTCCTCTTAGGCCTGAGATCCAGATCCTCTTCTGCAATCTGAGCATCCATCAAGATAGCCTCAAAGGTAGCGGTACGGCGACCAGAAGTGCGTGATCTAATCTCTCTCGTCAGTCCCTTCCTAAATTTCCGGGCTCGATCTCCTGGGTCTCGAATCATAGACGATGCAAAACGGCTCAATCTACAGAATTCCGCAGCGTACTCGTCGACCGACATATTTCCTTGAACTAAGTCATGAAACTGACTTTCCAAGGTTCCCAATGCCACGTCGGGAAAGAACTTCTCCTTGAAGAGTTCCTTGAAGGTCTCCCAAGTAAGTCCTTGTGCAGTAATTCTCGGTTCTGTGCGATACCACGTGAGTGCGATATCGAACATCTGACTGCCAGCGGCTTCTATTTTCAAGTTCTCCGGAATCTGGGTCAATCGCAGGCTTCTCTCTATATCCTCTAGCCAGTCGTCAGCGTAGAGTATCCCTTCGGTGCCTTTGAACTCTCGAGGCATCATCCTTTTGAAGTCCACTATAGTGCCTGATCTCTGTTGCTGGCCAGGAAACTGCTGGTACTGTGCTACTCTCTCCAAAGCTTGGAGAGTCACTTGATGAGCATTCTCCATGTTTTCTTTCATCAGCTCGGTTTGTGCCTGGTACGCTTCTGCTTGCACCCTCTGAGCCTCAGCTTGAACTCGCTGAGCATCTGCCGTCACTCTCTGGGCATCTACCATGCCTTGGATCAAGGTAAACATCTGCGTTCCGTCAATAGGCAAACTTCCGGGAATCAGAGTCGGTGGAGGAGGAAGGTTGTCCGTCACAGCTGCGGCAATCTTCTGAACAGGTGGAGAAGGAAGATCACCTACGTGCATCGGAGATGTAGGAGGAATTACTGCTGTCTGTCCCTCAGGTGGAGAGGTGGCAGACCCCTCTAAAGCTGATGTTCCCGCTCTCATTGACCTTGTCTGCGGCGACATCCTGAAGACAGATCCCAAAGAATCAATTAAGGCAAAATGCGATATCATCAAAAAAGGGCAGTACAGTTCTAAGGAAGCAACATTCAAGAAAAGATAGATTGGAAATAAACCCTGGTTGTGATTGCACAGGTCAAGACGCATCCAAGATTTGATACTTCTATCCCCTAGGTATCACAGTTCTATCACAAACACACTCACTGCTAGCTTCCTTACCTTCATGCAACAGTTGATGCTAGTTATCCTTATCACTCAAGTGCATAACAGTTGCAACACACCATACTAACTGCTGCTCTCTCTCTCTAATACAATCCTAGTTGAACACCCAAGCCAGTTGACAATGAGATCTCAATCATGCTCAAGCCAACAAATCCTTACACATGCATCTTATCTACTTATATACTAATATATCTCTCTCACTATAAGATCTTATCCTCAAAAAATTCCTCAAAATAACTCCTCGAATAAGTTTTAAAGTAAAATTGCATATACTTTTCTCAAGACCAATTATTTAAATACTGAAATAAAACTTAATCACCTTAAAGATCCTTACAGACTTGTCTAGGTTTATTGAATCGGATCTAAATCCTCAAAAATAAATTTTTAATAATCATATTTCAACTCCTCAAATTTTAAAATTTTTTAATTCATTGAAATCTTCAAAATAAATTTTAATAACAATCTCAATCTTCTCAGAATCCTAAAATTTGAATTTCATCTTCAATCTTCAATTAAAAATTTTAAATCCACCTTCTGTAGTCCGATAACCCTAATGTTAATCACTTCCACTGTCCTCATTGACGGGCATCATCAAATAATACCATAAATCAATCTATAAATTCATCCGATATGAAATCAACTCTATAATGAAGCAACAAATCCTAATTTAATACCTAATTAACAACAATCAAATTCAACATTAATAAGTGAGAATGGACGGAACAAGGGAATGATTTTAAATTGAAAGTTTTAACAAGATTCTCAGGGGTCATCCCAGGAATCTCTCAAGAAATTGTGATTGAGTATTTGTTCTCGTCCTAGTATCCTATGTCCTAGATTCTATAGCAGGCACGCAGTAGTATAACAAGGATGTCACACTACTACGACATCGCACAACTCGCGAAGTCTGACCTGCATGGGCCACCACTAAAAACGTGTCACGACCCGCACCCGGTTTAGGGGCACAAGTGCGTGGGTACGTCCAGCCTACGCCGTAGCATCGGCGGTAGAACGCTGTCAAGGTCTTGATACTATCTAACTAATGTCACGCAGGCATCCAATCCCCATTAGGAGGCACGGATGACACAAATAAGATGAACACATACTCAATCACAGGATTACAGCACGATAGGATTTCGAATAAAAAAACTAAAATTAAACACAACACAAGTCCACAAGAAATAACTTAACTTAACAATATCCAAGAATCATCAAAATGCCGGAGACAAATCCGGTACCAAATAGTCTACTTAAGAACTAACAATGAATAATAATTCCGACTAGACCTTCCAGAATCAACTACTACCAAGTCTGCAGCTACTCACCATAAGTGTCGGACAGCGGTCCTCTAAGGCATAGTCTGGAAAAATATTTCCAGTCAGGAAGGAGCAAAGCACAATCTCAAATAACAGTTCCATTAATTGATAATGTCTATAATACAATAAAACATGTCATGCTAGCTACTGAGAAGAAAATGGAATAAATATAATGACAGGTTAAGAGAGACAGGCAATATAAAGAGACAGGCAATAGGCAATATGATACAGTCAGTGCATGTATGAAAATAAAAGAACAAGGAACAGTATCATATACGGGTGATGTAGTATATGATTTAAAATAGGGAACTGTAATCTATTCTAGGTGTTTGAAATAGTAGTTTCGAAATGTGATCGGCTTGGGACATGTACAATTGCTACAGTCTGGTTAATCATACGTGAGGCGAATGATTAACACCAATAATATAAACTTGTACGATAGGTATTTGATCACATTTCTCACTAGCAATTTCCCCGCCCCCAACTAGCACTGTGGATCCAATCATGACACGTCACGATACACGAGCAAGTCAAGTCTATCATGTACGATGTCTAAATATACATGTCGTGTACAATGTCAATACGATAATCAAGGTAATATCTCATGACTGCAGATCCAAGCTATACTAGTCCGTGTAACACAGTGTCAAAGATTCAGTTGTAACATTTCAAGATCATTGAACTTATAGCAATTATCAAGAATTGGAAATTATCAAAGAATGTACTTGCCTTGGGTCCTTAGCTGGTATTTATTGGTGTCCTATTCCAGAGTATCCCCTGGGTAACCCAACAGTCCTATAAACATTTCACAAACAAACCATATTTGCATCAGATGCTACGCTAACACAGTCTATAAACACTGGCCTCAGGGCCATGTCAGACAGGGCACTAGTCAACTAGGGTCATCTAGTAGGACTACATTTTTAAATAAACTTCTTATTAATTAATTACATATAATTTCCATCAATATCAATAATAGATATATGTATAACTATATACTTTAAAAATAAATAATACTTGCATATAAACATAATAAAATAATACTTGTATGTATATATATATATATACATAATTCATGAAATATATCTAAAATATATACCAATATAAATTACTTGCTATAGTTGCACATTTTTTACCAAAATACGTTCATTTATATATATTTGTTCATTTATACCAAAATACGTTTTTATTATATACTAGTACCAAATTAATTATATATATAGGTATATATATACGTACATATCAATGTAACACAGATATATATACTACTGTTTAAACATTTATTTAAAATACATAATTACATATACAGTTAATTAATACATACCTGTACTTATACAATTAAATATTTACAAAAGAAATAATATACATATCTGTAATTAACATTACTAATACATTGTGTATTTAACTATTAAATAAATAAATGCTACGCATATTCATGCATTTAAAGCATCAATTAAATACATACGTAATTATATAATTTAATTACCTACTATACTCATATAATTGATTACTAATAAATAATATAATATACATTTACATATTTATACATTTATTGGAAAAATATACCAAAATAAATTCATACTAGCATATATTTTTATTAAATAATGTCATAAGATAAACCTATGTATATATATACATATATATACAATTTAAATTAAAATACATATACTAATTTCCACATTAATTAAATATATAAACAAAACATTTATATGTATATACATTAATCAATATATACACAAAGACATATACTAGTTATATATTTATATTAGTATATTTTACAAGTTATTTACATACAATTAATTAAAATAATTACTATACATATTTATTTTAAATACATATATTTACAAAATATACATTTATTCATGTATTTCTATTTTACATTTAAATATATTAAGTATATACGAAATATATATCTATACGTATACCAATATTATATGTACTATTTAACAATAAATAAAATAATACTATATACACATTAATATACATAATAATTAGATATATATACATACATTAATTATACTATACATTAGGTGTTTAAATATTAATTAATAATTGCTATACTAATTTACGTATTTAAAACATTAATTAGCTAATACTATTTATATACATATACGTATATATGTACGTATATAAATATATACATCCATATATATATATATATATATATATATATATATATAAAACAGAGGAAGAGGGAGATGAAGAAAGAGGGCTCACAGTTTGCTCGTTGGCCGGCCGGAGCTCGGCAGTCGCCGCCGGCTGGAGTCGACCAGAGGGAGCAGGCCGCCGGAGCAAGGGGGTCGCCGGACTGGGCTAGGCCGGCTGGAGCAGCGGGGTCCGGCCGGAGCGCCGGCTGGACGGGAAGGAAGGCAGAGGAGCAGCGCCGGGCTGTCGCCGCGGGGAGCCGCCGGCTGGACGCTCGGGAGGAGGAGCCGCCGGCTGGATGGACCGCCGGCGTTGAAGAGGCCGCCGGGCTCGGAGCTCACTGCGGGTCGCCGGGGACCGGCTAGACCGGAGGGTCGGGCTCGGCCGGTGAAGTCGCCGGAGAATGAACAGTAGGGGGGGAGATGGGTGAACAGTGTTCCCCCCTATTGAATTCAAAAAAAACAATAAGGAAGAAGGAAGGAAGAAGGAGAAGGAAAGAAGAAGAGAAGAAGAAGAAAAAGAAAAGAAGAAGAGAAGAAAGGAATCCTACGGTTTGGAGGCTTGAGGAATTTTGGAGGCTTGAGGTGGGGGAAAACCTAGGTTTCTAGGGATTAGGGTGATGGTGACAATATATTAAATAGGGAGAGAGAGGGTGTGATGGAGGGTCGTGATGGGCCAAATGCAAATGAATGGCTAGGATTGAACATGAGGAAATAATTCATGGGGGATGAGGGTTCTTAATTAAAATTAATAGGCTCCCTCATTGATTAAAATAATTAGGTGTTGGCACCTATAATTGAATAATTGCAACTTAGCCCCTTAAATTTGGGAAATTGCACAAACACATGAAATGACGAAAATTGGGCGGGCGATTCGGGGTCCGATGTTTTGTAGGGTCAGGGGACGCTGTAAGATGGGTATGGGCTGAATTTGCAGGGCACTGGAATTAATTTGGGATTTTAAAATCAGATAAAATGGTATCCTCAAATTAAATAGAAATAAATGCAAGTTGTGTTCAACAATTAATTAGGAGTACTTGGAGTCAAAATCAGATCAAGTCATCAATACCAATATTGAAGAAGACTCAGAACAGAATATTACCCTAATTTGGGTCGCACGAAAAATAGGTCAAGATGGCCTCCAATTTTCGATTGGAACGCACAACGATACAAAAATAGGAAATTAAAAATAAACGTCCGCGATAATTTTTGTGCGGCTAGAAATAATGCACAGGGAGCAAAATTATGAGTTGCAAAAATAGCAGAATTGAAGGCAGGCATGTCTAGGACAAGATTGTGAAATTTGTTGGAAGGCAAAAGTCTGGATAGTGCTCCAAATATCGAAGCAAAGGCAATAGCGCAAAATATTAAATAAAATACAGTAATTAATTACAATCTCCAAATATTAAATTCTAAATAAAATAATGAAATCCAGAATTCTATAATTCGGACAGGGGTTCGTCTACTGGGCTTCTAGGTCTAGTCTGCTAGCTAAAATAAAATAATTAACATTGCATATAATTATGTATTGAATTACACATCGCACAAAATTATTTAAATCAAATACACTATCATGCAATTAATTAATTGTAAATAACATAATATTAAATATTGAAAAAAATTCGAAAATACCCCTGTTTTCAGAATGTGGTAGTGACACTGTCGCCTTTGCTACTGTCGCTACTGCTGCTGTGCTTTTGCTGCTGCTACTGTGCTATCGCGACGCAGCTGCTGCTGTCGCCTTTGCTGCTGCTTGCTACAGCTGCTGCTACAGTGCTATTGCAACGCTGCCACTGCTATCGTCTTTGCTGCTGTTGCTAAACAATATATATATATATATATATATATATATATATATATATATATATATATATATATATATATATATATATATATATATATATATATATACACATACCACTATATAATATATACCTACATCTATTACATGAAATTTCAACATATGAATATACATACACTCATACTGCTCACATACATATATATATGTAGTAACATATGTATATACATAACACCATATCTAATTACATATATATATATAGCTTACAACATATAAGATGTATATATATATATATATATATATATATATATATATATATATATATATATATATATATATATATATATACACAATATTACATATTATAATATAGTATCATATTTATATATATATATTACTATGTAGGTGTATATATATATATATATATATATATATATATATATATACACCTACATATATATATATATATATATATATATATATATATATATATATATATATATATATATATATATATATATATATAATTATATAATAATATGTAACATACATTATGTAAATATAAATATAAATATAACAACATATAATTATCTATTGAACATATACATATCTATACATACTAATATATATAATTATACTTACATGTAAAAGAATAGCCACATAACAATATATACACATATAGTATATATATAGATACATAGATCTAAGACACAATATTATATAAATATAATTACACAATAATATATATATATATATATATATATATATATATATATATATATAAAATTTTACATCACAATGTTAAGAGAAATAGATCTACAATTTAATTTACACAAACACATGGATCGTATCAACCCATATCGCACTAAATCTAGGATACGCTTGTGATACGAGTCCACCACACATCCAAACATACTCCGTAGGACACGAGCAAGTTATATATATTATTTATGAATAATACAAAGAGTCAAATATAATTCCACGTGTCCGTGTCAAAATATAACATGCTCAAAGTACCGTGTCGGAAGAAAATCTCCCAAATCAACACGTATCACCAAATTATTGGGTACGACATACATGTACCCAATTGTGGACACAACACTAGCTCCAAACACACGAGCACATGCCAAATTGATCTATAGGACCAATTGACACACACAACAAATATCAATCTCAAAATTCTCCCAAAATTGAAACAAAAAGTTCCATAACTTTTACAATATGGGTTGATTTTTAATTGTTAAATCTCAAATTTAGAACCTAATTTAAGGAAAAAAACTGAATTGTACCTATTGGGAGATGGATTCCTAATGAAACCTCCAAATATGATAAAATTGACCTCCAACTTGTAGATCCTTGCTCCGCTTTATAGATCCTTACTTTTTTCTTCTAGATCCTTGCTCCACTAGTCTCCAATGATAATTTGGGAAGGAATTAGGTTAAAATTTGGTAGAAAAATGAAGTAGAAATGAAAGAATTTGGTTGAGAAAAATTCTAGACCGAGTTTCCAAATGAAAGAAGGAGAGAGAAATTAATTCCCCCTCTCTATATAGGTCGACCACTCTTTTCCCTCTCTCAAGCTATTATGAATTGTCCAATATACCCCTTGGGTCCTCTCATGAAGAAATAATTAAGGAGGGAAGCTTCTAGTCTAATGGTTTAATTAATTAATCCATATCCTAATCAATGGGCTTTCTAGTTGGGCTCAAATCTAACAATTAATACATGTTGGTCCATGAGTCTAAACTAAACTAGCTAGGTCCACTAACATAAGTCCAAAATAAATAACTAACATCTAACAACACATAAATAATATAACAAATAATTATTTATCATGCACAATATTTAATTAATTATAAAATTACTAAAATATTCTTTTCTAAAAAATATGGTAGTGACAAGTCTACCCTCCCTAAAATAATTTTGTCCTCGAAATTTAAAAACTAAAACTACCCCCAAAAACAACAGATCATAACAAAAGAACAGAACTAAGAAAAGAATTAACTATGAAATAATATAACATAATAAGGAAAGAACATACCTCAAGGCACAAACAAATATGGATAACGCTCTCGCATTTTATTTTTCCTCCCCCAGGTAGACTCCCCCGGAGAGTGATGCCTCCATGCGACGTACACCAAAGGAATAGTCTGGTTCCTCAGCACCTTCTCTCTCCCATCCAGAATCTCAACTGGCTGCTCTGGATAGTTAAGAGTAGGGCCCACCTCTATCTCTGAGTGATCCAATATATGACTAGAATCTGTCACGTACCGTCTCAACTGTGATACATGAAACACATTATGCACTCCCTCCAATGCAGGTGGTAAGTCTATTATACAAGCAACTACACCAACCCTCTCTAGAATAGTGAAAGGTCTGTGATGGCTATCGGCCTAATACCGCTGTCTATCCTGTACCACACAAAGTCTATCTCTGATCAACTGAACCTTCTCTGCTGCATCGACAGCCATCTCTGGCCCAAGCAAAACTCTCTCTCCAACATCGTCCTATGACAAGGGAGTACGCACCTCCGACCGTACAAAGATTCAAAAGGTAATATCTCTATACTTGCATGGTAACTGTTGTTATAAGCAAACTCTACCAAATAGAGATGGTCCTCCTAAGAACCCCCAAAATCTAGTACACAAGTGCGTAACATATCCTCGAGAGTCTGAATAGTCCTCTCTGACTGTCCATCTGTCTGGGGATGATATGCAGTACTGAACTTGAGCTGAGTGCCCAAACTCTCCTACAAACTCCTCCAGAAATGAGAAGTAAAATGAATATCCTGATCCGTGACTATGCTGATGGGAACTCTATGTATCCTAATGATCTGCCTCACATACATCTCTACCAGCTTCTCCACAGACAAACCCACCTTGAAAGGCAAAAAGTAGGCTGACTTGTTCAATCTATCATTGATGACCCAAATTGCGTCTTTTTCTCCTGGAGATCGTGGAAGTCCAAACACAAAATCCATAGTAATGTGCTTCCACTTCTACTCTAGAATGGGTAATGGCTAAGTAAACCTCCTGGCCTCTGCCTCTCAACTTTTATCTGCTGGCATACTAAGCATCGGTATACAAACTGTGCCACTTTCCTCTTCATGCCATACCACCACACACTCTCTCGTAAATCCCGATATATCTTGTTGGCACCTAGATGTATGGAATACTGAGAGCGATGCACTTCCTGTAATACCTTCTCATGTAGCTCTCCGCTAGGCAGACATAATCTAACTCCATGCCTCAAAGATCCATCCTCAGCAATGGTGAACTCATCCTCTAATCCTGCTCTCACCTGAGCTCTGATGCTCCTCAGAGATACATCCTCATACTGTGCTGCCTTGATCCTATCCATCAAATTTGAGTATATCTGCAATCCCCACATCTGTATAGCACCACCAGGAACTATCATCTCAATGCCCAAGCTCTCCAAGTCCTCTAACAAATATTGATCCTGCGTCAAGAACATAGCTACCAGATACATACTCAAAGTATATCGACAACTATATTAGCTTTCCAGGATGATACTGCAAAGAGATATCAAAATCTTTTATCAGTTTTAACCACCAACGCTGCCTCATGTTCAATCCTTCCGCATAAAAATATAGTTCAAGCTCTTATGGTCTGTAAAGATCTCCATGCGCTCTCTGCACAAATAATATTTCCATAACTTTAGGGCGAAGATGACTGCTGCATACTCTAAATTATGGGTAGGATAGTTCTTTTCATGAGGTCACAATCGCCTGGATGCATAGGCAATCACTTTCCCATTCTGCTGAAGAACATAACCCGAACCTTCCCCCGATGCATCACTATAAATAGTGAAACCTACAAACCATGATGGGAACATCAAAATAGGAGCAGACGTCAACCTCTTCTTCAACTCCTCCAAGGCAATTTGGCAATCCTCTGTCCAAACAAACTCTATATCCTTCCTGATGAGTCTCATCATCTACTCGATAATCCCCAAATAATCTTACACAAACTTTCTGTGGTAGCATGCCAATCCCAAGAAACTTCTGATCTCTGCTACCAATCTCGGGGTCTTCCAAGATTCTACTGCTGCAATCTTCTTCAGATCCACTAAAATACCATCATCAGTCACAACATGCCCCAAGAACTCCACCTTGTCTAAGAAGAACTCATACTTGGACAACTTTCTATATAGCTTCTCCTTCCTCAGCACATCCAACACAATCCTCAAATGCTCCTCATGCTCCTCCGGTGTCTTTGAGTATATAAGTATGTCGTCAATGAACACCACAACGAACTTGTCAAGGTACTGATGGAATACCTTGTTCATCAAATTCATAAATATTGCTAGTACATTAGTCAAACTAAACGACATCACCATAAACTCGTACTGACTATATCGAGTTCTAAAAGCAGTCTTCGGTATGTCCTCCGGCTTCACCTTCACCTGGTGGTAGCTTGATCTCAAATGTATCTTAGAAAATACCTTGGCACCACTCAACTGATCGAACAGATCATTAATCCGGGGCAAAGGATACTTATTCTTGATAGTGAGATTATTCAAAGCCCTATAATCAATGTACATACACATCGATCCATCCTTCTTCGGTACAAACAATATCGGGGCTCCCCATAGTGAAGAACTCGACCTGATAAACCCCTTATCATGCAATTCGTCCACCTGCTTCTTTAGCTCGACCAACTCGCTGTTGTTAACTCTATAGATATATTACAAAATTAGTTCTGCACCTGGCACCAAGTCTATAGAGAATTCAATATCTCAATTTGGCGGCAACCCTGGCAATTCCTTAGGAAATACATCCAAGAACTCTGCTATCAACGGATGCGACAACTCCTTGTCTTCCACCATATTTCCATAAATAATGCCTTCTTCCTACTCTGCAGCTCCTCTAGCAAACTCGAACTCTAGCTCTCTCGGTGGACCAAACAAAACACTACCTCCTCTACAAGCTATGTTAGCACGGTGCCTACTCAACCAATCCATCCCGAGTTTAATATTGTAGCTCGGTAGTGGCATTACAAGTAGACACGCACTCAACTCCCGACCTCCTAGAATAACTCTCCAATCCTTGCAAATATCATTAACCAGGATAATGCCTCCCTCGGTCATAATCTTGCAAGTCCTAAGCAAAGACTCAGCTACCAAATCATGCTTCAGAGCAAAAGAAACAGATATAAAACTATAGGAAGCACCACTATCAAACAAAGCTAAAGCTGAAATAAAATCAAGAAGAATAGAACCTGCGATGACATCTCTGGTGGGTTCGTCCTCCTCGACGGTCATAGAAAATGCCCATCCCTGACATGCACCTCTCTGCTGCTGATACTGGATATAACGCTGCTGCTGTGTCGAAAGCTGTCCCCTTGGTTGTACAGCAGATGGTCTCGTCTATGCCCTCGGAGCTAAAGCTACTCCATGAAGTGTACGACTAGGATTAGAAGGATACTCCCTTAGCTGATGTCCTTCAGTACCTAATACAAATAAACTCCCAACCTCTTCCTACAAACTTCCCAGATATAGTCGAGCTTCTTGTAGAAATGGTAGGAAGATTGCTGTAACTGTCTCTGCTACTGTGGTGCTTGGTGAAAAGGTGCCATAGCTGGAGAATGGTACTGCTACGGCTGCTGGAAAGGCCTGGACTGGAAATGAAGATATTTTGCAGATATTGTACTGCTGTTGGCCCCTAAAAAAGAATTATGGTCTCTCTTGGGCTTCAAACCCAACTCCCGCTCAACCTTGCGTGCCTCCACAAGTATCTCTGAGTATGTCTTATAAAAAGACGAAATGAGGATCAATATGGCACATGATGTAAGACACTCAAGAAAAGGACAGATTAAGAGATCAAGTGTCAATATCAAAGGAGAATAATTGAATGAATTAAAAGAATTTTCCTAGGTGTGATTGAGTATTCTCAGCATATAGCCTATATTCTATATCCTAAATCAGGCTTGTAGTAGTACAACTAAGTTGTCGCACTACCACGATATCGCACAACTTGCAAAGCCTGACCTACCGGGACAACCACTAAAAATGTGTCACGACCCGCACCCGGTGAAAGGGTACAAGTCAGAAACAACGCCTAGCATAATTCATAGAATCAGCGGTAGAATGCTGTTTGGGTAATCTATCTATCAATATAATGAACCACCAACAATAATAATATACTCAATCATAGATCTAAGATGGAACGAGCATGAATATGATAAAGAATAGAATAGTCACATATAATTTATGAGTCAAAATAATATATCAATGAGTCTGAAAGAAATACTAACAAATAAGCTGGAGACAAACCCAGTACAAAAGAATACTAAGAAGCTACTAAACTCGGGTCATCTATCTCAGTTGGGATAAGTCCTTCCTGAACTAGGTTCTTAGATTCTAAACCCATAATATCCTGAGGTCCATAATGTATGGGGTACTAGTCCTTACATCTGGAAAAAATATATCCAGTCAGGAAAGGAGCAGAGTACATCTCTAATAGCAGTTCTAATCAATGATAAAGACTATGTAACAATAAATATATATAAATATACAAGATGCACAATAAATACAAGAGATATACAATAAGAAAATACTGTAATAAATACAAGAATAAATAATATGACAATAAACAAGAATACTAATGTCTAAGTGAGTGAGTACTAGCTTTAACATGTGATCGTCTTAGGAACTTGCACAAGAGTATAATGGCCTGGCTGATCATACGTGTGGTGTATGATCAACACTCACAAGGAATAAGACATGCAAGGAGGGTACGATAGATCCAACCATGGTATGCTATGGCACGGGATTCTCTAGGAAGTTAGCAAATCTCTACGAGAATTAGTATCTGTACATGCACAAGATAACCAATGAAACAAGACTTGCACAAGATACACCATATACAAGGAATAACATCTCATGACGAGATCCAGATATACCAATTCATGTTACCATCGTGACAAGAAACATGGATATCTATACTAGATATAATGAACATAGAGCATATCATAAACGAGAAACTATCAGAGAATGTATTCACCTGAAGTCCAACGAATAGTATCACAGATATCTGATACGGTGCCTTGAAGACTTAGATATGGAATACAACATCAATACAAGGTTCTGGAAAGCAAATAAGTTAAACTAGTCAATTTCTAAGTCAACAAGTCAACTCTAAGTCAAAAGTCAAATTATGGTCAACTATAAGGTCAACTATGGTCAACTATGGTCAACTGCCTAATTCTAGGTTGCAAAAGTCTAACACAAGGATATTGGGTTTAAATACTAAAGTCTAGATCACAAAACTCATATCTTAAATACTAGGATACTGTATCTCCGGATACGTAAATCTAAAATGAAACATCACATACAAATGCCAAAACACTATTATTAAATAAAATCTTAAAGATAAACATTAATTAGGAACCTTGGTTTTGAACCAACTTGGTATCACAACATAAACCCATAATCTTGATACCCCAAACCCAATACCTTGGGTATCCCCAATAACTTGGTACTTACCTTGGTATCTCATGGTAATATCCCAAAACTTGTTTATACTATCTACCCGTAATTATATACATATGCTACACATATAGTATACTATAAATACTATTAACAATCTAGGAATATATTTACATATATAGTACATATATCTATATATATATAAATATCTAATAATAGGAAAATCTGCCAAACTGTCACTAAAGACAGCTGTTGACTGTTGCTGAAACTATTGATACTCTGATACTCTACTGTTTTAGCGACGGTTCTGCTGCCGTCGCTAAACTGCTGTAGCTACTACTGTTGTGCAATTACTGCTGCCTCTGTTGGTGATGTTGCTGCTATCGCCTTTGCTGCTGTCGCTACTGCTGTTGTGTTTTTGTTGCTGCTGCTGTGCTATCGTGACGCTGCTGCTGATATCGCCCTTGCTGCTGCTTGCTACAGCTACTGCTGCAGTGCTGTTGCGACGCTGCCGCTGCTGTCATCTTTGCTGCTGTCGCTAAACAATATATATATATATATATATATATATATATATATATATATATATATATATATATATATATATATACCACTATATAATATATACCTACATCTAATACATAAAATTTCTACATATGAATATACATATACTCATGCTGCTCACATACATATATATATATATGTAGTAACATATGTATATATAAAACCATATCTAATTACATATATATATATATATATATATATATATATATAGGTTATAACTTATAAGATTTATATATATATACACAATATTACATATTAAAATATAGTATCATATATATATATATATATATATATATATATATATATATATATATATATATATATATATATATATATATATATATATATATTACTATGTAGGTGTGTATGTTACCATGTATTTATTCATATGTAGAAATAGATAATTACTATGTAGGTGTGTATATTACATATTACTATGTAGGTGTGTATGTTCAATAGATAATTATATGTTATTATATATATATATATATAATATATATATATATATATATATATATATATATATATAGCTACCACCATATAAAATATGTACATAATAAATACATGGTAACATACACACCTACATAGTAATATATATATATATATATATATATATATATATACATATATGTTTACATATATATAATCATACAATAATATGTAACACACATTATATAAATATAAATATAATAACATATAATTATCTCTTAAACATATACATATCTATACATACAAATATATATAATTGTACTTACATGTAAAAGAATAGCCAGATAATAATATATACACATATAGTATATATATAGATACATAGATCTAAGACACAATATTATATAAATATAATTGCACAACAATATATATATATATATATATATATATATATATATATATATATATATATATATATATATATATATATATATAATTTTACATCACAATGTCAAGAGAAATAGATCTACAATTTAATTTACACAAACACATGGATCGTATCAACCCGTATCGCACTAAATCTAGGATACGCTTTTGATACGAGTCTACCACACATCCAAACATACTCCGTAGGATACGAGCAAGTTATATATATTATTTATGAATAATACGAAGAGTCAAATATAATTCCACGTGTCCGTGTCAAAATGTGACATGCTCAAAGTCCCGTGTCGAAGAAAAAACCCCCAAATCAACCCGTATCACCAAATTATTGGGATACGACATACACATACCCAATTATGGACACGAATGTAGAAGCATAAAAAATACACTGGGGAATTATACGCATAAAACCCCAACATGCATGAAGCCCACATAAAACAGAGCTCCAACACTGTGTGGCATAAAATATGACTTCAGAGCCATTGGCGTACAACAGAGCTTTAATGCTATCCAGCGTAAAACAGAGCTCCAAAACAAACCGCGTAAGACAGCACTTCCATGCTGTCTTGGTATAAAAAGGTTGCTACATCTCCCTCCATAAAATATGTCTGCTTTTAATACAACATGAAGTTGTACGAGGAATTCTTCGTATTCCTCAAATGAACCTGTCAGACAAAATAGTAAACCTGACTCCTGACAAAGAGTACTGCACGACGATAAAGAGGACGACTGTAATGATAATTCTGTACAGAGACCCAGACTGTCGTTTAGTGATATATCCTTGATACAAGTCATTTTTATGCATTCAAGGAATACACTGCCTATTCTATACTGGCAAAGATAAGTTTTTACGCTCAAGATGAGACAAAATCAGACGCCATGTCAAAACCTGTTCTTCATATAGAACTTGAGGTATATCTCTGCAGTTAATGCGCGAGATGGGGGCAGATCTCTGCCCTTAATGCACGAGATTTGGTTCTATTTTTAATGACCGAGAGAGCTAAAACTAGGGCTAATACGCTCACATCACTATCACTATATTTTACGCCAACCAGGCTATTTTTAACTATAGGAGTACGCCGTATGCTATCTCCTCGAAAAATGCCAACTCAGGCTATATTTGCAAAGGTATGTGACAAGGCTATTTGGCCTAGAATACGCTCAAGACCTCAGTCAAGAAAGGATAATTGGCTATCTTTACGCTGGTTACCTATTATGCAGCTATTTGGCTTTTACGCCAACAAGACAGCTATTTGGCTTTTATGCCAACAAGACAGTAATTTGGCTTTGACGCCAACAAGACAGCTATCTGGCTTTTACGCCAACAGGACAGCTATTTGGCTTTTACGCCAACAAGACAGCTACTTGGCTTTTACGCCAACATGACAAGCTATTTGGCTTTTATGCCAACAGGACAGCTATTTGGCTTTTATGCCAACAAGATAACTATTTGGCTTTTACGCCAACGAGACAGTTATTTGGCTTTTATGCCAACCATCTCTACGTGAGGGACAGTTACCTATGTGGCTTGCATGCCGTGATCTACGATGAGCGATTATACGCGTTACCTCATAATGGGACACGCGTCATACGTGGATTCAGGAGATCATTCAGACGTGGGTAGCAGTTATTATAACCGCCGCGTAAAAGGTGCAACTCTCTCCACTGTTTAGCTTCTACGCTGACTGGTCAGTTAATGTGACCAAGCTCTATAAATAGAGACTTCCGATCATAGGAGATAGGGGTGGAGATCAAGAGGGTGGAGATAAAAAAAGGTCAGAATCAAGGAAGAAAGGCCGAAAAAAGAGGAACAGAGAGAACAGACAGAGAGTAGTGATTGACGACTTTGGCAATGAGAATCCAATCCCTCCTACAATATTTGAAGCTTCTTCTCCTTCTTCTACAATACTTCTTCGTCATCGTGTGGTCCAAGCGACAAAGTGATCGATCGCAGATCAGACTCCTATAACAATTTTTCCCCAGAATTATTTTTTGTACTTAACATCCTCGTATAGGATTAATTGTACTTCTTTTTTTTCTTGTTTGTAAACAAAGAAAGGGTTTCGTATAAACCTAGTTTTAATTTCTTTTGTTTATCATCAAACACGAGATAGCGACTCTGTTGGGAACTACTTTCTCATCTTACGAGAAAGCCATTGCTCAATACGATTCTGTATCCGTTGGATCAACGAAGAAGACTTTGGTCATCCAATTCGACCAATCTGCTTATGAAGACATGCTTCGTGCAGGGGGTAGCTCTTATTCTCTCTCTGTCCAGGACAACAAGAAGCTGCATAAAATATGGATGTCCCGGACATCCTCTGCCCTTCCTGTAGGCTCTCTCTCTCTCCGACCAACAAGGTTGTGACATCACAACCTGTACGCCTTGTGTGTAAAAATCTGTCTTCCATCTGTGACGTAGTATACAAAGCTTCTAACAATGCCTCAGTGCCAACCCAGAAGTCTAGAATGCGTCCTGTGCATAAAAACCTGTCTTCCATCTGTGACGTGGCAGACAAAGCTTCTGGTAATGTCCCAGTACCAATCCAGAAGTCTAGAACACGCCTTGCGCGTAAAACTAATTCTTCCGTCTGTGACATGGTAGACAAAATTTTTGATAATGCCTCAGTGCCAATTCAAAATTTTAAATGCGCCCTGCGCGTAAAAATATATCTCCCATCTATAAGGAGGTAGATTGACCCTTGGATCACATCAAGGAAAAATGAGTGGCGAATCTCCCGACCTCTAGGCTTGTACGCCACCAAGAGAAGAAGTTGCCCACTCTTTAGATTATGCGTGACGCTAGAGGCCGTTTGAGGACTTCCTCTGTTTTACGTGAACCTGTGTAAAACTCCAGATTACGCCAGGATAAGCCAGTCCGCGTAAAGAAGACCCGCTTTACGGGAAAATATGCTCCTCATATGGATGATGGATCGTATGCTACTCACATGGCTGAACTGCTGTATTCTTATGGCAGGGAGAGAGTTATGGTTTCTAATCTCCACAGGCCTACTGATGTAAAAAGGCAGAATAAACCTTCTTCTTCTTCTTGTAATATCCCTAATTTGCGTGATTTCTTGATCCAGAAAGGCAAAGACAGGGGTCAAAATAAAGATTTAGTGACCCTAACTACCAAGCGTGGGAAGGTCATATGGGAAGTAGCGTCAACATCTAATGTCGTCATGACATATGGGCCATATGAAGAACCTGTCTTTATTGTTCCACCTACTCACGACGGTCAACATCAAATAATCTTCGGTCGAATGTGGAATAGATCGATTGTACAAGAAGGATCTCACGAGTCTGATGGTAGGAAAATGCAAATCCACAGATATAGCCCACATGCTTTGAAGATTAATCCAAACATGGGTTATAATTTGAAGTTGAAACAAGGCCTCAATTATGGAAAAGTTAGACGAATACCGTTGTATAGTGATCCTTACTGTCAACGAACTCGTTTCGGGTTAGGATATACCGCATCTCTTACAAACTCCAAACTTCCAGAGTCTGATCCAGTAATACCAGAGGCTGGTCCCTCTAAATCAACTTCTATGGACAAAAGAGAACCAGACAACGACATGTCTGGGGGTAGTCTTCCTCGACAAAATAGGGCAGCATCCAAAGCTGGGGGTAGAATTCCCTCTGTGTCTGAAGATGATGCAACTATGACCATTCCCTCTGAGGACCGTACAACTCAGGTATCGGAAGTCCGAAAGCCAAAGAGGACTTTCTCCTTCAATGAGGATGACATCATAGAAATCTTTCATATAATGATGAGGGAAAACAAACTTCGGCTACCCAACATCAGATACCCTGAAAGGGCTGGCAGGGTCGATGACCCAGAATATTGTCTCTTTCATCGGTACATTCATCACCCCACAAAGGCGTGCTATATACTAAAAAGGAGAATCCAGGAGTTGATCGACGCCAAAGACATCACTTTGTATCTATAAACAAGATGACGGTCACTGCAAATTAATCTCACTCCAAACGTGTCAATTTGTCCCTCAAGAGGTACCGGATAATGAGTCCCTAAAATCTCTCCAGAGGAACAACCTTCAGGTCTATCCCCACTCGGTAAATCACTCTCCAGTAAATTTTTTGGACATGGGTTCACGTTTATCTTACCTCTAAACTGTTGTCCAAACTATTTCCCCCCAGCCGAGTTTTCTATGTCCAAGTGACCTCTGAGCAAACCTCCCAGGTTGTTGTTATCGATCAATTCATGTCCATACTACCTCTGAACTACGTCTCTCCACTTTCTCTGGTAGGGTAAATCTATCACCACAAAAATGGTCACTTTCATATCACCTCTGTCCTATTTTTTTTTCCCCACAAAGTCATATCTTACCACGTCCATATTACCTCTGAGTAAGATATTTTCAGAACAGACCATGTCCATATTACCTTTGAGTAAAGTTCTTCTCTTTAACTTTCTACTATCATGTTCACATAACCCCTAGTAGTGCTAGTCATTTTAGCTTATTACCTGTACTTAAGGTACGCCATAGGTAATAAGTCCACAACCCAGATGAACAAATTGACTCTTGATTTTTTATCCCCAGCAAGTGCCTATGTGCGACATTTTCTCCTTCGCTACAAATTCTTGTAAAAAGCCACCATCCCTTGGGCTTGCCTTGCCCCAACATCTAAATAAAGGGCGAGCGCCGAAAAGGAACCAGTCTAGCCTTTTCGGTCCAAGAGTCTCGGATACGTAATGGATGATGGATCCTCAAAATTTTTCCAGTGAAGCAATCCTTAGGTCTACTCGCACACTTCTGCAGTGACTAATCACAACCAATCTCATTAGATGCTAGCCATGTTCATACTACCTTTGAGCTATCATCCCATCAATCTGCCCAGCGGAATGATCCTTTGATCTATTCTCATGTTCGGATAGACTAGACTCAACGAATCACTCCTCAATGAGTTTTTTTTCGGACATTGGTTCATGTCCATATTACCTCTGAACGATTGTCATAATATATTTATCAGGCTGAGTTTGTCATATCCATATTACCTCTGAGCAAACCTTCCTAGTTTTGGCTATCGATTATCATGTCCATATTATCTCTGATATCGGTTGTCATCTCAACTTAGCACCCATACTTAACTTTAAGTACGCCAGTGGTGTTAAGTCCATAAAAACTGCCACGTCCATATTACCTCTGGCAGGGCTTATCTTAAACTTATTACTTGCACTTTCGTGCACAAGAAGTAATAGGTCCACCAAAAACCCCCAGTGGGGTGCCCGTAATGGAAACGAATAGTTCACGTCCATATTACCTCTGAACTATTTTTATATTCCCCAACAGAATTTTTTTTTAGTCCATGTTCAGCCCCATAGAGACATATTTTACAAGCATCCATCTGGATTTGTCCCAAACCTATTACTTGCACTAACGTGCGCAAAAATTTGTGGGTCCACAAAAATTCCCCAGCAGGATGTCTTTATTAGCCTCAAAACCTATCACGTCCAAATCTTTGATTGGGCTTGTTTTGAACTTATTATTTGCACTCAACGTGCGCAACAAATAATAGGTCCACCAAAGATCCCTCCAGTGGGATGTCCTCAACAAATACGGTATTGTACTACGTCCATATTACCTCTGGTACGATATCTGAAGCTCATACAAACAATCATAAAGAACGGGAGGGCCCTTATATGATTGAAACAACATTCTCAAATGGCACTTACAGATGAGCCAAGCCTAATAGAGATTCGATAATGGCTCCTATCAACAACAAATTCCTGAAGAAGTACTATACTTGATCTCCTTTGCTTAACGGAGTATGATGAAGATCTTATTCTGACAATATTACGTACCAAGGTTAGTTGGATCATACTCTATTAGGTTCATATAACCTCTGAATAGATATATTTAACTAGTTTGAAACCTATCATGTTCATATTACCTCTGATAGTGTTTTGTATCAAACTTAGTTGGATCATATTCTATCGGGTTTATCTTACCTCTGAATATATTTATATTCAGCCAAATCTTACCGAAAGTATATCACGTCCATATTACCTCTGATATCACTTTTACCCTAGCCTATCATTTATATTCTAAAATGATGGGTCCACAAAATCAGAAGAAGTATCTTTATTATCTCTGGGAATAGCAAATTACAAAAGGAGCAAAAAAGTACATCATTGGGGAGGAGCAGTTAAATCGCAGATCTATCGCGCCAAAGCAACCATCCTCTCATTCCTGGAGTTCAAAATGTTAGCACGTGCCCGTTCCAGCCTTGCTTCGTCATTGTTTAAGTGAGATAGTTAGGACAGAGAATCAACAAAACTTGCATGGATGATACCCACATGTGTTAAGTTCTGTTTAGCTGTATCCACTTGGCCCTTCAGCACATCAAGAACTGCCGATGTCTTGAGAAGCCTCTCCCTTGCTTGAGCGAGTTCAGCTTCCAATTCTCGAACCCTCACTTTATTTCCCTCATATTCGGCCTGGCACTTAGCTAGCTGAGGAATGACCTCCACCAAGACAGCTTGCTCTTTATCTATCTCTTGCTACTGTTCCTGGATGGATTTGTTTAGAGATTCCATCTGCTGAGCAAGTTTCGCAGTTAAGGAGTCATACTCAGCTTGAACCAGATCATCGATACTGCCTCGGGATAGTTGCAAATATTTGTTAATGGGTTATTCTAAACCATTAATTATTTGCTCTAGCGCATCAACTCTTTCAGTGTTATTAAAATTTTTAATCGGCGCTATCGTAAGCCGGAAGGACGTCTGTAGAGCATCAAAGCCTAGGTTCTTCTCCAACACCATTGATATCAATTCTTTGAAAGTGCGGTAGAATATGCTAGTATATTGTTCAACTAGCATAGCAAAGATCGGATGTACGCTGGGAGTGGCTGCAATACCGGTAAATCTCCTTTCTGGGATGACCGCAGAGGATGTTGCCACAGCCGTTGCTTCAACGAATGATGCAAAAAAAGAAAGGACACCAGCAATGGTTGAAGTTGGTGGCATACTCAACAAAGGAGGCACAATCGAGATAATGGGCTCATCCTCCTCTGATGTTATTTGAACTGCTACTGGCGGGATGACATCCGAGAATATTGCGGATAAAAGATCGACAGCTTCAAAGCATGCCTCTTCGACGTCGACTACCGCCGTTTCATCAGCTGGATCTACAACAAAGTCAGAGGTTGTATCAACTCCGCCCTCCCCAGAGATGTCTTCGCCTAAAAAAAAGACTAGAGAAAGTTAATATCAATTTGATGTTAATTTTCCTGAAAGAAGCGTAAAGACAATATTTACCCATGGCCGATGGTATATATGTTGCATCTGCAGCCTGTATAGCTAAATTATTTCTTAATAATGCTAAACAAGTTGTCATACCTGAAGAAAAGGGTGCACCCACTGACGTTTGAGGATAGTCATCCCAGTCATCACCCAGATCCACTCGAGGTTCATCGTGTGAAATCGCTCTGGAAATACTTACAGACGAAGGAGGGGTTATTCCCATTATTTGTCTGGATAAAGGTATATTGATTCTTAATATGCTTGGTCTCGAAGGCGATCTTAAAGCACTACCAGTAGCGGTAGTAACGGCAGCGATTGCGAGCGAAGAATCTCCAGCACTGTCAGCCAGAACTTTGGAGGTTCCCTCTCTAAAAGGCGAAGGACCTCTGATCAAAGAATCATCCCCAATAGGGAAAACAACAGGCTCACTCCTAGAGGCCCCCTTGGTGGAAGCCCTTTTCGGACCTCTGACAGTCTTCTTCTTACGGGGAAAAGGCTCTTTCAGAGTGGAAGCCTTTCGCTTATTAGAGATAACGAGAGGCTCTGCTGGCGGAGCTATTACGCCTCTCGGTATTATCAACAAGAACTCGTCTGCACCGGTAGTGTCTTCACCTTCATCAGAGGAGACGAATGGGATCTCCTCTCTTCTAGTGGACTTATGGGAGGGCATCCTGAAACTTCCATACACATCAAAATCACGATGGAAGGTATTGATGGACGCATAAAATTGCACATACGAGTGAAGAATGTGCAACTCCATGGAGAGAGAAGTCGCGGGCACAGCAAAGATTGTACCGGTACAACCCGTAATAAAATACTGCCATCCTCTGGCTCCATCAATAAGTCCACATTTGGACTTGAATCTGGTGATATGATTCCCCATGTGCAACTGGTCGTACGTAAATTGCCTAGCGAACCAGCTAGGCAGATAAGGCTCCAAGTAGCAGTGGTCCTCATTTCTGTACAGCAAGTAGGAAGGTCTAATGTAGACCAACTAGTAAAAGGCTTCAGGAGAAAGAATAGTCTTCCCATGGCCCGCATCCTAAACTTTAGTCCCTTGATGATTGATATATACAGGGGGACGGTACAGAAGAGCTTCCAACCATGGGCAAAATTTAAGGCTCGCCGACAATCTATGACGCTCGTCACATTCCAAAGAGAATTTTTGTAATTCAATAAGAAGTTATTTCCCGAATCGCTGGCAGGGCCGGGAGACATCACTCTGGTGTTGTTAAGGATTAACAATCCCATCAGATATAGAAATGGTAATTTCACTCTGGGATATCCTTCACGTTGTGTATCATCTACAAGCAGCCCATCAGTAATAGCCCTCAGGCCAGCTTGTATCCTACATACCATGGCAGAAAGCAGGCCCAATCTGGCTCTAAACACCAAATGCACTACAGGCCATATGGTGTTACAATGAATGTGATCCGCAGACACGATGCCAGGCACTATCCATCAACGTAGCTAGACAGAGAGGAAGCAAGCCAGTTGAGCTTTCCTTGACACAGGCTTGCGACAATGCCTCATATAACTGAAGGTTTTAGTGCCTGCAGGATAACCCCCTATCTCCTCATCGAGAATATAATCTGAAGCCCCTGCATCTTTAATGAGGTCATCGACCGTGTTGGCACTAAGCATGCTCAGGAGGTTCAAGGGCTTATCTCGGCTATATACAACCTTGTCCAGTTTAGCATTTCTGGCCTGATGGAAGAAGAGGTAGGATGCCCATTTGTTGATATGAGCCAAATCAGAGGGCTCTTTCTAGAAGGTAGTGCAGGCAAGATAGTGGCTCATCAGCTCCTGGTATACCGCCACTGCCCGAGGGTTTGTATCCCTTAGCTCCCTATTTATGGGAACGTACTCTTCATAAGGAGTGTCCCCCATTGGCAGCTTTGAAATCTCCGCCATCTCATGAAGGGCTAAGCCCAACTCACCTAGCGGAGTGGCGAAAGTCCCAGTAAGCGAGTTGTATTGCTCCATCAAATCTAAGAACAAGTTGGGGTCGACAAGCAGCCCAACACTAGTGGCACTCACAGCCGCAAACAAACCAATGCTCTCCAGCTCCATCTGGAAGTGCTTCCGGGCCCAGGCAGTTAAACTGGCCCATCGAAGATTCCCGGGGCTAAGCCATCCACTGGTCCGAGGGTTAACCTTAGGGTACACTCCTTCCTGCCCCATAAAGTCATTACAGAAAGTCAATATTTAAACCAGCTGGATCAGTGAAGTATCTTTACTCGGGACGCTGCCCGACAGTATTCCTCTGAAAGGCATAACAGGGCCTAGAGGACTGCTCACAAAGACTCCTCGGTTCACTCCTTTCTTGTATGAGATCTTCCCTGGCCGCCCATGAAGATCTGGAGTCCGAGTCTACACCATCTTCCTGGGATATATGGCATGGAAGAATGCCGAGATAGGATAATCTTTGGGCATCCTTGGCAGATACATGATCGTGCCCTCAGTAGTAAATACCTAATTTTCCTTCTTGGGCTTTGTCTGGGATTGTTTATCGATAATATCCCCGAATAAGAAACCTATTTTCTTATATTCAGTCCCATCTATGTATGTGAGGGGCTCCCCACTAATCATACTCAGCAGCATTCGTTCTCCATGGGACGAGATCAGAGTTCCCCTTTCTTGAGGATACTCGGTTCTAGAGATGGGGAATGTTACATGGGATAAGTCCTCCAGATAGTTAGAATTCAGTATCCCAACAGCAGAGCCTATCACTTCAGCCAAAGGAGGGATCTGCAAGTCCACTACAAAATACAAGAAAATAAGTCAGTTTATACACTCTTGCAGTATATGCCAAAGACTAACAGTCTGAGCTTTTACGCCAGACTGCAAAAACTTGAGTCTTACGCTGGAACCTATTTCCAGTACGTAAAACTCAAGGTTGGCAGTATATGCCAAAATCTAACAGTCTGAGCTTTTTATGCCAGACTGCCAGAATTTGAGTTTTTATGCCAAAATTTACATCCAGCGCGTAAAACTCAAAGTTTGTAGTATACGCCAAATTTTGACAGTCTGAGTTTTTACGCCAAACTGCGAAAATATAGAGTTTTTACGCTGACACATTATAAATATGGGCATATTGTTTCCCATACACGTACAACGTGTGCGAAAGGTTTTCTATTCCTCTTGAAGTCTTTATCTGTGATCCCCGGAGCACAGCTCGATGGAGGAGTACTTCGTTCAGATCGGGGCTCGCTCAGCCTAATGGGGGTTGCTCGTACTTGAGCAGAGGAGCGAGATGAGGAAGTAATTTTCTTTCCCTTAGCAGTAGAAGCCTGTTTTGGTGCCATGGCAAAGCTCAATGATCTCAGAAAAGAGACAAAGACGAAGAGTTCTCAATGAGACGAAGGGTTCCACAAAGACAGATGGAGGGTTTTTCTCTCTCAAGACCTTGGGCTATTTTTAGAGTTCAGATAACTCTTCGAATCCCTAACCAAATCTGACTTTTAATATTCGGTCATGATTGGGGACCATATTAGCCTATCATTTGAAAAAGAAGACGGACAGTCATGCTGCTTAACGGATCCAGATTTTACGCTCATAAGCTTTTACGCTCAGAGGCTACAAATCTACGGTTTTACGCTAAGAGGCTACAAATCTATGATTTTACGCTCAAAAGCTTTTACGCTTAGAGGCTACAAATCTACGGTATTACGCTCAGAGGCTACAAACTAATAATTTTACGCTCAGAAACTTTTACGCTTGGAAGCTACAGATCTATGATTTTATGCTCAAAACCTATAGAAGGCCAATTATAAGGGTTTACCCAAAAAATGCTTCTTTTTGGCTACAAAACATTCTAAGTGCATGAAACACACAGATGTCAACATTGAAGATGACTCTTCTTCTTAGGCCATTGGAAGTTCATTCGAAGTTTAGCCAGAATCTTTTACATCTTAGTTCAAGTATGGCCTGTTTGGCGGATATTTCTCGTCCTATTTCGAGAGATTTTCGGGGAAACCATTCTTCAAGATGATGGTCTGAACAGAAATTCTTCATATCAGAGAAGTGACAGTTCAGAATTTTATGCAACTCCTCGTCCAAAAATAGTATGACAGTTGGATCTTCAAGACAACTTAATGCTAAAAAGTTTTTTATGCATCTACCGTTACGCATAAAAGTCAGGACATGACCGGATAAGCGTTTATCAGAGTCAGCATAAAATTACTCAGATGTGTTGAAGCTGCACATTATCAGACTTTCTTACAGCAAATATGGCAAATCAGCAATGCGTAAAAGAAGACAAGTCTATTAATCATGATTACATATGATGGAAATCCAGTTTACAAAGGATTTTTCATTTTCATGATTACATATGATGTAAATCCTTTTTTTACAAAGGATTTCTTATTCAAGATCACGTTGGAAATCTGTTATGTTAGGTTCTCCTTTGATGGAGATCTTTTTCTTCTTCTATGGCACTTCATTGACTTTTGCGGTCGATGAACAAGAAAATGATTAATGGCAGGAGGATAAAAAACTGGGCCTATTTTATTTAAGCCACCCTCCATACGCCATGACAGCCATGCCCTAGAATTGTATTAGGGATTCAGACCCAACACAATACTGGAAGACAGGGCCAAACAGCCAACCTACGTCCAACTTCATAATGGGAGAAAATATAGCTAGCAAGCTGTGTGGTCCGATGAGACCCTTCCTCACTGCTGGATGAATCGCCATATAAAATTGCTGATTATCCCGAGAAAAGGAAGCTATGATATCCTTCCATGATCCATCGTTGTAGAGGATATTTGCTCGAAGATACCTCCTTTTATGGCTCCTTACATGCTGGAAGAACATAATCTTCTTCTCCCTCAGGTCAGCCCGATGAATCTCGGCAACCATCTTTTTGGTGAAGGAAGTATGGAAAAATAGGTTCACTCGCTTGCCTTTATATAGGCAGAAGAGAACATACCCAATCTCAACAACTTCTTAAATATCTCTGAAAAATCAGCCTGGCAGAACGAGTCAAATTTGACCGTTTCATGCTTCATTCAAAGTATTTCAAATTACGAGAAATTTAAAAACTTTGAAGGGGGTCATGTAGAAGCATAAAAAATATACTGGGGAATTATACGCATAAAATCCCCAATATGCATGAAGCCCGCATAAAACAGAGCTCCAGCGCTGTGTGGCATAAAATATGACTTCAGAGCCATTGGCGTACAACAGAGCTTCAACGCTATCCAGCGTAAAACAGAGCTCCAAAATAACCCGCGTAAGACAGCACTTCCAGGCTGTCTTGGCATAAAAAGGTTGCTACACCTCCCTCTGGCATAAAATATATATGCTTTTAATGCGGCATAAAGTTGTACGAGGAACTCTTCGTATTTCTCGAATGAACCTGTCAGACAAAATAGTGAACCTGATTCTTGACAAAGAGTACTGTACGATGATCCAGAGGACGGCTGTAATGATGATTCTACATAAAGACCCAGACTGTCGTTTAGTAAGATATTCTTGATACAAGTCATTTTTACGCATTCAAGGAATACGCTGCCTATTCTATACTGGCAGAGATAAGTTTTTACGCTCAAGATGAGACGAAATCAGATGCCACATCAAAAACTATTCTTCGTACAGAACTCGATGCATATCTCTGCAGTTAATGCGCGAGATGGGGCAGATCTCTGTATTTAATGCACGAGATTTGGTTCTATTTTTAATGACCGAGAGAGCTAAAACTAGGGCTAATACGCTCACATCACTATCCCTGCATTTTTTGCCAACCAGGCTATTTTCAACTATTGGAGTACGCCGTATGCTATCTCCAAAAAATATGCCAACCAGGCTATTTTCAGATATAGGAGTACGCCGTATGCTATCTTCTCGAAATATGCCAACTCAGGCTATATTTGCAAAGGTACATGACAAGCCTATTTGGCCCAAAATACGCTCAAGACCTCAGTTAAGGAAGGATAATTGGCTATCTTTATGCTGGTTACCTATTATGCAGCTATTTGGCTTTTACGCCAACAAGACAGGTATTTGGCTTTTACGCCAACAAGACAGCTATTTGGCTTTTACGCCAATAAGACAACTATTTGGCTTTTATGCCAACATGAAAGCTATTTGGCTTTTATGCCAATAAGACAGCTACTTGACTTTTACGCCAACAGGACAGCTATTTGGCTTTTACACCAACAGGACAACTATTTGGCATTTACGCCAACAAGATAACTATTTGGCTTTTACGCCAATGAGATAGTTATTTGACTTTTATGTCAACCATCTCTACGCGAGGGACAGTTACCTATGTGGCTTGCATGCCGTGATCTACGATGAGCGATTATACGTATTACCTCATAATGGGACACGCGTCATACGCGAATTCTGGAGATCATTCAGACGTGGGTATCAGTTATTATAACTGCCGCGTAAAAGGTGCAACTCTATCCACTGTTTAGCTTCTACGTCGACTGGTCAGTTACTGTGATCGAGCTCTATAAATAGAGACTTCTGGTCACAGGAGATAAGGGTGGAGATCAAGAGGGTGGAGATAAAAAAAAGGTCAGAATCAAGGAAGAAAGGCCAAAAAAAGAGGAACAGAGAGCACAGACAGAGAGTAGTGATTGACGACTTTGGCAACGAGAATCCAATCCCTCCTATAATATTTGAAGCTTCTTCTCCTTCTTCTGCAACACTTCTTCATCATCGTGTGGTCCAAGGGACAAAGTGATCGACCACAGATCAGACTCCTATAACAATTTTTCCCCAGAATTATTTTTTGTACTTAACATCCTCGTATAGGATTAATTGTACTTCTTTTTTTTCTTGTTTGTAAACAACGAAAGGGTTTTGCATAAACCTAGTTTCAATTTCTTTTGTTTATCATCAAACAACGACACTAGCCCTAAACATACGAGCACATGCCAAATTGATCAATAGGACCAATTGACACTCACAACAAATGTCAATCTCGGAATTCCTCCAAAATTGGCACAAAAGTACCATAACTTTCACAATAGGCCTCCTATGAACACAAAACCAAATTCTATGGGTAGACTATACATATGGGTTTTCTCATGGTTAAATATCAGATTTAGAACCTAATTTAAGAGAAAAAAATTGAATTATACCTATTGGAAGATGGATTTCCAATAAAACCTCCAAATATGATAAAATTGGCCTCCAACTTATAGATCCTTGCTCCTCTTTGTAGATCCTTACTTTCTCCTTCTAGATCCTTGCTCTACTAGTCTCCAATAGTGATTTGGGAAAGAACTGGGATAAAATTCGGTTGGGAAATGAAGTGGAATGAAAGAATTTGGTTAAGAAAAATTCTAGAACTAGTTTCCAAATGAAAGAAGGAGAAAAACATTAATTCCCCCTCTCTATATAGGCCGGCCCCTCTTTCCCCTCCCTTAAGCTACTATAAATTATTCAATATACCCCTTGGGGTCTCTCATAAAGAAATAATTAAGGAGGGAAGCTTCTAGTCTAATGGTTTAATTAATTTAATCTATCTCCTAATCAATGGGCTTTCTAGTTCGGCTCAAATCTAACAATTAATACATGTTGGTCCATGAGTCTAAACTAAACTAGCTAGGTCCACTAACACAAGTCCAAAATAAATAACTAACTTCTAACAATACTTAAATAATACAACAAATAATTATTTATCATGCACAATATTTAATTAATTATAAAATTACTAAAATATTATTTTCTAGAAAATGTGGTAGTGACAGCTGCAACCCCAGGAACTAAAACCTAAATAGCCAAGCTATCAAGGTCGGCCAATAAATGTCTGTCCCTCATCAAGTACATAACCACTGGGTACCTTCTCAAGGCATCAACGACTACATTGGCCTTCCCTGGATGGTACTACAAAGCAATATTGATGTCCTTCATCAACTCCAACCACCGTTACTGCCTTATGTTGAGCTCTTTTTGTGTAAACATATACTTCAGGCTCTTATGATATATAAAGATCTCTATTCGCTCTACATACAAGTAGTACTTCTATAGTTTAAGGCCAAAAATAACTGCTGCCAATTCTAAGTCATGGGTAGGGTAATTCTTCTCATGTGAGCATAATTGTCTGAAAGCATAGGTAATCACCTTTTCGTTCTGCTGTAATACACAATCCAAACCCTTACCCGATGTATCACTATATATAGAAAATTCTCCTGTCCTTGATGGCAATATCAATACTGGAGCTGTAGTTAACCTCTTCTTTAGCTCCTCAAAAGCAGACTGACAATCCTCAGTCCAGACGAACTCTATGCCCTTACTGGTTAATCCAGTCATTGGGTTTGCAATCCTAAAAAACCCTAAAAAAATCTCTGATAATAGCCTGTCAATCCAAGAAAACTCCTGATCTCCACCACTGAACTCGGGGTAGACCACGACTCAACAACTGAAATCTTCTTTTGGTCTACTTAGATCCCGTCTCTGTAATCATATGCTCAAAAAATTCAACCTTATCAAGGAAGAACTCACGCTTCAAAAGCTTGACATATAGCTTCTCCTTCCTGAGGGTTTCTAGAACTATCCTCAAGTATTTCTCATGCTCCTCCGGGGTCTTCGAATAAATCAATATATTATTAATAAATACTACCATAAACTGATCCAAGTACTGATGAAATACCTTATTCATCAGTTTAATAAATATCGTCGGGCCATTGGTCAACCCAAACGGCATCATCAAGAACTCAAATTGCCCATTCGAGTCCTAAAACCTATTTTTGGAATGTCTTCCTTCTTCACTTTCACCTGGTGTTACCTGACCTCAAGTCTATCTTTGAGAATACCCTATCTCCGCTCAACTGATCAAATAAATTATCAATTCATGACAACGAATATTTATTCTTGATAGTCAGGTAATTGAGTGTCCTGTAGTCGATACACATGCATACTAAACCATCATCCTTCGATACAAATAATACCAGAGCACCCTACGGTGATGAACTAGAGCGGATAAAGCCCTTGTCCTGAAACTCATCCACCTACTTCTTCAACTCTGCCAGTTCACAGTTGTTCACCCTATAGACGTGCTATGATATCGGCTCTATGCCTGGCACCAAGTCTATAGAGAACTCTATATCTCTGTTTGGAGGCAACCCCAGCAACTCCTCCGAAAATTTGTCCATATACTCTATAATCAATGGATGTGGCGGCTCCTACTCTTTTATTAAAGCTCCACAGAAGTCTCCTTCACTCTGTTCTACTGTTCCTTTGACAAACTCAAACTCTGACACTTATGGTGCATGGTGCCTACTCAACCAATCCATCCTAAGTACTATATTGTATCTCAAAAGTGGTATTATGAGTAGACACACGCTCAACTGTCGGCCTCCCAATAAAACTCTTCGATCCTTACAAACATCACTGACCAGGATAATATCACCCCGATCATGATCTTGCAAGTCCTTACCAACGGTTCAGTCTCAAAGTAATATTTTAGAGCAAAAGATACATATACAAAACTATATGAAGCACCAAAATTAAATAAAGCAAGAGCTGAAAATGAATCAAGATAGACTGAACCTGAGATAATATCACCGACTGGCTTATCCTCCTCGACGGTTAAGGCAAAAGCTCACCCCTATCGCTGGGCACTTCTCTGCTGGTGCTGGTGCTGAGTGAACTGCTGCTATTATGGTGGTAGGGGAGGTCCTCTCTACTGTTCTGCTGGTGGTCTCGTGAGTGTTCTCTGTGCCTGAGCTTTGCCCTGAGCTAGATAAGCTAGAGCTTTAGGACAAGCCCTCAACTGATGGTCTCCTAATCCGCAGAATAAGCACTGGTCTACATGCATCCCATCCGTGTCCCTGCTTCTTATAGAATGAGCAAAGAATAGCTAGCCTCTGGATATGGTGCATCTGCTGTACTGGCACTTTAGCTAGTCCATGATACTGCTGCCTCAGCTACTAGAAATGTCTATAATGTTGCTTAAAGTGAGGCCACTTCAGTGGACCCGTGTTAGTACTGGATCCTTCTATGTCCCTCGGTCTCTTATAGCTAAGCTCTAGATCATCCTCTACCCGCTGCGCCTGCCTCAGAATCTCCTTAAAAGTAGCGGTGGGGTCACCATTCTTATGTGATTTAATCTCCTTGTTCAGGCCCTTCCTGAACTTCTGGGCCCTTCCTCTGGTGGTTCTGTCCCTCCACAAAATGGCCTAGTCTGCAATACTCTATCGGTATACTCATCCACCGTTATACCTTCCTGAATGAGGTACTAAAACTGGCTTTCTAGAGATGTCAGAGCCACATTTGGAAAAAACTTTTCCTTGAAGTACTCATTAAAAGCTTCCCAAGTAAGTTCCGGTGCTGAGATCCTAGGATCCGTCCTGAACCAGGTTAGTGCAATATCAAACATCATGCTTTCTGTGACCTCTACCTGCAACCTCTCTAGAATCTATGCCAGTCGCAGGTTTTGCTCAATTTCTTCTATCCAATCTTTAGCATAAATAATCCCTTCATTTCCTTTAAAGTCCTTCGGCCCCATCCTCTTAAAATCTATGATAGTCGCCGGTCTCTGCTGCTGCAGGGTAAACTGAGATGGTGCTGTCTGTGGTTGTGCTAAGACGACTCTCTCGATTGTTACGAGTATAATCTGGTAAGAATTTTTAATGCCCTGCCTCATAACCTCTGATTGGCGCTGCTGTGCCTCCATCACTTGTTGAAAGAGCATAAACATCTATGTCTAATCGACTGCGGGTGGTGGGGGTAAAAGATCCTGTAAAACTATCAGTGTTGCTCTCTGTACCGGAGGTGGAGCAACTCAGAAAGCTATTACAAAAATGCCCACCTGGATCGGTGAAGCAGACCTATGAAATATAGCTGCTGGAACCCCGCCTTCTGGTGCTGCCTTCATAGGCGACAAAGTGAATGACCTCGCTGACATTATGCTTGAGCGCTGGAAACGCGTCTTCGGCGACATCCTGAAGATAGATTGAACAAATGATTTGATATTGAGTAAGATACGATATCATCAAAGAAGGACAAAATTATTCAAGTAACGCAAGCATTCAATAGATAGGGATAGCTAACAAATATTTAGAATTATTTTCTAGTTGTGATTGAGTATACTGTCAGCCTATATCCTATATCCTAAAATAGGCTAGTAGCAGTATTCTAGGTGAGCACTACTACAATATCGCTCTACTTGCAACTCTAGACCTGTATGGGCCACCACTAAAAATATTTCATGACCCGCACCCGGAAAAAGGGAACGAGTAGTGAGCAACGCCAAGCCTGCGCTGCAACATCAGTAGTATAATGCTGTCTGGGTCAACTCTACTATCTAAACATCTCATATAATATATATACATGGTACCTGGGAATCATCCCAACTCCAATGGAGGACCAATATGGTATATAATAATGATAACTATACTCAATCATAATACAAACTAGGAAAGATAAAGCATAAGATAGAATAATGAAAGAAAGAGTCACAATACATCCATATGCCTAAAATAATATATACATACCATAAACCTCAATAAAGTCTAATACAAGTCTAAACAGATAATCTAAGCCGCCTTAGGCTCTTGTACTAAGTCCTCCTACTCTAAATAAGTATCCTTTAATGGTATGCCGTCCTGTGGCCCGTAGTAGGTGGGACACTGGTCCACAAACTAATCATCTAAAAAATATATTCAGTCAGGATTGGAGCAAAGGATATACCTCTGAAAGCAGTTTCAAAATATAATCGAGCATATACGACAATTAATAGAAAAGAATACACGATAACTAAACATCAGAATAAATGAACTATAATGAACAGGTAATGTACTGTAATAAAGAATAGGCAATATGAATAACTACAATTTAATGGAAATAGATAAAACTAGCTAATATGCCATGGAATACAAGTTTATTATGTGACCAATTTAAGTTGAACAAGAATACAATATGGTAACTTGATTACATGTGTGATATGTAATCAATATGTACACGAATACACTTGGGCTTGATCACATAACCAACTCTTATTCCCCCATCCCCAACTAATACCAATGGATCCAATTAAGACACTTTACGAACATGAATATGAGAACATTGAATATGAAAAGTATGTGAACACGAAGTACACTAAAATTAATACCTGATACACCACTCTCCTTTCTGTTATAGCTGCTGCTGTACATGAACCCGACTAGAATATAGTTGAAATTACTGCAACTTTAAATCACTTACACCACCATAACCCCATCATCAACATCACATCAAGAATAGCAGCAGAAGATACAACTTTAACAACCAACAACACCAAGAACAATACCTACTGTTATCAACACAACAAGGTTGAATACTCCCATCAGTCCAATGCCCAATCATTACCTTGCCTGCTGGGTTAAGTTTATCACAGTGCATATTGCACTAACCCGAGCACAACACTTAAGAACACAAATACATACTTATCTATAAGAATTTACACATATACCTATGTAAATATATTCTAGTATCAATTAATCAAATATTTAGAGTGTGTACTTGTGATATTCATGAAACGTATCCAAGTAAAAGGCCAAAACCTAAATTCTCCATAATTAATCAATTCTATACATATATAACATCTATATGTAACTAATATAGCTTGCTACAAAAAAAATTGAAGAGAAATGTGCAAAATACCAAAAATTGGGCCACGTATCACACCGTATCATAAAATACCATGATACGACCTACACATATCCAATTGTGGACACGCACCTAGTCCCATAATCTTGATCTATGTAGAATAGATTTAATTGGTCTCATGACACATAATTGATGTGTCAAATTCATAATTCTTCCAATATGCACACAAAATATCATATATAACTCACAATACATAGCCAAAAGGCCTAGAAATTATTCCTATAAGTAGTCCTATGCCATGGGGTCATTCCTAATGGTTAAATGGATGATTAAGAAGCTATAATGAGAGAAAATTTAGGAATTACCAATTGGGAGATGGATTCCAATAAAAATAGAATTGGACATGATCCAGACACGATCTCTAGCTCCAAAGTTTCTTCTCCTTCTGTTCCTAGTTTCTCTAAGCTCCAAGGCTCCAAGAGTGACAAATTTTAGAGGGAATTAATTAGTGGTGAATTATGTAGAAAATCAATGGAGGGAAAATGAGAAATTGGGGATCTAGAATTAGGAAGCAAAATGTATTGCAAATGAGGAGGAGAGAGAAGGAGAGCCCCTCTTCAAGTGGCCGGCCCCTTACTCCTTCCCAAAGCTATATGCTAAGGTCCCAAATACCCCTACATGATTTCTTATAAAGAATAATTAATGATAGATATTTTTGGAAGTCTCTAACTAATTATAATTAAACTAATTCTCCTTAATTTAATTAGTGGAATGACTATTTGGGCTTGGGTCCAAGTTGGGCTCACTAATTATCATGACAAATCTAAATAGGTCCATATGTGACAAGTCTAAATATTGTCTAGTGTTTCTCTAACTAACTAATTAACACAAGTCTCTTAACAAACTAATAATAGTCACAAATAATTATAGCTCAACTTAATTAAATAATTAATACAATAATCACATTAATATTCAATATTTATTACTAAAAATAAATACCCATACCAAATTACTAAACTACCCCTAGCTGGAAAAGTGACGGTTACAGGGTCGAGCAGTGGCATTTGTGCTGCAAGGATTGGTAGTATACTACACCAATAGGATACCAACAACAACAACAACAACATTAGTAACAGGTATAGGGGTGCTCGAGTCTTGAGATGGCAGGTTAACTAAGAGTAGCAGTAGCAGGTTGGAGAGTAGGACCTATGCACATTTATGCACAGGTAAGTGTTGCTAAATGCAATACTGAGGTCTGAGATTAGTGGGTATGTGTCCATGGTTAGATGTGTTAAGGTATAGTATTTAGGATACATTTATGAAATGTCTGATACAACTCAGTATCATATATGAGTAGATAGGAGAAGAGATAGGTAATATGATACTAATACTAGTTAAGAGGGATTAATACCTATAGTTTAAGTTAGTTAGTATATAGTGCTAAGTATAGATAGGTATCCATAATACCAAGTTATAACTAGATATTGTAAGTATTAGTTAAGGTATTACTAGTACATAAGATAATGACCTAATATAGCTAATACCTTGAGGTAATGACCCTAGTACAATCCAGTATCTACTAGTATGGACTAGTAATCACCCTGGAAGCTAGGTTTGGGCTTAGAAACCTAGATGACACCTAGTATAGACCTAGAAAGCATGTATTAATGCATTTGAGCTCATTTCTTATTCATTACACTAGTTGACATGATATTCATATTTAGGTATATGTGACACCAGGTCGGATATCGAGATATACTGTTTGCTCAAGACCACATGAGAGTATATTCTCTGATAGTTTCCTTATTTGATAGCGTCTATATTTTATGTATTTAGTATTGAGATATTTGATTCCTGACATAATATTTTCATGGATTGGTATATGTGAATCTTGGTCATGAGATATTATTGTCGTTATTACTCAGTGATCGTCATATCGTGGTTCATGATTACTCTATATTTACCATAATATCTTAGTAATTATATAGACCGTGATCATAGTATATGATATTATAGACAGTACAGTGTGATATACGTGTTATAACGTATCGTGATTTGGATCTGTGTACTATTCGGAGGTTGGAAAAATATTAGTGGATATGTGATCATACCTTATTGCTCGTGATTTAGTGTAGCCCGTGATAGTTAGTAGATCATACAACTGATGCGTGATCACGCTAGCTCACCTTTTATATGTAGCCCGTGTTTGGCCCATACCCATCACATTATCTTACTAGTATTTCAAGGCACATTTATTATATTTTTTTATTCCAATTTATTATATTATTATTTATTACCATATTGTTCTCAGTTTTTTGCCATTATTTACCATGATGCTTCTTCTTATGATATATGCTAGTTCAGTTACTTCCATCATTTATTTTTATTGCTATTGATGTTTCATAGTTTCTATCAATTATTAAAACTGCTATTTGGGTTATACTTTGCTCCAATCATGACTGAATATATTTTTCAGATGATTCATTAGAGAACTAGTGTCCTACGCACTATAAGCCACAAGATGGCAAGCCGATTGAGTTATCATTTGTAGATCCTATTGAGTTAGTAACAGCAGTCGATGCAACTTATCTAGTTCATTCATGATATTGTATATATCAGTTAGACTTTGGCATTATATTATTATTTGATGTCTTGTATTAAGATTAGACTTGGACTTGTGATGTATTATGAATTTATTTCTTTTATTCTATTCAATATCGTGCCATATCTTCCTTTAGTTTATTATTGTAATTGAGTATTATTTACCATTATCATATTATCCTTCATTTAGGAGTTGAGATATCTTAACAGGTACATTATGTATATTGTGTGAGATATTTAGATAGTATTGTTGACTTAGACAACGTTCTACCATCGATTCTGCGGTGTAAGCTGGACGTACCCACGTACTCGTGCCCTCACTTTGGGTGCGGGTCATGACACATTTTTTTGGTAGCCTATATAGGTCACAGTTGTAGTATTCAGACTTAGAGTATTACTACAAGCCTGTTATAGGATATATGACTAGGGATATAGGATGAGAGGGTACTCAATCACTACTAGGAATATTCTAATCTATTGAATTTGCTATCTTTATCATTCAGAATAATTGCTTTTATTAAAAATATTACTGTCTTTCCTTAGATGTTATCATACCTTGTATAATATTTATTGTTTTATTTTGAATCTACCTTCAGGATACCAATGAAGACCAGATCGTAGCGCTCTTGAGAAGTTTTGACGAGGTCCGTTACTTCGTTACCTTAGAGAGAGGCAACAGTGACTGTTTTATCTTCTTTCGTCCAGAGGATTGCTTCACCAGTCCAGGTGGTCATTTCAGCAACAAATTTTGGGGGTGCTCCACCACAAATTTTGGGGGTGCTTCACCAGTCACGGAGGACCTTTCACTCCACCACCCATGCCAACAGATGGAACACAGATGTTTGCTATATTCTAGGAGATGATGGTAGCACAGCAGAGGCAAACGAATGTTCTACATCAGGGCATCGAGTGTTCTCACCAGTTAGCACTTACTATTGTGGTGAAGGTAGCACTTGTTCAGCCATAGACTATACCGCTTCATCCTATACCATGCTAGCCGAGGTCGGGTATCATCATTGACTTTAAGGGGATGGGGCCCAAGGACTTTCGGGGCATCGAAGGGATCTTGTACGCTAATGATTGGATCAAGGATGTAGAGAGGGCCCTGAGGCTAGATCAGATTTTGGAGGGCCTATAGGTGCAGGCAGCGGGCATCCAGATGTTCGATATTGTTATGACATGGTTTGATATAGACCCAAGGATCACGACTCCGGGACTGACTTAGGAAGCTTTCAAAGGGCTTTTTAAGGAGAAGTTCTTTCTGGATGTGGTTCTGAGTGCTCTGGAGAACTAGTGCCTAGACCTCATCCAGGGGAGCATAACGGTGGATGAGTATGTTACGGAGTTCTGCAGACTAGATAGATTTATAAAGGGACAAAATCCTCTATAGAAGGCCTAAAAGTTTTGAAAGGGTTTGATCAGGGAGATCAAATCTCTCACTAGAGTACACCAGTCAGTGACCTTCGAGGATATCCTAATGGACGTACAGAGGGTAGAGGATGAGTTGGAGCTTAAATCCAAGAGGATATAAAACACGTCAGGAGAAGCTAGCAATAGTACAGGTCCACTAAAATGAACCCACTTTCAGCAGCAGAGGACCTTCCAGCAGCAGAGATAACAGTTTTATGCACCATTTTATGCAAAAAAGCAGCAGGCATACCAGGCCCTGAGACTAGCACACCAGGCCTCGCAGTCTACTCATTATGGGAAGATTGGACATACACGGGAGGTCTACAGGAAGAGGCTTGGAGTGTGCCTCTATTGCGGAGAGCCAGGCCACCAGCTGAGGGAGTGTATAGTGGCTCCAGTTCGAGTAGGCCAAGGAGCAACACTAGCACAGAGCGCACCAGCGAGGCCACATACGAGACATCAGATGGGACCTACTTTACAGACTCTACAATAGAATTTTGTGCAGCACCAACAACAACAAAGAGGTGCATCATGAGGCAAGCTTTTTCTATGACAGTTGGGGAGGAGGAGCCAGCCGAAGATGTGATATCAGGTTCAGTTTTTCTTGATTCTATTCTAGTTTATACTTTATTTAATTCTGGTGTTTCCCATTCTTTTGTATCTGTATCTTTTGCTCTTAAGCATTGATTAGAGTATAAAATTTTGGCTTGGACTTGCAAGATCACGACTGGGGATGGCATTATCCAAGTCAGTAATGGTTGCAAGGATCAGAGAGTTATACTCGAAGGTTAAAAGTTGAGCACGTATTTACTCGCAATGTCACTTTCGAGCTACGATATTGTACTCAGGATGGATTAGTTGAGTAGAACCAAGCTAGTATAGATTATCGTAGAGGCAGAGTTTTGTTTCGACTACCAGGAGGGTCAGAGTTTGAGATTTTTAGAGGAAAAGTGGAGCAAGGATGCCATATATGGAGCCATGGTGGACGAGAAGGAGTTGTCACATCCGTTGATAGCAGAGTTTATAGATATTTTTTTGGAGGAGTTGCTGGGTTTGTTGCCAGATAGAGATATTGAGTTCTTTATAGACTTGGTGCCATATGCAGAGCTGATATCTCAGCACATTAATAGAGTTAACAATAGTGAACTGGTAGAGTTGAAGAAGCAGGTGGATGATTTGTAGGGCAAAGGCTTAATTCGATCTAGTTCATCACTATGGGTTGCTCCGGTATTATTTGTTCTAAAGAAGGATGGGTCAGTACGTATGTGTATCGACTACATGGATCTAAATAACCTCACTATCAAAAATAAATATCTCTATCGAGGATTGATGATCTCTTTGATCAGTTGAGCGAAGAGAAAATATTTTTGAAGATCGACTTGAGGTCGAGTTACTACCAGGTAAAACTGAAGAAGGAGGATATTCCGAAGATAACTTTTTGGACTTGGTATGGCCAGTTTACGTTCATGGGGATGCTATTTGGATTAACCAATATTCGAAGGTATTCATGAATATGATGAACAAGGTATTCTACAAGTATCTTGATAAGTTTGTGGTGGTATTTATTGATGATATTCTGGTATATTTGAAGAACCCGGAGGAGCATAAGGAGCACCTGAGGATAGTTCTAGAGACTCTCAGGAAGAAAAAGCTTTATGGCAAGCTTTCGAAGTCTGAGTTCTTCCTTGACAAGGTTGAATTCTTTAGGCATGTGATTACAGGTGACGGAATCTCAGTGGACCCGAAGAAGATTTTAGTAGTGGAGTCATGGGCTACTCCGAGTTTAGTGGCAGAGATCAGGAGCTTTCTGGGGCTAGCAGGTTATTACGACAGGTTTTTACAAGACTTCTCCAGGATTACAGAGCCGATGACTAGGCTGACCAGAAAGTAGGTAGAGTTTGTCTGGACAGAGGAGAGTCTGGCCACTTTTAAGGAGCTAAAGAAGAGGTTGACGACAACTCCATTATTGACGTTGCCATCTTGATTAGGTGGATTCACTATTTATAGTAATGCTTCAGGAAAGAGTTTTTGTTGTATCTTACAGCAAAATGGAAAGGTGATTGCCTATACTTCCAAGCAATTATGTCCTAATAAGAAGAATTATCTTACCCACGATTTGCTGTTAGCAGGAGTCATCTTTGCTCTAAAGTTATAGAAAAACTATTTGTATGGAGAGCATATGGAGATCTTTACTGACCATAAGATCTTAAAGTACATTTTTACACAGAAAGAGATAAACATGAGACAATGTCGGTAGTTGGAGTTGATGAAGGACTTCAACATATCTTTGTTGTACCATCCATGGAAGGCCAATATAGTCGCTGATGCCTTGAGCTGATATCCAGTGGCTATGTGCTTGACTACAGACATACATTTATTGGCCGAGCTTGAGAGTTTGGGTATTGAGGTGCTAGTACCAGGTATTGATATGCACATATGGGGATTGCAGATACAGTCTGAGCTGATGGATAGGATTTGAGCTACGTAGTATGACGATGAGCCTCTGAGGATCATTTGAGCACAGGTTCGGATAAGATTATTCGAGGACTTCACTATTTTGAGGATGGATCACTACAGTATAGTACCAGCTTGTGTGTGCTAAGTGGGACATTGCATAAGGAGGTTCTTCAGAAGGCGCATCGATCGCAGTACTCTATACATCCAGGTGACAACAAGATGTATAAATATTTGAGGGAGCATGTATGGTAGTATGGTATGAAGAGAGAGGTGGAACGCTTCGTATCCAGATATTTAGTGTGCCAGCAGGTAAAGGCAGAGAGGTAGAGGCCAGGTGGTTTACTTCAGTCTTTACCCATTCCAGAGTGAAAGTAGGAGCATGTTACTATGGATTTTATTTTATGACTTCCGCATTCTTCAGGAGGTAAAGACGCAATTTGGATCATCGTATATGGTTGACCAAGCCGGCTTACTTCTTGCAATTTAAAGTAGGTACATCTATGAGAAGCTAGCGAAGATGTATATGCGACAAATTATCAGATTGCATGAAGTTCCTGTGAGCATCGTCTCTGATTGGGATAGTCACTTTATATCCCACTTATGGAGGAGTTTGTAGGCTAGCTTAGGCATTCGGCTCAAGTTCAGTATCGCATATCGCCCTATGACAGACGGGCAGTCCGAGAGGACTATTCAGACTCTCGAGGATATGCTTCACACTTATGTTTTAGATTTCAGAGACTCTTAGGAGGATCATCTTCACCTGGTAGAGTTTGTTTACAATAACAGCTACCAGGCCAGTATCGAGATATCACCATTCGAGACTTTATATGGACGGAGATGTTGTACTCCTCTATCTTAGGATGATATTGGTGAGAGAGTCTTGTTGGGACCAGAGTTAATTTTGGATGCAGCTGAGAATGTGAAGCTCATCAAGGATAGACTTTGGGTGAACCATGACATACATCAACATTGGGCCGATAGCCACTGCAGACCTTTGGAGTTTGAGGCATAAGTTTTATTTGTATTGCTTGTAATTATTTTATTTTAGGTTGAGTGTTAAGGCTGTATTTTGTTCTAGGTTGGTGATATGGTATTATTACGAATTTCTCCGTCATGGGATACGATTCGGTTTGGTAGAGGCAGAAAGCTTAGTCTTCGGTACATCGATATTATGGCAAGGGTCGGTGTGGTGGCCTACAAACTAGACTTACCGTCTGCACTGAAGGGAGTGTAAGATGTGTTCCATGTGTCATAGTTGAGACGGTACATGGCAGATCCTAGTCACGTATTGGATCACTCAGAGATCGAGGAGGGTTCAACTTTCAGCTACCCAGAGTAGCCAGTGGAGATTCTGGATCGCAGAAAGAAGGTGCTGCAGAACCAGACGATTCCTTTTGTACGCGTTGCGTAGAGGCATCACTCTCCGGGAGAGTCTACCTGGGAGAGGAAAGTCGTGTCACTACCCAATTCTAGAAAATATAATTTTTATATTATTTTAATTTGGTAAATTGTATATTAATCATAAATAATTATATTTATATTTAATTAGTTGGTTGTATTATTTTTATTGGTTGTTTTAGAGTTTTGGCTAGTCTGGACCCATGTCAGACCCTAGTGGATCCATGTCAGACCCAACCAACACCCTTGTCAGACTTATTTATTGGTGAAGAATATTTATTTTTATTTTTAATTAGTTAGTTAGAGTATTTTGGATTAGTTAGAATGCATTAGAAAACCCTAAACCCAAACCCTATTTTAGCATGACTAATTTGGAGGGTATTTTGGACATTGTATTATCTTCACAAACCCTAACTCTATTTTTATGTACATGGACGAACCCTTATCTTTTTGAGCAGCCAGTGGAGATTCTGGATCGGCAGGAGAAGGTGTTGAGGAACCAGACTATTCCCTTGGTTTGCGTCGCGTGGAGGCATCACTCTTCAGGTGAGTCGACCTGGGAGAGGGAGGATAAAATGTGCGAGCGATACCCTTATCTTTTCGAGCCCTGAGGTATGGTTCTTTCTTTTCCTTTCATTCCTGTCCTAGTTTTGTCTTTTAATTTCGAGGACAAAATTATTTTATGGAGGGTAGGCTTGTCACTACCCAATTCTAGAAAATAGGATTTTCTTTTTATTTTAATTTGGTAAATTGTGTATTAATTATAAATAATTGTATTTATATTTAATTAGTTAGTTGTATTATTTTTATTGGTTGTTTTAGGATTTTGGCTAGTCTGGACCCTGTCAGACCCTAGTGGACCCATGTCAGACCCAACCAACACCCTTGTCAGACTTATTTATTGGTGAAGAATAATTATTTTTATTTTTAATTAGTTAGTTGGAGTGTTTTGGATTATGCATTAGAAAATTCTAAACCCAAACCCTATTTTAGCATGACTTATTTTGAGGGTATTTTAGATATTGTGTTATGTTCACAAACCCTAACCCTATTTTTATGTACATGGCTGAACCCCCCCTAATCCTTCACTCCATTCTTCTTCTTCTTTATTCTTCTCTCCATTCTTTTCTTTTTTCCTTCTTCCAATTTTCTCTAAATTTCAAGTAAGTTCTCACCTTCTTTCTCTTCCTTCATTTACTTCTTTCATAAATATAAACCCTAACCCTTCACCTTCCCCTAACCTAGGTGATTAGAGCATAGACTTGGTGTAGAGGCTTGGCTTGGAGGCTTGAGAGTGGTAATTTCAAGATTTTGGAGCCTTTGGCCTTGGGATTCCAACTCCCAAGAGGTAAAACCTAACTTTCCTCTTAGTGATTACTCTAATATAGTGTAATTAGTAGTTTAGAACCTTCATAGACCTTAGAGCTACCCATGGGAGGAAGTTAGAGCTTGTTTGATTGTGTTTGGAGACTTTGACATTAGATTTTATGTCAATTTTGGGTGAAATCTGAGATTGGACCAATTTTGGGTGATGTCCTAGGTTATGCGGACCTAGGTAGACGTGCTTTGGTGTCTTGAGGGTAAGTACGTATTCCCGTTCGGACACGTGAGATCGTATCGCGGAGTTTCGTGCATTTTGGGCGATTTGGAGGATTTTCGTCGCTGCGGGTTCCACATGCATGTGAGATTTTACCACGGATCTAGACTCGGAGAGTTAGTATTTTATTGTGGTTCTAGACATCGATTAGAACTCGTAGATAAATTTTAGGTCAATTTCGAGTAGGTTTGGTATGCATTTTATGAGGTATCATGAGCCGTACACCAAGTGTTCGTCGAAATGACCAAATGACCATTTTGACTTGGTTTCTAGGTTTTAGGCTTGTGCACGGGTTGGTTTAGCTTCGGGGAGTGTGTACTAGGGTTTTTGAGTTATATTATATATATATAAGTATATATATGTATAGGGGTGGGTGGTTGTGAGTGTCGTGGTGTGGTTGTGTGTGTATTTGAGAGTGTTAGTGTGTTAGTGTATGTGTTTGTGTGTGAGTGTGTGGTTATATATATATATATATATATATATATATATATATATATATGTGTGTGTATGTGTATGTGTGTGTGTGTGTGTGTGTATATAGATATGGGTGAGTGTGTATATGTATATATATATTTGTGTGCGTATATATATATATATATATATATATATATATATATATATGTATGTAAGTGTGTGTGTATATATACATGTATGTATGTCTGTCTATATATATATATATATATATATATATATATATATATATATATATATATATATATATGTTAGTGTGTTTATATATATATATATGTGGGTAGTGTGTGTCGAGGGGGAGTGAGATAGTGAGAGAGATGAGAAGAGCAGGCAGCAGCAAAAGGGGGCAGAAGTAACAGCATGGCAGCAGTAGCAGTAGCATTTTGCAGTGGTAGCAACAGCAGTTAGCTAGTGGCAACAGTAGGTAGTAGCAGCAGCAGTGAGAGAGAGGGCTAGATATATGTATATATGCATATAGATATAAGTATAAGTATAGATATATAGATGGGTAAAAAGATATATATATATATATATATATATATATATATATATATATATATATAGATATGTATGTAGATATGTATATGTGTTTAGATATATATATATTTACCTAGATAGATAGCTAGATATATACATATAGGTATAGCTAGTTAGTTAGTGAGTTGAGATAGGTAGGTGAGGTATCTCGATACCTTGAGATATCAAGGTATCTCAATACCTTGAGATACTCAAGGTATTGGGTATCGTGGCGAGGTATTGGGCATTTTCCTAGGATTGGGATTAGAGTTGGATTTATATGTATAGGTGTATATATATCTATATACGTGTTAGTATATGCATTAGTAGGTATAGACGGGGTGTGTAGCATAGGTTGAGATATCGGATACCGAGGATATCCCGGTAGTTTTGACCTAGAATTTTAGGGTTACCCTATTTTGACCTAGAGTTGACCGTAATTGCCCCGGTTGACCGCCAAAGTCAACCTTTGACCTACTTTTGCCCTAAAGTTGACTTTTTAGACCCTGGGTTGACTTTTTATCCCAGATTTCACTAGTTTGACCCGTTTGACCTAGAATAACCCTAGAAGCTTGTTTTTAGTTATTTTATATCTATTTAACTCTTTAGAATCCTGTTTAACCTTGATTTTCATAATAGGTCCTTGTGACGCCAGTCCTGATCGCGATCCTCACCAGTTGCTCAGGACGTCAGGCGAGTACTTACCTCTGATCGTTTCCATTTCTTGATAGCGTATATATCACCTGTTCTAGAACTATAATACTTGATTCTGACATATTGTGTCACGAGTTGGTACTAGTTGGATCCCGTCATGAGATGTTATCCCCCTTACCGTGTTCCGCGGGTACTCTATCACGTTTATTTCGTCATGTACTTTGGGTATGATTGTCATGTGCTATTATGTGTTTCTCGTCTTCATGTGCGTGAGTTATTTATCATGTATGTAGCATGTCGTAGTTGGATCCAAGAGTATTAGTAGAGGAGAAGAGTAGAAGTTGGTTATGTGATCAAATCCAAACAGTATTCATGTGTATGTCGGTTATACAACTCATGCATAACGGAGTTATCGTAGAATAAATCATGTGCAAGCTAAGCCGATCATATATCGAACTTGTGCTCAAGGCACTTATCTAGTATTCCTATTTTTTTATATGCAGTTACTTCTCTACTACTTGTATTGTTCTCCTATTTTATATTCAGTTACTTTATCAGTTCTATCATATATTTACTTTCCTGTGCATCTTCTATTCTTTTCTATTGCTAGTCATATACACCTTACCATGTATTTGGAGTTGCTTTCAGAGTTATATACTTCGCTCCAATCCTGACTGGATATAATTTTTGAGAGGATCCTGATGACTTTTGCCCGACCTACTATGGGCCAGGTGTCGACGAGTGTTGCGACCCCGAGATTGAGGAGGAGCCCATCCCAATTGAGGTGACGCCGCTAGTGCCCTAGTATAGCTAGGTGGGTTTTACTAGATTATTCTCAGTTGATATTTTGGATGACTGTACTATTTATTATTTTGTTACTGTGAGATATTGTAAACTCTTAGACTTGGACTGTATATTTTGGATTTATAGTTGCTCTCTTTGGTTTTTATTTCTTTTGTTGATATCTTATCGTGCTTTAACTCTTCCCCTTGTTATTGTCATTGAGTTTATATATATTGTGTTGTTGCCCTCCTTTTGGAGAGGTTATCTTGACAGATTATTGTGAGATATATATAGTTGTGACCTAGAATAAACTTAGACAGCGTTCTACCGCTGATTCTGTAGCGTAGGCCGGACGTACCCACGACTCATGCCCGATTTCGGGTGCGGGTCATGACATATTTTTGGTAGTGGCCCATACAGGTCTATTTTCTAGGTCTACCTACGATAGGATATAGGATATAGGCTGAGAGAGAGTGTGCTCAATCATAAATAGGACCCTTCTGATCTTTTGTTATCTTTAATTTTTCTAAAATTATTTTCTTTTAAAATATTACTGTCCTTTTTTGATTATATCGGTTCTTGCACCATATTGACTTCTTTTGATCTGTGTTCAGGATGCCTCCGAAGATACGTTCTCACCGTACCGTTCCAGCAGCTGCCACCAAGAGGTCTGCTATCTCTCATCCTGCTCGACTTCAGGCAGCTACTACCGCTCCCCTCGCCACTCCTGTGGTTGAGGGAGCATCTGCTTCTCTCGGAGATCCTCTTTGACCTGTCGATCCGAAAGCTACCCCAGTTGTTCCGGTGGCAGATCCTCTACCACCGCCTACACCAGTAGATGCCGCACAGTTGTTTGCGTTCTTCAGGAAGATGATGGACGTGCAACACCGCCAGGTGGAAATGATGAGGTTGGGTATTGAGAACGCCCACCAGGTGGCCATGATGATAGTAGACAGAGTGGCTAAGATCCAGCCATAAGAAGAGTAGGCTCAACATCCGAGGCCGGGTAACGTCATTGACTTCCAAAGGATGCAGCCCAAGGAGTTCTGGGGTACAGAGGGGATCCTATACGCGGATGACTGGATCGAGCACATTGAGGGGATGTTCAGGCTGGCACTGATCCCAGCCAACATATAGATAGAGGTAGCGGGCAGCTAAATATTCGATCTTGCCCTTACTTGGTACCGTACTGACACGAGGATAGAGGTACCGGGACTGACTTAGGAGGCTTTTAAGAGGCTTTTCAAGGAGAAGTTCTTTTCGGATGTGGCTCTCAGTGCCTTGGAGAGCCAGTTTGAGGCACTCATCCAGGGGAGCATGATGGTGGACGAGTATGCAGCAAAGTTTTGCCATCTGGCCAGATTTGTAGAGGGCTTGAGCGAGGCAGCGAAGGCACAGAAGTTTCGCAAGGGTTTGGTCATGGCGGTCAAGTCCTTGACTAGGAGTGACCATGAGGTGACCTTCGAGCAGATTATGAGTGATGCTCAGAGGGCTGAGGATGACTTGGAACTGAAGACCAAGAGGAGTAGAGATGCTTCTAGAGCGAGCAGCAGTACAGGCCCAGCCAAGAGGCCCCATTTCCAACAGACTCAGCAGCACCAGGGTCAGGGTATACGCCTTTCCGGTAGGTGCCCCAGCAGCAGAGGTAGGGACAGGAGCAGGGTTCGAGGTAGCCCATCACTTGCCCTTTCTGTAGGAAGCTGGGGCATGGATGGGACATTTGCAGAAAGAGACTGGGCAGATGCTTGTTATGTAGTAAAGCAGATCCCCAGTCGAGGGATTGCCCTTCAGCACTCGCTCGTACAGCTCAGGGCGGAGGAGCCGCTAAGAGGAGACCAGCCAGAGCACCTGCAGTACAACAGAGAGGACAACCTTTGTAGATTCAGCAGCAGAGGTTTGTCCAGCACTAGCAGCAGCACCGAGGAGGACAGCAAGGGCAAGCTGTTTCCCTGACCGTAGACGAGGCCGAGCCTGTTGGTGATGTGATCTCAGGTTCTGTTCTTCTTGATTCTATTCTAGCACTTGCTTTATTTGATTTTGGTGCTTCCCATAACTTTGTGTCTGTATCTTTTGCTATTAGATACCATCTTGGTACTGAACCTTTAGCTAGACTCTGCAAGATCACGACTGGGGGTGGCATCATCCTAGTCAGTGATGTCTACAGAGACCGGAGAGTTACCTTGGTAGGCCGGGAGTTGAGTGTGTGCCTACTCGTAATGCCACTTCCGAGCTACGATATTATGCTCGGGATGGATTGGTTGAGTATGCACTGTGCTAGTATAGATTATCGTAGAGACAGAGTATTATTTTGTTCGCCAGGTGAGCCAGAGTTTGAGTTTGCCAGAGGAGCAGCGGACCAGAGCGAGGGAGTCTTCTGCGGAGCCCTGGTGGTAGAGTAGAGGTTGCCACATCCATTGATAGTGGATTTCATGGATGTCTTTTCGGAGGATTTGCCAGGGTTACCTTCGGACAGAGATGTAGAGTTATCTATAGACTTGGTGCCAGGCATGGAGCCAATATCGCAGCACATTTATAGAGTCAGCAACAATAAGCTGGTAGAGTTGAAGGAGTAGGTGGATGAGCTTCAGGATAAGGGATTTATCAGATCTAGTTCTTCTCCATGGGGTGCTCCGGTACTTTTTGTGCCGAAGAAGGATGGGTCGATACGGATGTGTATCGACTACAGGGCTCTAAACAATCTCACAATCAAGAACTAGTATCCGCTGTCGCATATTAATGATCTCTTTAACCAGTTGAGCGGAGCAAGGGTGTTTTCCATGATTGATCTGAGGACATGCTACCATCAGGTGAAGGTCAGGAGGGAGGATATTCCAAAGATGGCCTTTCGGACCAGGTATGGACAGTATGAGTTCATGGTGATGCCGTTTGGGTTGACTAATACCCTAGCAGTATTCATGAATCTGATGAACAAGGTATTCCATCAGCATCTGGATAGGTTTATGGTAGAGTTTATAGATGATATATTGGTGTATTCGAAGATCCCAGGGGAGCATGAGGAGCATCTGAGGATAGTACTAGAGACTCTCAGAAAGGAGAAGCTTTATGGAAAGCTTTCGAAGTGCGAGTTCTTCCTTGACAAGGTTGAATTCCTTGGTTATGTGGTGACATGAGAGGGGATCTCGGTAGATCCAAGGAAGATCATGGCAGTTGAGGCATGGAGTGCTCCGAGTTCAGTAGCAGAGGTCAGGAGTTTCCTGGGGCTGGCAGATTACTAAAAAAGATTTATTCAGAATTTTTTCCGTACTACAGAGCCATTGTCTAGGCTATCCAGGAAGGACGTAGAGTTTATTTGATCAGAGGAGTGTCAGGTCACCTTTGATGAGATGAAGAAGAGGTTGACAACAGCTCCAGTGTTGACGTTGCCATCAGGTTCTGGAGGATTTACTATCTATAGTGATGCATCGGAGAAGGGACTGGGTTGTGTGTTGCAGCAGAATATGAGGGTGATTGCATATGCTTTCAGGCAATTACTTCCTTATAAGAAGAACTACCATACCCATGATTTGGAGTTGACAACTTCATCTTTGCTCTGAAGTTGTGAAAACACTATTTATACAGAGAGCGTGTGAAGATTTTTACTGACCACAAGAGCTTGAAGTATGTGTTTACTCAAAAAGAACTGAACATGAGACAGAGGAGATGGTTGGAGTTGATGAAAGACTTCGACATATTATTGCAGTACCATCCAGGAAAAGCGAACATAGTTGCGGATGCGCTGAGCAGGTATCCGGTAGCTATGTGCCTGACTACAGGTCGTTATCTTCTGGCAGATCTAGAAAGCTTGGGCATTGAGGTGATAGTGCCGGGAGTTGAGATGCAGATGTGGGGACTGCAGATTCAGTCAGAGTTGATAGACCGGATCAGGGCTATACAGTTTAAGAATAAGTCCCTGAGGAGTATCAAGGTACAGGTTCAGATTAGATTATCAGATAATTTTACCATTGCTGATGATGGTTCATTGCGGCACGGTACCAGGTTGTGTGTGCTGAGTGGGTCATTGCACAAGGAGGTTCTTCAGGAGGCGCATCGATCCCAGTACTCTATGTATTCAGGTGCCAACAAGATGTATAGAGATTTGAGAGAGCATATATGGTGGTACGGGATGAAGCATGAGGTAGCATGCTTCGTATCCCGATGCTTAGTGTGCCAGTAGGTGAAGGCTGAGAGGCAGAGGCCAGGAGGGTTGCTCCAGCTGTTATCTATTCCGGAGTAGAAATATGAGCATGTAACCATGGATTTTATTTCTGGGCTTCTCCATTCTCCAGAAGGGAAGGATACGATTTGGGTCATCGTAGACAGGTTGACCAAATTGGCCTACTTTCTACCATTCAAAGTGGGTAAGTCTACGGAGAGACTAGCAGAGATGTATATATGCCAGATCATCAAACTGCATGGAGTTCTTGTGAGCATAGTATCAGACCGGGACAGTCGCCTTAATTTGCATTTCTGGAGGAGTCTGCAGGCTAGCTTGGGCACCCAGATCAAGTTTAGTACTGCATATCACCCACAGACAGACGGTCAGTCAGAGAGGACCATTCAGACACTCAAGAATATGCTTCGCACTTGTGTTCTGGATTTCAGAGGCTTATGGTAGGATCGCTTTTACTTGGTAGAGTTTGCTTACAACAACAGCTACCATGCCAGTATCGAGATATCACCATTCGAGGCGTTGTATGGACGGAGGTATCGTACTCCATTATCATGGGATGATGTAGGCGAGAGAGCTTTGTTTTTCCTGGAGATGGTGGTAGATACGGCGAAGAAAGTCAAGCTCAATAGAGATATACTTCGGGTGGCGCAGGACAGGCAGCGACATTGGGCCAATAGCCACCGAAGACCTTTGGAGTTTGAGATATAGCTTAGAATTTAGATTTTGTTCTTGTGTTTACTCGTGATTGCTTGTTTTAGATTAAGTATTGAGGCCTTGTTTGTGCTAAGTTGGTGATCTGGTGTTCCTAAGAATTTCTCCGATGTGGGGCACTATTTACTTCGGTGGAGGCGGGAAGCTTAGCCCACATTTCGTCAGACCCTTCAGCATCCTTGAGAGGGTCGACGCTGTAGCGTATAGGCTAGATTTACCGCCTACGCTAGATGAAGTTCATGATATGTTTCACGTGTCGCAGTTGAGACGATACGTGACGGATCTCAGTCACGTGTTGGATCAATCAGAGATTTTAGTGGGCCCTACTCTTAGCTATCCAGAGCAGCCGGTGGAGATTCTGGATCGGCAGGAGAAGGTGTTGAGAAACCAGACTATTCTCTTGGTTCACGTCGCGTGGAGGCTTCACTCTCCAGGTGAGTCGACCTGGGAGAGGGAGGATAAAATGCGCGAGCGATACCCTTATCTTTTCGAGCCCTGAGGTATGGTTCTTTCTTTTCCTTTCATTCCTGTCCTAGTTTTGTCTTTTAATTTCGCGGACAAAATTATTTTAAGGAGGGTAGGATTATCACTACCCAATTCTAGAAAATATGATTTTCTTTTTATTTTAATTTGGTAAATTATGTATTAATCATAAATAATTGTATTTATATTTAATTAGTTGGTTATTTTATTTTTATTGGTTGTTTTAGGGTTTTGGCTAGTCTGGACCCATGTCAGACCCTATTTTGGACCTATGTCAGACCCAACCAACACCCTTGTCAGACTTATTTATTGGTGAAGAATAGTTATTTTTATTTTTAATTAGTTAGTTGGAGTGTTTTGGATTATGCATTAGAAAATCCTAAACCCAAACCCTATTTTAGCATGACTAATTTTGAGGGTATTTTAGACATTGTGTTATGTTCACAAACCCTAACCCTATTTTTATGTACATGGCCGAACCCCCCCAACCCTTCATTCCATTCTTCTTCTTCTTTATTCTTCTCTTCATTCTCTTCTTCTTTCCTTCTTCCAATTTTCTCCATATTTTAAGTAAGTTCTCACCTTCTTTCTCTTCTTTCATTTACTTCTTCCATAAATGTAAACCCTAACCCTTCACCTTCCCCTAACCTAGGTGTGTAGAGCCTAGACTTGGTGTAGAGGCTTGACTTGGAGGCTTGAGAGTGGTTATTTCTAGGTTTTGGAGACTTTAGCCTTGGGATTCCAACTTCCAAGAGATAAACCCTAACTTTTCTCTTAGTGATTACTCTAATATAGTATAATTAGTAGTTTAGAACCTTTCTAAACCTTAGAGCTACACATGGGAGAAAGTTAAAGCTTGTTTGGTTGTGTTTGGAGACTTTGACATTAGGTTTTGTGTCAATTTTGGGTGAAATCCGAGATTGACCCAATTTTGGGTGATGCCCTAGGTTAGACGGACCTAGGTAGACGTACTTGGGTGTCTTGAGGGTAAGTATATGTCTTCGTTCGGACATGTGAGATCGTATCGCAGAGTTTTGGGCGTTTCGGATGATTTGGGGGTTTTTCTTTACCGTGGGTTCCACATGCATGTGGGATTTTGCCACGAACCTAGAATCAGAGAGTTAGTATTTTTTGAGGTTCTAGACATCGATTAGAACTCGTAGAAAAATTTTGGGTCAATTTTGAGTAGGTTTGGTATGCGTTTCACGAGGTATCGTGAGCTGCACAACAAGTATTCATCGAAATGACCAAATGGCCATTTCGACTTGGTTTCTAGGTTTCAGGCTTGTGTACGGGTTGGTTTAGCTTCAGGGAGTGCGTACTAGGGTTTTTCAGTTATATTTTATATATATATAGGAGTGGTTGTGAGTGTCTTGGTGTGATTGTGTGTGTGTTTGAGTGTGTTAGTATGTGTGTTTGTGTGTGGTTATATATATATATATATATATATATATATATATGTGTGTGTGTGTGTGTGTGTGTGTGTGTGTGTGTGTGTGTGTGTGTGTGTGTGTGTTGTATATATAAATATGTGTGAGTGTGTATATGTATATATATGTTTGTATGCGTATATATATATATATATATATATATATATATATATATATATATATATATATATATGTATGTATGTAAGTGTGTGTATATATATATACATGTATGTGTGTCTATATGTAAGTGCGTGTGTGTGTGTGTGTGTGTGTGTGTGTGTGTATATATATATATGTTAGTGTGTTTATATATATATATATGGGTAGTGTGTGTCGAGGGGGAGTGAGATAGTGAGAGAGTGAGAGAGATGAGAAGAGCTGGCAGCAGCAAAAGGGGGCTGCAGCAGCAACAGCAACAGCAGCAGCAGTAGCATTTTGCAGTGGCAACAGCAGCAATTAGCTAGTGCAACAGCAGTGACAGCAGCAGGTAGTAGCAGCAGCAGTGAGAGAGAGGGCTAGATATATGTCTATATGCATATAGATATAAGTATAAGTATAGATATATAGATGGGTAAAAAGATATATATATATATATATATATATATATATATATATATATATATGTAGATATGTATATGTGTTTAGATACATATATATTTACCTAGATAGATAGCTAGATATATACATATAGGTATTGCTAGCTAGTTAGTTAGGGAGTTGAGATGGGTAGGTGAGGTATCTCGATACCTTGAGATATCAAGGTATCTCAATACCTTGCGATACTCAAGGTATTAGGTATCGGGGCGAGGTATTGGGCGTTTGCCTAGGATTGGGATTATAGTTGGGTTTATATGTATAGGTGTAAATATATATACGTGTTAGTACATGCATTAGTGGGTATTGGCGGGGTGTGTAACATATGTTGAGATATCGGATACCGAGGGTATCTCAGTATCTCAAAGAGGCGAGTTTGATGGTTTACAAGCTTAATGAGCTAGTTTTGGCCTAGAATTTTAGGGGCACCCTAGTTTGACCTAGAGCTGACCGTAATTGCTTCGGTTAGCCGCCAAAGTCAACCTTTAACCTATTTTGACCTAGAATTGACTTTTTGATCCCCGGGTTAACTTTTTGACCCAAATTTTACCGGTTTGATCCGTTTGACCTAGAATAACCCTAGAAGCTTATTTTTAATATTTTATATCTGTTTAACTCTTTAGAACCCTATTTAATCTTGCTTTTCATAATAGGTCTTTGCGATGCCAGTCCGGATCTCGATCCTCACCAGTTGCTCAGGACGTCAAGCGAGTACTTACCTCTGATCGTTTCCATTTCTTGATAGCATATATATCACCTGTTCTCGAACTATAATACTTGATTCTGATATATTATTTCATGAGCTGGTACTAGTTGGATCCTGTCCTGAGATGTTATCCCCCTTACCGTGTTCAGGGGGTACTCTATCACGTGTATTTTATCATGTGCTTTGGGTATTGATTCTCATGTGTTATCATGTGCTTCATGTGATCTCGCCTTCATGTGCACGAGTTATTTATCATGTACGTATCATGTCATGGTTGGATCCAAGAGTATTAGTGGAGGAGGGAAGTAAAAGTTGGTTATGTGATCAAATCCAAACAATATTCATGTGTATGTCGGTTATGCAACTCACGCATAACGGAGTTATCATAGAATAAATCATGTGCAACCCAAGCCGATCACGTAACGAACTTGTGCGCAAGGCACTTAGCTAGTATTTCTATTTTCTCACATATAGTTACTTCTTTACTACTTGTATTGTTCCCCAGTTTTATATTGTAGTTACTTTATCAGTTCTACCATATATTTACTTTCCTGTGCATCTTATATTCTTTTCTATTGCTAGTCATATACACCTTACCATGTATTTGGAGTTGCTTTCAAAGTTATGTACTTTGCTCCAATCCTGACTGGATATATTTTTCAGAGGATCTGAGGACTTTTGCCCCACCTACTACGGGCCTGGTGTCAACGACTGTTGTGACCCCGAGATTGAGGAGGAGCCCATCCTAGCTGAGGAGATGCCACTAGCGCCCTAGTATAGCTAGGTGGGTTTTACTGGATTGTTCCCAGTTGGTGTTTTGGATGACTGTACTATTTATTATTTTGCTACTGTGAGATATTGTAGACTCTTAGACTTGGACTATGTATTTTGGATTTGTACTTGCTCTCTTTGGTTCTTGTTTCTTTTGTTGATATCTTATCGTGCTTTTATTCTTTCCCTAGTTATTGTGATTGAGTTTATATATATTGTGTTGTTGACCTCCTTTTGGAGAGGTTATTTTGAAAGGTTATTGGGAGATATATATAGTTGTGACCTAGAACGGACCTAGGCAGCGTTCTAACGCTGATTCTGCGGTGTCAACTGGACGTACCCACGACTCATGCCCAATTTTTTGGGTGTGGGTCATGACAAGCCGAGATGCGCGAGCGATACCCTTATCTATTTGAGTCGTGATATATCATTCTTTCTTGCTTGCTGTAATTTCTTGTTGTAGTGCTAGTTCTTTTCTTAAATTTTGAGGATAATATTTTTCTAAGGAGGGTAGACTTGTCACTACTATATTTCTAGATGGGGAATTTTTTCATTTAGCATATTTATTATTTAGTGATTAAATATTTATATTATGTGCTACTAATTAATTATATTACGTTGTACTATTTATTTATTTATTTATTTGTGGGCTAGCCTATTTTCTTTGGACTTGTCATTTGTGGATCCATTAGTTTGTCATGATACATTGAGCCCAAAATTTGGACCCATTAGACCAATTCTCTTAATTAATTAAGAAGATTAGATTAGTTCATGAAGAATTATAAGCTAGTAGGGGCATCTTGGACATTGTATATTGCTTAGAAGGGGAAAAGAGGGGGGTCGACCACTTATGAGGTTCTTCTTCTCTCTCTCTCCTCTCATTAGTTCATTCTATTAGAGATCCCAAATTGTGTTCTTCCCCAAATTGACTCTTTGCTCCACCAAATTCAACCCAATTCACACTCATTTTCTATCAATTTCTTTATCTAACAAGCATTGGAGCACTTGAAGGAGGAATAATTGATAAGAAAACTGTGTCCTAATTGTGTCCATTGCGCATTTCATTGGAAATCTATCTCCCAATTGGTAAATTCATAATCCACCCTTTAATTTAGACTATAATTCATGCATTTAACCTTTAGGAATATCCCTTGGCTTAGGGCTACCCATAGGATCAAGAACTAGGTTTATATAACTTGTATTATGGAATCTATATGGTAATTTGTATCCAATTAGAGGAAGATTTCCGAGATTGACACTTCGAGTGTGTGTCATAAGACTAATTAGATCTAACTAGACATAGATCAGGGTTGTGAGACTAAGTACGTATCCAAAATTGGATACGAGTAGAGCGTATCGTAGTATTTTATGATACGGTATGATACGAGGCTCATTTTTGGTATTTTATATGAATTCTTTTTAATTCCTTTGTAACTAGTTGTATTAGTTTTGAATTAGTGTATTTAAAATATAGGAATGAGTATTATGGTGTATTATGAGTTTTGAATCTTATTTGAATATGTATCATAGAGTATCTCATATGTGCATGTCAAGTGTTTGAATGAATGCACTTGGTACAAGTGTATCACATATACACCTATAGTTATGTGCTATATAATTGTTATATATAAGTATGCATATATATTACTTGTGTGTGAGTAATAAGAGTGAGGGCGGGGGGGGGGGGGGACTATTTTCAGAGTGATAGTGCACTTGTGTGCATGTGACAGTATATGTGAGAGTGTGAGTGTGTGCTTTATGCTATTATTGTGAGCAGGTGGGTATGTTAGCAGCTGCTGATTGAAAGGGGATCAAGGAATTTAGTACTGGTAGAGTAAGGGAAGGTAGTAGCAGTGGCAACCATGTGCACTGCATTTGGCAGTAGCACAGTTGCTATGCTTGTTAGCAATAATATATAAAGTACTGCTGTCGTGTTCAGTAAGAAGGTACAGTAGATTGGATAGGTGTGTGTTTGAGAGGGATAATGTTCACTTGTGTACTGTGTTATTAGTGTGGTTGGAGTTAAGCATCATGAAGAGAACTGCAGTGCACTGATACTAGTAAAGTATCAGTGATGCATCCTTAGTACCAACTAGTTAATTGAATGATAGGAGAAACTGGGCAGTGATCCTGTGTGTGTGTGTGTGTGTGTGTGTGTGTGGTTTATAAACAAGTTTCCCACTATGAATGTAAGTATCTGTAGGAAATTAGAGGGGGTCAGGCAGTGGCATCTGTGCAGCAAGGATTGGGGGTATTATGCACGAATAAGACAACAACAATAGCAGCATTAGTAATAGGTATAGGGGTGCTCGAGTCTTGAGATGGCAGGTCAACTAAGAGCAGCAACAACAGGTTAGAGACTAGGACCAGTGCACATGTGTGCACAGGTAAGTGTTGCTAAATGCAATACCGAGTTCTGAGGTCAGTGGATATATGTCCATGATTAGATGGTTTAAGGTTTAGTTAGGGTATGTGTGTGACATGTATGATACTACTTAATATCAGATATGAGTAGATAGGTGAAGGGATAGGTAATATGATACTAATACTAGTTAAGAGGGATTAATACCTATAGTTTAAGTTAGTTAGTATATAATGCTAAGTACAGATAGGTATCCATGATACCAAGTTGTAACTAGATATTGTAATATACCAAGTTGTAACTAGATATTGTAAGTATTAGTTAAGATATTACTAGTACATAAGGTAATGACCTAATATAGCTAATACCTTAGGGTAATGACCCTAGTACAACCTAGTATCTACTAGTATGGACTAGTAATCACCTTGGAAGCTAGGTTTGGACTTAGAAACCTAGATGACACCTAGTATTGACCTAGAAAACATGTATTTATGCATTTTAGCTCATTTCTCATTTATTACACCTATTGACTTGATATTCTTCTCGTGATATATGCTAGTTTAGTTACTTCCATCATTTATTTTTATTGCTATTATTATTTAATAGTTTTTGTCAATTATTGGAACTACAATTTAGATTATACTTTGATCCAATCCTGACTGGATATATTTTTTAGATAATTCATTAGAGGACTGGTGCCCTATGCATGACGGACCACAGGATGGCGAGCTGGTTGAGTTAGCACCAACAGTCGATGAGACTTAGCTTGTTCATTAATGATATTGTATATGTCAGTTAGACTTTGGCATTGTATTATTATTTGATGTCTTGTGTTGAGATTAGACTTAAACTTGTGATGTATGTGACTTTATTTCTTTCCTTCTATTCTATACCATGCAATATTTTTCTCTAGTTTGTTATTGTGATTAAGTATTATTTACCATTATCATATTATCATATTATCCTCTATTTAGGAGTTAAGATATCTTTACAGGTACATTATATATATTGTGTGAGAATAATATTGACCTAGACATCCTTCTACCATCGTTGCTGCATCGTGGGCTAGACGTACCTACGTACTCGTGCCCTCACTCAGGGTACGGGTCGTAACAAGTATTTAGATAACACCTTTCAAGGTACTATATGGCAGAAAGTATAGATCACCGTTAGCATGAGATGACATTGGTGAACGGAAGATGTTAGGCCACAAAATGATCACACAGCCAGTAAAAATTATCAAGCAGAGCAGATAGTGACTTTGGGTTGCGTAGGATCGATATCATCTCTGGACAGAGCAACATTGTAGGCCCTTAGAGTTTCGAGTCGACGACCACGTATTCTTATAAATTTTGCCAACACGTGGAGTTGTTAGATTCGGGGTCTGCGGGAAGCTTAGTCTGCGATACATTAGACCGTTTGATATTCTTGATTCGGTAGGCGATGTGTCTTATTGTCTTGCCCTTCCACCTTCGCTACATGAGGTGCCTGATGTATTTTATGTATATCAGTTGTGTAGGTATGTTCCAGATCTGAGTTATATCCTGGATCACTCTGAATTAGTCATTGGTACCGACTTATTTTACTAGGAGCAATCCATATCCATTCTGGACCGAAGGGAGAAGGTACTTAAGAACTGGACTATTTCTCTTGTCCGGATTGCCAGGGGTCATCACACTCTTGGATAATCAACTTGGGAGTGCGAGGATGATATACAATCTCGGTACCCGCACCTGTTCGATTCAGAAGTTATATTCTACCTTATGCCTTCCTATCTTAGATTCTATGATCACGAGATCCCTATGTGTTGTTATATTATTGCTTGCATGTTATGATTTGCTAGTAGATTTGTATCGTGTTTGTCCTGACTTCTCTAGCCTTACTTGGATTCAAATTTCGAGGACAAATTTTTTCTAAGGTGGATAGAGATGTCACTCCCTGTTCCCAATATACGTATTAGGGGCGTATTATTCTCGCTTGTATGTTATTTATTTGGTTTTATGAGACTAGACCCATTCTTTGGTTTGTCTTGGTTGGTTTGGGTTGGTTTGGTCATGAGTTGAACCCATGGCCTAAACCTCAAACCCTAGCTATATAACCCAACTTCTTTCTCTCTCCCTCTTCATTCTTTCTTTTGCTTCTCTCTCTTAGATTTTTTCTTCCTCCATAGACAAGTATACCTTGCATGAGAAATGGAGAAACCCTTCATATTATTTTGCTCTATTATATTTGTTATATAATTTTAAGCATGTTTAAAACTTGATATTTCCAAATTTGGTAGATAAAATGGTATAGATCTAGATTTTTATGAGTATGGGTGTTCTTGAGTTATTTTCTTGATTTTAATGTTCAAAAAATTATTGTTTTAAAAAACTTATTATTCTATGTGATGGAGCACTTTATTTTGAGCAATTTTACTTTTGAACCACTTGATTTGGTGTTGAGATAAAAACTTTATGGCAGATATAGTCTTTTCGGATTTTTGGAGTTTTTCTACAGCCGAACTTGATATTCTGGGATGATGGAGTACCATGCAGCCCAGCAATATGTGCCCCCTATAATATGCGCCCATTATGTTGGACGTATGTCTGCTTTGTGCTTGCTTTAAAAAGTCGGATGCATAGTACCTTGAACACATAAAAATTTTCTAAGGTCTGACTCCATGCGCCCAGAGTCCATGCGTCTTGGAGATTATGCAGCCTTGATCCATGCGTCCATTCTTTTTGGGCGCATGCCTCTACACGACTTTTTGTACTTTTGTCTTTTCTATTTGACATATGCCTTATCACATCAATCTTTATATTACTTTCCTGACACTTCATTTATTGTCCAACACTTCGGTACTTGTCCCAAGTAGTGGACCTTTGTCCGAGCATGCGGCCTGGAGGAGCATGCAGACTGGAGAGCATGCGGCCAGTTGGTTTATGCGGCCTGAACTTTTTGTGCATGACTTAGACACATATTACCCCTAGTGACTCCTTGGGTAAACGTAGTACTTTCTTGTTGGGATCATTTATTTTATTTAGAATATTTTTTATCATCCTCTATGTGGTTGATCCTGATTATTGTTTGTGTTATGATTCTAAAGGAGAATGGACTCAACAACCCGACCATGTGCTAGAACTCATGCTTATGATCTTGATAATTAGACTCGAATACCGTATCCGAGTTGATATAATTATTGTCTGATATTGTTCATGATTTATGCATCGAGGTATGACATAACGTGTTACGTGTTAAGTGATTTATATTTGGCTTGTGCATAGAGAATGCCTCCAAATTTCTGAATGCGTAATACTATATATATACTTTCTCCCAGCACGGGTATGATATATGAGTCAAGTACCAAACCGTGGCTATATTTTTGATTTTTGAATATTGTATACACGCTTTGGTTAATCCAGATTAAACTTCCATGGATTCGTATCTATCATACCCATACTTTGTACGACATCTTAAGGGAATTCTCATGTAAGCCACGCCTTGAGATTTTAAAATAATATAGGGTTAATTAGGAAAGTAAAATTTATAGTAACATTGGGAGAAAATGTTATATCGAGATCATGCCAATGAACCTTCCCACATAGATTCATTCTAGTGCGCTGTGGGCTGGCCACCACAAATACTGTATATCATCTACCATAGTTTAGTATCTGACCTATTATAAATAATATTGAGATATTATTTCACTATAGGAATATTGGAACCACTAATACCGTGATCTAGTGTAGAGGCCCTGCAAAAAACTGGTATAATTCGGGAAGTACTTGTATAATCATTTTATTTTTGCTAGGTTAGCTTATGTTCGGTAATGGCATGATCTGAGGATACTTATTTTGTATTATTCTGAGAAAACCTCAGACTCCACAATTAGCAAGCCGTATAAGTGATTGGCCAATTTTATTAATTTGACTTGATTGTGATTGCATTTATTCTATTAGTAGGCTAGGAAAATGGACTATCATAGTTTGATTGATTCAACCCTTGTCCTTGTTTGGTTGTAGGGTTGGGCCTTTGTGCTAGGATATGCCATGGACATAAGTTACAACACAGAACCTATATTATTATATATTTATTATTTAGGTTTTTGTTTCTCTATTTCGTACTTTTTTGTGGTACTTGTTATTTCTGATTTTGCATGGCCAGGTTTTGAGCTAGCACCCTAGGATCCATCATACTTTCCCTCGAATCATGGTACATACCAGGAACAAGGTCGCAAAGGATAACGAGTGAGTTTTCTTCTTTTGTGGTCGTTATTCTATATTTTATCTTTTGGGTGTTTAGCCACCGGCACCTGTTAGCTGTCACATCTGGATATTTAGTTTTCCTTACATGATTGTATTAAATCAGATTGTAGATGATCACTATCATGTACTTTTAATAATCTACCAGCTCACTATTTTGTGCAGATATCTCCAGAATATCTTGAGAAAGCGTTTGGGATGCCTTATTGCTTTATCATATATGCTCTATGATTCCTGTTTCTTGTTTAATTGATTGAGACATAGATGTTCGTGTAACCCTAAGTGACCTTATTACAGCATACACATCCTTGTCTAGTTACAACCGTGATCACCGTACGACGTATAGTACCTTGTTTAAGATAGATGGCCGTGTCAGTCTCCGTATTTTGATACTGGGTATGATATACCGTCAGCATCCAAATCAAGGCGTTCAGAGCCATTATAGTTGTCATAGTCATAAATGCTCTGACTTAACTAAGGAGACTCTATACGTCAAAGAAGTTATGCGTCTCTTGACTTTTGGAGCATGAGGGCTGAGGCGTATAGGGGCCTTTGAGATTTTCTATTCTTTTATAGTGGGTTGTTCAACCTATTTATCCAATCTAATATATAATCTTTTAGAGGCAAACTTTATCAATTTTAGCAGTTAAAGCAACTATTCTACGAGCAACAATAGAATATTTTTCTTCTCTGATTTGAATTCCTTCTTAAGTTTAGTGTTTTCTTTAGTACACTTGTCAATGCAATCAAGTGCCTCATGAAGACTAAGCTTGAGTTTTTATCTCTTCTGAATCAGTATAAGTACAAGTAGAAGTATTATTTTCTTTATTTACTAGAGAGCTAAGTCTTCCTATTTCAGTCTGATGGGATTGAATATCTTTCCTAGCATGCTTGTACTTATCTCTAATCTTTCTAAAATTGTCAAGTAAGTCACTAAAAGCATTACCTAGTTCATTAAATATAAATTCATCTTAATTTTTTTTATTCCTTATCAGTCAAACCCATGAAGCAAAGGTTTGCCGTGTCTGGAGGATTTTCTTCTTCCTCAGATTCACTAGCTTCGCTCACGTGCTAGATACTTGTATTTGCATAATTTATTGATGATGTCCTTCTAGATATGCGATCTTGGCGATTCCTTTTCTATAATCTTGGGCAGTCCTTTATGTGACCTATCTTCTTACAGTTGTAGCACACAGGTTCGTCATCACTGTTTTTATTGTACTTCTTTTTGTTTGATCTCTCAAACTTTAGGTTGACACAAAAGTATAAACTATTGTCAAGTTGTACAAATTATTTGTCAAAGTCAACCTAATTATGATAATTTACAACACCAAGTCATTAGTACAACTACTGGATGTGAAGCATGCTTACTAAAGTCAAGCCCCACTGCTATCGAAGACAGACATCTATAATAGCTTTTTGTATCTTGTTGTCTAGTATTTTGATATTTTAGCAATGTAATTTTATATTTTATCGAGTCTAGGACTGATGTGAGTCAAGTCACACTAGCAACTTGAAGTACCTGTTCATTTACAAAAATATACCTTAGTCTACTTACAAAAGATTACTTAGCTCACTCAAATGAGCCTAAACCTATCCACCAAAAATCAGACCCAAACACAACCTGAACCAAAACTTGGACCTATCTAAAATAGGATAACCGAACTCGGACCAAATTTTGTCTGAACTCGGACTGAACTCGGACCAAACTCGGTCAAGCTAATTTAGAATAAAGGCCAGTTATAGTATCCCTGATTTTGTGGCCTCCAACATTCGAACATTTGAATTTCCTATACCAAATTCTGGCAGAACTCTGTTTTGGAATACCCTATAAATAAAGTTAGATTTTTCACATCCAACACACACACATCCATTCAAATATTTCTATCCTACAGTGAGCTATACCCTGAGCCTAAACTTTTTCATCTCCAAGATCAACTTTATAGCTTTCTAGTGCCATGCGCGATGTCGGTCAGAAGTCTACTTGAGTTGTAATAGCTTGGTACATCAAGCCTCTTTTCTGTTGTGAAGTCATCAAGCTCTTTCTATCAAAACCTTGAGAAAGTTAGCGAACATTCGGATCAAAGCTTGTTGTTGTAAAGAAGTGGCAAGACTTCAGATTAAAGCTTATGATTCACTATTGATGATTATAGTGGATACAGCTCCGAGCAAGAGTTCTCTGTATATTGCTAGTAATTGCTACTTATATAATTATTTTATTTACTGTTAGTAGTTGATTACTATTTGTATGTCATATAATATTTAACTAGTAATTTTATTTTGCTGCATACACACACTCTATTCACCCTCTATAGAGTTGCCATCACGGTCCTACAATTGGTTTAAAAGCAGGTTCTCTGTATTACTGATCAAATTAGAATACCATATCTTTTTTTGACTAACATCCTAAGAGTACAACATATGGCAACAACACAATCACTCTTTCCTATCAACAGAGAAAGTCCACATCCATATAGGCTACCCTATTTGATGGCACTGATACACTTTTGGAAACATATATGAGTATGTTCTTAAAATCTCTTAGCTTTGACTTATGGTGCTCTTACTGCTAAATATGATAATAGGAAAAGGAAAAGTACATTAGTGCCTCACTTAGACTTGATGCTCTTACTGCTAAATATGATAATTTATATACTAGCTATAAAAGATAAGAGATCAAACTAAGTAAGTAGGTCGTTCCACCTAATGCTCAATCAAGTACCAAATACGTATGATACGTGACTCAGCAAAAGGTCACTAATACAATTTTTTTAAAAGAATGACAAAAAATCTAGAAAGCCACACAACACCATCAAAAGTACAACTACTAGATTCGAAGCATGCTTACTAATGTCAAGCACCACTACTACCGAAGATAGACATCTGGAACATCATCTGTATCTCTTGTTGTCTAGTCTTTTAATATTTCAGCAATATAATTTTATATTTTATTGAGTCTAGGACTGATGTGAGTTGAGTCGTACTGACAACTTGAAGTACCTGTTAAGTCACAAAAACCTACCTCAGTCGACTTACAAATGATTACTTAGCCTACTTAAATGAGCCTAAACCTATCCACCAAAAATTAGACCCAAACACAACATGAACCAAAACTTGGACCCAACTAAAATAGGTTAACCGAACCGAATTCTGGCCGAACATGGAACAAACTCGGTTAGGCTAATTTAGACTAAAGGCCAATTGTAGCTTCCCTGATTTTATGGCCTCTAACGTTCAAAAATTTAAATTTTCTACACCGAATTCTGGCCAAACTCGATTTGGGAATACCCTATAAATACAGTTGGAATTTTCATATCCAACACACACTCATCCATTCAAATATTTCTATTCTACAGTGATGTCATTCCCCATTCCCAGTATACGTATTGGGGGCGTATTATTGTTCCTAAAATATTATTTGTTTAGTTGCTTGAGACGAGATATATTCTTTGGTTTATCTTGATTCTTGGTTTATTGTTTGGTTTAATTTTGGTCATGAGTCAAACCCATGGTCTAAACCTCAAACCTTAGTTAAATAACCCAACTTATTTCTCTCTCCCTCTTCATTATTTCTTTTCCTTCTCCCTCTTAGTTTTTCCCTCCCTCCATTGGCAAGTTAATATTGCATGAGAAATAGAGAAACCTACCATATTATTGGTCCATTATGTTTATTGTATAATTTTAAGCATGTTTAGAACTTAGTATTTTTGCATTTGTGGATGTAATGGTGTATATCTGGATTTTTATATGCGTGGATGTTCTTGAGTTTTTCTTGGTTGTGATCTTCAAAACTTATTATTTTTGAAACTTGTTGTTCTATGTTATAGAGCATTTGATTTTTGAGCGGTTTAGAACCTTACCTTTATCGAATTTGGACCCCAGACAAAGTTTTCATGGAGAAAACCAAACCTTCAGCTTGGATTTTTTCTGCCATGGCCAAAACTTGTTGTGGAGAGGATGAAGCTCCATACGTCAAGTATCCAGCATGCCTTCCTTTTGTTAGGCGCATAGCTGAAGAACACATGCATCATGAAACTCGAGCTTGAAAAAGCTAAGTGTCAGAACGTTTGTGTTGTCTCTCCTAGGCTCATGAAAGTTATCATGCAGTCATGAGCTATGCCTTCTTCCTTGGACACATGACTCAATCCTACCCTGACAGGTATTTTTATTAATTTTTTCTTTATTCTTTCGGATGCACTTTATGGCTTGTCACATCAGCCATTTTATGTTACTTCACTGACACTTCATTTATTGTCCGTCACTTTAGGACTTGTCTCGAAGAGTGGACTTTGCCTCGCCCGTGCGTCTAGTGACCTTATATACCCTGACTTTATACGGCACCATGAGCATGCGCTTGTTAGGTTCATGCGCCTAACCTTCATGTGTATAATTTTATGCGCATGTTATCCTTAGTGATCCCATACGTGCACCTAGTGCTTTCATTATTAGTTTACTTGTCCTATTTTAGAATATTTTTTATCATCCTCTATATGGTTGATCCTGGTATTACTTGTGTTATGATTCTAAGGAAGAATGGACTTAAAAACCAGACAACATGCTAAAGATGACCATATGCTAAGATTGGCTTCATACATGGCATAAATATGTGTCGGACTTGAGATTTTCTCTGTGAACCAGATTAAGTAAATAGTGACTAACCGGCTATGTGCATGACATAAGTTTTGTGTTATAATGTGATCAAGATTCATGTGACCCAGTGATAATTGGTAGTTTGATTCGAATAATGTATCTGTGCTAATACCATTATAGCTTGATAAACTTCCTAATCTAATGTAAGCTCAGATACGACATATTGTGTTACGTGTTAAAGTAATTATATTTGGGATGTGCATCAAGAATGCCTCCAAATTTCTTAATACGTGATACTATAAATATATTTTCTCTAACACATGCATGATATGCAATTCAAGTACCAAAGTGTGGTTAGGATATTGATTTATTAAATATTGCATACACGCTCAGATGAATAAAGGTTTACTCTCCATGGATTCATATCTAGCGTGCCCGTACTTTGTATGATATCTTAAAAAATTCTTATGTGGCCACACCTTGAGATTTTAAAACAATATAGGGTTAATTAAGCAACTAAAAGTGGTAGTAACATTAGAAAAAAATAGTATCCCGAGATCATACCAACGAACCTTCCCCCAAAGTTTTATTCTAAGTGTGCTGTGGGCTGGCCACCACAGATACTGTATATTATCCCCCTCAGTGGAGTGCAGTATTTAACCTATTATAAATAATAATGAGCTATTATTTTACTATAGAAATATTTGAACCGATAATACCATGATCTAGCGCAGTGGCCCTACGAAAAACTGGTGCAATTCATGAAGTGCTTGTATAATTATTTTATTTAGCTCGGTTAGCTCATGTTCTATAATGGCATGATCTGAGCATACCTATAATGCATTATTCTGAGATAACTTTATACTCCATAATTAGCAAGTCGTAGAAGTGATTGGCCAATCTTATTAATTGGACTTTATTGTTATTATTTTGTTCTGTTAGTTTCCTAGGGAAATATACTATCATAGTGTGATGGATTAAACCCTTGTTCTTATTTGGTTATAGGGTTGGGCCTTTATATTAGGATATGCCATGGACCTAAGTTACGACTCAGAACCTATATATATTATTATATATTTATGGCTTGGATTTTTGTTTCTCTATTTTATGTGCTTACTTTGTGGTACTTGCTATTTGGGATCTAACCCCACTAGTTTTGCATGACCAGGTTTAGATCCAGTACCGGAGGATCAAGCTTACGTCTTCCTCACTGATGACATGCACCCGAAGGATGGCTGATGAGGGTCATGAGTAGATTTCTTGTTTCTCTGCTCGTCTTTTGTAAACTATAATCTTTAGGGCATTTAGCCAATCGACACCTGTTAGTCGGAGAATCTAGATACTAGTTCCCTACATGACTGTATTATATTCAGACTATAGCTGATTCACTGTCATGTATACTTTTGATCTTCTATCTGGCATATCATTTAGTATTGCTAGATCTCTATAACATTTTGATACGATATTTGGGATACCTTACTGCTTACTCTAAAATATTCTATGTTACTAATACTTGATTGAATGATTGAGACAATATAAGTTCTTGACCCTTGGAGACTTAATTGTAGTATGTACCCCCTTATTTCTAGACAACCTTAATATATTGTGGGTTGCTTTGATATTCTGCAAGGTGTGGTTAGCTGAGTCATTCCTCCGCTCTCCAGTATTCTAGTTCTCAGGCATGACAAGTGAGCTATATCCTGAGCCTAAACTTTTCCATCTCCAAGATTGACTTCCTAGCATTCTACTGCCAAGTCTGATATTGGTTAGAAGTCTACTTGAGTTTTAATATCTTGGTTCATCAAGCCACTCTTCTGTTATGAAGTCATCAAGATCTTTGTATCAAAAGCTTAAGGGAGTTAGCAAGACTTATGATCAAATTTTGTGGTATTAAAGAAGTGGCAAACGTTCGGATCAAAGCTTATGATTTACTATTGGTTATTTTAGTGGATACAACTCCGATCAATAGTTCTCGGGCCTGGACTAGTCCTCTTAGAGAGAAATCATGATAAAATCTCGGTGTTTGCATTTGATCTATTCTAAACTCAACTGCATATATATCTGTCTTACTTTTCTTTACTTAAATATATTGCTGGTAATAACTACTTATATAATTATTTTATTTAGTGTAAGTAGTTGGTTAATATTTGTATGTCATATAATTTTTAAGTGGTGATTTTATTCCACTGCATACACATACTCTATTTACCCCCTAGAGTTTCTATTACGGTCATATACTTTAAATTTTTTTGAAGTTCCTGGTGATTAGGGCAACTTCTTCATCTTGAGATTCATCGTCGTTGGAGTCACAGTTGGAGACCTTCTTGTGATGTAAATTGAATTCAATCATCTTTTCTTTCGGCATGGGATCTTCGAATTCCTTGAGATCTAGCTTATGATTCATTAGCTTGCCCATGAGCATCTCGAGGGATATTTTTGTGAGATTATTCCCTTCAATAATTTTTATGGCTTTGGATTCCAATTCTTGGTGAGTCCTCTGAGTACTTTACAAATCTTCTCATGATTGTTGTACTCCTTGCCAAGAAAGGATATAGGGTTGATGATATCGAGAAATCTTGTGAACATTTGAGTGATCAACTCATTCTGCTTTATCTTGAATGCTTCATATTCTTGTGTCAGTCGACTTATTTTTTATTCCTTCACTTGTGAGATTCCTTCATAAGTGACCTCAAAAAGTTTTTATACTTTGTATGAAGTAGCATAAGTAGATACTCTATTAAATTCAGTTATGTCTACAACACAAAATAGAGCAATAATAGATTTAGCATCAAGACTAGACTATTTTTTATCAATATCTTTGTACTTATCATGGTGCTTTTCTATAAGGTTTCCATCTATGATTATTCTAGGTGGTGTTTTGTTTCTATATACTAAAACAGACCAAAGATCAAAATTAAGTGACTTTAGATAAAAGATCATACTTGTCTTCCAATATGTGTAGTTGGTACCGTCAAATAGGGGTAGCCTATTTATGGACTTGCCTTTACCGTTGTTGGTGTGGATAGATTTAACAGTTACCATAAATCTCTAGGAAGATTAATCTGCTAGTAAGAGAAGCAAAGCTCTGATACCAATTGTAGGACCGTAAGAAAACTATAGAGGGGATGAATAGAGTACAGCAGAATAATCTATCTAATTAAAAATATGCAGAAGAGTAAAGGCAGTATCAACTAAAATAAATAAATAAAGTAGAGCAGTAAGGGTAATAAAGAGAAAATGCGAACACCGCGATATATACTTGTTTTCCTCTGAGATGACTAGTCAAGTCTCGAGAACTCTTGCTCGAAGTTTTATCCACTATAATCACCAATAGTGAATCACAAGCTTTGATCTAAAGGCTTGCCACTTCTTTACAACCATAAGATTTGATACGAAGGCTTACAACTTCACATCTAGAAAGGAAACATGCTGAACCAAGCTCTTATAACTCGATAGACTTCTAAACCGAGATCGCACTTGGCACTTAGAAGGCTAAAGAGTTGACCTTGGAGATGTGAAGGTTAAGGCTCAGGGTATATCTCACTAGAGAATATAAAGATGAAGAGAAGATAAGATGATTTGGATGTAAAAATCCTTGCCTATTTATAGGTTATTCTCAAACCAAGTTCGCCCAGAATTCGGTATAAATTTTTTAATATTTTGAACGTTAAAGGCCATAAAATTAGGGAATTCATAATTGGTCATATTGTTGACCCAAACTGGATTATAGTCAACCTAATTTTGATAATTAACACATTGATAATTATTATGACTCAATATGACACATCGATTGCTGGATATGACATCAACAGACTTTGGCAAAGCTGTCATTTCATCATTGTTGTAATGTTCAGAGTCAATAATTTTCTATGTTTGTTTGAGTCTAGAAAATGGTATAAGTTGAGTCACACTGTGGCATTAAACCTACTCAACATATTTTCTACAGCTCTACCAAACAAACAAGCCTTAAACCCAAATTGAACCAAACCAAACCAACTCAAACCCAATGAACAAATCTTCTAGTCTGAGACAGATCGAACTCGTGCCGAACTCGGTCCCTGACCGAACTTTACCCAAACTCGGTCGTCTTAAAATCATAACCTAATTTTTTGCTCTACCTGGTTACGAGCTCTCCAACGTTCGAATTTTTGAACGTTAGGAGACAGAACTCGGGCCGAACCCTGCCCCCTCGACTGTATAAATAGAGCATGATTTCTCTCATTTCAAATTATCTCTCAAGCTTTCAATTTTATAAGCTTTAAATATTTTAAGGCCATCTTTGAGCCACACTCTTCCAAATCTTCTTACCTACAACTTCCTAATCCCCTAGGTGCCTTGGTGCGATTCAACTAAAAGTTGTGTAAGAGTTATAAAGTGTTATCACTCAAAAAATTCTAAGTTTTGCCTTTGCAAAGTTGAAGTAGTCTAGCGCTTCGGATCAAAAGAACCTGTTGTAAAAAAGTGGTAAGACTTTGGATCAAAGCTTGTGTTTCAGTGATAGTGGATTCAAACTCCGAGCTTGAGTTCTCGGGACTGGACTAGTCCTCCATGAGGGAAACCAATATACATCTAGGTGTTTGTGTTTCCTCTTCCTTACTCTATTTACTTTTCGCATTATTATTTTTCTGATTATTTACTCTGTTAGTAGTTGCTTCTTGGACTTTGCCTTAATTAGTTTTTAATTGGTCACTATTGACACATAACTCTATTCACCCCCCTCTAGAGTTTTCTATGCACTATTTCACTTGGTATCAGAGCTAAGTTCTATTAATAAAGGATTAATACCCTAGAGCAGATCTATGGCAACTGTACGACCAATTTACACCAATAGTGGTGAAGGCTAGAATACAAATTGTCCACCCCTATTTTGTGGTACCAACTACACGTACTGTATGACATATATGGGTTTTTATTTGAAATCACTAGACTTTGACCGATGGACCATAGTTATAGATGGTTATAGGAAGCCTGCTAGAATTGTCGTTGATGAAAATCTTGTAGAGAAACCCCATAAAAAAATATACAGACCTAGAGAAGAAACACGCAAGTAAAGATGCTAGGACTATTAATGCTATCTTTTATGCTGTAGATAGGATTGAATTAAACCGGGTATCCACCTGCACTACTTCACATTAAGTATGGAAGCTTTTGGAGGTGACCCATGAAGTAACCACCCAAGTGAAGGAGTCAAAAATTAGTTAGCTAACATAGGAGTATGAGACATTCAAGATGAAGCCTAACGAAGTGATCATGCAAATATTCACTAATTTTTTTGACATTGTCAACCCGTTATCTTTCCTCGGCAAAGACTACACCAACCATGAGAAGATTCACAAGGTTCTAAGGGGCTCACAAAGAACTAGTACCCCAAATCCACGACGATCATCGAAGGCAACAATCTCACCACTATGTCAGGAAGACTCTGATGGGGAAACAAATTACACATGAGCTCGATCTCAAGGACTTTGAGGATTCTATTCCAAAGGAGAAGACAATCACTCTAAAAGCTTATCACTAGAAGGCTCTCAATAATGAAACAAATGATAATAATTCTGAAGGTGATGATCAAGCACTTATGGTCTGTAATTTTAAAAAGTTCTTACTATTCAATCGAAGAAAGAAGGAACAAAAAAAAGACGATGATGAAGAGTCTATCTACTACGGCTGCAAAAAAATAGGGCATATCAAGAAAGACTGTCCGATAGTAAAGAAGAAGAATTGGTACAAGAAATTATACAAGAAGCCATCCTATCAGAAGTATACCAACCCCAGCATATGGCATAAAAGTGAGGCCAGTAACTCAGAAGAAGAGAAATCTTCTCAAGAAGCTGTAAACGTCTGCCTGATGGCAACTCTGACAAGGTAACAGTAAATCATCTTGATAATTTTACTTTTGATAAGTTATCAGATGCTTTCAGTAATTTTCTTGAAGATCATAAGGAAGTACTCAATAAATATAAAAATACAAAAGCTGAGATTCATACTCATAAGATTTTGAGATACATAGGCTATCATGCTTATTAAATGATATAAGAGAAACACCACCAACGAAGGACACTGAGGAGTTATCCAAGATAAAATTAAGCTTATACGATACTGAAACACTTATTAAGAAACATACACAAGATCTTGTCAAACTCAATGAAGAGCTTATAGTGGAGAAAAAGTAGTAAAATATGGCAGCAGTCAGAATTAGTTCTTTAAGTGCTAAGTATGAAAAAGTGTATACTACCTCTAAAAAGTTAGATATTAGGCTGGACAAATAGGTTGTTCAACCTCAAACTCAGTCCTATACTAGAAACACATATACTAGACATGTGACACATCACAAGACTGCACGGCCAAAGAAAGCAAAACTAACACATACGATACATAATCATGCTTTCTTGTACACCTATTCACATAAAATATGTCTGCCACCCATACAAAGATACCTTTCCTATCCTGTTCCTAACATAAATATGCATGCTACCTAACACTATTGTGGTAAACATGGACACATATCATGATAGTGTAGAATTAGGAGACTAGTTGATTTAAATTTATATGCATGGGTGCTGAAGACTAATATTTCAGGACGCTCGAGAACATGAGTACCAAAGGTCACATCTACTCATGCTGTAGGTGGACCTTCCTTCATATTCTAGAAGCAAATAGATTCTTGATAATGGATGCTCGCGACACATGACTGGAGATGCTAATCTATTTGCAACACTATCGATGAAGAAGGAAGGATATATATACTTCAGTAACAATATGAAAGGTTATATAATAGGTAATGGTACAACATATAATCCTCCCTTACTTGTCATTAAGGATGTCCGTTTAGTAACATTGTTAAAGCATAACTTGCTCAGCACCAGTTATCTTGCTGAAAATGGTTATGATATTAGCTTTGTGAAAAATAAATATTCTATATATGATAGATCATCTGGAGACATCATTTTTGAAGGGATAAAGGAAGATAACATATATATTTTTTACCTTTTGAAAGATACTAACTATGCAGGTAGATGCCTCTATGATCATAAGGACGAAAGATTACTATGTCATATGCATCTAAGACACGCAAATATGGATACTATATCAAGAATTTTAACCAAGAAGCTGGTAAGAGGGTTACTATAAATCAACTTTAAAAAAAGATACGATATGTGCCGAGTGTGAGAAAAATAGAGCAAACAAAATCTTCTTTTAAATCCATCAACGCTGTAAGTACATCTAAACCCTTGTAACTTCTCCATATAGATTTATTTGGTCCTAGTAGAGTAGCCACTCTTGGTGGAAAACTCTACGATTTTGTTATTGTTGATAATTTTTCTCGCTACACTTGGGTTTGCTTTCTTTCAAATAAAAGTGATGCTCTTTCTTTTTTAAATTTTTTGCTAAAAAGGTACAAAACAAAAAAGACTTCATGATTCCTCGAATCTGAAATAATCATGGTGGCAAATTCAAAAATACTGATTTTAAAATGTTTAGTGATTTGAATGATTTTGATTATGAGTTTTCTTGTCTTAGAAATCTCCAACAAAATTGTGTTGTAGAGCGGAAGAATAAAACTATTGGCGATATGGCTAGGGTCATGTTAAATCAATTTTCCTCTCCGAAATATTTTTGGGCAGAAGCTGTAAATACAGCATGCCATATTTTGAATAGGGTTCTGATTCGACCTATATAAAATAACACTACCTATGACCTTTGGTTTGGTAGGACTCCAACTATTTCTTATTTTTCAGTGTTCATTTATTGCTACTTTATCCTGAATACCAAAGATAACTTAGGCAAGTTTGATGCCAAAGCTGACGAAGGTATTTTTCTTGGATATGTGTCCAAGAGTAAGGGATACAGAGTGTTTAACAAACGATTATTAATTGTTGAAGAATTTATTAATTTAACTTTTGATGAGTATAATAGTCAAGCTGCAGCTCCCAATGATGATGATGATGAACACGTCCAACCAATAATCTACCCCTGACGATACAATATCTGGAACAAGTTATCTGGAAAGCTTGCCAAAGAAGTTATGATTTATGCCAGACCATCCAAAGAACTTGGTAATAGATAAAGTATCAAAAGGTGTAAGTACTCGTTCAACAAATAGAAATTCTATAGCCAACATAGCTTTTATATCACAAATAGAATCTAAGAATATTATAGAAGCATTTTCTGATAAATTTTGGACGTTTGCAAAGCAAGAAGAACTCAACTAATTCGAACAAAATTAGGTTTGGGAACTTGTTCCTAAACTAAATGATCATCCGATCATTGGTACTAAATGGATTTTTTGTAACAATCTTAGTGAGGAAGGTCCTGTCACACGTAATAAAGCATGTCTCGTATCTCAAGTATGAAACCAAGACGAAGGTATTGACTACGATAAGATATACGCTCCTATTGTGAGATTTAATTTATTTGCATTCTTTGTGCATTTGCAAACTTTCAAAATTTTAAACTTTTCCAAATGGATGTAAAAAGTATTTTTCTTAATGGCTTTATTAAAGAAGAAGGTTTTGTAAAATAGCTACCTGGTTTTGAAAATTGTAAATATTCTGATCATATTTTCAAGCTTAAGAAAGCTCTTTACGTCCTCAAACAAGCCCCTCGCGCTTGGTATGAGCATCTAAGCTATTTCTTACTTGAAAAAGGTATTTCAAAAGGAAAGATTGACACTACACTTTCCATAAAATCAATTGATGACATAATTTTATTGGTTCAAATTTATGTTGATGATATTATATTTAGGTCTACTAATGAGGTATTATGCCAAAAATTTGCTAAGTGTTTGCAGAGTGAGTTTAAAATGAGAATAATGGAGGAACTAAAATTCTTCCTTGGATTACAAGTCCGACAGAACTCACAAGTACTTTTCATCAATCAGACAAAGTATACGAAGGACCTGCTAAAAAAATTTGACCTAAAAAATGTTAAACCAATCTGATGGCTACTTTAACTAAGTTGGATCTTGACGAAAGTGGCAAACCCGTCGACAGCGTAAGTATCAAGGTATGATTGGTAGTTTACTTTATTTAACAGCTAATTATTCTGATATAATATTTAGTATTTGCTTGTGTCCTCATTTTCAAGCTAACCCTAAGGAATCATACATGAGCGCAGTTAAGCATATCTTTTGATACCTTAAGGGAACTTTAACAGTAGGCTTGTGGTATCCCAAAACTATGTCCTTTGACCTAATCGATTATTTGGATGCTTATTTTGTCGAATGCAAAGTTGATCGTAAAAGTACTAGCAGCACATGTTATCTCTTAGGTAAGGCTCTAGTCTCTTGGTTTAGCAAGATACAAAATTCTTTTATGATTTCTACTATTGAAGCTGAATATATAGCTGCAGGATATTGTTGTGCTCAGATTTTGTGGATGAAGCAAACCCTAGCAGACTATAATTTAATTTATAAGTATATTCCTATATTCTGTGACAACACCAGCACTATTAATTTGACTAAGAACCCAGTATGTCACTCACGCAGTAAGCACATAGAAATGAGACCCCAATTTTAAGAGATCACCAATTGCAAGGAGACATTAGTTTAGAATTCATTGACACTGAACATCAGCTAGCAGACATTTTTACTAAGCCACTGGCCAAATATCGTTTTAACTTTCTTCGTCAAGAATTAGAAATATTTGATAAAAATGCCATATAATAGATGTCATTTGCAGCAACATGTACAAAATTATGATTCACATATATCACATTATTTTAGGTACAAGCCGAATGGGTCCTTCTGTCACAGAGACGTAAACAACCTTAAGCGACACGGTATCTAAGCATCTTCGGACCTCCGCTAGCTAGAAACTGACCCCTAAACCTTACCTGAAATGATTACACATTGTTGAAATATGTTTTCTCATTATTGTCGTACATTTTATCAATTGTCATAGAATTTTAAAATTCAAAATTTGTAATTTTTGACTATCTTTTAAGGTCTTCTTGCTCAATTCTCTGTTTTTAGATCATTTTTGTCTTCCTGGCTAAATTCACTGAAGTTCTGGATCCACAGGGACCGAACTCGGCTCGAACTCGGTCTAGGACCGAACTCGGTCCTGTTCGTTCCATAACCTTGGGTGAACCATAGCCGTCTGATCATGACTTCATCAATATTGCTTTTATAGAGCGCCTGACCCTTTGGCTGCTCTAGCCTAGTTTTTAAACATAAAACTCATCTTCCTCTAACCTATTATTCTCAAACCCTAACCCTAGCTCTTCAAGTTTTTTGTGGCAATCTTCGCCAAGATTCAAGTCTTGGGGGTAAATCACAATTCTCTTCCATTATCTACTACTTCTCTTGAGTTATATTTTTCTCTCTCTCTTCTTTCTCCACTCTAAATTTAATGATACCTAGATTGTTTTCTAAAAGAAAAACAAGGAGAAAAGTTAAAGCTTCCTAATCCAATCCTCCTCCTATTGAGAATCCACCCCATCCATTGTTTAATCTTCCATATCCTCCTAATGACAATATATATGATGTACATATTTTTATTTCTTTAGATGCTTGTAAAGAATGGTTCGATAATTTTAGTGCATGTAACATTTGTTCGGAAAATCCAATCAACTTTACTATATTTTTGGAATTTTTCTCTATCTTTCAAGATTTTTGCTTAGATGATCTTGTCACCCCATTAAATAAAATATATCTCAATTCTATTAAATTTTTTTATTGCAATCTCACATATGATGACAGTAAAATTTATTCTAGAGTAGGCGGTATTAACATTGAATTTGATGCCTTCGACTTGGCATATTTTTTACAACTTTCCAATCCAAATACTTGGGAAAGCCTAGTCGACACCTGCGACTTCATGTTTGTCGATGCAGTCGACGTAGAAAGTTTTAAGAACATGATGTGTGCTTCCAATCCTCTTCCTCCTGGTCGCCTTATTTCTAGGTATCTCAACCAACATTTCTATGAACTTCATCGGATTATATTTTTAGCCATTTTACTCAAAATTGGATCTACTGATGAAGTTAACTATCTAGAGATATCTGCCCTCTATCACTTCCACTTTACTATTCCTTTTAACTTTCCATACACAATAATGAATAGTATGATCCGTGCAAGAAATAATAATATAATACTTGTTTATGCCATGTACCTGTCTATGATATTTTTCTGCTTTTAATATCCCGTTGGATGACTGCTATTTTATCAATGCACATGTCTATCTTTCTATATTGTGTAGGTCTGCTCTTGCTCCTCTACCTCTATCTCCAGTTGAGGAAGCCTCATCTGACTCTGACTCCCTCTAGTCGATCCTCCTGCCACAATGGAATCTATCAAAGACATGATGCGCGAGCACTTCTAGTTGGAAGATGATCTCTATGCTCAGATAGACTACTGCACCACTCTTCAGATCTTTGCCCTAAGCAACACCATCCATGACATCTAGTACAACATGGTTAGGCATACACTATGCCTTTTCCTACGGGTCGGGACCCTTCTCACGAAGGCTACCATATTGATGACTCATTGGCCACGAGGTACTTAGATCCGGATGCTTCTTTCATCGACCCTCGTCACTCTGCCAGTGATCCATCTTGTACTACTCCTGCTGGTCCATCTAATCCTGCTACTAATTCTTCTCCTTGATGGTTGTGGCGGACTACTTACTGGATGCTTCTAATGTTAATTTTAGTTTATTTTACTTTTGTACTATTTAGTTTATGTCTAAATGATTGTACTTTGCGACTATATTAGACTCCTACTATACCCGTCTTTATTAACTTTAGTTTTTTCATGCATGTTTAGTTCTGTTACAAATATACGTGCTATGTATTTTCTTCACTTTATTTATAATTGTTCTTTTAAACGGGAGCTATTCCATTTTGACACATGACAAAGGGGGAGAAGTAGCATATGCTATAATATTTGTGTGTTTGGATATTTGTGCTTGGCTATATGTCTCTATTTTTGCTTGGACTTTGTCTTGGACGACATTCACCATTTACGGGGGAGCCATCCTTTTCAAACCATAAAACATATTTTGGCTTCCTTCAACATGTGTCCAGATATGAATATTAAGAAATACAAATATTATTTTGTCAATTATCAAAATAGGGGAGATTGTTGACCTAAACTGGATCATAGTCAACCTGATTTTGATAATTAACACACTGAATGCTGGACATGAAATCAACATACTTCGATAAAGCTGCTATTTTAGCATTGTTGTAAAGTTTAGAGTCTGTAATTTTATATTTTTTTTGAGTCTATGAAATGGTGTAAGTTGAGTCGCACTGTGGCATTAAACCTACTCAACATATATTCTACAGTTCTACCAAACAAAGAAGCCTTAAACCTAAATTGAACCAAACCAAACCAACTCAAACCCAACCAACAGAGCTTCTGGTCTGAGACAGATCGAACTCGGGCCGAACTCGATCCCTGACCAAACTCGATCCCCATAAAATCATAACCTGATTTTTTGCTCTACCTAGTTACGAGCTGTCCAACGTTCTAATTTTTTATTGTTAGGGGACCTAACTCGGGCTAAACTCTGCCCCCCCCCCCCAGAACCGTATAAATAAAGCATGCTTTCTCTCATTTCAAATTATCTCTCAAGTGTTCAATCTTCTAAGCTTTATACATTGTGAGCCTTTCTCTAAGCCACACAATTCTAAATCTCTTTAGCCACAACTTTCTAATCCCTAAGGTATCTCGTTATGATTCAGCTAGAAGTTGTGCAAGAATTGTAAAGTGTTCTCACTTAAATTTTTTTATGTTTGCCTCTGCAAAGTTGAAGTAGTCGATCGCTTCGGATTAAAATCTCGTGTTGTAAAGAAGTGGCAAGCTTTCGGATCAAAGCTTGTGTTTCACTGATAGTGGATTCAAACTCCGATCTTGAGTTCTCAGGACTGGACTAGTCCTCTATGAGGGAAACCAGTATACATCTTGGTATTTATGTTTGCTTTTCCTTATTCTATTTACTTTTTGCATTATTATTTCTCTGATTGTTTACTTTTTTAGCAGTTGCTTCGTGGACTTAGCCTTAATCAGTTTTTAATTTGTCACTATAGACATATAACTCTATTCAACCCCCTTTAGAGTTGCCTACACGCTATTTCACATATTTTCAAAATATATTGACCAAGTTTGGTCCGTGTTCGATCAAAATTCGGTCTGAGTTCTGTTGGTTTATTTTAGTAGAATTTTTGGTTTATGTATGGCTAGTTTTGGTTTGGATATGGTGGATGGATTTCAGGCTATTTGAGTGGAATTGAGTTATGCCGGTGTGACTCGATGTACATAAGTCCTAGACTTAAATAAATTAAAAGATTACATGAAAGGATTATAAAAAGATACAGTACAACCAACATCTGTCGTAGCATTGTTGAGTCATGAGTTTGTATCATATTGCGATATATCGAAATATGGTTTAGTTAATTATCAAAATTAAGTTGATTGAGACCAAATGGGTGCCCTCATCTTCCAAGCAAAGATAAACTCAGAGCCTAATCCATTCGTTCGGAGGGCAATATAGCCCCTCGTTACTGACAACAACAACAACAGACGCTCAAACTCAACTAATAAGCTATTTTGAATACGAAAATATTCGAAAGAATTAAGAAAGAGTCAAAATAGGAATGTCAAGAGTTGAAGATAGTTAATAGAAATTATTATTATTGAATACTAGTACACTATGTTTCCTTAATTAATTAAAGATAAAATCAAACAAATCTAAATATTTTTGGTATAACTTTCGGAGGGCGATAAGAGGCCAAACATGATGAATTTAGGACATAGTCTCAAGAGTACCAAAAAATCTATACATACATAAAATTATTTCAACTTAGAGCATGTGTCGCGCCAATGCGTATCTGGCTGCAATAACTCATAGTTTTTATGTCTCAGATAAATATCTGCAATATGTATCTGCCACGCCATAGTAGATTGTCGAATATTCTCTCAACTTTATCCATAGGAATTTCAAAGGAATATTTTAACAATTCAAGAAAATTCAAAGAAGATTGATGAAAAAAATTAGTGTAAGTATTTGTTCTTGAAATATAGGTATCTTTTCTTGAGAATCAAGCGATCAAGCAGGAGGAAAGAATAATAATAATTAATTTCTAAAATTTAAACTAAACCTACCTGAATTAGGCCTTAGATTATTTTAGAAAATAATTCTTTATGATCAAAGAAAACTTTTAATAAGTCTAGTCCCTTAATACAATAACTAGACTAGAATATTTTGGCTTAGGATTTAGAAAAATAAATTTAGACTTTAGATAAAAAGATTTAGTATGTTAATTATTGATGATACTTCGGTTTGGATTTTAAATATTCCTTCGAGAGCCAAATAATTATAACCATGGCCTCACATCTCTTTAGTCTTTTATAGGACTCTAGGAGATGCGGCAAATTCAATATATGATAATGATATATAACAATAGAAACGGCCTATGCTGTGGTGAGTTCCTATTATTGCTGGCTGGTAGTGGTATGACTAAACCTAGATACCACCATGACATCGTACTAATTACGATGACTGACCTCCATGGTCCCCCATAAAAACTTCTCATGACTCGCACCCACGATATCGGGTATAAGTGCATGGTCAAGTCCAGCCTGCGTCATATTGTCGATACTAGTAAGGTGTCTATACCTTATCAATCACCAAGTCACATAAATCGATCACCAAGTCACAACACTATAAACGATAAAACAAATCTAGACACACGCACCCACTCATAGTTCGCGAATAGCCTTATGGATATCGTTCGGGGTTGTAAGAGTAGATGCAATGGATTCCTCATTCGTTCCTAGATCCTGGTTTATTTTTCCCAAAGTCCTTTCTTGTAATGGGATTATGATAGTCCGGATGTCTAGTAGCGCCTAAGTTAAAGGTTGTATCAAGGTGCTCATTCCATGCATCATTGCTTCTAGGGCACTAAGCTATTGTCAGTCGCTTATGCCTGCTTTATTGTCGTATTCTATCATATATACTGGCATCATATAGGGGGTAAACTGTGTCGCAGACCCTCTACTTTCTGCTTCACATTCCTGAATTGTACAGTCTTCAGGGTAGGTTGGCATCATTGTGTCATCTTCCGAATCAGGAGGATTGCTACTCCCAACTTCAAATGTTGTGTCGAGCTGTCGGGGGTGAGCACCCCTTGGTGTATCATCGTCGCCTTTTTGAGAATCACAGTCCTCACGGAACGTCGAATTGGAGTGAATTGCAGGAAGGTTGCTACCCCTAGTTTGTAGAGCTGTGTCAGGCATCGGGGGAGTACTATCCTCCACCTGTTATGTAGTGTCCACATACGAAGACCTTGAGCTCAAGCCAGTACCATAAAATAATCCTTTTGTCGGTATTATTGGTTTGTCACTTCGCAGCCGATTTGTTGACCCACTGCTTGAGACCGTAGGGTTGGATGAACTTGCACTAAATTTCTTCTATGTAGGAAAAGACTTCCAAGTTTAGCAACATGAGGAAAAGAGCAAGTATTCACCGATCGCGTCTTAACTTTGTATCCTGCTATCCTATCTCGGTGAGGTAGTATGTTGCATACGGTCGAACACAGACCATTTTGTGAAGGACTTGACCGTATTTAAATGGTGGCAGTTGATCACGACCTTGTGACAATGGTGTTCACTTGGAGGTATTACTGTTGTAGTAGAGATTTATCACTTTTTATGCTTTTGATTGATTGTATCAGGTATGAATGAGAGAGAATAATAGGTAGTACATTACCCGTATTTAATGCACGTGCATAATTTTTGGAGCATGATTTTTGTGCTTCGTTGGTGCATGCATAAGTTCATGACCCATCTTCTTTAGTGTGGGTAATCCCGCATGGAGACCTGTCTTGAGTTAACTGGCTCTGACCTGTCCACTTTATTTGTACACGTAGGGGCATATTTTGTGAAGGGAAGTCGAGCATTGTGGAGGCAGTCTTTCTTTTACTGTTTGCCCCAGGAGAAAATTTCTTACATGGATTATAGGGGTTACCGGGCACTTGCATGCTCGGGTTCTCACTGTGTTGTACTTTGCGCTGATAATGGAATTGTTTGGTCATCTAGCTGAAGATGATTCCTTTGGCTTCATCATGCCTTCTTTCCTCGAAGGGGAGTTGGTTCGCACCGAGTGCATTATGGCGAGTGCCTTTCGGTTTCTTCCTTTTAGCAGGCACACTGGTACGACCAAAGATTGTGTCTACGCCATTGGGGGAGTTTGCTATACTCTTTCCTTCGTCGTTGTCACTACCACTTTCTCGAAAAGGGGTATTTTTTTTCTTTCTTATTTTGTATTATTGTTAATAATTGTATTTCATAAGAATTATATTGAATAGTATTTTTATTTTAAACTAATTAATATTGTTAAATATGGTTATATATTATATATAGTTGGTAGTTAGTGGTTAGCCATTAGTTAGACTAATTGTTAGTAAACCTAGATGGATCCGACAAGACTTGTCATGATACAATTGGTGAACACATTAATTAGTCATGATTCACCCATTTAATTAGAGAGCAATGATTATAAAACCCTTTTTTTAATTATTAGAAACTTCTTTTAATTAAACCTTCATGAAAAATTATGAGGTCTTATTAGGCATTTTATATTACATTAGGGTTAGGAATAGTGGCTGGTCCTATTTCCTATATAAATACCCTCTTTCATTCATTAATAGCCTTCATCAAACCCTAATTATCCTTCTCTTATTCTCTCTCCATTTAAGCAGAAGTCCCAACCTCTTCCATTCCTAAATTAATTCCCAACCTCTTCCATCCCCAAATTGATTTCCAACCATTCCATATTGTCATCTCAAGGAGGCTAGAGCTTGAATTAGCAAGAAAGAAGTATTGGAAGGAGAGAATCTTGAAGGAGGTGTCAATTCTTGAGGATTGTGTCCAATAGTGCCTTTTAATTGAGAATCCATCTCCTAATAGGTAAATCTAAGAATAACCTTTGTATTTTACATCTAAATAGTATAATTATTCATTTAGAATCCACCCTTGCATTAAATCTACCCATGATGAGAAGCTTGGACTTTATTTGAACCATTTAGAGACTTTTACATAGAGTTTTTTGTTAATTTTAGAAAAAATCTGAGATTGGCACACCAAGTATTTGTCATTTGGTCAATTATGCTATTTTGATACTAAATTGGTTTTGTGAGGCAAGATACGTTTCCAAAATTGAATACAGAGAGTCCGTATTATGATACACCATGATACGGAAATAAGATTTGGGTATTTTAACGCATTTGGAGTCTTAGTATGCCAATATTCTTTATATTACATTATAATAGCTATTATATATGTTATCTATATTATATTAAATATTTTAGAGGAATTTTATATTAGTTTAAGGGTGTACGTTGCTGATAGTGGGGATATTTTTGATGATATCATGAGTATCCTACATGATACAAGAGTGTGTCACAAAATCCACCAAGTGTTCGATAAATTGACTATTGGTGTGTGTGTACCTATTGAGTGTTATATACTTGGTGTTATATAGTTATATTAGCATATATGTATATTACACAGTGTTAGCTATATATGTAGTTGTGGTAGTATAGAGTTGAAGGAGTTGAAGGAGGAGAGGAAGCCTGTGAGGTGCACTATTGTGTTGTATAGACATGATTTGGAAAGTAAGTTCGGGTATGATATACAGCAACATAATAAAGAAGAGAGTTTTAAATGTTGGAGACATAGGGAAAAAGGGAGATTGCATAATGTGAATGCGAAAAACCCGGAAGGGCAAAACAACAACAGTAACAAAGTGGAAACTGCATTATGTATCAAGGAAAATCTACTACAGTAGCTTAGTGTTACTTGTAGGAATGAAGGGTGGTTGGTATTGGTTGTTGCAGTCAGTAGAACTTATGGTTCTAATGAGGTATGCTCAGGTACTTGGCAATAAGGGATATTTGGGTTGCATATTTTAGAAAGAATAACATGATATTAGGTTATTTCAAGCAAGGATGTGCAAGGTCTGTGCTGCATACAGGCAAGTCTGTAAGGCACATCAAGTGCAGTATATATGGAAGGGGGTTCTGTCCAGCTAGCATGTAGCAGTGGTCAGTGTTAGAGTTGTATTCAGGTGAAGAAGGAAGAGGGTATCCCTGAGGTGCACTACAACAGTGCAACAACTAATTCAGAGGTGAGTGTGTCTCTATTAGGAGTAAGATGTATCCATGACAAGGAATTGTGTCTGTATACTTAGTTTTAGTGTCCAGTGTTCAAGTGTAAATAGTGTAGGAGTATAGAGGGCTGAAGAGAATTTGGTTTGAGAGGGTGTAGAGTTGCATCATATGTAACTAAAATAAGAACTGTAACAGAACAAGGAATCATGTCTTGGTATTGTATTAGATTGGGAGTAGTTGTGTGAGTGTTCCAGGCAACAAGAAGGAAGAGTTTTGGTTGTGTTGCTTGGCAGCAATGTGCTTGGCAGACAACAGTCGCAATGAGCAATATATGTCTGCTGAATCTGATGCCTGAATGCACTATGTACTAGTATTCCAGTATATATGCTAATACCTGTGTGTGTGGGCATCAATAGGATTCCTGGAAGTGAGTGAGTTCATAGTAAGGTTTAGGTAAGGTATCAGTGAGATAAAATATGAGTGTGTTCAGTGTGTGTGTGAGTAGGTAATCCACACTGATGTGCAAGAGCTAGTGATGAGTATCCAGGGGTGGTGATACACTGTGTATTAGTGTGGTTGTGTGGGTAATAAGATAGGTAAGAGTAGTGGTTTAAGATAATTACTAAGGTGAGGTATTGCTTGATACTACTTGATATTGGAGTCTATGTATATTATAGATAATTAGTATATCATACTAGTTAGTTTAACCAATAGTCTAATATTAGCTAGTATAACTTGTTTTAGTAAGGTATTGACCTAAAAATCTAGACATAACCTAAAATTGACCAGTTTGACCAAGTTTAACTAGTTTGACTTAAAGTTGACCTAGATTGACTATTTTAGCCTAGTTTGACCTAGATGTGGCTTGAAGACATATAAATTAACTAGTTCAACTTTATTATCATTTCAAAATATTGTATTGACATGATATTCCATATTTAGGTCCTTGAGACACCACGACGGGAACAGTTTGATATCTATTGCTCTGGACCACATGCGAGTACATTCTCTGATAAATTCTTATTTGATAATTACTATAATACATGTATTTAGAAATGTATTAATTTATTCATGAGACATCGGTACACGAACTAGTATACTCATGGATCTTCAGTCATGGAATGTTATTCTTGTTTATTGTTCTTCATGTTCTCATATGGTTATTAGACAATATTTAATATTAGACAATATTCAAAGTTTAATGTTCAATGTTTAATATTTTATAATACCTTGTGTATCTTGCATCATAACATGTCATGGTTGGATCCATTGTACCAGTCGGGAAAAGAGAAAGTGTTAGCTAGATATGTGATCAAAGCTTAGACAATGTTCAATGTTCAATGTTTAAGTTAGACAATATTTATCTAACGTTTAAGTAGACAATGTTCAACCCAAGCTGATCACATATCTAACTAGTATTTTAAACACTTAGTATTGTTATAATCCTTTACCTTATTCTATTTTATTGTCTTTATTCTATTATGTCGCGATCAGTTTATACTATATTATTCTAGTTTATCTGTCTCTCCTACCATAGTATGATATTATTTTATTATTTTTTGTCTTAGATTATATTCTTTATTTTTGTTTATAATTATTAACAATTAACTGGAACTGCTATTTGGATCGTACTCCACTCCAATCCTGACTGGATATATTTTTCAGATGATTGGTTAGAGGAGACGTGTCCAACCTTTTATGGACCACAAGATGGTGAGCCGAATGAGGATTAGTACCGGCTACTGAGGTGACCTAGATTTCTTTTGTAATATTGTATATATTTTAGTTTTAAACATTGGCATGTATATATTTCTGAGATTGTGTTGTAGCTAGAATAATAGTCTTGAATGTATTTAATTATGATTTTTGTGACTCTTTTTTCTATTCCATAACATGCCTTTATCTTCCTTTAGTTTATATTGTGACTGAGTATTGATTTTAATTATACCATCATATTGTCCTCCAATTGGATTTGAGATGCTACTAGCAGTTACCCATATATATTTCGTGAGATATTTAGATAGTATTATTGTCTTAGACATCGTTCTACCATTGATGTTGTCGTGTAGGCTGGACGTACCCACGTACTCGTATCCCTGAACTAGGTGCTGATTGTAAACCCCCTCACCCAAAAATAGGTATCTTGTGTGTATTTTGTATTTCTTGTAATTATTTTAGATTATTTTTCAAATAAAAATAAAATCATATAATCTTATTATGATACTTCACCGTGGTTTGGACATTAATAATATAGGATAACCCCAAATCTGTATCTCCCTTCATAGGATGTAGCCTACACAAGAGACACTACCTGTAGGTCCTTTTCGTGGCGCAGAAATTTAATCTCTTGGTGTTAGTATTACATTAGTGTAACGACCATAGATTAATTATTAAATATTTAGATATTATATGTATAATTTAATTATGGTTATTTTTTAATCCTAACTTTCTACAATTAGTACCATATAATTTTTCGTGCCAAGTTAGTCATATTTTTTATAGATGTGCATATTATTTGCTATTAACCTATTTTTGGGATATTTATTTAGTTATTTACTTACTTAATTAGATAATATAATTATTTGATTTATTATAACTAGATAAATATCTAATTATTGATTATAAAATATTTTAAGTGTAGTATTTATTAAAACTTTACAAAATAATTTTTAGGATTTATTGGTGTGCAAATATTTTTTATTTTATTTTTAAACCTCGTCTATATAAGTAAATAAATATATATAAATAAATATATGATTATTAATAAGAAATATTAATAATAATAATAATAATAGTAGTTATAATAATAATGATAATGATAATAATAATAGTAGTAATAATAATAATAATAGTAATAGTATTAATGATAGTAATAATAATAATAATAATAATAATAATAAGAATAATAATAATAATAGAAAGAAATAAAAAGAAAAATAAAATAAAATAAAACAAAAATCGAATCCTATACTAAAACCTAACAAAACCACTCATAATACTAAACCCCCTCAACTCACAGCAACCCCACCCCTACGCATAGTATCTTCCCCCCTCTCTCTACCTACCTATATATATATATACATATATATACATTACACATAAACATACAATAAACCCTAACCCTAAACTAACCCTACCCGATCCCGCGCTTCGGCGACCGACCGCTGACCACGCCCGACCGCCGGCGCCTCCGCCCCCGTGCCAGGACCACCGCCGCAGCCGCCCGGATAGCGTAGCCCAAGCACCTATCTTCAAGGTGATGTATCTCCCTCAATTTTGATTATTTTTGTGTGTGGTTTATTCGTGTACGTTCACAACCTAACCCTCTAAAATTTTCAGTCAAGCGGGATGAGTTTTTGTCTCCCGGATTGGTCGAAAAATTGACTAAAAAATGACCAAAAAATAGTCTAAAATTTTTAACCCGAACCCTATGTTCACACCTAATTTGCCACCGTAATCGAAGGATTTCTCTTCTCCATATAACCGAGAATTTTTCTGTTCTTTTATTTTTTCTAAATTTGTTCTATGTGTAAAATTATTCGCCCTCCAAATCGACAAAAAACTTATTGTTAAAAATATTGGAAATTGTGATACAGAGTGCACCCCGCCAAATGGGACCGCCTCATCGCGTACCAATTGCACCGAAAGGCGCATATGGTATATCCTGACATGGAGGCTTTCGTGAAAACTAATTTGGATGTGTGTGCGCGTCAGAATCAGCATGTATCCGTAAAAAGTCCCTACATTATGACTTTCGTAAAATACCGCACTATTTTATGTATGCTCGTCGGAATACGATAAAACTTATGTTATTAGATTCGTGGTATCATGCTGGTCCTACGGCCCAAGTTTCACGCAATTCCGAGATACTTGACCAAGCCGTCTATTTGCGGGCCCCACTTATTTACTTTAAGGGCGAATTTGTGTTCAGCTCATCGAAATCCAAAATTGGACATATCGTTGAGTTTGTATTGACGTTTATAATTTGTTTTACCTATAACTTATCCCATTTAGAGACCTTTACCTCTGGCACACTTTTTGGTGCAAGGTGGCCCACATGTGGACCCGCTTTGACCCGAAATTATCGATTTGCCCCTATGTCCAAATTGGATGAAAGGGTAGGTTTTCTGACTATCTTGCTTATTCTGGAAATATTGGTGATGCTTATTTCAACATCCAGACACGTTTATTCAGAGGCCATAGTTTCTGATCCTGTGTACTTGACACCTGGACGCTTACACTACGCAGTTTTCTTGCCAGGCAACTATACATTGCCATTGTACTATGATTTATATTCCATATGATGCATGTATTTTATTTTTGTTATTTAGTTCATATATTTTGCCAGGCAAGTATACCTTTCCATTGTACTATGACTATATAAACTGCGCGTCCAAGGGTAACTTGGGTGCAACGACGATGACGTCGTATTTTGTCCTTATTAAATATATTATGCATGTTGACATAGTTTTACGAGACCACCACATGATCATGCGATATTTTTATGTTTCCTTAGCCATGATACAGTTGTTACACGAGTGTGAGTCTTATGTAGGATACGAACTTGCGTATCTAGCTGATCACCGGTACGTATGTGACGTACGACGGATAGGGATAACTGCTGATAGAATTTACATGAATAGAAGTCTTGGCAGTATTAGAGGTATCATCGTGTCATGGATATGACATGCTTAGAGCATGGGGTGGGGAGGACAACAAGTAAGGCATTTGGGCTCCTTTGCACTTTTTTTGTGTAACCCGTACACTCTGCCGGAGATGTGCGGTCATGATGACCACTATATACTATATTATAACTTGGCGGCCTCTGAGGTTCAAAAAATATCAGGCTTTTTAGGCCCCTGAATTTCAGAGAGAATCATGCTAATCCTATTTTAGCCAGATAGCCCACGTGTTGGAAAGTTGTTCTCAAAGTGCATTCACATACATGGTTAGATGACCTTTGAATATTTATTTTTAGCACTTTATTAGCATGCTTCTATGTATCTTATTACATCCCTCTGAGGACCTGGTCCCTTTCCAGGTGTAGACGATCATGAATATTTACAGGAGCACAGATCCGGATTTGCTACTTATCTCTCTTTCGAGGAGGTCTTCCCTTCGAGCCTCATTGTTCATTAGATGTACTTATTTTGTTTCTTTTATATTCTAGTTTGATAGTTGATTTGTCTCCACCCAACTACTCGTTCTTATCAAGCATCTTATACTTGATTCAGTTATATAGTTGATTGGTTATTTATTTCTTTATGATTTTTGTGGATGAGATTTAGTTATGTCCTGTGACTTGTGACAAATATATACCACTTATGAATTATTGTTTATAATACAGCATATATATGTATTATGATTTTTATATATTGGAGTTGCCATATACATACGACTGGCATGCTTACGTATTCCTGGTCCTACGTATTTTGGGACTGGGGCGTGACACTGGTCGTGAAAGTCGTTAGAGACAGCGGGTATGAGATCTGAGATTTTGGTAACCAATTCTAGCCGACTTTCTTCGATCTCCTTTCCTTAGTAGTCACACTGGCATGGCTAGGGATTCCGTCTATGTTGTAGATGGTAAGTGTCAGAGTATAATTAGCGGATTGTCCTTCGTCTGAGATGTTCATCATATTCTTCCTTTTGTTATTAGAGATATCGGGGTAAGAGATGTGTGAAACGAGTCTCCAGTTTTTATTGACTTTCCCTAGCTTGGCCGCCAATAAGAAGCTAGAGCGTCCTTCTGAGAGCATTTCTTCATAAGCTTGTTGGTCAAACTCTACTAGCATCGCCTTGTGTGTAGTGCCGAATATCGCTGTGTCGGGTTGAACCACCACCTTTTCGTCAAAGAAGAAGATTTTCCCTAGTATATTTGCCAACTTGTTTGTGTATGAAAGAAGATATGTAGGGTCGAGAGAAATGATAACGAAATGGTGTATGTTTTCCCTTGAAAATGCTATCTTGCTTATTACAAAATATTTTTAAATTGTACAAAAGAACCTATACAAAAATCTAAGTACAAGTATTCTTGGAAAATATGGCTGTAGAGATCTGGTCTGCGGTCTACCACTTTACTCTTTGGACCATCTGACACAGGGAATAAATGCTAGTTCTCGATCACTGGAGAACTAGGCTATAGTAAGACTTCGACGAAAGAGTTCTTTTATTTTAGTCCTTTCTTTTTACTATATATTTTCTTTGGATAAAACCGATCCATATTTATAGCCATCCTATGGTGCCTCCCAGATCAACCATTCTCACTGTGATTAGTTACTTTGTGTAGACCGAAGGCTTGGGCCATGCTGACTGGATTTTAGTTATGATGACAACTTGTCATTTTGTGATCACAACATTAATTATGCGTGATCTCCTTCTTTGGATAAAACCGATCCATATCTTATCTCGTATTCTTAACCATCCGATTACCATTTAAGAGAGAGAGAGAGAGAGAGAGACATGCATTCCTCGGACCGGTGTAAAATGGGCCAACTCGAGTGGGTTTTGCCATTTTGCACGCGCATGCCTTCATTTGTGGCATACTTGGGCCATACTTACTAGACTTTTGTCAGTAGGTGGTTTGTCTTTTCAAATATCACAACATTAATTATACGTGATTTTGTTTATGATTCCATATGGGATACTTTATTAAATGTGCCAGTCCATCTCAAGCTCTGAATTACCTGCTGTTGATTTGGAAAGAGAGTAGGAAGCTTGTACCCGTCTGATGCGTGGAAGATATGCCAACTCTACTAGGTCTTGGTATATTATACACGCATACTTTTATATGTGGCAGACTTCGAACATACATTTATTTTACACACATACTTTATATGCTTATGCACTAAGTAATAGGTAAGTATCCTAGTATCAAATATGTAGTGTAGGTAAGTGTCAAGTATTGGATAGGTGTATCTTATATATTAGTATCCTAGGTAGTATACTAGTATTAATGTGATACATAGATACTTAAGTAGTATCAAGATCAAAGTATCTTGGGTATTGGATAATTGTCAAAGTAATGGTAAGGTGTCAAGGTATTAGTGAATTACCTAGATATAGAGATAGATATTGTAACTATCACTACCATATTTTCTAGGAAAAGATATTTTGATAATTTTATAATTAATTAAATATTGTGCATATTGTATAATTATTTATTATATTATTTAATTATTATTAGATGTTAGTTTATTGTTTGGACTTGTGTTAGTGGACCTAACTTGTTTAGATTAGATCCATGGACCAACATTTATTATTAGTTAAAATTGAGCCCAATTAGAAGCCCATTCATTAGAAGGATGATTAATTTAATTAATCCATTAGACTAGAACCTTCCCTCCTTAATTATTTCTTCATGAGAGGCCCCAAGGGGTATAATGGATATTATATAGTAGCTTGAGGGAGGGGGCAAGGGGGGCCGACCATATAAAAGAGGAGGGGGAGCTTCCCTCTCCTCTTTTTATTTTAAATCTAGATCTAGAATTTTTCTTAACTTTTGTTTCTTCATTCCCACATCAATTTTCTACCAAATTTCTTTCCAATTCCTTCCCAAATAACCATTGGAGAATATTAGAGCAATGATCTAGAAGGAGAAAGCAAGGATCTACAAAGAGGAGCAAGGATCTATAAGTTAAAGGTCAATTTCATCAAATTTGGAGGTTGTATTAGGAATCCATCTCCAAATAGGTAAAATTTAATTTTTCTTCTTTAATTAGGTTCTAAATATGAGATTTAACCATGACAAACTATCCCATATGCATAGGCTACCCAAAGAAATTAGAATTAGGTTCATAGGAGGCCTATGGAGAAAGTTATGGTACTTTTTGTATCAATTTTGGGATAATTCTGAGATTGACACTTGTTGTATTTATCAATTGGTCATATAAAACAAAATGACATGTGTTTGTTTGTTTGTGGCTAGTATCATATCCATAATTGGATATGTGTAGGTCGTATCCCAACAAATTGGTGATACGTATTAATTTAGGAGTTTTTCCTCCGACACGGGACTTTGTGTATGTCATATTTTGACACAGACACGTAGATGTATATTTTACTCCTCGTATTGTTCATATATAGTATTTTAGACTTGCTCGTGTCCTTCGGGGTATATGTGATGGACTAGTATCACAAGTGTATCATAGATCTAGTGTGATACGGGTGCGCTGCACTCCACGTATTTGTTGTGTTGCATTTCAAGATCCAATCTCCTTTATTCATAGCTATTGATAATATATGAATTTATATGTATATGTATATATTGTTGTAGATATATATATGTATATATATATATATATGTGATTGTGTATATATATATATAGTAGAGAGATGTGTTTATATATATGCATGTTGTGTGTTTGTGGGTTGGAATATTTGTGTATGGCTATGGGATATTATATCTATATGTATGTATGGGAGGGAGTGATATATCTATCTATATGTGTATATGTATACCTATATGTGTATATGTGTGGAATACTATACCTACAAGTACTTATATATATGTACATATATATATATGTGTATGATTATATATATATTTGTATAGATGAGGGTATGTTTACTTGAGTGTCTTTCTCTCTCTCTATGTATATAGATTGATGAGTGTATATATATATATATATATATATATATATATATATATATATATATATATATATATATATATATATGTGTGTGTGTGTGTGTGTGTGTGTGTGTATTTAGTCTTGTGTATATATATAATTGTATGAGATTATGTGTGTGCAAACGGGGGCTCGGACAAGAAAGAGCAGCAGCAGCAGCTGTGAAGTGACCGAATGCAGCAGTAGCAACTATGAAGAAACGACAAGTAGTAGCAGCACCAACTACAGTAGTGTGCAGTTGCACTACACAACAGCCGTAAGGAGGTTCAATACAGTAGCAGCACAGCAGCAGCGAGGAGGTTCAGCACAGTAGCAGCACAGCAGCGAGGAGGTTCAGCAGTAGCAGCAACTTGCAGCTATTAGTTAGCTAGTTAGATATTCAGTTTGTTAGTTTAGTTAGTTAACTAGTAGTAGTTATTGATAGCTAGCTAGTTTATTAAATAATTAGTTAAACTAGTTAGTAGTTATACCTCTTATGGATATCTCTAAGTTATATGTATATGTATGTATGTATGTATGTATGTATGTATGTATATATATATATATATATATATATATATATATATATGTCCATGTATTAGTTGTATTGATAGTTAATATAGCATGGTAGTTAGTATTTAAATTCATATTAGTAAATACTAGTAGTTGGTATAAGTACATACTAGTAGTTATATTAGATTGATATATATACCTATTAGTATATAGTTAGATTTTACTATTTGCTAGAGTGAGATTACCTTGAGATACCAAGGTAAGTGTCTAGGTATTAAGGATATTCAAGATATTTGAGTTGGGTATTGAGATGAGTGTGTAGTGGTGCGATACCGCATTGGTTCAAAGCCAAGGTATCCACTTAGCATTTGTAATTAGGATTAGTATATTTAATATTGATTGAATATGCGTATATGCTATTTCATATATCTTGTTTGGGTATATTGCGATACGGTATCTTAGTATCCTAGTTTAGCTTGTTTGGCCTAGATTCTTAGTGTATGGACCCAATATCCTTGAGATAGACTCATGTGACCTAGAAATAGGTAGTTTGACCAAGTTTGACTAGTATGACTTATAATTGACCTAGTTTAAATGTTTTGAGTTAGAAATGACTCTTTGACCTAGAAGTTGACTAGTTTAACTTATTTTTATTCTGAAACCTTGTATTGATTTTATATTCCATATCTAGGTCTTCGAGGCACCATACCGGACATTTGTGATACTATTTACCAAACTTTAGGCGAGTATATTCTCTGATAGTTTCTCATTTATGTATCCTCTATGTTCATTGTATCTTGTATAGATATTCTTGATTTCTTGACATGATGGTTACACGGATTGATATATCCGGATCTTGTTATGAGATGTTATTCCTTTGTATATATGGTGTATCTTGTGCAAGCCTTGTTTCCTTGTTTCTTGTATATGTACAGACACTGATTCTCGGGGAGACTAGCTACTTTCCTAGAGAATCCCATGCCATAGCACACCATGGTTGGATCCCCTATACCAGTCGGGGGTGGGGAGTATTTTAGTGTATATTTGTGATCATACCCTTTTTGTGCATGTCTTGTTCCTTGTGAGTGTTGGTCATATACCACACGTTTGACTAGCCAGACCCTTATCCCTGTGCAAGTTCCTTGTGAAAGTTCCTAAGCCAATCATATATTAAAGCTATTACTCACACATTTAGTCATTAGTATTCTTGTTCATTGTCATATTGTTTATTCTTGTATTTATTTTCAGTATTTTTCTTTATTGTATATCTCTTGTATCTATTGTTACATCTTATATATTTATATCTATTTACTGTTATATAGTTTATATTATTGATTAGAACTGCTGTTAGAGATGTACTCTGCTCTTTTCCAAACTGGATATTTTTTTCCAGATGACACTGAGGAGTGGTACCCTACTCATTACGGGCCTCAGGATATTGTGGGCTTAGAGCCAGAGACCCTGGCTCAGGAGGGAGTCATCCCGACTGAGACAGAGGACCGGGAACTTATAGTATCTTAGTATTCTCTTGTACTGGATTTGTCTCCAGCTTATTGTTTAGTATTTTTCCCAGACTCATTGATGTTATTATTTTGACTCATGAGTTGTATTATGACTATTCTATTTTTTATCATATTCGTGCTATTCTCTATCTTTGACCTTTAATTGAGTATATTGACATTGCTGGTGGCTTATTATATTGTTAGATAGATTATCCAAACAACATTCTACCACCGATGATGGGCGTTGTTCCGGACTTTCATCCCTACACCGGGTACGGGTTGTGACATATTTTTAATAGTGGCCCATACAGGTCTTCAAGGTCGCAATTAGTGCGATTTATAGCGGTGCTCTGAATTGAGTGCTATTACGAGCCTGTTTCAGGATATATGATATAGGCTATAGGCTGAGAATATTCAATCACATCTAAAAAAATTCTATTGATTCAATTGAACTGCCTTCCTTGATATTGATATTTAATCTTTAACTGTCCTTTCTTGAGTGTCTTAGATCATGTGCCATATTGATTCTTTCTTTCACTTTGTCTCAGGATGCCGCCTAAGACTAGATCACAGTAAGGGAGAGCAGCTTCTGAGAGATCTGCGACATCCCGAGAGCCTGTACCAGTCACTTCTCTAGTGATTGGCGTGTCAGCTACTTTCGAATGTCCACCTCCTACTCAGAGGACTGTGCTAGCTATTTCTCAGGCACTTCCACCTCCACCATCCATTTTAGCAGATATGACACAGATGTTCATACTATTTTGCGAGATATTGGAGGCACAGAGGGCTCAGCCTAAGGCACACCAGAGGCAGACCGACGTCTTGCGATAGGGTATCGAGAGTGCTTATCAGCTTGCTCGTGCCATAGTAGAAAGAGAAGTTCTGGTCCAACAGCAGGTTGCTCCTTAGGTTGCTCAGCTTCGGCCTGGCAATATTCAGGACTTCAAGAAGCTGGAGCCTAGGGTCTTCAAGGGGACGTAGGGCATCGTCTATGCTGATGATTGGCTCAAGAACTTTGAGCATCTCATGAGTGTGTCCTGTCTTTCTGAGGATTTAAAGGTTGAGGCAGTAGGACTTCAGCTGCTCGGTATCGCCCGCACTTGGTTCAAGAATAAACCGATTATTGTTGACATAGGACAGTCTTGGGAGGTATTCAAGGACCTCTTTAAGAAGAAGTTTTTTGCTCTAGCAAACATATTAGACTTGGAGAGGCAGTTTGAGAGCCTCATACAGAAGAGCATGTCTGTGGAGGAATATACTGGAGAGTTCGCCAGGCTGAGCTAATTTATGGAGTATTTGGTGAGAGAGTCGGAGGTTTAAGCTATTCATTTTTGTGAGGGTCCAAACTGGGAAGTGAAGATCCTTATTCCGTCTTTTTATGAGACCTACTCGAAGATACTTGCGGAGGCACGCAAGATTGAGCGGAAGTTGGATTTGAAGCCCAAGAGAGATCGTGATTCTTTTTTGGGGGCCAACAGTAGCAAAGTATCTGCCAAGCATCCTTATTTTCAGTCCAGGCCTTTCTAGCAGCCGCAGCAGAACCAGACTCCAGCTAGGGCACCATTTTACCAGGCACCACAACAGCAGAGACAATTACCGCAAGCTTCCTGCCACTTCTTCAAGAAGTTTGGCCATATCTGGAAAGTTTATATGAAGAGGTTGGAAGTTTATTTGTATTATGGTACCGAAGGGCGTCAGCTGAGAGAGTGTCCTTCCAACCCTCGTCGTGTAGTTTAGGAAGAAGCTCCAGCTCCAAGGACACAGGCGAGACCACTTACACTACAACCGAGGAGACCGCCGCTTCTGACCCAGCAATAGTGTTATGTCCCGCATCAGCATCAGGGAGGTGCATGTCAGGTACGAGCATTTGCTATGACCGTCGAGGAGGACGAGCCCATCGGAGATGTCATTGCAGGTTATGTTCTTCTTTATTCTATTACAACTTTAGCTTTGTTTGATAGTGGTGCTTTCCACAGTTTTGTATCTATTTCTTTTGCTATAAAGCATAGTTTGGTAGCTGAGTCTATGCTTAGGACTTGCAAGATCATGACCAGGGGAGGCATTATCCTGGTTAATAATATTTGTAAGGATCAGAGAGTTACTCTGAAAGGCTAGGAGCTGAGTACGTATCTACTTGTAGTGTCACTTCTGAACTACGACATTATACTCGGGATGGATTTTTAAGTAGGCACTGTGCTGGTATAGATTATAGAGGAGATAGAGTTTTGTTTGGTCCGCTAGGAGAGCTAGAGTTTGAGTTTGCTAGAGGAGCTGCAGAGCAGAGAGAAGGCATTATCTGTGGAGCTATGGGGAAGACAAGAAATTATCGCATCTATTGATAGCAGAATTCTTGGATGTGTTTCCTGAGAAATTGCCAAGATTGCCGTGCCAGATCGAGATATTGAATTCTCTATAAACTTGGTGCCAGGTACAGAACCAATTTTACCACATGTCTATAGAGTAGACAACAGATAACTGGTTGAGTTGAACAAGCAGGTAGACGAATTGCAGGATAAGGGGTTTATCAGATCAAGTTCTTCACCGTAGGGAGCTCCGGTATTGTTTGTACCAAAGAAGGATGGATCAGGACGCATGTGCATTGATTACAGGGCATTGAATAATTTTACTATCAAGAATAAATATCCTTTGCCACGGATTGATTATTTGGTCGATTAGTTGAGTGGTGCCAAGGTATTTTCTAAGATAGACTTGAGATCAGGCTACCACCAGGTAAAAGTGAAGCCAAAGGACATACCGAAGACAACTTTTAGGACTCGATATTGTCAGTATGAGTTTATGGTGATGCCGTTTGGGTTGACTAATACCTCGGCAGTATTTATGAATTTAATGAACAAGGTGTTCCATCAGTACCTTGACAAGTTTATGGTGGTATTCATCAATGACATACTCATATATTCGAAGGTACCGGAGAAGCACGAGGAGAATTTACGAATTGTACTGGATGTGCTGAGGAAGGAGAAGTTGTATGGAAAGCTGTCCAAGTATGAGTTCTTTCTGGACAAGGTGGAGTTCTTGGGACGTTGTGACTGGTGATGTTATTTTAGTAGATCCAAAGAAGATTGCAACAGTGGAGTCTTGGAAAATCCCGAGTTCAGTAGCAGAGATCAAAAGTTTCTTGGGATTGTTAGGCTACTACAGGAAGTTTGTGCAAAATTTTTTGAGAATTTCTGAGCCGATGACCAGACTCACCAGGAAGGATGTAGAGTTTGTTTGGACGGAGGATTGTCAGGTTACTTTTATGGAATTGAAGAAGAGGTTGACGTCTGCTCCTATTTTGACGTTCCCATCAGGGTTTGGAGGTTTCACTATTTATAATGATGCATCAGAGAAAGGTCTGGGTTGTGTTCTTTAGCAGAATGGGAAAGTGATTGCCTATGCATCCAAACAATTGCGTCATCAAGAAAAGAACTATCCTATCCATGATTTGGAGTTGGCAGTAGTCATCTTTGCCCTGAAGTTGTAGAAATACTATTTATACGGAGAGCGTGTGGAGATCTTCATAGACCATAAGAACTTGAAGTACATTTTTATGCAGAAGGAGTTGAACATGAGACAACATCGGTGGTTGGAACTGATGAAGGATTTGACATATCTTTGCTGTATTTTAACATACAATACCTTAGCAGGATGATGGTCGGTCAAGAGCATAGGTACACCGCTGTTGAGAAGGAGTGCCTTACGCTGGTATTCGACATCAAAAAAACTTGACAAAATATGACTAGACAGACCATCCATGTAATCTCACGAGTCAACCGCCTCAGGGTCCTCATGACCAAACCTGGGACACTCAGCTCCCGCTTGGCTACCTGGGCAATACTATTATCTCCATATGATATGGTATTCGTCCCACAAAATGCTGTCAAGGGTCAGGCATTGGCCGACTTTCTAGCAGCCCACCCGGGGTCAAAAACATCAAAGCTCTTTGAAGAGATTCCAGATGAAGTGGCATACGCCGACGTTACCTCACACAAAGTGGTTTAACAAAAGTTATTTGACGATGCTTTAAGAACAGGGCCCAAAGACAACATCATCGCTGGGGTAGGGATAGTGTTGATCTCCCCATACGACCTCATCATCAATCACACATACTCTCTTACGGAGCCATGCTCTAATTATATGGCATAGTAAAATGCCCTAATCATCGAACTTTAGCTCGCCAAATAAGTTGAGGTAGAGTACTTGAAAGCCTATGGTGATTCTCAGCTAATCGTCAATCAAGTTCGGGTAGTATATGAAGTCCGATATGAAGACTTTATCCCCTACCACAAAGCTGCACACAACATTATTATAACATTCATGTTGTTCTTTATTCAACATGTTCCTCGGTTGCAAAACATTGAGGCAGATGCTTTAGCTGGCCTCGCTGCTTCCTTGGCAGTCCCATACAACACCCATCAGATAAATATTGTGATCGGTCAAGAGATGGTCTGTCCCAAAAAAAACCCATGCTTATACCTCAGCTATCCAGCATAGGTCGATACCAATACTCAAGATTGGAGGCTTTCATTCATCGAATACGCAGTCTATAGAATTCTTCCTGAAAACCTAAAGTAAGCTACTTTAATCAGAAGACACTCCCTCTGTTTTTATTATGACACAAAAACCAAAATATTGTACCGTCGGTCCTACGACGGTTTTCTTCTCTGATGCCCGACGAATGCCTAGGCAAAATAAGCCCTCCGTGAAGATCATAATAACGCCTGCGGGGTGCATCAACCGGGTCCAAAGCTACATGACCATTTTCGGAGAATGGGCTACTATTGGCAGACGATGGTAGCAGATGTTATCGATTACACAAGAAAGTTCCAAGAATGCCAAATTCATGCAAACGACCCCCACCCATGTGGCCATGCCAAAACTCGATGCATATTTTACAAAGGAGCACTCGTTCATACGACAGAGGACTGTACATGCCCAAGACTAGTCTCCTGCAGCAAGACGGTGTACTGGTGCCTTTGTGTCCTTTACAGTCAAGTATGAGAAGGGAGGTACCAGCCTACCTCTAAACAAAACATTCAGATCAGGAGGCTACAGATCGAGACCACCCTTGATAAACTCTTCGATGAGGAGAGTCGCATCCTTCGACATCCTTCACAAAAAAAATAGGAAACTAAGTACGAAGATTAGAAGTTCTCCCTCTGGCCTAATGCGTCCAAGACTCTATGCATTCCCTGCATATCTGGCCCAATACGATCAAACTAACAAGATCTTTATATTACAACTAAAGAGATCTTCATGCAGTTGATGCATGTTACGTGTACAAATAACCAAGTCATACATACAACGGGCTAAAATGACCCCAAGATCTCATTAACAGTAAATCCTAACCAAGCTCACATGGCAGCTTTACCATGATATGCAACCACAGTTACAACCGTATTCCATAGAAAGAACCCTATGTGGTCATCAAACGAGGGCACATGCGGCATCTATAGCATGCGGTCACTGTACAACTATAAATAACAAGGTACTACACCAATACAAGAGGATGGCTAGCTATTGGTGAATCAACACTCAAGGAAGAGAGAAGAGATTTCGTATCGGATTATCCACGAAGTAAAGAGAGTTGCTACACTTCTAACCCTACATCGTCACCCCCAAAAAATAAATTTGTACTTAGATTGTCTCTTAGGACTTTTTTTTGTACTTTCTTAGTTTGTTAAATCAAATCAAGTTCTCCCAGTTCTCGTTTTGATATTAAATGACAAACAGTTAATTCTATTTAAACTTGACTAAAAATATTGTTTTTCAAACCTAAAATTTTGTGATACAAGGTGTGTCCCACAAAATTAGGCCACCTCGTCATACACCAATTATACCAAAAGGTGCGTATGATATATACCGATATTTGGGCTTTCACGAAAGTTGATTTAGACGTGTGTGCACACTGGAATCAACCCATATCAGTCGAAAGTTCCCCATATCGATGTTTTGTAACTTACCTTATTATTTTGTGTACGCTCATTAGATCACAACAAAACTTGTAGTATTTGACCCACAGCGTTTGACTTGTCTTGTGACCCGAGTTTCTTCGAATTCCGAATCAGTCGCGAATTACTATTTTATGGGTCCTATGATTCGACTTGACGAGCGAATTTGTGATCGGCTCATCAGAATCTAAAACTTGATATACCATTGAGTTTATAGCATCAATTTAGATTTGTTTGACCTACACTAGCAAATAATGTCCAAATAGCGACGGTTTTAGCGATGTCCAAATAAAATATTGCTGATTTATAAATATTTAGCGACGTCCATATAAAATTTTGTAATACATCGGTGATAGCGATGTAGAGCGATGTTTAGCAACTATAATTACTATAATAATACAAAACATTGCTAGGTAGTTCCTAAACGTCGCTAACTTTAAATTTTAGCAATGTTTACCAACGTTTTTGTATTTTGGTCGCAGTATATTATTATTTTTGCGATGGTTAGCGATATTTGGACAGATGTCTCTAATTTATTTCATATACGGCTTGACGAATTTCTTTCCCACAATTTTCTTCGATATCTCAAAAAATTGAAACCGTACCCCTCCCCTAGCCCTCTATCCAGGTGCCCCACTACGGCCACCCCCCTACGGCAGTGTCGTCCTCCCTCCGGTGAAGGCCCTTCCTCCGGCGTGCTCCTCTCTCCATCGGCTCCTCCTCCCTCCGGCTCCCCTTCTCCCTCCGACGTCCTCCTCCCTCCAACTCTCCTCCGCCTTACTCAGGGAGATCCTCTCTCTATCTATCGCTCTCTTTGATATGACATGACACGATATTACACAAATACTAAACCTAACCCTAACTCAGACACACACACATGCGTGTACATACTAACACACACGGACACTAACCCTAATATGGATACGAACACACATATACATACATAGATAAGACATGACATAACACGGACACACAGACATGAGCACAACCCATACATAGACACGACATAGGATATGACGCATACACATATACTGACACGATACATAATATGACACAAACCCTAACTCTAACCCTAACCCTATCTCTCTTCTATAGTTGTCTGAGTTTAGACGCAACCTTGTGTATCAGCATCGTATACAATATAATGTAAATCTTGACTCAAGGAGAGTTATATATACAAATACGGGAATAACTCTTTAAAGTCGAGATACGACACAATATTGGATTCTTCTAGTACTCATTTCCAACTTGGGTTAGAGTAGTGTCAAACCTATCCTTGACACAAGAGTTTATTTCAGGTGGTTATGGCATGACATTGGTATATATATCGTGTAACCAAGGACACAGTGTCCCCCTCAGCCCCAATTATCCCTTCGGCTTCCCTCAACCCCGAAGCCCCCCTCCTTGGTCAGAGGGTCAGGTAACCTATATTTGGAGTGAGTGTCATGAGTGGAGTGTGCATCAAGGGTGTACTAGTAATGTGTGTGTGCATTTGTAAGTGAGTATCATAAGTGGAGTGTGTATCAAGGGTGTACTAGTGATGTGTGTGTGTGGGTGTATATATATGTAATAGCATCAAAAAGCAATAGTAATAGCAGCAGCAGCAGCAACTTGCACCATATGCACTAGCAAAACCCAAGTACCTATACCCAGATACCTAGTCCACTAAAATGAACCAAAGAATCTATCCACCAAATTAGGCCACTTTTATTTACAAAGTCTACCATACTAAGAGACTGAACTCGGGCTGAACTCGTGCCGAATTTGGACCAAACTCGGTAACCCTTTTGGTATGAAATCAACTAGTTCAATAGCTCCTGATTTCTTGGCCCAATGGTTCGAAACTTGAATTAAATCCATCCAAATTTTGGACGAATTCTGTTTGCCTACACCCTATAAATAGGATCAAAATTCCTTATTTTTATTCACTCAACCATTCTTATGTCTTCTATCCTATTGTGAGTAAACCTCTAAAGCCTTAACTTTCTCATCTTAATGAGCAACTCCTTATCCTTTCTCATGCCAAGTGCAATCTCGGTCTAGAAGTCTTCAGAGTTGTAAAGAGCTTTGTTCCATCAGTTACTCTCTCTCTCTCTCTAAGATGTGAAGTTGTAAGACTTTGGATCAAATCTTGTGGTGTAAGAAGTGGCAAGCCTTCGGATCAAAGCTTGTGATTCACTATTGGTGATTATAGAGGATAAACCTCTAAGCTTGAGTTCTCGCGACTGGACTAGTCCTCTCAGAGAAAAACTAGTATACATCTTGGTATTTGCGTTTGCTTTCTCTCTCTACTTGGTATTTGTATTTGCTTTTTCAATCTACTTTACTTTTTTACTTTACTGTCTCTATATACACTGTTAGTTAGAAACTGCCTTTATTCTGATAAACTTAAATTAGTTAGATTATTCTACTATACTCTATTCACCCCTACTAGAGTTGCTTCACGGTCCTTCAGAAATGTCGATGACAATCTAAGAAGGAAGTTTTGCCTTCGTATTTCAAATAAAAAGCTTTAGTGTGGTCCATATGATATGGATATAAGAGACGGCCATGAGTGCTCTATCCCAATAATATTCCATAGGCCAGAAAGTCGTTGACCGTCCACCTAAGTGATGCCTTTATCTAAAAAAAAATCTTTCTAGAAATATCGTACGTGTTGGCACCTACTTCCCACAGTTGATTCAGCTCATCTATCAACGGTTGTAAATACATATCGATGTTTCTCTTTTGATTGTTCGGACCCAAGATAATAATGGTTAGGAACATATACGGAGTCTTTATGCACATCCAAGGAGGTAGATTGTACGGAGTGACAATCATAGGCAAACATGAATACTGGGAGCCCAAAACTCTGAATGGGGTAAAATCATCGGAGGAGAGCCCCAATCTGACATTATGCAAATTTGAGGTAAAATCTTGATACGCTCGACCAAGGTGCTTCTATGATTCTCTATCAGATGGATGATCCAACACTTCTTTGATCTATTTTCTCCTATGCCAAGTTATATTTTTTGTAGTCTTTTTTACCATAAATAATCTCTACAACTGCGATGTCAAAGGCAAGTAGTGCATCGAATCGGTAGGCTTTCTTGCATAGACAGAACTTCCTCTACCAGTAGTCTTGTAACAATCAATACCACAGAATCTGCACGCGTCTTCATCCTTGTCATCACTGTAGTACAACAAACACCATTACGACATGCATCTATTTTTTTGTATCTCATCCAGAGCAATCTCACCATCCTCTTATATCGGTAGAAGTCTTTATGCAAGTTAGCACCCTATGGCAAGATCTCTATAATTAACTCCATCAGTCGGTTGTAGCATTCTTGCAATATGTTAAAATCGGATTTGATGCTCAACAATCTTGTAACCACATCCAATAGTGAATGATCCTCACAACCAGGATATAATAGAGTTATTACATTCTCCAGTAACTCCATAAACTTTGCAATATCGATATTCAGTGCCTCCCTAGCTACATCATAATTATTCGGATTTAAACTAGGTTAGACAGCGTCAAAAACCATATTCACCCACCCGTCATCGTAATCAGCATGGTCATGGACATCCATATACGGCTCCACATAAGGCTTCAACTTTGATGCTAAAGACACAAGTTCTCTATGTGAGGTCTACTGATAGTAAATTTGACATAAAAATCCTCAAGAACAAATAATATGTCATATCTACTTCTGAGTGATATTTTAAGTTATGACATCTCACACATGGACACTTAATTTTGGTGTCTTCCATCTACTGGGGGAACGTCTTGGCGAATAGCAGGAACTATTCCACCCACTGTATGAATTTATCCCTCACATGACACATATCACTAGGATGATAGTTATACATCTACGAATGATAACGCAGGTAGTAATTTAAATTATTTATAGATAATTCTGCAAAGATGAATTAACATCGTTCAAGTATATTATCCATGTATCCTGGTATATTGACACCTACTTAAGTATCTTGGGATATAAAACCAAAACTCAAGTATCCTTACATACTCAATCCTAATATATATACCCTCACTCAACACTTAAACACTTAACATATACTAACTAACTAGTACTCACTCACCAAACACACTCAAACACACACATGTATACAATGTGCACTCACACATCAGTCCTAGACTCAAATAAATAAAATATTACTTTTGAATTGACATAATACATATGACATATAAAAGCATTATTGAAGCTTAAGATCGTGATATATCAATACATGGTTTAGTTAACTATCAAAATTAAGTTGATTGAGACCGGATGGCCCAACAATCTTCCCTATTTTGATAATTGATAAACTATAAATGATACTACAAGTCTTTAATATGCAAGGTTCTTCCGTAACTGTGGAGCAGTTGATATGCTGAAGACAACGTCTGTCAAGTATCGTCTTGTATGCTAGTATCAAGTATGTATTTCTCCCCCATTGTCATTTGATCGAAATGACATACTCCCACAAAATCGGTGAGATGGAAAAAAAAAAGAGTAAAGTGTACATGATAATATATAATGACAACATAAAAATTAAATTTAAACTTTTACTCTTTTGAAAGAAAATATATAAAAGTAGATGTATAGTGGAAACATCATATATAGCCTCTAAAAGTAAACTTTTAAACATTTAAATCCATTGGGTAACTAGTTATCATGTTCATCATCTTCATCATCTGGTTCAACTATTCTGTTAGGATCAAAGAAGGTATCAACTCGATCCAAATATCGCTGAACATAAGGGTGATCAATACAAAATCTTGTTGATTCGAATTTCGAAGAATCAAAAAAGGTCCGGCTGGGTGCTTCGATAGGGTGTACTAGATGTCTATTAAAGTGTTGCCAGCAGCCTGAGTCTGAAGAGTTTAGCGATAATCAGTAGCATGATTGCATATATCTTCTTGGTGGAAGCGATCACGCAACATATTAAAAATATACTCTAAGATTAGCAGTTGTTCAGCAACAGGAGGGACAAAATCAACAGGATGAGTGTTAGAGTTTGATAATGAGTTATAAGGTAGAAGCTTAGTTGGCTCAAATCTCTAAATTTTATTGAGGTATAAAGGTTCCTCAAGATTTGGACAAGTATCCAAAGGAATCTCAAAATAGCTAAAAATGGTTGGCAAGTACATGGCGTATAGTATTGGACGTCCTTTCTTGTGATATTGAACCATTTGAGATACGATGGTCTGGGGAACATTGACGTTAATACCGAAATACAAGTGATATAAAGGTTACATTTCTAGATAAGTGAACTCATTAAAGTAAGTCTTCTTAGGTAGAAAAGTTGAAAAGATAATACGATGCATTTCAAAGAAGTGACCATTCAAATATCTAGCATAAAATTTTTAGGTGGATATTCAAGAGGGTGACAAAGAATATTTTTGAAAGAATCTAGGGTTTAGTCATGGTCAAATTGAACTTGTGTTATGTTGACTAAGGTTTGTCCATCAGTGGAAAAGCGTAAGAATTTATCCAAGTCACTCATACAGAATTCAATTGGAATGCCATTTACTTTAGATAAAATAGTGTCATGTTCATATATTAAGTTATAATAAAATATTTGAATAGTATTGGTATAAATTTTGGTACGGGTCATAACAAATTCTTTAAGTTGAAGTTTTTGTAGAGTAGATAGATAGTCTTTGTGTTGAGAAGTAAAATCAATAGGATGGCCAAAACAGATGTGTCTCTTGGAGAAGTCATTAAACTAATTATTTCAAATTTTGAGGCTTCAAAATATGAAACTGTCGAATTCTCCTAATTTGGCATAATAGGACAGAAAAGAGAGTCGAAAAAGGAACCTATTTTTTTTTTAGGGGCCATTGGAGGAGGATGTAGGAGGAAAAGCTAAGTTTATTTGTGGAGAAGGGATAATTTTTGTTGGTCTGAATGAATGAGCAACGAAATAATCCATAAATAGAGTAGAATAAACCTAAATTAGGAAGAAGATTAAATGACATGCAAATTCTGGAATTAAACAAACCAAGTTCGGTTCGAGCTCGGCCCGAGTTTGGTCCGAATTCTGTTGACTTTTAATTCCAGAATATCAATGTAACTTTAATCGATATTATGCCTTTCTTGACTTGATATAATACAGAATAATAAGTGCTAAACTTTAAATCATACAAATTTAAGAGTTTAAATCATCTCAGAGTAGCTGTAGATATTGGATCCCAGCTAGCGGTGGTCCTAAGACACTTAAATACCGTGTCGCTTAAGGTTATTTACACTTTTTTGACAGAAGGGCTCTTTTGCCTTGTATCAAATTTTTTTAAAACTTTTTGAAAAGTGTGACAAAAAATTTGAAAAGTATCTTATGAATCGTATATTTTATCAGAATCCAAAATCATAATTCTCGACGGATAAAGTTGAATCAATCTTCAACTAAAGGTTTAGTAAAGATATCTGCAAATTAATGTTCTATATCCACATACTCTAAATAAATATCTTCGTGTAATTGATGATCCCTTAGAAAATGATAAAGAATTTTTATGTGCTTAGTGTGTGAGTGGTATAATGGATTTTTAGTAAGATTAATGGTGGTAGTATTATTACAAAAAATAAAAATATTCTTATAGTGCAGATTGAAGTCTTCTAGGATTTGCTTCATCCATAAAATTTAAGCACAACAACATCACGCGACGATATACTCAGCCTCAGTTGTTGTTAATGTAACAAAATTTTGTTTTTTGCTAAACCAGGAGACTAGAGACTTTCCTAAAAAAATGACACTGTCGCTGGTACTTTTTCGGTCGACTTTGCATCCAGCAAAATCAGTATCCGAGTAACCAGCAAGGTCAAAGAACGTGGTTTTAGGTTACCATAAGCCTGCCCGCAAACTTACTTTAAGGTATTTAAAGATACGCTTAACTGTGCACAAATGTGATTCCTTAGGATTAGCCTAATATCTAGCACAAAGACATACAATAAACATAATGTCTGGGCGACTAGTAGTTAGATATAACAAACTACCAATCATACCTCGATACTTACGTATGTCTATTGGTTTACTGCTATCATCAAGGTCAAGCTTAGTGGATGTTGCCGTTGGAGTTTTGATAGGCTTTGCATTGTCCATGTCAAACTTTTTGAGCAAATCCATCGTGCACCTAGTCTGATGGATAAAGGTTCCTTGTGAATCTTGTTTGATTTTCATTCCTAGGAAGAAAGTTAGTTCTCCTATCATGCTCATCTCAAATTACTCTACATACACTTAGCAAGCTCGTTACATAGCATCTCATTAATAGATCCAAAATGATATCATCAACATATATTTGCACTAATAACAAAGAATCAGCAGATATTTTTATAAAAAGGGTAGTAAAATTTTTTCTTTTGAAAAACTATTTTCAAGTAGAAAGAAGCTAAGACGTTCATACCAAGCACGAGGGGCTTGTTTGAGTCTGTATAGAGCCTTTCGTAACTTGAATACGTGGTCAGGGTGTTTGAAATCTTCAAAACTACGTGGTTCTTTAACAAAAATATTTTTTTTATAACTCCATTTAAAAAAGCACTTTTAACATCCATTTGAAAAAGTTTAAAGTTATAAAAACTAGCAAAAGTATAAAGAATTCGGATAGATTTAACTCTAGCAACAGAAGCATAAGTCACATTATAGTTGATACCTTCCTCTTGGTTGTATCCTTGAGCTACGAGACATGCTTTGTTACGTGTAACTTAACCATCTTCATTTAATTTATTTTGGAAAATCTATTTTTTACCAATGATCGAATAATAATTAGGTTTGGGAACAAGTTTCCAAACTTGATTGCCTTCAAATAGGTTGAGTTCCACTTGCAAAGTAGAAATCCAAAATTCATCAGCAAAAGCTTTATCAGTATTTTTAGGTTCTATTTGAGAAATAAAAGCAATATTTGTAATGATATCTCTATTTTAGGAACGTGTACTTACACCTTTCGATATATCACCTATTACAAAGTCTTCAGGATGATCGCCAAGAGGTCTATTCTTCTGCTCTACAATACCATTTCATTATGGAGTTCTAGGACAAAACAATTCATGAGAAAAATTATTTTTATTATAAAATATTTTAAAATCACTATTTTTTAATTCGCCTCCATGATTACTTCGGATGCGAGTAATCATGAAACATTTTTCGTTTTGTACGTTTTTACAAAAGTGATAGTTCAAAAAATATTTTATTTTTATTTGCAAGAAAATAAACACATATGTATGTAGAAAAATTATCAACAATAACATAGGCATTAAGCTTACCGCCAAGACTGGTGACTCTACTGAGTCCAAACAAGTCCATATACAAGAGTTGGAGAGGTCTAGAGGTACTTATAGAGTTGATTGATTTAAAGTAAGATTTAGTAGCTTTATTCTTTTCACAATCAGCACATACCACATCTTTCTTGAAAGTAATCTCTGGTAAGTCTCTTACGAGTTTCTTTGTGGATAGTCTTACAATAATGTCCATGTTTACCTGTCCTAGATGTATATGTCATAGCTAGTTGTCATCTATGTTGGCGTATAGACATTTAACTGCTTTGTCAGTGTCTTTTGCAAGATCGAAAAAATATATATTGTCTTCCCTGACCCCTTCAAAGATATCCTTTCTAGTGGATCTTTCATAAATAGAATATTTAATTTTAACAAAGTTAATACCATAACCATGGTTAGCTAGATGATTGATGGTGAGTAGGTTATATTTTAATTCTATTACTAGACAAATATCTTTTATGACAGGATAGGGAGGAACATCAATATTACAATTACCAATTATGTATCCTCTGAGGTTATTGCCGAAGGAGACATAAACTTCTTTCTTCATCGATAGCATTATAAATAGGTTAGCATCACCAGTCATATGTCGTGAGCAACCATTATTGAGAATCTACTTGCTTCTAGCATGAGAGGGTTGGTCCACCTACAAAATGAGTTGTAGATGTAACCCTTGATACCTATTTTCTTGAGGGTCCTGCTGTGTTTATTTTTGGTACCCATACATAAACATTCATATATACTAATTTTCTTGTTCTACAGAATCTAGATATATGTTCTTTCTTACCACAGTAGTGATATATAGCTGCGTGATTGGTGCAGCATGATAGATATGATTGTGTGAAGAAGTTCTTTGTGGTCTATGTGGTTAGAATACATGATTGTGTGGAATATTTCTTTATGGTCTTCTATAATAGAATGCATGATTGTGTTTGGTTCTATGTGCATGATAATTGTTTGAACTGTTATTCATGTAGGTAGAAGCATAGCTGTGAGTGTTCTTTTGTCTTGCTACGTGCCTCGTGTTAGGTTGTGTGGAGGTTTGTTCGACATGTTTACCTAATCTAATCTCTAACTTTTTAGAGGTAGCATATACTTTATCATATTTAGTAGTGAGAGTATCTATTCTATGTGCAATAATGGAGTACTTCTTCTTTTCAGATTCGAGTTCTTCCTTAAGTTTAGTGTTCTCCTGAGAGCTCTTGTCAAGGCTGGCAAGTCCCTCATGGAGGTTAAGCTTAAGTCTAAAATTTTTGTCTGAATTATTTGAGGTATCCTTTACTTCACTTAGTAGAGATGTTAGTTTCTCTATTTTATTTTGACATTTTTGAACATATTTTTTAGCATGCTTGTACTTATTTTTAAGTTTACTAAAATCATCAAGCAGATCACTAAAAGCATTACCTAGTTCATCAAAAATAAAATTATCATAGGAGTTGTTATCCGTTACCTGATCAGCTAACGCCATGAAGCATCGGTTTGCTGCTTCTCGAGGATTCTCTTCTTCGGATTCACTAGCTTCACTTTTATGCCAAATGCTAGTGTTTGTATGTTTTTATGATGATGTTCTCCTGGATAAGTAATTGTGGTGATTTCCTTTTCTTACGGTTGAACAATCTTTTTATATGCCCTATCTTCTTACAGTTGTAGCATATAGGTTCTTTATCACTATTGTTAGTTGACTCCTTCTTCTTTGATTTCTCTAATTTTAGAAATTTTCTGAAGTTTTTGGTGGTCAGAGCAACTTCCTCATCTTGAGACTCATTGTTGTCGAATTTATAGTTGGTGGCCTTTTTGTGATGTGTCTTAAGAGCAATCATCTTCTCCTTGGGAGTAGTTTCTACAAATTCCTTGAGATCCAGCTTATGAGTCATCAGCTTGCCTATGAGTGCCTCGAGGGTTATCGTGGTAAGATCATTCTCTTCTATGATTATAGTAGCATTAGGATTATGATTCTTGGTGAGTCCCCTGAGTACCTTACGAATCTTCTTATGATTGTTGTACTCCTTGCCAAGTGATAATAGAGGGTTGAAGATATCGAGGAATCTTGTGAACATTTGAGTAATCGTCTCATTTTTCTTTATCTTGAATGTTTCATACTCTTGTGTTAGATGACTTATTTTTTATTCCTCCACTTGGGAGGTTCCTTTATGAGTGACCTCAAGAAGTTTTCAAACTTCGTATAAAGTTTCGCAAGTAGAGACCCTGTTAAATTTAATTATGTCTACAACATAAAATAGAGCGTTAATAGCTTTAGCATTAAAACTAGCTTTTTTGTTTGGTGTCTGTATACTTATCATGAAACTTCTCTACAAGATTACTATCTATGACTATTCTAGATGGCTTCTTGTATCCTTATACTATTATAGCACAAAGGTAAAAATCAAGTGACCTTAGGTATAAGCTCATATGTGTCTTCCAGTACATGTCGTTAGTACCATCAAATAAGGGTGGTCTATTTGTGGACTGCCCTTCACCATTGTTGGTATGAATATATCTAACAATTGCCATAAGTCTCTTAGAATGTTAAGACAAATATCAAAAGAACTAACTCTGATAACAATTGAAGGACCATGAGGCAACTCTAGAGAAAGGGTGAATAGAGTGCAGCAAAATAATCTACCCAATTTAAGATTATCAGAATGAAGGCAGTTGCTAACTAATAGTGTATATAGAGATAGTAAAGTAAAGCAGTAAAGTAGAGAGAGAAAGAAAATGCAAACACCAAGATGTATATTGGTTTTCTTCTTAGAGGACTAGTCCAGTCCCGAGAACTCAAGCTCAAAGTTTAATCCACTATAATCACTAATAGCAAATCACAAGCTTTGATCCAAAGTCTTACCACTTCTTATACTACGAGGTTTGATCCGAAGACTCACAACTTCACAGCTTAGAAAGAGAGTAACTGATGGACAAAGCTCTTTACAACTTTGAAGACTTCTAGACTAAGATCGCACTTGACACTAAGAAGGCTAGGGAGTTGCTCATTGAGATGGGAAAGTTAAGGCTTTAGAGGTTTTCTCATAATAGGATAAAAGACTTAAGAATGGTTGAGTGAGTAAGAATAAAGAATTCTAATCTTATTTATAGGGTGTAGGCAAAAAAAATTTTGCCAGAATTAGGATGGGGTTTAATTTAAAATTTTAACCCTTGGGCCAAGAAATTAGGAGCTTTTAAATTGGTTAATTTCATACCAAAAGGGTAACCGAGTTTGATACGAGTTCGGTCCAAATTTGGTCTCTTAGTATGGTAGACTTTGTAAATAAATGTGGCCTAATTTGTTGGATAGGTTTTTTGGTTCATTTGAGTGGACTATGTATCTGGGTAGAGGTACTCGAATTTTGCCAGTACGACTCAGCTTACATTAGTCCTAGACTCAAATAAATAGAATATTATATATAAATAGACGTAATATAGATGACATATAAAAGCTGTATTGAGGCTTCAGATCATGACATATCAATGCATGGTTTAGTTAACTATCAAAATTAAGTTGATTGAGACCGGATAGGCCAACAAATTCTTGCTGAAGGATTATCCATACCAAAGGAACATGAATGATTTTTGTGCCAGCTTTATGAATAAGGCAAATCCACTACCAAGGTAGCCCGGATACATGATATGGAAAGAGGTAAAAGATGTACCAAGTTTTATCGAAAAGCCTGCTCAGGGGTACAAGTGTGACAGATTTGTTCATACTCATAACTGAATGAAAAGGAGTATATTCTGGGATCTACCATATAAGAGCAACTATCTGATCAGACATAACCTTGATATCATGCATATCGAGAAGAATGTGTTTAAAAATATAATTAATACTGTAATAGACATAAAGAAAAAGAAGAAAGATAATCCGAAGGGCATGTTAGACATAGAAAAAATATGTTGATGTTCTGCGTTACATTCAATAGAGGAGGAGAATAAAAAGTTAAAGCGACCTAAGACAATTTTCTCACCAGAGAAGGAGGATAAAAGGATACTTTGTAAGTGGATTCATGGCATAAAATTTCTATACGGTTACATGTCAAACTTGAAAAGATACGTCGACCTCAAGGAGAAAAACTGACTGTATAAAGAGCCACGATTGTCACATATTCATAGAAAGGTTAATTCTGATTGTATTTTAGGAATTTTTACCGCAGATCATTTGGGATTTATTGACAGAGCTTAGCATATTCTTCAAAGATCTTTATTCTACTAAGTTGCTTATCGATCGTCTAAAAAAGTAAGAGAAGGATATTGTAGTAATACTGTACAAGCTTGAGAAGGTGTTTTCTCTTAGATTCTTTGACTCAATGGATCATTTTCCAATTCATCTTTCGAATGAGGAACTTGTTGGTGAGCCTGTTGATTATCGATGGATGTACCCGTTCGAGGGGTATCTGAATTACCTAAAGAGAAAGTTTTAAAATAAAGCATGGGTTAAGGGTTCTATTTGTGAATCTTATGTTCTTGGGAAGATTACAAACTATTCCTCGACGTATTTTAAATCTCATGTTGCTACTAATTGAATAAGAGCTCCAAAAATAGACGACAAATATCATGAATATAATGATGCAATACTGAAAGTATTCAATGCATCCAGAAAGCCTTTGGGGAAAATAAAGAAGAGTTATTTGAGTGACGATGAGCTTAGGGCTGCCCAGTTGTATATATTACTTAATTATGATGAGGATGAAGTGGAGAAGCTAGAGGGGTAAGTAATTAATATATCCATGTTTACGTCACCTCAATGTAATAGTATGATCTAATATAATGCTACTAATCGGCGATGCTTCTTTATTTTTTTTGCACATATAATGATGACCTGAGGTCGATTAGACCCTACATAACAGACGAAGAAGTAGAACATGAAATGAGACATTATTTTCCTTCTTGGTTGAGCGCATATATAAGGAGCTTGGTAAAACTTTTTCTATATGCACTTGCGCAGTAAATAACTTACTATCATTTCTTTGGTATTTAAGTTGATTGTCTAATAATATTAGAGATTGAATCTGTTAGAACTCTAGCCAAGAGACCAATTGCTGCCATCAAAATATGGCCAAGTTACTATGTGAATGTATTTAAGTTTAAGTCAACAAATGCTCCGATCAGGAATAGCATCCTGGATCTTGATTCCACAAAAAATAGTTATTTGTGTATCAAATCTTCGAACTACAAAGACGTTGATCAAGAAAATAATTTTTTTGGCATCTTAAAAGAGATTGTGGAGTTGACATATAATTATGGCATAGAACCTGCTAAGGTCGTGTTATTCAAGTGTGAATGGTTCAATCTGATTCAAGATCAAGGTTGGAAATTGACAAACATGGTCTTGTGGATATAAACTATAAGTGTAGATATTAAGGCTACGAACTATTTATCCTATCAAGTCAGCCTCAACTCATATACTTTAAAACTAATCCTAGACGGGGAACAATAAGGTCAGACTAGTGGGCAATATGAAAGACTACAGCTAGAAATATCTTTGACGTTGACGAAATAGCTTATCAGGAGGATGAACTACCTCTCGTAACAAATATTATAGATGTAGACTCAACGAAAGTTACTTATTTCATGAGTAATAATGTAGAAGAGGTAGAATTATTCGAAGATAAAGATGAAGACGAAGATGAAGTAGATAAAAATAAAGATGAGGAGGAAGAGGAGGACGAGAAAGAAGAAGATAAATTTTTTAAAGATAATTAAAAATAAAATAAATCTTTTTGGACTTGTGACATGTTTTACATTTTGACTGTAGAATGTACTATCTATTTTGACTTATGACACTACTAGTTATTTACTGTGCAATTCTATTAATACTGTGATATATATAATATTTTGCCTGTAAAATATACTATATATCTGTTGTTCTATCATCATATATTATTATCAGGTATGACTGGATGTCACGACCCATACCCGGTATAGGGGCACGAGTAGTGAACAACGCCCAACCTATGCCGCAGCATCGGTGGTAGAACGTTGTTTGGGTAAACTATCTATCTAGCAATCAAGATATAATAATGCCACTAATAAAATATGAATACTCAAATCACAGATCTATAAGATGGAACAATCGCACGAATAGATAAAAAAATAGAAGAGGCAAATATAACTCATAAGATAAGATAATATCCAATGAGTCATAGAAAGAATACTAATAACAATGCTGGAGACAAATCCAATACAAAAAGATCTATCTACTGAGCTACGAGTCCTGGGTCGTCTATCTCAATCGAGATGATACCCTCCTGAGCCAAAGTCTCTAGCTCTAAGCTAACTATGTCCTAGACCCGTAGTGAGTGGGGTACGACTCCTCAGTGTCATATGAAAAAAATATATCCATTCAGAAAAGGAGCAATGTATATCTCTAACATCAGTTCTAATAAATAATATAAACTATATAACCGTAAATAGAGCAAATATACAAGATACAATATAAAGGTACAAGAGATATGCAATATATGAATACTGGAAATAAATACAAGAGTAAGCATCATAGGAATAAACAAGAAATAATACTACTAAGTGAGTGAGCACCAGCTTCAACATGTAATCGGCTTGGGAACTTGCACAAGGATAATGGCCTGGATAATCAAACGTGCGGTGTATGATTAACACTATTCAAGGAACACGACATGCACTAAGAGAGTATGATCACATATCTACACTAACTACTCTCCGCTCCCGACTGGTATAGTAGATCCAACCATGGTATATTATGACATAGAATTCTCTGGGTAGGTAGCAAGTCTCCCCAAGAATCAATGTCTATACATGTACAAGAAGAACAAGGAACATGGCTTGCACTGGTTATACTATAAATACCAAAGAATAATATCTCATGACGAGATCCGTACATACCAATCCGTATGACCATCGTGTCAAGAAATCAAGGATATCAACACTAAATATAAGAGACATAGAGAATTTCATAAATGAGAAACTATCAGAGAATGTACTCACCTGAAATTCGGTGAATAGTATCAAATATGTCCAAAATGGTGCCTTAGAGACCTAAATATGGAATATTATATCAATACAAAATTTTGGAATAAAAATAAGTTAAACTAGTCAAATTCTAGGTTATAAAGCCATTTTTAGGTAAAAATAGCCAAACCAGGCCAACTCTAGGTCAAACTAGTCACACTTGGTCAAACTAGCTGTCACTTTCATATTTTATTTTCTATGAAAGAATATTTAAGTAATTTTATAATTAATTAAATACTATGCATGTTAAATAATTATTTATTTTATTACTTAATTATTGTTATATGTTAGTTAATTATTTTGAACTTGTGTTAGTGGACCTAACTAGTTTAGTTTAGACCCATGGACCAATATTTGCAATTAGTTAGAATTGAGACAAATTAGAAGCCCATTCATTAGAAGGATGATTAATTTAATTAAACCATTAGACTAGAACCTTCCTTCCTTAATTATTTTTTTGTGAGAGGCCCCAAGGGGTATAATGGATATTATATAGTGACTTGGAGAAGGGGTAGAGTGGCTGGCCTAGAATAAAAGAGGAAGAAAGTTTCTCTCTCCTCTTTTTATTTCAGAACTAGATCTAGAATTTTTCTCAACCTAATTTCTTTATTCCCACATCAATTCCCTATAATATTTCATCCAATTTTTTTTTTCAAATCACCATTGGAGACTAGTAGAGCAAGGATCTAGAAGCAGAAAGCAAGGATCTACAAAGAGGAGCAATGATCTACAAGTTGAAGGCCAATTTTATCAAATTTAGAGGTTTTATTGGGAATCCATCTTCCAATAGGTATAATTTAGTTTTTTCCCTTTAATTAGGTTATAATTCTGAGATTTAACCATGAGAAACTACCCCATATGCATATGCTACCCATAGGAATTGGAATAAGGTTCATAGGATGCCTATTGAGAAAGTTATGGTACTATTTGTGTCAATTTTGGGAGAATTATGAGATTGACACTTGTTTTGTTTGTCAATTGGTCATATAAACCAAATTGACATGTGTTTGTTTATTTTTGGCTAGTATCATGTCCATAATTGGATACATGTGGGTCGTATTCCAATAATTTGATGATACATATGGATTTGGAGGTTTTCCTCCGACACGGGGCTTGGTGCATGTCATAATTTGATACAGACACGTAGATGTATATTTTACTCTTTGTATTATTCATATATATATATATATTTTAGACTTGCTCGTGTCCTTCGGGGTACGTTTGGTTGTGTAGTGGACTCGTATCGCAAGCATATCATAGATCTAGTATGATACGGGTGTGATTCACTCCATATGTTTGTTGTATTGTATTTCTAGATCCAACTCCATTATTCATAGTTATTAGTATTTTAATTATCCATATATATATATATATATATATATATATATATATATATATTGAGTTGTATGTATCCTTGTGTTGTTCATATGTTATATATGTATGAGTTATAGATACATACTATATACATAGCTATGTATGTGGTTGATATATATAGATATTCATAAGGAGTCTATGAATGTATATAGATATATATACTTTAGTGTATATATATATATATATATATATATTTGTGTGTGTGTGTGTGTATGTGTGTGTGTGTGTGTCATGTACATATGTGAGGTGTATGCATAGATGGATATATATATGTATTTATGGTTATATGTTATATACATAGAGATAATGTATATGGAGATGTGTAATGTTCATATGTATATATATACATAGAGGTGTTTATATGTATGTATATATGTATGTTGATGGTTATATACGTATATATGCATGCGTATATATATAGATATATTGATATGTACTTATATGTTTGTTTATATATGTACTTGTGTATTTGTGTATGTTTACATAGGGTTATCTATATATATTGATAGGTATATATCTATGTATATATTTAGGGGTATCTACATACATATACCTATAAGTGTTGAAGAGATGGTTGTGTATGTGGTTGTGTGGATGTATGAGAGGAGGTCTCGGGCAGCAAGGTGTTAGCAGTTCGGTGGAAGCCAGCCACAGCAGGAATCATGCTGCAACAGCATGTAGACTAGCAGCAGTAGCAGCATGTAGACCAGCAGCAGCAGCAGCTTGGAGACCCAGTAGTAGCAACTTCTTGTCTCAGTAGAGTATCAGCAAGTTTCAGAGTTAGGTAGTATGGTTAGTTAGTTATTGAATAGCTAGTTCTAGTAATTAGTTATCTATTTTGTTATCTAGTTAGTTGTTAGTTAATATTTTGGTTATTAGCCATTTAGTTAAGTTATCTAGTTTAGTTAGTAGCTATATATATGTACGTATGATTAATTAGTAAGTTAGATCTATATATCTATACACTTATGTGTATCTCTAGTTATATGTATATGTATTATTGGTAATGATAGTTAGTATAGCATAGTAGTTAGTATTGAATATATATTCTAGTAATTGATATTAATGAATACTAGAAATTATATTAGATTGATATATACATGTACTAGTATATATAGTTAGTGGGGTAGTTAACTATATGCTAGAGCGACATTACCTTGAGATACCAAGGTAAGTGTCAAGGTATTGAGAATACTCGAGGTATTTGGTTTTGGGTATCGAGATAAGTGTTTAGTGGTACAATATCAAGTTGGTTCAAAGCCATGGTATCTATTTAGTAATTATAATTAGGATTAGTGTATATATTATTGATTGAATATGCATATATGCTATTTCATATCTTTTGTTTGCGTATCTTGCGATAGGATATCTTAGTATCTTAGATTTAGCTAGTGTGGCCTAGATTCTTAGTGTTTGGACCCAATATCATAGAGATAGACTCATGCAACCTAGAAATAGGTAGTTTGATCAAGTTTGGCTTGTTTGACTTAGAGTTGACCTATTTTGACTATTTTGACTTAGAAATGGATGTTTGACCTAAAAGTTGACTAGTTTAACTTATTTTCATTCTGAAACTTTTTATTGATGTTATATTCCCTATCTAGGTCTTCGAGATACCATACCGGACATCTGTAATACTGTGCACCAGGTTTTAGGCGAGTACATTCTTTGATAGTTTCTTATTTCTGATATCCTCTATGTTTATTGTATCTAGTGTAGATATCCATGATTTCTTGACATAATGGTTACACAAATTGGTATATCCGGATCTTGTCATGAGATATTATTCCTTGGTATATATGGTATACCTTATGCAAGCCTTGTTTTCTTATTTCTTGTACATGTACAGACACTGATTCTCGGGGAGACTAGCTACCTTCCTAGAGAATCCTGTGCCATAGCGTACCATGGTTGGATCCCCTATACCAATCGGGGGTGGAAAGTATTTAGTGTAAATATGTGATCATACCCTCCTTGTGTATGTCTTGTTCCTTGTGAGTGTTGGTCATACACCACGTGTATGACTAGCCATGCCCTTATCCTTGTGCAAGTTCCCAAGTCGATCACATGTTAAAGCTAGTACTCACTCACTTAGTCATTAATATTCTTGTTCATTGCCATATTATTCATTCTTGTATTTATTCTAGTATTTTCTTTATTTTATATCTTTTGTATCTATTATTGCATCTTGTATATTTATATCTATTTACTGTTACATAATTTATACCATTGATTAGAACTTCTATTAAAGATGTACTTTGCTCCTTTCCTGACTGGAAATATTTTTTCCAGATGACACTAAGGAGTGGTACCCTACTAATTACGGGCCTCAGGATGTTGTGGGCTTAGAGTTGGAGACCCTAACCCAGGAGGGACTCATTTTAACTGAGACAGATGACCCATGACTCATAGCTTAGATCTCAGTTACTCTCTTGTACAGGATTTGTCTCCAGCTTGCTGTTCAGTATTTTCTCAGACTCATTGATGTTATTATTTTGACTCATGAGTTTTATTATGACTATTCTATTCTTTTATCATATTCGTGCTATTCTCCATCTTAGAACTGTGATTGCGTATATTTATATTCTTGGGGGCTCATTATATCGTTAGAGAGATTACCCAAACAATATTCTACCATCGATTCTACAGCGTAGGCTAGACGTTGCTTCTGACTTGAATCCCTACACCGGGTGCGGGTCGTGACACTAGCTATTTCTAGGTTATAAAAGTCTATCTCTAGGATATTGGGTCCATACACTATGTTTGGAGGCTATACTAGCTATACTAGGATACTAGGATACCAAAAAAATACAGTATCATAAGATACGCAAGTTATTAGTTATGAAAATATTATAATATATATACAAGATAAAATATATAGCACTCATAGATAAACTAATGCTAAGTGTATACCTTTGCTTTGAACCAAATGCGGTATCATACCACTTATACACCCATCTGGATATACAAACTCAAATACCTTGAGTAAAATCCAATACCTTGACATTACCTTGGTATCACAAGGTAATACAATATCTAACGTATAACTAACTACCCATATACCTCACTATACACTAATATGCATTTAAACGTATAACAAAATTATACTAAACTAACATACTAACATACCCCTTCGGATATTCAATACCCGTACCGAAGATACCACAACTCTCATTACCTTGGTGTAACTCAAGGTAATCTAGAAATAATACTAATCCTTGCTAACTAGTACTTATATATATATATATATATATATATATATATATATATATATATATATATATATATATAATAACTTACTAACTTATCAATATAAATTAACTAGCTTATTAATAGCTTATCTTAACTTATCCACAATTTAACTAAAAGCACTCAAGCTACTACAGCTTATCGCTACTGCTTCTGCTTATCGCTGATGTTGCTGCTTACTACTGCAGCTTCTGCTTGCTACTGCTTGTTGTAGCTTATCGCTGCTTATGCTGATTACTGCTTTTGCTTCAGTTTGCTGCTTCTACTTCTGCTATGGCTTGTTGCTTCTGCTGCTACTTCTGCAGCTTGTTGCTTCTGCTTTGGCTGCAGTTTGCTGCTTCTGCTGCTGCTTATGTTGCTGCTTCTCGGTTTTGTGTTTCACTGCTTTTCGGCTGCTTCTCACTTCTTATTCCTCTCCCCTTTAGCTCACATACACGCATCCATACATCTAATACATACATACACTCACTCACACACACACACATATATATATATATATATATATATATATATATATATATATATATATATATATATATATATATATATATATATATATATATATATATATATATATATGTTACCACATAATCATACTAGTGATGCACATATGCTCTCCTATTCTTTCATGCCCACCAACACTTCAAAATAAATATAGAACAAACACATATAAATATATATATACATATATATTATATAACAATTATAGTTACAACATTCTAATATCTATAACCAAGGTAAAACCAAAACATCAAATACGTGGAGTGTACCGCACCCGTATTACACTCAATCTATGATACACTTGGATTATGACTCTACGAAGAGCTATCTACTCAACTACGTGTCCGTATCAAAATATAACATGCTCAAACTCCCGTATCGAAAGAAAATTCCTAAATCAATCTGTATCGCCAAATTTTTTGGATACGGCCTACACGTATCCAATTATGGATACAACACTAGCCATCCACAACCTAACACATGTCAATTTGGTCTAATTGACCTATTAACTAACACAAGGTGTGTTATGAAGAAAATAATTAAGGAGGGAAGATTTGAAATAAAAAGTGAATAGAGAGAATTTGATGTAGGAATGAAGAAATTTAGAAGAGAAAAATTCTAGATCTAGATTTGAAATAAAAATTGAATAGAGAGAATTTCCCTCTACTCTAGCTATGGCTGGCCACTATACCCTCCTCTAAGTCACTAGGAAATGTCCACAATACCTATTGGGGCTTATCATGAAAAAAATAATTAAGGAGGGAAGGTTCTAGTCTAATTGGTTTAACTAATTAATCATCCTCCAAATGATTGGGCTTATTATTGGGCTCAATTCTAACTAGAAATAAATATTGGTCCATGGTTCTAATCTAAACTAGTTAGGTCCACTAACACATGTCCAAAATAATATACTAACATCTAACAATAAATAAATAATCTAATAAATAAATTAGACAATATGCATAATATTTAATTAATCATAAAATGATCAAAATACCCTTTCCTAGAAAATATGGTATTGACAAGTCTACCCCCCTTAAATTAATTTTGTACCCAAAATTCAAAGATGAAACTACCCCTAAAAAATAAAACAGAACAGAATCAAGAAAGAACATACCTCAAGGCATAAACAAATAAAGGTAACGCTATCATATTTTATCCTCCCTCTCCCAGGTAGACTCACCCGAAGAGTGATGCCTCCATGTGATACCTACCAAGGGAATGATCTGGTTCCTCAGCACCTTCTCTCTCTGATCCAGAATCTCAACTGGCTGCTCTGGATAGCTAAGAGTAGGACCCACCTATATCTCCGAGTGATCCAACACGTGACTAGAATCCGCCACGTATCGTCTCAACTGCAATACTTGAAACATATTGTGAACTTCTTCCAATATAGGTGGCAAGTCTAGTCTGTAAGCAATTGCACCGACCCTCTCGAGAATACTGAAAGGCCCGATGAATCACGGACTAAGCTTTTCGCCTCCGCCGAAACAAATCGTGCCTCGTGTCGGAGAAATCCTTAAAAATACCAAACCACCAACCTAGAACAAAACAAAATCTTAAGAACTTAATCTATATCAAACAACCAATATCAAGCACAAAATAAAATCTAAAACTATAACTCAAACTCCAAAGGTCTCCGGTGGCTATCGGCCTAATGTCATTGTCTGTCCTGTGCCACTCGAAGTCTGTCTCTGATCAGCTTAACCTTCTCCGCTACATCCACAACCATCTCTGGCCCTAGCAAAACTCTTTCTCCAATATCATCTCATGAAAAGGGAGTACGATATTTTTTGACCGTACAGAGCCTCAAATGGTGATATCACTATACTAGCCTGGTAGCTGTTGTTATAATTAAATTCAACCAAATGGATATGGTCCTCCCAAGATCCCCTAAAATCTAGTACACAGCTACCCAGTATATCCTCGAGAGTCTGAATGGTCCTCTCTGACTACACATCCGTCTGGGGATGATATAAAGTACTGAACTTGAGCTGGGTGCCCAAACTCGCCTACAAACTCCTCCAAAAATAAGAAAAGAAATGACAATCCTGATCTGAGACTATGCTGATAGGAACCTCATGTATCATGACTATCTATCTCATATACATCTCTGCCAGCTTCTCCGTAGACAAATCCACTTTGAAAGACAAAAAGTGAGCCGACTTGGTCAACCTGTCAACGATGACCAAAATCCCGTCTTTCCCTCCTAGAGATCATGGAAGTTCAGACACAAAATCCATATTAATATGCTCCCACTTCCACTCTGGATTGGGTAATGGCTGAAGTAAACCACCTGACCTGTATCTCTCGGCTTTCACCTGCGGATATATTAAGCATCTAGATACAAACTATGCCACTTTTCTCTTTATTCCATACCACCACACACTCTCTAACATATTATGATATATCTTATTGGCACCAGGATGAATGGAATACTGAGAACGATGTGCTTCTTGTAACACCTCCTCACGCAGCTTCCTACTAGGCACACATAATCTGTCATACCCCAGTCCCAAAATACACGGGACTAGGCTACATGGCAATAGCCAGCTGTCATATCTCCGAGGATATCCCAATTTAATAGATCCTAACGAAGAGTGCTTGTCACTACCACTTTTTCCATGTAAGGGTATTTCTGTAATTTAACTACTTAAATAATTATGTATTTAATTAATGGCTGAGTTTTATAAGTAATTATATATTGTTAATAATATTTAGTTTTAGGTCTAACCCTAGAAATCCATTAGGACAACCCTAATGAGTAAACCCTAGTTAGAAAACCCTATTCTAACAAAACCCTAGAATTCTAATTTTGGATGAACCCTCAAAACCCTAGAATGACTTAACCTGAGTCTATTAGGTTCTACATGAGAGGAAAGGGGTTTAACCTAAAAAGACTAGGCATAGAAACCCTAAAACTAGGTTTAATATAAATAGGAAGCTTTCTCAAAGCCATCCTTCATGTAGAGAAAAGGAAACCCTAGCCTCCAGAGAGAGAAACCTATTCCCCACCCCATTTTTCGAGATTAAACCTAGGGTTCCATTTTCTCCTTCTCCAAAGCAAGGAACGAGGGTCAGGAAGCCTTGGAAGAGAAGAACTTCATTGAAGAAACCTTCCCTGCAGGTAAAACCCTAGTTTTTCTTCATTAAATTCCTGTTTTCAGATGTTGATGGTTATTAGGAACCCCCTTTACTGTGTAATTCAGATTCTAGGGCTTTGGATTAGGTTTTGGTGACCCACATGGGGTTTTTCCCCAATTATTAAGAACCCTAACCCTAGATTTGGTTTGTAGACAGATTTTTTCCCCATTCATGTAGATAAATTCGATTTTAGGGTTTACTTATCTAGGTATTCGAAATTCTGTGTATTGATGCATGAATCTATATGCATATATATGTATTGTGTGTTGGGGGCATTCATTTGTACATTAAGATTTGATACTGGGTACAGTCGGGCAGAATTCTCTGTTCAGGCGGGTTTGGTTCAGAGTTAGTGAGGGTTGCTGTGAAATTCTGTGATGTTAATTGTGTCCCAGTTTAGAAATCAGTGTGTGTGTTTTGTGTTAGGGATTTCAGTGTCTGTGTGTGGCTGTAGGTCAATAACTTGAAGGTTACCATGTGCAGATATCAGTTTTTGTTTGAGGGGTATGGACTGGATGATCGGGATATGGTCCAGGTTGGACTAGAGGTGAGGATCGAGTGCTGGTTCTCAATGTATCAGTGAGACTAGTATATTGGTTTTAGTAAGTTCTGTGTGTCAATAGGGATAGTGAATATGAGATTAGATTAAGTATCAGATATGGTGTTCAAGTTGTTAAGTATCAGTTAGGAAGGGAGAGGAGATGTTAGATTCTTAACAGCAATATTTTGCTGTAGGTTGCAGTGTGTATCACACAGCAGGGAGTTGAGGGCTGAGGGAACTGGGAATGGTCAGGAGAATAGCAGTTGTAGTGCCTGTGTGTGTGTTGATATAGAGGGGTGTGTGTGAGCCTATGTGTGTTTTCAGCAACTTGCCTGTGTTAGAGTGTCAGAAATATTGGGGGTTAGTGATCCAGTGTGTTGGGCATATGGGGTATCAGATTTCTGTGTCAGTTTGTAGCAGTAGGTAATTGGGTTATGGTTTTCTTGAGGGTTAATATGAGCAGTCTAGTATTATGTTGTGTGTGTCTATTCTGTGTGTGTAACTGTCAAGGTATACAAGTGCCAGCATAGCTGTGTGTGTAGGCCTGGGAAATTGCAGAGAATGATTTGATTATCTGTGAGTTCACTGTGTGGGTGAACTGTGAATACTCAGTTTCAGAGTTTTGCCTATGTTGAGGTAATTAGGGAATTCTGTGCAGTGAGTGTCTAGTAGTATGTGTCTCAGTATTCCAGTCACTAGGTGAAGTGCAGTGGGCATCAGCATTTTGTGATTGTAGATAGATGTGTGCAGATTTCAGGGTGTAGATGTGTTTATGTGCCAGTTTCAGGAATTGGTTGTGTGCAGTTGGGGATTAGAGGGAGAGGTGTAGTGAGTGTTCAGTTAGAATTTTAGAGTAGCAGTGTAGGGATATAAATGTGAGGGTATTTAGTGTATCTAAACTGTGATGTCTATGTTTGGGTATCAGTGAGATGGGGGAGGGGTTGATTGCTGTGCTGTGTGCAGCAGTGTGTGTGTGTGCCCAGGTTATTTTCATTTCCTGTGTGAGTGTCAGTGAGTATCAGGAGTATCAGTTCCCATATATGAGACTCAGATATGTTAGAGCATCAGTGTGTTTGTGTGTTGGTGTAGTAGTGTGGGTGTGTGTATCAGTTAGTTGGGGGTTGAAATGTGTTTAGTATCAGTAGTTAGGTATTAGTCAGTGTTAAGGGTGAAGTGTGAGTAGTGCTCTAAGGTAACAATGGATACCTAAGTAAGATAAAAGGGTATGGGTAATGTATTCACTTGCCAAGGTTGTGAGAACTAGCATAGAGTATAAATTATAACTAGAAGTAGTTAAGTACTAACTATTATAGCTAAAATACTTTAGTATTAACTAGTATAGGCTAGGTAATAGCTAGTTGTAGACTAGTATTGACTAATTGACCTTGTTAAGCCTAGAAAACCTAAGTATTGACCTAGTTGACTTCCAAGACCTAGTTTTGGCCTAAAATTATATTTCAACATAGATATTATTAATTATCATTTCCAAATCACCTTTTGACATTATTATTCCATATTTAGGTCAGAGTGACTCCATCTTGGACATCGATCATCACATATTGCTCAGGACTACAGGCGAGTACATTCTCTGACAGTTTTCATGGTTGATTACTTCTATAAATTGTAGTGTATTTCATACTTGATTCCGACACTATGGATACACGGGTTAGCACCCTAGATCCCCATCACGAGGAGTCGTGGTTGGAATCCATCGTGCTAGCTGGGGGATGGGGAACTATTAGTAAATTATGTGATCATATCCAAACATTATATGCACCATAGCTCACCCCACTTCTCACGTCGGGTGCGGCCTGACCACTTATATGCTCCATAGCTGTTATATATGATTAGCCTGACCATTATATGCACCATAGCTAACCATGCGGTTAGCCTGACCTAAAAGAATCATAGCTAATCATATATAACCAGCCTGATCTAGTCCCAAGCCGATCACATAATAAACTGATAATTCAAACACTTAGCTAGATGTTTTATCTTTATTCGGATTTACCTGTTCTAGCAGTCACTATTTATTGCTCATTGCTAGATGCTTATTGTCTATTTTATTTCTTCAGTACTTCACATGTTCAGCTTTTATTTCCATCTTGTATCTTTTACACTGTTTATAGATTTTGTCAATTTAAATGAAACTACTGTTAGTGCTTGTGCTTCGCTCCAATCCTGACTGGATAACAACATTTTCAGAGAACCTGGAGGACTTTTGCCCTACTCATTACGGTCCAGGAGTAGAGGAGGATTTCACCCCAGAAATCCCAGAGGAGGTGCCTATCCTAGAGGAGAACTTGCCTGCCCATGCTTAGATTATTTTTCTGCATTTATTGTTTTAGACTGATACTGAGACTGAGATGTATTTATTTTTGTGACTTTGTGAGGTCATTTGGACCCAGGATTTGAGTTGAACTTCTTGTGGTTGGTTTTAATAGAACTCTTTTTCAATTCTCATCGTGCCATTATGTTTATAGTTGTGATTGAGTATATTATAGAAATGTGATTATTTATCATTGTCCTCCGTACGGAGTTGAGACTATTGACAGGATATACTATGTTGTGACCTAGACAGCGTTCTACCGCCGATGCTGCGGCGTAGGCTGGACGTACCCACGACTCATGCCCAAATTCCGGGTGCGGGTCGTGACACGTTTTAGTGGTGGCCCATGCAGGTCCAGTCTGTGGTCTCTAGTCTCCAGTCATAGTCTTAGACCGTTTTAGGAAATAGGAATTAGGCCGAGGCATACTCAATCACAATTAAGGAATTCTGATTCTTATGATACTATTCTTAATGATTAATTCCTTTAGAAATTTTCTGTCCTTCCTTGATATCATACCTATTGCCTTATTTGAATCTTTCGATCTGTCTCCAGGATGCCGCCAAGAAGGTCCCAGAGACTTGGAGCAGCAGATTCAGAGAGGTCTGCCACCTCTCGCGCTGCCGGACAGACATCAGCAGCACCTCCTACATCTCCAGGACAGGTGGGAGTGTCTGCAGCATTCGGGGGTCCTCCACCACCAGTTCAGAGGGTCCCCACAGCTACGACGGCACCACCACCACCAGCTCAGCAACCAGGAGGTGTGCCCGTCGATGGGGCACAGATGTTCGCTTTGATTCAGGGCATGGTCGATGCCCAGAGGACGTCGGCAGAGGCCCAGAGAGTGCAGGCTGAGGCACATCAGGCCCAGACAGAGATGATGAGGGTGAACATGGAAAATGCTCACCAAGTGGCTCTCCAGGCTGTGGAGAGAGTCGCTCAGCAGCAGCAACAACCTGGTCAGCAACAACAGAGGCCGGGCACCATTGTGGACTTCAAGAGGATGATGCCTCGGGAGTTCAAAGGGACAGAAGGGATACTCTACGCCGATGATTGGCTAGAGGACATCGAGAGGAACTTGCGTTTGGCGCAGATTCCAGAGGCGCTCCAGATCGAGGCCGCTGGCAGCCAGATGTTCGATATTGCCTTGACATGGTTTCGCACGGAGCCGAGACTCTTGCGCGGGGGACTCACTTGGGAAGCTTTCAAGGAACTCTTCAAAGAAAAGTTCTTTCCTGATGTCGCACTGGGAGCTTTGGAGAGTCAGTTCCATGACTTAGCCCAGGGGAGCTCGTCCGTCGACGAGTATGCCGCAGAGTTTAGCCGTCTGAGCCGCTTCGCGCCGTCGATGATTAGAGATCCGGGGGACAGGGCCCGGAAATTCAGAAAGGGGCTGACAAGAGAGATCAAGTCTCGCACGTCGGGACGTCGCACAGCTACCTATGAGGGCATATTGATGGATGCACAGGTAGCCGAGGATGACTTGGACCTCAGGCCCAAGAGGGGACGCGATGTTACCGGAGGGGCAAACAGTAGTGCGGGAACAGGCAAGCGTCCACACTTTCAGCAGCAGCAGAGACCCTTTCAGCAGCAGCATCAGGCACCAGCCCGAGGGCAGGTCCAGCAGCAGCAACAGAGACAGAACCAGCCCGCCATCCAGTGTGCGTACTGCGGGAAGATGGGACATACTAGAGATATCTGCAGGCACAGATTGGGCTCATGCTTGTCCTGCGGATCGACGACACATCAGCTGAGGGATTGCCCTACCATTCGGACTCGTCCAGGTCAGGGTGGAGCAGCCGCCCAGAGAGGACCAGGCAGGGTACCTACCGTACCAGGAGGCCAACAACAGAGGGGACCACTTCCACCGCAAAATCAGAAGTTCGCCCAGCATCAGCAGCAGAGAGGTGCACCCCAGGGGCGAGCATACGCCATGGCAGTCGAGGAGATCGAGCCAGCAGGAGACTTGATCACAGGTTCGGTTCTTCTCGATTGTATTCCCGCATTTACCTTATTCGATTCTGGTGCTTCCCATAGTTTTGTGTCTGTATCATATGCACTTCGACATCATTTAGAGACAGAACCATTAGCTAGGACTTGCAAGATCATGACTGGTGGAGGTATTATCCTAGTCCGTGATCACTGCAAGGACCGGAGAGTGACAGTAGGAGGCCGAGACTTGAGCGTGAGCTTACTTGTTATGCCACTTCCGGGGTACGATATTGTACTCGGAATGGACTGGTTGAGTAGGCATCATGCTACTATAGATTGTTATAGAGGCAGAGTATTGTTTAGACCACCAGGAGAGCCGGAGTTCGAGGTCGTCAGAGGAACAGCGGAACAGAGAGGGAGCACATTTTGCGGAGCCAGGACAGAAGAAGAGGAGTTGCCACATCCTCTGATAGCGGAGTTCCTGGATGTATTTCCAGAAGAGTTGCCAGGCTTGCCGCCAGACAGGGATGTTGAATTCTCTATAGACTTGGTTCCAGGAGCGGAGCCCATTTCACAACATGTCTATAGAGTCAACAACAGCGAGCTGGCAGAACTGAAGAAGCAAGTTGAGGAGCTGCAGGACAAAGGCTTCATCAAATCCAGTTCATCACCATGGGGAGCTCCGGTATTGTTCGTACCAAAGAAGGACGGCACGGTACGCATGTGTATTGATTATAGAGCCTTGAATAATATCACCATCAAGAACAAGTACCCGCTACCGAGGATAGATGATCTTTTCGACCAGTTGAGCGGGGCGAGGGTGTTTTCGAAGATTGATTTGAGGTCAGGCTATCATCAAGTGAAGGTGAAGAAAGAAGACACGCCGAAGACAGCTTTTCGGACCAGATACGGCCAGTTTGAGTTCATGGTGATGCCGTTTGGTTTAACCAATGCACCGGCAGTATTCATGAACTTGATGAACAAGGTGTTCCACCAGTACCTTGACAAGTTCGTGGTGGTGTTCATCGACGATATTCTTGTGTATTCCAAGACCCCGGAGGAGCACGAAGAGCACCTGAGATTGGTCTTAGAGACTCTCAGGAGGGAGAAGCTGTACGGGAAACTCTCTAAGTGTGAATTCTTCCTTGACAAGGTTGAATTTCTTGGGCATGTGGTATCGGGTGACGGAATCTCGGTTAACCCACAGAAGATCGAGGCAGTGGAGTCATGGGCTACCCCCAGTTCGGTAGCTGAGATCAGGAGTTTCCTCGGGCTTGCAGGATACTACAGGAGGTTTGTACAAGACTTCTCCAAGATTGCAGCACCAATGACCAGACTGACTAGGAAGGATGTGGAATTTGTGTGGACAGAGGAGTGCCAGGCTGCATTTGATGAGCTGAAGAAGAGGTTGACGACAGCTCCAATTTTGACGTTGCCATCAGGGACCGGTGGTTTTACCATCTACAGTGATGCTTCAGGGAAGGGTCTGGGATGTGTTCTTCAACAGCACGGGAAGGTAATTGCCTATGCTTCCAGGCAGTTACGCCCTCATGAAAAGAATTATCCCACCCACGACTTAGAGTTGGCAGCAGTTATCTTCGCTCTAAAGCTGTGGAAACATTACCTGTACGGAGAGCGTGTGGAAATCTTCACAGACCACAAGAGCTTGAAGTACGTATTCACACAGAAGGAGCTGAACATGAGGCAGAGGAGGTGGTTAGAGTTGATGAAGGACTTTGACATCTCATTGCAGTACCATCCAGGGAAGGCTAACGTAGTCGCCGATGCCTTGAGCAGGTATCCGATGGCTATGTACCTGACGACAGACAGGCATTTGTTGGCTGATTTGGAGAGCTTGGAGATTGAAGTGTTAGTTCCCGGTGCTGAGATTCAGATGTGGGGATTGCAGATACAGTCCGAACTGATGGACAGGATCAGAGCTGCGCAGTACGATGATGAGACTCTGAGGAGTATCAGAGCACAGGTTCAGATGGGATTGTCGGATGACTTCACTATCGCAGATGACGGTTCTCTACGGCACGGCACGAGGATATGTGTGCCTAGCGGGGAGCTGCGTGAGGAGGTTTTGCAGGAGGCACACCGCTCTCAGTACTCGATGCATCCCGGTGCCAACAAGATGTATCGAGACTTGAGGGAGCACGTATGGTGGTATGGAATGAAGCGCGAAGTAGCACGCTTCGTATCTCGGTGTCTAGTGTGCCAGCAGGTAAAGGCAGACCGGCAGAGGCCAGGAGGTTTGCTTCAACCTTTACCGATTCCAGAATGGAAGTGGGAGCACGTGACCATGGATTTCGTTTCAGGGCTTCCACGTTCTCCAGGAGGGAAAGACGCAATTTGGGTCATCGTGGACAGGTTGACCAAATCAGCCCATTTCTTACCTTTCAAGGTGGGTACGTCGACAGAGAAGCTGGCAGAGATGTACGTGCGACAGATTGTTAGGATTCATGGAGTTCCTGTGAGCATCGTCTCAGATCGGGATAGTCGTTTCACTTCCCACTTCTGGAGGAGTCTGCAGGCTAGCTTGGGCACTCAGCTCAAGTTCAGTACCGCATATCACCCCCAGACAGACGGGCAGTCTGAACGGACTATTCAGACTCTCGAGGATATGCTACGCACTTGTGTGTTAGATCTCGGAGGTTCTTGGGAGGATCATCTGCACCTGGTAGAGTTTGCTTACAACAACAGCTACCAGGCCAGCATCGAGATGTCACCATTTGAGGCTCTTTATGGACGGAGGTGTCGTACACCGCTATCATGGGACGACGTTGGAGAGAGAGCCTTGCTAGGACCAGAAATGGTCGTGGATGCAGCAGAAAAGGTGAAACTCATCAGAGACAGACTGCGAGTGGCGCAGGACAGACAGCGGCATTGGGCCGACAGCCACCGTAGACCCCTTGAGTTTCAGGTATAGATTGTTAATTTTCTGATTTGTGTTGTTTGCTTAGACTGCGTGCTAAGACTGTTGTTTTAGGTTGGCGATCTAGTTTTCCTACGGATTTCTCCGACGCGTGGAACGATTCGTTTTGGCAGAGGCGGGAAGCTTAGCCCACGCTACATCGGACCCTTCGGTATTCTGACGAGGGTAGGTGCAGTGGCATATAGACTGGACTTGCCGCCTGCATTGGAGGGAGTGCATAATGTGTTTCACGTGTCGCAGCTGAGACGGTACGTGGCAGACCCTAGTCACGTACTTGATCACTCGGAGATTGAGGTTGGTCCAACGCTCAGCTACCCCGAGCAGCCCGTAGAGATCTTGGACCGCAGAGAGAAGGTGTTGCGGAACCAAACTATTCCCTTGGTTCGTGTTGCATGGAGACATCACTCTCCAGGGGAGTCGACCTGGGAGAGAGAAGACGAAATGCGCGAGCAATACCCGTATCTCTTCCAGACTTGAGGTATATTCTCTTTTTGATTTCTTTCTTGTTGTAGTTCAGTCCAATTTCGAGGACGAAATTTCTTTTAGGAGGGTAGACTTGTCACTACCACTTTTTCCATGTAAGGGTATTTCTGTAATTTAACTACTTAAATAATTATGTATTTAATTAATGGCTGAGTTTTATAAGTAATTATATATTGTTAATAATATTTAGTTTTAGGTCTAACCCTAGAAATCCATTAGGACAACCCTAATGAGTAAACCCTAGTTAGAAAACCCTATTCTAACAAAACCCTAGAATTCTAATTTTGGATGAACCCTCAAAACCCTAGAATGACTTAACCTGAGTCTATTAGGTTCTACATGAGAGGAAAGGGGTTTAACCTAAAAAGACTAGGCATAGAAACCCTAAAACTAGGTTTAATATAAATAGGAAGCTTTCTCAAAGCCATCCTTCATGTAGAGAAAAGGAAACCCTAGCCTCCAGAGAGAGAAACCTATTCCCCACCCCATTTTTCGAGATTAAACCTAGGGTTCCATTTTCTCCTTCTCCAAAGCAAGGAACGAGGGTCAGGAAGCCTTGGAAGAGAAGAACTTCATTGAAGAAACCTTCCCTGCAGGTAAAACCCTAGTTTTTCTTCATTAAATTCCTGTTTTCAGATGTTGATGGTTATTAGGAACCCCCTTTACTGTGTAATTCAGATTCTAGGGCTTTGGATTAGGTTTTGGTGACCCACATGGGGTTTTTCCCCAATTATTAAGAACCCTAACCCTAGATTTGGTTTGTAGACAGATTTTTTCCCCATTCATGTAGATAAATTCGATTTTAGGGTTTACTTATCTAGGTATTCGAAATTCTGTGTATTGATGCATGAATCTATATGCATATATATGTATTGTGTGTTGGGGGCATTCATTTGTACATTAAGATTTGATACTGGGTACAGTCGGGCAGAATTCTCTGTTCAGGCGGGTTTGGTTCAGAGTTAGTGAGGGTTGCTGTGAAATTCTGTGATGTTAATTGTGTCCCAGTTTAGAAATCAGTGTGTGTGTTTTGTGTTAGGGATTTCAGTGTCTGTGTGTGGCTGTAGGTCAATAACTTGAAGGTTACCATGTGCAGATATCAGTTTTTGTTTGAGGGGTATGGACTGGATGATCGGGATATGGTCCAGGTTGGACTAGAGGTGAGGATCGAGTGCTGGTTCTCAATGTATCAGTGAGACTAGTATATTGGTTTTAGTAAGTTCTGTGTGTCAATAGGGATAGTGAATATGAGATTAGATTAAGTATCAGATATGGTGTTCAAGTTGTTAAGTATCAGTTAGGAAGGGAGAGGAGATGTTAGATTCTTAACAGCAATATTTTGCTGTAGGTTGCAGTGTGTATCACACAGCAGGGAGTTGAGGGCTGAGGGAACTGGGAATGGTCAGGAGAATAGCAGTTGTAGTGCCTGTGTGTGTGTTGATATAGAGGGGTGTGTGTGAGCCTATGTGTGTTTTCAGCAACTTGCCTGTGTTAGAGTGTCAGAAATATTGGGGGTTAGTGATCCAGTGTGTTGGGCATATGGGGTATCAGATTTCTGTGTCAGTTTGTAGCAGTAGGTAATTGGGTTATGGTTTTCTTGAGGGTTAATATGAGCAGTCTAGTATTATGTTGTGTGTGTCTATTCTGTGTGTGTAACTGTCAAGGTATACAAGTGCCAGCATAGCTGTGTGTGTAGGCCTGGGAAATTGCAGAGAATGATTTGATTATCTGTGAGTTCACTGTGTGGGTGAACTGTGAATACTCAGTTTCAGAGTTTTGCCTATGTTGAGGTAATTAGGGAATTCTGTGCAGTGAGTGTCTAGTAGTATGTGTCTCAGTATTCCAGTCACTAGGTGAAGTGCAGTGGGCATCAGCATTTTGTGATTGTAGATAGATGTGTGCAGATTTCAGGGTGTAGATGTGTTTATGTGCCAGTTTCAGGAATTGGTTGTGTGCAGTTGGGGATTAGAGGGAGAGGTGTAGTGAGTGTTCAGTTAGAATTTTAGAGTAGCAGTGTAGGGATATAAATGTGAGGGTATTTAGTGTATCTAAACTGTGATGTCTATGTTTGGGTATCAGTGAGATGGGGGAGGGGTTGATTGCTGTGCTGTGTGCAGCAGTGTGTGTGTGTGCCCAGGTTATTTTCATTTCCTGTGTGAGTGTCAGTGAGTATCAGGAGTATCAGTTCCCATATATGAGACTCAGATATGTTAGAGCATCAGTGTGTTTGTGTGTTGGTGTAGTAGTGTGGGTGTGTGTATCAGTTAGTTGGGGGTTGAAATGTGTTTAGTATCAGTAGTTAGGTATTAGTCAGTGTTAAGGGTGAAGTGTGAGTAGTGCTCTAAGGTAACAATGGATACCTAAGTAAGATAAAAGGGTATGGGTAATGTATTCACTTGCCAAGGTTGTGAGAACTAGCATAGAGTATAAATTATAACTAGAAGTAGTTAAGTACTAACTATTATAGCTAAAATACTTTAGTATTAACTAGTATAGGCTAGGTAATAGCTAGTTGTAGACTAGTATTGACTAATTGACCTTGTTAAGCCTAGAAAACCTAAGTATTGACCTAGTTGACTTCCAAGACCTAGTTTTGGCCTAAAATTATATTTCAACATAGATATTATTAATTATCATTTCCAAATCACCTTTTGACATTATTATTCCATATTTAGGTCAGAGTGACTCCATCTTGGACATCGATCATCACATATTGCTCAGGACTACAGGCGAGTACATTCTCTGACAGTTTTCATGGTTGATTACTTCTATAAATTGTAGTGTATTTCATACTTGATTCCGACACTATGGATACACGGGTTAGCACCCTAGATCCCCATCACGAGGAGTCGTGGTTGGAATCCATCGTGCTAGCTGGGGGATGGGGAACTATTAGTAAATTATGTGATCATATCCAAACATTATATGCACCATAGCTCACCCCACTTCTCACGTCGGGTGCGGCCTGACCACTTATATGCTCCATAGCTGTTATATATGATTAGCCTGACCATTATATGCACCATAGCTAACCATGCGGTTAGCCTGACCTAAAAGAATCATAGCTAATCATATATAACCAGCCTGATCTAGTCCCAAGCCGATCACATAATAAACTGATAATTCAAACACTTAGCTAGATGTTTTATCTTTATTCGGATTTACCTGTTCTAGCAGTCACTATTTATTGCTCATTGCTAGATGCTTATTGTCTATTTTATTTCTTCAGTACTTCACATGTTCAGCTTTTATTTCCATCTTGTATCTTTTACACTGTTTATAGATTTTGTCAATTTAAATGAAACTACTGTTAGTGCTTGTGCTTCGCTCCAATCCTGACTGGATAACAACATTTTCAGAGAACCTGGAGGACTTTTGCCCTACTCATTACGGTCCAGGAGTAGAGGAGGATTTCACCCCAGAAATCCCAGAGGAGGTGCCTATCCTAGAGGAGAACTTGCCTGCCCATGCTTAGATTATTTTTCTGCATTTATTGTTTTAGACTGATACTGAGACTGAGATGTATTTATTTTTGTGACTTTGTGAGGTCATTTGGACCCAGGATTTGAGTTGAACTTCTTGTGGTTGGTTTTAATAGAACTCTTTTTCAATTCTCATCGTGCCATTATGTTTATAGTTGTGATTGAGTATATTATAGAAATGTGATTATTTATCATTGTCCTCCGTACGGAGTTGAGACTATTGACAGGATATACTATGTTGTGACCTAGACAGCGTTCTACCGCCGATGCTGCGGCGTAGGCTGGACGTACCCACGACTCATGCCCAAATTCCGGGTGCGGGTCGTGACAGTGCTACACTGTCCTAAAATACTAATATGTCCCATATCAATCAACAACAGGTAATCTAATCTCATCCACAATATAAACAGCAAGGATGTACTAATAATAAATGCTGGAAGATAAACGCCAGTCTCAAGATATCATAGTACAACCAAGAATGTCTGGTGGGAACAAACCCACTATTATGATGAAATAAAATACTGAAATGATAGATAAAAAGAGTAACTAGGGCCTCGGCTGACTAGATAATGATGCTCCCAAATCCTAGGCAGAAGACCTACCAACTGATCACTGAAACTCTGACGATAGCACCTCTAGGTCCTTCACTGTAGCGTACCTAGTCTCCTATCCTGGTCCGTATATTGTGGGATAGTATGCCTCGTCCAAATATAGAAAGGTACCAGGTCCTCAGAGGGACGTAACAAGATATATAGAAGCATGGCATATATATAAATACTAGATAAAATAAATAAAGGATGTGCTAACCATCTAAGTGAATGCAATGTGAGGATAACATTGGTACGTATGGGTAGGCATAGGCATCTAACGTCCACACTTTGAAGAGAGTGTAATCTGCATATATAACGTCCATATCTCTCCGAAGAACGTGGCATCTAAATAATATATCGTCCATATTGCTCCGAAGAACGTGGCATCTGAATAGTGGAAGTCATTGGATCCATGGCACCTACAGATACTACGGATTCCAATGTGTGTACATACGTCTATAGTTGTCCTTTCTGCCCCAATGTAGATACACAAGTCGATTACTCGACGTGCATACCATGTATCTATATGCCAAGTCTCTACAAATAACATAATCCTGAGTTACGTACTTACCGTGATGCATGCTACACGTACCGATAGCTAGTCGAGTACGCGGACCCGCATCCCAATATGAATTTGTTACAGTAATACGTGTAAGAGTGTCAGGCCTCAAAAAATACCAGAGTATCCTCCCAAGGGGGTGAGTCTGCTAGCAACTAGGTCAAGTACACTACTCATCGACACATCCATCGATGGCACCCGAGTCAATCTCAGACGCGCACAGTCATATGAAATAAAGCAACATGATATCATACAACATATGCATCATTTAATTTAAACAGTAAATATGGCAAGGTATCTTGTCTGGGTCCTCAAGCTGTGAAAGCCAATAGCCTGCTCCTGCAGTATTTCCTATCTGGTCCAATGACCCTAAACACACAATATAATATAGCAAATACTGTCATCAGACACTAAACAATACATACACAACTACGATGCTGCTCTTAGATACTGTCGCAAGATCACGGTTGATTGCCTACAGAGTTGCATGTGCACGTAGCTAAGATGCACATGTTCCCTATCCTCAGTCACCATGTATCTTACGATAATAAGTTTCTAAGGTTGGGGGTTTATGAACTACTTACGTTTAGTACAATTATATGTCCTTCTACCTCATGTTACATGGTACTGATTTAGGTTTTTAGATGAACACAAGTTCTTATAACAAGTTATATCATTAAGGCAATTACTAGTTATTAATTACTGTTAAATCTTGTTAACATACATACTCATATATATAGTTTAACATTGGTTTAGTTTGTGTCCAAGTCTACGACACTCGATACGACGATATGACGACTATTCAACGATACAATGAAAGGAGGAAAAATAAGGCGTTTACCTAGGCGTAGCAGAATGGATGATATGTGCTCGCTGACAGCTCTCCTCCGGCATGGTGCGGAGCTCCGATCGGTGTACAGCAACTAACGGCAGTACTGCAGTAGGTGTAGCCGCGGCTACAGCAGCCTGGCAGTAGTGGTTTGGGCAAGATGGGAAGCTGCTGGTCGCGAGAGAAGATGATGCTGGTCGGGTTAGTAGTGGTGCGGTGGTGGTCAGGCGGGTGGCAGAGTTGACTGAGGGAAGTCGGGAAGGGGTCATCGGTTTGATGGAGGTTTGGTTGATGGTGAACAGAATGGTGAGGAGGGTGGATGGAAGTCGGTACAGGCGGCCTGGAGGGTGGTCCGGCGTAGAGGGGAAGTGCAGGTTGAAGAGGGTTGGTGGCCGCATCTTGCGATGGTGGTGGTTCTGTCCGGTAGGGAGGGAGTAGGGTGCTCAGGCAAGGGAAGAGTTCGGCTAGAGTTTAGGTTTTAGGGTTTCAATAGGGAAGATGATGTGTATTTATATAGGAGATAGAATTTATGGGCTGACCTCAAGGCTTGGGTCGGCTAGGGCTCTTCGGGGTGGGGGCTAGTCCACATGAAAGGTATACATGGGCTTGGTTAGGTCTTGCTTTGGGGTGAGTCAGGCCTCCAATTAAATTTAATTAAAATAATGCACCAGTTGTTCTTTTTGTCAATTGGAAACACAAGGGGTTAACTTTGGGTGAAACATAAGAGTCATGAGTGTAACAGGCTCAGAGTAGGCTAGTACCCTAATTTGGGTTATAGGGTATTGAGTTGTGGTTGTGCATCAAATTCAAATAGGAATGGTCACTTATGAAAAATTGGATTTATTGAAATTATTCATGAACATTTGTAACGTATATTGTGTAGCTAAAATAGAGCACAATATTTAGTATTTAAAAGTTACACAAGGGTCATATGGGTATTCTGGCATGTCTAGGAGATGTGTATAAACTTTCTTTGAAGGTAACTACTAATATAGCGCTCCAAACATCGAAACAATGGTAAGGTGTATTAAGTCACATAATTGTTGCACATTAATTCTAATTGTATACAAATTAATCCTAGTTTCTCAAATTAAATTAAATAAATCCTAAATTGGTCGAGGGGGTTTACAATCTACCCTCCTTAGAGCATTTTGTCCTCGAAATTAAAACATACGTATGGTAAGAACTATTGACTGAAATAAAATGCTACTTTATACCTAGTCCTTCGAAGAGATAGGGATAACGTTGTCGAATTTCCTCCTCACGCTCCCAGGTCGACTCGCCTGGTGCATGATGCCTCCATGCGATACGGACTAGGGGGATAGTCTGACCTCACCATACCTTCTCACTTCTGTCCAGAATCTCAACAGGCTCCTCTTGGTAAGATAAGCTCGGGCTGACAGTAATTTTTGAATGGTCAAGTAGCTAAGATGGACATAATTCGGATCTGGCATGTACCTCCTTAGCTGAGATACATGAAAGACGTTATGTACTCCCTCCAAGGTCTGTGGCAACACTAATCTATAAACAACCTCTCCGATGCGTTCCAACACATCGAATGGTCCGATGTACCTTGGATTCAACTTTTCTCTGCCTCCAAATCTGATAGTCCCTCGAGTATGTAAGATCTTTATAAATACATGATCTCCAACCTGGAACTCTAGGGGTCGTCAATACGCATTCGCCCAATAATCCTGTCTGTCCTGTGCTGCTCATAGGTGCCCTTGGATCTTCTTCACCTTCTCTACTGTACGAATAACCAACTTTGGCCCCAGAATCTGTCTCTCGCCTATATCGCTCCAATATACTGGGGAATGATATTTCCTTCCATACAATACTTTATAGGGAGCCATCTGGATGCTCGCTTGATAGCTGTTATTATATGAAAATTTAACCAAATGTAAATGGTCCTCCCATGATCCTCTAAAATTAAGCATGTACGCTCTTAACATGTCCTCCAACGTCTGAATGGTGCGCTCGGACTGGCCATCTGTCTTCGGATGATACGATATGCTAAACTTTAGACGGGTACCGAGGCTCTCTTGCATACTCCGCCAAAAGTAAGATATAAACCTCGTATCCCTGTCAGACACTATGCTAACTGGCACTCCATGCAGTCTCACAATCTCCCTCATGTACATATCTGCTAAGACCTTTGTAGATTGCCCAATTCTAAAAGGTAAAAAGTGAGCGAACTTCGTGAGTCTATCTACAATTACCCATACTGCATTACGACCACTACGACTTCTCAAAAAGCCCGTAACAAAGTCTATAGTGATATGCTTCCATTTCCACTCTGGTATCGGGAGCGGTTGAAGTAACCCTGCAGATCTCTGATGCTCAACCTTGACTTGCTGACACATTAGGGACTTCGCCACAAAGTGGGCTATCTCTCTCTTCATTCCATGCCACCAGTAGTACTGCCTTAAGTCTTTGTACATCTTCGTACCTCCTGGATGAATAGAGTATGTTAAACTATGTGGTTCTGATATCAACTCTTGCCAAAGTTCTCCATTTGGAACATAGAGACGATTTCCATATCTCAAGGTTCCGTCTTCATGTATACGCAGTCCTGTCTGTACTCCAGTCTCTGTCCTCTATCTAAGCCTCTAGAATCTGGCATCTATCGACAAAGCAGCCTTGATCCTCTCCACTAATGTCGATTGCAACTGGAAACTTGACAATTATCCGTCTACTCCCGGCATAACGACCTCTATACCCATCTGCTCTAGATCTCTCAACAGATATTGTTGGGTAGTCAAGAAGAATGCCATGGGTCTTCTGCTCAATGTGTCAGCTACTATGTTGGCCTTTCCCGGATGGTACTGTAGCTTGATCTCGAAGTCTGTCATCACTTCGAGCCAACGTCTCTGTCTCTGGTTAAGGTCCTTCTGGGTGTAGACGTACTTTAGGCTTTTATGATTAGTGAATATCTCTACTCTTTCTCCATATAGGTAGTGTCTCCAAAGCTTCAAAGCAAAGATCACTGCGGTAAGCTCCAAGTCTTGAGTGGGATAGTTCTTCTCATGGGTGTAGAAGCATAAAAAATACGCTGCAGAATTATACGTAGTATGCATAAAACCCGCGTAAAGCAGAGTTTCGGTGCTGTGTGGTGTAAGATATGACTTCAGAGCCATCAGCGTACAGCAGAGCTTCATAACTAGTACAACATAAAATATAGCTCAAGAATAACCCGCATAATACAGTATTTTTAGACTGCTTCAGCATGAAAAGATTGTTATATCGCCACTTTGGCGCAAAATCCATTCATTTTTAATGCAACATGGAAGTGTACGAGGAACGTTTCGTATTCCTTGAATGAACCTATTAGATCAGGAAGTGAACCTGACTCCTGACAAAGAGTACTGCACGATTATCCAGACGACGGCTGTAATGATGGTTCGGAATAGAGACCCAGACCGTCGTTTAGTGACATTTCCTTGATACAAATTGCTTTTACGCATTAAAGGGAATACGCTACCTAGTTTTATACAGACAGATGTGAGCTTTTACGCTCAGCAGGAGACAAATCGAATTGCCACGTCAAAAGCTGCTCTTCGTATAGAGCTCGAGAACGTCTCTGCAGTTAATGCGCGTGATGGGGGCAGATCTCTGCATTTAATGCATGAGATTTGGTTTTGCTTCCAAAGATTGGGTGAACCATAATTACGGCTAATACGTCCACATCATCACCTCTGTATATTACGCCATCAGGCTATTTTCAGCTATAGGAGCCCGCTGTACGCTATCTTCTTGAAATACGTCGACCTGGCTATTTTTAACTATAGGAGTACGTCGTATGCTATCTCCTCGAAATACGCCAACTCAGGCTATATTTGCATTGGTGCATGATAAGGCTATTTGGTTCAGAATACGCTCAAGACCTCAGTCAAGGAAGAAGGATCGACTATCTTTTATGCTAGCTACCTATCCATGCAGCATCAGGCTTCTACGCCTACTTGGCTTCTACGCCTATATGTCAGCTATTGGGCTTCTATGCCTATTGGGCTTCTACGCCTACTTGTCTTTTATGCTATCTGAACAGCTATTTAGTTTTTTATGCCAACGAGACAGTTATATGGCTTCTACGCCAATCATCTCTACGCGAGGGACAGTTACCTACGTGGCTTGAATGCCGTGATCTTTGTAGCAGTTATATGCATTATCTCTTAATGGGAGACGGGTTATATGCTTATTCAGAGGATCATTTATACGTGGGTAGCAGTTATGATAACCACCGCGTAAAAGGCGCGGTTCTCTCCGCTGTTCAGTATTTACGCCTATAAATAGAGACCTCCATCCATGGAGGTTAAAAGGTCAAATTTTATTGGGATTAGATTTTAATCTTTGAGAGACAGAGGTCGAAAAAATCAAAGAGAGAAGAATCTAGAGCACAGACAGAGAGTAGTGATCGACGATCTTGGCATCGAGCATCTACTCCCTCTTGCAATTTTTGAAGCTATTCCTTCTTCTACAGTACTTCTTCATCATCGTGTGGTCTAAGGGACAAAGTGATCGACCGTAGATCAGACTCCTATAGCAATATTTACCCAGATTAAATTTTGTACTTAACATCCTCGTATAGGATTAATAGTACTTCTTATTTATAAACCAAAAAAAGGGTTTCATATAAACCTATTTTTATTTCTTTCGTTTATTATCAAACACAAGATGGCGACTCTGCTGGGGACTACTTTCTCATCTGACGAGAAAGTAATTGCTCAACATGATGCAGTATCAGTAGGATCAATAAAGAAGACCCTGGTCGTCCAGTTTGACCAGTCAGCCTACGAAGACATGCTTCGAGCAGGGGGTAGCTCTCATTCCCTCTCTGTCTAAGATAACAGGAAACTGCGTAAGGTATGGATGCTGCGGACATCCCCTACCATTCCTACCGACTCTCTGGTTTCTCCGACCAACAAGGTTGTAGCTTTGCAACCTCCGCGCTCTGCGCGTAAAACTCTGTCTTTCATTTGTGACATGGCAGACAAAACTTCTGGCATAGCCTTAGTGCTAATCCAGAAGTCTACTGTGCGTTCTGCGAGTAAAACTCTGTTTCCAGTTTGTGATGTGGTAGACAAAACTTCTGGCAATGCCTCAGTGCTAATCAAGAAGTCTACTGCGCGCTCTGCGCGTAAAATTCAGTCTCCCGTCTGTGACGCGGCAGACAAAATTTTTGATAATGCCTTAGCGCCAATTCAGAAATTCCAAACGCGCTCTGCGCGTCAAAATGCATCTTTCCTCCATGGAAAAGCAGATGGTTCCTGCAATCTATGCAAGGGAAAATAAATGGCAGATTTCCCGACCTCTCGACTCTTACGCCATCAAGAGAAGGATCTGCTCGCTTTCCAGATTACGCGAGAAGCTGATGGCCGATTGAGGACTTCCTCAGTTTTATGCCAGCCTGAGCAAAATTCTAGACTACGCCAGGTCAAGCCCCTCAGCGTAAAGAAGACCTAGTGTACGGATAGATACGCTCCTCATGGATCATGTGCTACTCACATGGCTGAACTATTGTATACGGGTGGCAGGGAGAGAGTTATGGTTCCCAATATCCGCATTCCAACTGATGTAAATAGGACGAACAAGCCTTCTTCTTCTTTTTATGTTAATCCTCCCGACCTGCGTGAATTCCTAATCCAGAAGCCCAAAGATAGAGGATCTTCCAACATATCTAGTACGCCCCCTAGGGAGCACTGTAGTAGTAGTCATAAAATTGAAGTTAATTATTGTTGTTCTGAAGCAAAACGGTCAATTTTCGACCAGTTGAACTACTCTTTGTCTTTCCAGGAAGAAGAGCCTATATATGCATCAGTGAATATGGCTTCACACGTTCCTAGAGGAAGGTCAAATTCAAGATGTCATCCCTCTAGAACTCCAAGCCAAAGGAGATTCGACAAACTCCTTGAGAACATTGAAGCTGGGGTGTTCCGAAATACCCGTTCAAGGTCACGACAACCGGCTTCGTATTCTTCTGATTCCGACACTCGGGGTCGCCAGTTTCCTGAATCCGATGCTGAAAGTATAGAGTCAATCTCTACAGAGACCTATACTAACCCTTCAATGACATCCAGAGAAATAGGAGTCTATGCCATTGAAGATGAACGCGAAGAGGCTTCCCCATCAAGAAGTACTGAGCAACGCATCGCTGTGGTGGAGACATCTCAGAAAGAGATACAGTCCATGATAGAGAATACGCACCAGATGATGCTAACTCAACACACAACTGCTATAGCTCAAGCATCGGTCCCTCCAACTCAGATACGTGTGGGGGTAGACTTATTACCATCCAATGCGAATCAGGAGCCTGCTTTAAATCAGGAGTCAGCAGCTCCTCCACTTCCTAATTCGGAGAATGTATTGCCTCCTATTGGAGTTAAAATACAACCGGTCTCTCACCACTCTGCGATCCCTCTACCAGCTGAAGATCCGATACAGGCAGTGCAGGAATTGAAAGCCCAATTTGATGCCTTGAAGCATAAGGATCAGCTCAAGAAATTGGGAATCAACCAGCCTTACCCAGCTATCTGTGATGAGATCCCTTTCCCTCCTAAATACAAACCACAGGCTATAGCTTTGTTTGAGGGAAAGACATCATCGAGCCAGTACATGGACTACTTCAGCATGATAACGGTGTTATTGCAAGGGAATGACGCCCTTCTCACTCGAGTGTTCAAAGTCTCTCTTTTGGGGGTGGCTTATCAGTGGTACCATAGTCTTGCGGACAATTGTATTACTTTCTTTGAAGATTTTAAGACTTTGTTCTTCACACGATTCTATAAAGGAGGGATGGACATGTCTATGTCCTCTCTCATCAAAGTAAAGCAGAAAGAGAAAGATAACATTAGCACTTTCATCGAACGTTTTTATCAAGCCACTTTGCAAATGCCTTCCGGAGTTCCAGACTCGACATTGGTGGACATTTGCAGGAAGAATCTTCTTCCGGTGATCTCGGTATTCACAGGACCATATCAGTTCCATGATTGGCCCTCATTTATCATCTCAGCAGTAGCCGCTGAAGTCAACAGTCAGAAGGTGCGTGATAATGGAATTATGATATCTGCCTCTGATAGAGGCAAGATGACATCCTCCAACAGCGACCATCCTCGTGGTTCCAAAGGAAAAGAAGCTCTGGCGATTAATACGTCCAGGCAAAAGACTGCGGCAACCACACAGACGAAACCTGGGACTTCAAGTCCCATTGAAGTATATTCTTTTGACGACGACGATATTCCGAGCATATTCGAGTGTCTAGTCAAAAGCGGCAAGATTACCCTCCCAGAGGTAAAGCGGCCTAATAAAGTCGGCAGTACCAATAAACCTAAGTACTGCATTTTCCATAGGTACATATATCACCCCACAAAGGCGTGTTATGTACTAAAGAGGAAAATCCAAGAGTTGATCGATGCCAAGGCCATCACTCTGCATAATAGCGAGAAGACGATCACCGCCAACATGATCTCTCTCCAATTTGGTAATCTGCCTCCTTAAGAAGTTCCGGATGGGGTTGTATCTATTTCTCGGACAATGATGAATATTGTTAATCTCCCTCCGGCTAGGGGTCAAAATCATGACCTGGTACCCCTATCTACCCAGCGTGGCAAGATTATGTAGGTTCATCCAGATCTGGTGTCAGAGATCGAGGAAGAGACTCAAGCTGCTAAGGCTAAGTCTAAAAAGAACTCGAAGCGTAGACCATGTCATATGGTTGCGATATCCTCGACATCAGAAGAAGAGGTTTTGGCTTCCGGAACCCGTTCAGGGAAAGCCTACCTCAAGGACTATGGAGGAAATCAGGAAGCAGCAACGGCAGACACTTCAGCTGCCAAGCCTTCAGAACCGGAACCTGTCATACCAGAGACCGGTCCTTCTAGACCTACTTTGGCGGACAAGGGCAAGCAAAAAGAAGTGCGCTTTGATAAACCTTTGAAGAATATTCAAAACAAAAGTTTGGAGAAGCCATACAACTTCGACATCCTCGCCCAATTGGCTAATACACCAGCCAGATTATCCATTTTTGAACTACTCAGGCTCTCTAAAGACACTCGTCAAGCCCTGAGTGAAGCATTAATGTAAGCAGATGCATACTTGACCCAGCTCAAGTCCCCTGATGAAAAACCTGTGGCATGTCCTCAATGCCATAGTGTGATGGAGGTGGTCCCGAATATCACTTTCACTCAAGATAACATGCTGTTAAAACATAACAAGCATGACAGACCCCTCTATTACACCAGATATGTCGGTTACATGGAGGTCGACCGGATTCACATAGATCCGGGATCATCGATCAGTATCATTCCTCATAGTCTGCTCAGACCGCTGAGGATTCCTACCAGGGAATTAGCTTACACCACCACTACAATCGTGGGCTTCAATACCAGAAAAAGTAAGCCGTTTGGGGAAGATTTGTTTGAGGATCCAGATTGGCGATCTTAGATCAGTGGCTACATGTTATGTCATTGATTCAGAGGTGTGCTACAACATTCTGCTGGGCAGACCATAGATCCATGATCATAACATCGTTCCTTCGACTCTACATCAATGCTTCAAATATGTAAATACCGAAGGAACAGTACAAACAGAGTTTGCTGACCTTAACCCGTTTAAAGGAGTAGAATCCTACTACTCCGATGCCATGTTGTACACCCAAGACTACATGAAGGAGGTGTCAGGCAATACAGAGAAGGAATCCCACCGGGAGCCAGAAGAACCCTCTGTCGAACAACCCCTGTCAATCAAGGTAAAAGGGCGAACTACTCGTCCGAATGTCATGAAACCCATGGCTATCCACTTGAACAAAACCAAGTCAGGACAAGGAGGTGATCCTTTAGTGATCACTTTGAACCAGAAGCCTCCACCTTTGGTCATCAACCTTCGGCGTAACAAGCAGCCAACTGATGTAAATATTACCAGGAACGTAGTTTTTGACAATAATAAAGATCATCTTTTCCAGTACATTGATGCTCAAATTCTTAATCAGGAATCCTCTCCCCATAACGATATAGAACCTATAGCACAAAGATTCTTAAAAGCTATAGATTTCTATCATCCGTATGTGTGGAAAGTAGCGTCACCATCTAATGTCATCACGACATATGGGCCACATGAGGATTCTATCTTTATTGTCCCGCCTACTCGCAGCAGTCAGCATCCAATAGTCTTCGGTCGCATGCATAATGAACCGACTGTACAAGAAGATTCTTCTGATGACGATGCTGGTAAAATACAGGTTCACAGATATAGCCCGCAAGCTTTAAAGATTATGCAAAGTATGGGTTATGACTTGAAGCTGGAACCAGGTCTTAACTATGGGAAAGGCAGGCGAATGCCGTTGCATGGTGATCCCTATTGTCAACGAACTCGTTTTGGGTTAGGGTATGCCACCTCCCTTGCAACTTCTGAGCTTAGTAAGGATATCTTTTCCTATTCTCAAAATGGCTCATCGTCCTCCGGCTCATATGATGATCTCGAACGAGCATTATCAGTAAATACGGTATTGACAGATTCCTTCGAAGCAGATGAACAAGAATCTAAACCGTTTGAGAATGACTCTTGGGCTCAGCAAATGGATACGCAATGGGAACTCTGGTTTGAGCAGAGAGAACCGCCCACTGAAGATAAAGTTATCCAAATTGACATTGGGGATGAACTTTTGCCAAAGTCGATATTTATCAGTAATAATCTTTCCGAAGAAGAAATGGAAGAAATAATCCAGCTGATAAAAGAATATATCGACGTCTTTGCGTGGAATTATGAGGATATGCCAGGTCTTGATCCAAAAGTGGCTACTCATAAACTCAACATACTGCCCAATTCGAAGCCTGTAAAGCAGCACCAACGCCGGTTCTGCCCAGATATGATGGACGCTATTGAAGCTAAAATCAAGAAGTTGATAGCCTGCGGGTTTATCCGGGAAGAACAACATCCTGGACGAATCGCCATATAAAATTGCTGATCATCCCGAGCAAAGGAAGCTATGATATCCTTCTATGATCCATCGTTGCAGAGGACATTTGCTCGAAGATGCCTTCTTTTTTGGCTCCTTACATTATGGAAGAACATAATCTTCTTCTTTCTCAAGTTGACCCGACGAAGTTCGACAATCATCTCTGTGTGGTGAAGGAAGTGTAGGAAAAATAGGTTAACCCATTCACCTTTTTATAGGTAGAGGAGAACACACCGAATCCCAACAAACTCCCAAAAATCCGCCAAAAAATCAGCCTCGAGGAACGAGTCAGATTTGACCATTTTATGCCTCATTCAAAGTGTTTCAAATTACGAGGAATTTGAAAACTTTGAAGCAGATCTTGTACAAGCATAAAAAATACGCTGCAGAATTATACCCAGTATGCATAAAACCCGCGTAAAGCAGAGTTTCGGTGCGGTGTGGCGTAAGACATGACTTCAGAGCCATCAGCGTACAGCAGAGCTTCATAGCTAGTACAACGTAAAATATAGCTCCAGAACAACCCACGTAATACAATATTTTTAGACTGCTTCAGCATAAATAGGTTGTTATATCGCCACTTTGGCGCAAAATCCATCCGCTTTTAATGCAGCATGGAAGTGTATGAGGAACTCTTCGTATTCCTTGAATGAACCTATCAGATCAGGCAGTGAACCTGACTCCTGACAAAGAGTACTGCACGATTATCCAGACGACGGCTGTAATAATGGTTTGGCACAGAGACCCAGACCATCGTTTAGTGACATTTCCTTCATACAAATTGCTTTTACGCATTCAAGGGAATAAACTGCCTAGTTTTATACAGGCAGATGTGAGCTTTTACGCTCAGCAGGAGACGAATCAAACTGCCACGTCAAAAGCTGCTCTTCGTACAGAGCTCGAGGCACGTCTCTGCAGTTAATGCGCGTGATGGGGGCAGATCTCTGCATTTAATGCATAAGATTTGGTTCTGCTTCCATCGACTGGGTGAACCATAATTACGGCTAATACGTCCACATCATCACCTCTGCATATTACGCCATCAGGCTATTTTCAGCTATAGAAGCACACTGTACGCTATCTACTTGAAATACGCCGACCTGGCTATTTTTAACTATAGGAGTACGTCGTATGCTATCTCCTCAGAATATGCCAACTCAGGCTATATTTGCATTGGTGCTTGATAAGGCTATTTGGTTCAGAATACGTTCCAGACCTCAGACAAGGAAGGAGGATCGGCTATCTTTTACGCTAGCTACCTATCCATGCAGCATCAAGCTTCTACGCCTACTTGGCTTCTATGCCTATATGTCAGCTATTGGGCTTCTATGCCTATTGGGATTCTACGCCTACTTGGCTTTTATGCCATCAGAACAGCTATTTGGTTTTTTACGCCAACGAGATAGTTATTTGGCTTCTACGCAAATCATCTCTACGCGAGGGGCAGTTACCTACGTGGCTTGAATGCCATGATCTTTGAAGCAGTTATACGCATTATCTCTTAATGGGACACGTGTCACATGCTTATTCAGAGGATCATTTATACGTGGGTAGTAGTTATGATAACAGCCACGTAAAAGGCGCGGTTCTCTCCTCTGTTCAATTTCTACACCTATAAATAGAGACCTCCGTCCATGGAGGTCAAAAAGTCAGATTTTATTGGGATCAGATTTTAATCTTTGAGAGACAGAGGTCAAAAAAATTGAAGAGAGATGAATCCAGAGCACAGACAAAGAGTAGTGATCGACGATCTTGGCATCGAGCATCCACTACCTCTTACAATCTTTGAAACTATTTCTTCTTCTACCGCACTTCTTCATCATCGTGTGGTCTAAGGTACAAAGTGATCGACCGCAGATCAGACTCCTATAGCAATATTTACCCAAATTAAATTTTATACTTAACATCCTCGTATAGGATTAATAGTACTTCTTGTTTGTAAACAGAAGAAAGGGTTTCGTATAAACCTATTTTTATTTCTTTCATTTATTATCAAACAATGGGTCCTCAATTATCTAGAGATATAGGCCACAACCTTCCCATGCTGAATCAAGACACATCCTAATCCTTTCCCGAATGCTTCGCTATAGATCACGAATCCTCCGGGTCCAGAAGGTATGGTCAAGATAGGTGCTGTAGTCAGACGCTTCTTCAGCTTATCGAATGCTGTCTGACACTCCTCTGTCCAAGTAAACTCCTGTTCCTTACGGGTCAAGCGTGTCATTGGTTCTGTGATCTTCACAAAGTTCTCCACGAACCTCCGGTAATATCCGACAAGTCCTAGGAGACTTCTCACCTCTAAGACATTGGTAGGGGTTGGCCATGTCTCTACTGATGAAATCTTCGCTGGATCTACTAAAATATCATCTCCTGAGATGACGTATCCAAGGAAAGTGACATAATCTAGGAGAAACTCACACTTGCTCAGCTTGGCATAAAGCCTCTCTCTCCTTAGCGTCTCTAACACTAGTCTCAAGTGCTTCTCATGCTCCTCGTAGCTCTTCGAATACACCAAGATGTCGTCGATGAAGACTACCATGAACTGGTCTAAGTATTAGTGGAAGACTTTGTTCATCAAGTTTATAAATACAGCAGGTGCATTCGTCAATACAAAAGGCATCACTAGAAACTCGTAGTGACCATAACGAGTCCTGAATGCTGTCTTTTGAATGTCTTCTATTCGCACTTTTACTTGTTGATAACCCGATCTCAAGTCGATCTTTGTGAATACCACTCCTCCTGACAACTGGTCAAACAAGTCATCAATCTGCGTCAGAGGGTACTTATTCTTGATAGTCAAAGCATTAAGGGCCCTGTATTCAATGTACATATGTACTATCCCATCTTTCTTAGGTACAAATAATACTGGTGCTCCCCAGGGTGATGCACTAGGACGGATAAATCTCTTGCCCTGCAACTCCTCTAATTGTAACTTCAGCTTATCTAGTTCTTTCTTTGCCTATCGGTATACATTCAAAGATACCGGTACTGCTCTTGGTACTAGCTCAATAGTAAACTCTACGTCTCTATCTGGTGGTAAGCCTGGCAATTCTTTAGGAAAAACATCCTCGAATTCTGCAACTATTGGTGGGGGTACCATCTCCATAGCTATGTAAGCTCTAGCAATCTATCCTACTCCTTGTTCGACGGTCTCTCGTATATACTCGAACTCTGGTTGATCTGACGGTCTAAAACTAACGCTACCCTTTCGACAGTCCAGTACGGCATTATACTGGCTTAACCAGTCCATGCCTAGCACAATATCAAAGTATGGCATAGGTAATACCAAGAATCACGCTCTCATCTCTCTACCATATACGACTACCGAACACATTCGAATAGTACTGGGAACCAACACGATACCTCCTCAGGTAAGAATCTTCCAACTCTTAGGTAAGAGAGAAGTAGATACTCTATGCATTGCTACAAATCTACTAGATATGAACGATAATATAGCTCCAGAATCAAACAATACAGTTACAGGTAATGATGTAACTAAAATGGTACCTGTGATAGCTTTTCCTTCTGTTTCCTCCTTAGAAGCTGCTAATGCAAAGGCCTGTCCGTGCCTCTGCCCTCCGGTTTGCTGTCGACCTCGATCAAACTGTGCCTGGTCCCCTCTGAAATCCTTTGGGTGTTGGTGGACGCTGGCCTCCTGGTGGTGGTAGTATCCTCGAAACTGGTGCTGCTGGCCTTTGTCCTGCCTGGGTGTTGTGTCTCTGCACCATGGGCAGTCTCGGTTTGATGCTGGTTTGCTCCCCAAATCATGTATGTCCCCAGTCTCTTCCGACAGTCCCTCTCAAAATGTCCTCTCTTTCCACAGTGGTACCAAGTCGGAAGCTCTCTTTGTTGGTATGGTGCTATCCTCTGTTGTATTTGCGCTCCAGGCTGATGGATAGGTCCTCCTATTTTGGGTTAGGCTCTGGCTGGTGTGGTTATGCTGGAACGTCTTGCTCCTCTGCGATTGCCTCCTTGATCCTCGCCTCTGTAAGTACCTCCTCATAAGAAATCCTCGCCTGTGTGGTGGTATACCTCTGTAGTTCGAAGGTGAGGCCGTGATAGAATCTTTGGGCCTTCTCTAGATCGTTGGGTATTAGGACGGCACCAAATCTGCTAATACGACTGAAGTCCACGTCGTATCCATCTACAGTCATATTCCCTTGTTCTAGATATAGAAACTGGGAGTACAGGCCATTTTTGACTGTAGCCAGGAAATACTTCGTATTGAAGTACTCTACGAACTATTTCCAAGTCTGGTTCTTGCCTACACTACACTCAATAGAATCCTACAAGTGATGGATATTGTCTTTTAGTTGGGCCCTCACTGCGGTCATCCAAAGGTCTGGAAGCAGTTGTGAAGCCTCTAGTAGCATCTCCGTGTTGGCAACCCAATCGGAGATCTCCTCAACAGTCTCGTTGCCTGAGAAAGTATCTAGTCCCATCTGTCAAAACTATCGTACAGTACCACCTGTCTGAGCTGGTGGAGGTGCTGGTACTGGTGCTGTGACAGGTGTCCTCTTTATTACTGCCATTAAACTTTGTCTTAACGTCTCGATCTGATGCCACTGTGCTTGCATCATAGTCTGAAAGAACTGAAGCAACTATGGCTGTCCATCTGTTTGTGGCATCTGGGGTGGATAAGGTGGAGGTGGTGGTAATAGAACCTCTGGTTGTGCAGTAGGTATCTCCGCAGATTTTGGCCTCTCGGTCTGCGGCATCGGTGTAGCTCTTGAAGTCTGGCCCTCAAAATACTGCGTAGGGATCGTCTGGGAAGTCTGTCCCTTGTGCTGCGGTATAGGATCGCCCTGAGAAGTCTCGTGCCAATGTATCAACGGGCCCTGTAGCGGTGGTTGCCCTTCAGGTAGTCCCTGGGGTACCTAATCTCTTTGGATGATGTCGGTTGGCACCACGGCACTGGGTGCTCCTCGTCCACTGTGCAAGTTTATCTTGCTGCAAGAGATAGGACTTCATTAAAAAGTTTATCTTGCTGCAAGTTTATCTTGCTGTAAAAGTTTATCTTGCTGTAAATAAACCTGTCAGAGCCTGCAATGAACCTGTCAGAGCCTGCAAATGAACCTGTCAGAGCCTGCAATGAACCTGTCAGATCCTGCAATGAACCTGACGTCTCGACTTCTGAAAAAAGGATACTGTTCGACTACCCAGGCGACGGCTATAATGATGGTGAGGCACTACAACCTAGGCTGTCATTTACTGCCATTTCCCTTGCGTAAACCGCTTTTACGTATACAGAGGAATACGCTGCCTAGTTTTATACAGGCAAACATGAGCTCTCTTACGCACCGCGGAAGACAAACCGCCTGCCACGTCAAAAGCTGCTCCTCGTATGAGATTCGAGACACGTCTCTGCATTTTTATGCACAGAGCGATGACAGGTTCTCAAGGCACGTCTCTGCAATTAATGCGCCGAATACTGACAGATGCCTGAGGCACGTCTCTGCGTTTGATGCACAGAATGGTGGCAGACCTTCAAAATATGCCTCTGTATTTAATGTGCAGGGTGATGGCGGATCTCTATATTTAATGCAGGAGATTTGATTAAATGTCACCGAACCGTCGTTTAGTGACATCCCCTTTGCGAGAGCTGCTCCTACGCATACAAGGGAATATGCTGCCTAGTTTTACACAGGCAAACATGAGCTCCTTACGCTCCGCTGAAGATAAACTGCCTGCCACGTCTACGGTTACTTTTCGCACAGGGTTCAAGGTGCGTATCTGCATTTAATGCGCGGAATAATGGCAAATCTTAAAGACAAGCATTTGCATTTAATGCACAGGATGGGGGCAGATCTCTGCATTTAATGTAAGAGATCTGATTATCTCCAAGAGCCATAATTTCAGCTAAAATGTCCACATCATCACTCTTGCACGTTACGCTCGGCTTCTACGCCCCTTCAGCTTCGGTGCCTGCTCAATTTCTACGCCCCTTCAGCTTCGGTGCCTGCTCGGCTTCTACGCCCATTCAGCTTCAGTGCCTGCTCGGCCTTCTGTGCCTACTCGGCTTCTACGCTCACTCGGCCTCTATGACCTCTCGGCTTCTACGCCTATCCGGCTTCTATGCCGGTTTGATAACTATTTGGCTTCTATGCCATGGTGACAGACATTGGCTTCTATGCCAACCTCTTCTAAATGAGGGATACCTACCTACGTGGCTTTTATGCCATGATCTTCGTAGCAATTATACGCATTTTGTCCCTTAGTTGGACCCGCATCATACGCTCATTCAAAAGATCATCTATACGCAGGCATTGGTTATTTTAATCGTTGTGTAAAAGGGTGCTGTACTTTTCACTACTCGTTTTTTATACCGATTGAGTGGTCACTGTCACTAAAACTATATAAATAGAGACCTCTATCAACGAGGAACAAGGGGGAGAAAATTAGGTCTGAAAACTGATCAAGAAATCTAGTATTATATCTAACGGTCGCAAAGATCGAAGGTCAGACGGTCGAGAGAGAGAGAGAGAGAGAGAGAGAGAGAGGAGAATCCGGAGCTCAGGCAAAGAGAAGGGATCGACGACTTTGGCATCGGGCATCCACCCTCTTCAGCAACCCTCGAAGCTGCTACCTGTCTTCCACGACACTTCTTCAAACATCGTGTGGTCCAAGGGCTAAAGTGATCGACTGCAGATCAGACACCTATAGCAATATTCACCCAGATTAAATAAATTGTACTTAGACATCCTCGTGCAGGATCAAATTTGTACAATCTTGTTTGTAAACATAAAAGAAGGGCGAGTCTTCGTACAAGACCTTATTTTCTGTATTCATCAAATCTTTTCTCGTTTATATTACATTTCGAAATAAGATGGTGACTCTGCTGGGGACATCTTTCTCTTCTGATGAGAAAGCTATTGCTCAACACGATACTGTATCCGTGGGATCCGTGAAGAAGACACTGGTCGTCCAGTTCGACCAGTCTGCCTACGAAGATATGCTCCGAACAAAGGGCAGCTCTCACTCTCTCTCTGTCCAAAATAACAGGAAGCTGCGAAAGGCCTGGATGCCCAAGACATCCTCTACCATTCTTGTGGACTCTCTGATCTCTCCGACCAATGAGGTTTTACCGTTGCTCCCTCTGCGCCCTGTGCGTAAAATTCAGTCGCCTGTCTCTGACAGAACCGACAAAACTTCTGGCAATGCCTCAGTGCTAATCCAGAAGTATACTCCGCGCCCTGTGCATAAAATTCAGTCGCCTGTCTCTGACAGAATTGGCAAAACTTCTGGCAATGCCTCAGCGCTAACCCAGAAGTATACTCCGTGCTCTGCGTGTGAAATTCAGTCTCCCGTCTCTGACGGAATAGACAAAACTTCTGGTAGAGCTTCAGCGCCAAATCAGAAGTACAAGGCACACTCCGTGCGTAAAACAACATCTGATCTCTACGAAGAACTAGATGATCCCTGTGATCTCCGCAAGGGAAAGCGAGCGGCGGACTACTCAACTTCTCGGCCTTTACGCCAGCAAGTTAACAATCTACGCGCCCTTTGAATTACGCGAGATATTGATGGCCGACCGAGGACATCCTCAGTTTTACGCCAACCAGAGCGAAGCTCCAAATTATGCCAGGCGAAGTCTCTAGGCGTAAAGAAGGCTCCAGTTACGGAAAGACACCCTCCTCGGGGATTATCCGCCACCCAGATGGCCAACCTGTTGTATACAGGCGGCATAGGGAAGACTATGGTTCCCGTCATCCGCATGCCCACCAATGGGAACAGAAGGAATAAGCCATCATCTTCTTCTTCTACAACTCCTCCTGACCTGTGCAAATATCTAATCCAGAAATACAAGGAGAGGGGATCTTCCAGCATGGCTATCACGCCTCCCAGCGAGCACTGCTGTAATAGTCAAAGGATTGTAATTAATTGTTGCTGTTCTAAAGCAAAATGGCCGGTTTTCGACCGACTGAGCTACTCTCCATCTTTCTTAGAAGAAGAGCCCGCGCATGCATCTATGAACATAGCTTCATATATACCTGGAGGAAGCTCAGACTCAAGACGTCCGCCCTCTAGAACTTCGAGCCGAAGAAGATTCAACATGCTTCTTAGGGACACCGAAGCTGGGGTATTCCAGAACACTCGTTCAAGGTTACGACAACTGACTTCGTGCCCTTTTGATTCCGATACTGGGGGTCGCCAGTCTCCCGAATCAGATACTGAGAGTATATAGTCAACTTCCGCAGTGACCTATACTCATCCTTCAATGACGCCCAGGGAGATGGGAGTTTATGCCATTGGAGATAAACACGAGGAAGCCTCGCCATCAGGGAACACTGATCAACGCATTACTACGCTAGAGACATCTCTGAAGCAAATGCAATCCATGATGGAGAACATGCACCAAATGATGCTAACTCAACAGGCGGCTGCTATGGCTCAAACGTCGGTCCCGCCTACTCAGATACGTGTGGGGGTGGACCTACCACCATCCAACACGATCCAAGAGCCTGCTCTAGATCAAGAGTCAGCTGGTCCTTCACTTCCTCACCTGGAGAATGTACAACCTCCTGCGGAAGTCACGATATAACCGACGTCGCACCATTTCGTGGTCTCGCTGCCAGCTGAAAATCTGATACAAGCAGTGCAGGAGTTGAAAGTCCAATTCGACACCTTGAAGCATAAAGGTCAGCTCAAGAAATTGGGAATCAACCAGCCATACCCAGCTATCTGGGAAGAGTTCCCTTTTCCTCCGAGGTACAAACCTCAGACCATGGCCCTGTTCGAAGGAAAAACATCACCAAGTCAGTACATAAACTACTTCAGTATGATGATGGTGTTGCTACAAGGAAATGATGCCCTCCTCACCCGGGTATTCAAGGGCTGTCTCTCAGGAGTAGCTTACCAGTGGTACCATAGCCTAGCAGACAACTGCATTACTTCCTTCGAAGACTTCAAGACTTTATTCTTCACACAATTCTATGAGGGAGGAAAGGACATGTCTATGCCCTCTCTCATCGAAGTCAAGCAGAGGGAGAAGGAGGACATTCGCACCTTCGTCGAACGTTTTTGTCAGGCCACCTTACTGATGCCTCCAAGAGTTCCAGACTCAGCGTTGGTAGACATTTGCAGGAAGAACCTTCTTCCCGTAATCTCGGTGTTCACAGAACCATATTAGTTCCATGATTGGCCCTCGTTCATCATCTCAGCGGTAGCCGCCGAGGACAACAATCGCAAGGCGCGTGACAACGGCATCATGATCTTTACCTCTGACAGAGGCAAGAGGTCATCCCCCAACGACGATCTCGCAGTTCCAAAGGAAAAGAAGCTCTGGCGATCAATACGTCCAGACAGAAGACTGCGGCAACCACGCAGACAAAATCGGGGACTTCCAGGCCCGTAGAGGTATACTCTTTCGACGACGATGATATTCTGAGTATATTCGAGTGTCTTGTCAAAAGTGGCAAAATCACCCTTCCGGAGGAGAGGCGGCCTAGTGAGGCCGGCAGCGCCAACAACCCCAAGTACTGCATCTTTTACAGATACGTACACCACCCAACAAAGGTGTGTTACATACTGAAAAGAAAGATCCAAGAGCTGATCGATGCTAAAGCCATCACTCTGGGCAATAGTGAGAAGACGGTCATGGCCAACATGATCTCTCTGCAATTTGGCAATCTGCCTCCCCAAGAAGTACCGGACGGTGTTACACCTATTTTCCGGACAACGATAAACATCGTTAATCTCCCTCCGGCTAGGTGTCAAAATCATGACCTGTTATCCCTAACTACCCGGAGAGGCAAGATTATGTGGGTCCACCCAGACTTGGTGTCGGAGCTCGAAGAAGAGACTAATGCTACTAAAGCTAAGTCCAGGAAGAACTCCAAATGCAAGTCATGCCATATGGTTACAACTTCTTCGACATCAAACGAAGACGAGGCGTTGGCCACAACAACCCGTTCAGGGAAGACTTACCTCAAGGACTACGGAGCAAGTAAGGAAGAAGCACCTGCAGATGCTTCTGCTGCCAAGCCTCCAGAACTATAGCCCGTCGTACCAGAGACCGGTCCTTCGAGACCAACTTCGACGGACAAGGGAAAGCAGAAAGAAGTGCGCTTCGATAAACCTATGAAAAACATTCAAAACAAAGGTTTAGAGAAGCCGTACAACTTTGACATCTTGGCCCAACTGGCGAATACACCGGCCAGGTTGTCCATCTTCGAGCTACTTAGGCTCTCCCAAGACACTCACCTAGCCCTGAGTGACGCATTGTTGCAGGCGGATACATATTTGACCCAACTCAAGTCCCCCGACGAAGAACCTGCAGCATGTCCCCGATTCCACAGTATGATGGAGGTGATCCCAAACATCACTTTCACTCAAGACGACATGCTGTTAAAACATAACAGGCATGACAGGCCTCTCTACCACACCGGGTACGTCGGTTCCATGGAGGTCGACCGAATTTACATAGATCCGGGATCCTCAATCAGCATCATTCCTCATAGTCTGCTTAGACCGCTGAGGATTCCTACCAGCAAACTGGCTTACACCTCCACTACTATTGTGGGTTTCAACGCCGGAAGAAGTAAGCCGTTGGGAAAAATTCACTTGAAGATCCAGATTGGCAACCTCAGATCGGTGGCTACATACTACATCGTTGATTCAGAGGTGTCCTACAACATCCTGCTAGGAAGACCGTAGATCCACGACCACAACATTGTTCCTTCGACTCTACATCAATGCTTCAAATATGTAGACGCCCAAGGGATAGTACAAACGGAGGTTGCCGACCTAAACCCGTTTAAAGGAGTAGAATCCTACTACTCCGACTCCGTGTTATACTCTCAAGACTATACGGAAGAGGTGTCAGCCCAAGCAGAGAAGGAATCCCACCAGGAGCCTGAAGAACCTTCTGCCAAGCAACCTTTGTCAATCAAGGTAAAAGGATGGACTACCCGTCCAAAAGCCACAGAGCCTATGGCTATCCACCTGAACAAGACCAGGTCAGGAAAAGGGGGTGATTCTCTAGTGGTCACTCTAAGACAGCAGCCTCCGCCCTTAATCATCAACCTTCGGCGCAACAAGCAGCCGAGTGATGTAAATGCAACCAGAAGTGCGGGTTCTGATAATAATAAAGGACCTCTTTTCCCGTATATCGACGCTCGGATTCCAAATCAGGAATCCTCTCCCCATGACGATATAGAGCCTATAGCACGAAAATTCTTGGCAGCTATAGATTCCTATCATCCGTACATATAGGAAGTGACATCATCATCCAATGTCACCACGATGTATGGACCACATGAGGATTCTATCTTCATTGCCCCACCTGCCTGAAATGGTCAGCGTTCAATAGTCTTCAGCCGCATGTGCAACGAATAGACTATACAAGAGGATTCCTTCGATGACGACTCTGGTAAAATGCAAGTTCACAGGTATAGCCCGCAAGCCTTGAAGATCATTCAAAATATGGGTTACAACTTAAGGATGGAACCAGGTCTCAACTACGGGAAAGGCCGACGAATACCGCTGCTCGGCAATCCCCACTATCAACAAACCCGTTCCGGGTTAGGTACGCTACCTCCCTTACGACTTCCAAGTCGAACGAGGATGTCTTTTCCTCTTTTCAAGATGGCTCATCGCCCTCCAGCTCATCTCATGCCCTCGAGCAAACTTTATCAGCAAATATGGTAGCAACGGATTCCTTCGAATCAGATGAACAAGAATCCGAACCATTCGAGAAAGACGCTTGGACTCAGCAAATGGATACACAATGGGAGTTCCGCTTCAAGCAGAGAGAACCTCCCACTAAAGATGAAGTTATCCAGATTGACATAGGGGATAAACTTTCACCAAAGCCGATATTTATCAGTAACGACCTTTCCGAAGAAGAAAGGGAAGAAATTACCCTGCTGATAAAAGAATATATCGACGTCTTTGCGTGGAATTATGAGGATATGCCAGGTCTTGATCCAAAGGTGGCTACTCATAAACTCAACATACTGCCCGATTGTGAAGCAACACCAATGCCGGTTCCGCCCGGACATGATGGACGCCATTGAAGCTGAAGTTAAGAAGTTGATAGCCTGTCGCTTTATCCATAAAGAACAACATCCCGACTGGGTCTCCAATGTTGTCCCGGTCATGAAGAAGAATAGGAAAGTATGAATCTACATCGATTACCGAGATCTGAATGCAGCCTACCCCAAGGATGAGTTCCCTCTTCCCATCACAGACGTCATGATCGACAATACATGCGGTTTTGAACACATGTCTTTCATGGATGGATTCTCGGGATACAATTAGATCAAGATACATCCTGAAGACGAGAAGCATACCGCCTTTCGGACACCACTGGGGGTATACTGCTATACGGTCATGCCCTTCGGATTAAAGAACGCCGGGGCTACGTACCAACGAGCTATGAGTGACATATTCCATAAGCATTTACGCAAGAAAGTGGAGTGTTACATGGACGATGTAGCTGTCAAAAGCTGTCTCAGAGATAATCACATCCAAGACTTGAAGACAGTATTTGAATTGATGCGCCAACATCAACTCAAAATAAACCCTACCAAGTCCTTTCTGGGGGTATCTAGCGGCAAATTTTTGGGATTTGTCATCACCGCCAAAGGCATTCAAGTGGACCCCGATAAAGTCAAGGCCATCCTAGAGATGCGACCGCCCTGCAATCTGAGGGAACTCAGGGGATTTCAAGGTCGTCTGGCTTATATCCGAAGATTCATATCCAACCTCTCCGGGAGATGCCAGCCTTTTCGCGCCTCATGAAGAAAGGTGTATCCTTCGTATGGGACTAAGCCTGTCAGCAAGCGTTCGGGGATATCAAACGCTACCTCACTAGTCCACCAGTTCTGGTACCTCCCGTCATAGGAAGACCATTCGTGCTATATGTTCGAGCGATGGATCATTCTCTGGGAGCTCTTCTCGCACAAAAGAACGATATGGGCCATGAGCAGGCTATTTACTACCTCAGCAGGTGATGGTCGGAGCCGAACACCGGTACAACCCTGTGGAGAAAGAATGCCTGGCTCTGATGTTCGCTATTCAGAAAATGCGATACTATGTCACGGGCCAAACCATTCATATCATCTCCAGGATCAATCCTCTTCGGGTACTGATGAGCAAGCCAAGTGTCCTTAATTCCCGACTCGTGACTTGGACAATGTTATTAACGCCATATGACATGGTGTACGTCCCTCAGAAGTCCGTCAAAGGCCAAGCATTGGCCGACTTTCTAGCTGCTCATCCTATCCCGGAGGCCACCAAACTATACGAGGACATTCCCGACGAAGTTACGGAGCATAATTTCGCAACGGAAGGCGAGGCATGGCAACTATTCTTCGATGGCGCCTCCAGGACCGATCCCAGGGGAAACGTAGTGTCAGGAGTAGGGATCGTCCTAGTCAATCCTGATAAACTCGTTATCTACCGAGCATATTCTCTTAGCGAGCCCTGTTCTAACAATGTGGCAGAATACAACGCTCTACTAATCGGGCTCCAAGTCGCTAAAGAGCTGGGGCTCGAATCTCTGGAAGTATTTGGTGATTCTTTGCTGATCGTCAACCAAGTCCGAGGAATATATGAAGTCTGGAATCCCGACCTCATCCCCTATCACCGAGCAACGGTCGAGATAGCCATGACGTTCAAAGGTTTCTTCCTTGAGGATGTACCTCGATCTCAGAATCTGGAAGCTGATGCCCCAGCCAGTCTAGCTGCAGATTTAGCCACCCCTGTAAGAAGGCAGAATTCGGTAATCCTTCTTAACAGAGACTTATTCTGTGTAAAAAACAACTTTCACATAGAACATAGCTACGCGGTGAACGCAGATCCGCCCAGGAGAGACTGAAAAAGTCCTTTTATAGATTTTGTAGCGTACAAAATCTTGTCGTAAGATCTTAAAGAGGCAATATCTGTCAAAAGACGATCATTGCGCTTCTATTTCGACGCATCGTCACAATGCCTATATCGCCGATCTTATGACGGGCTATTATTACGATGTCTCTCTGGTGATGAAGCACAGCGGATTATCCGTGAAGCTCACGACGGCGTGTGCTGGGCACATCACCCCGGTCCTAAGGTACATGATCGTATCAGGAGAATGGGCTATTACTGGTCCACTATGATCGCAGACGCAATCCAGTATGCCAGACGATGTAGGGCCTGTCAGGTCCATGCAGACTTCATACATCAACCGTCCGAACACCTATATCCTACGGTTGCATCCTGGCCTTTCGAAGCTTGGGGTATGGATATCATTGGCCCTATTCACCCGTCTTCTTCCAGAGGTCACCGGTTCATACTGGCCATTACGGATTACTTCTCCAAATGGATAGAGGCGATCCCTCTTGTTGAGGTAAAGACATCTAACATAACCAGCTTCATCAAGCATCACGTCATTTACCGCTTCGGGGTTCCCCGAAGGATAATCCATGACAATTGGCCTCAGTTCATCAGCCATGCATTTTACCGATTCTGCGATTAAAATTGGATACAAAATATGGCCTCCACGACATATTATCCAGCTGCTAATGGGTTGGCGGAAGCCTTCAACAAAACTATTATCAAACTCTTGAAGAAGTTCATCTCTTCGAACAAAAGAGATTGGAATAAGAAGCTGGGACAATGTCTCTGGGCATACCACATAATGGTACGAGCACCGACAGGTTGCACGCCATTCTCATTGGTCTACGGGAGTGAAGCAGTTCTCCCCATCGAGATTCAAATTCCGTCACTCAGGATAGCCGTGGCCAACGAGTTAACATAAGAAAAGAACGACCTGTTAAGCCTTCAAGAGCTAGAAGGATTAGACGAAAAATGCCTCCAAGCTCAGCAGCGCATCGCGCTCTACCAAGTATGCATTTCCAGAACTTTTAATCAAAAAGTAAAGGAAAGAGTATTCAAAGCCAGCGAGCTGGTCTTGGCTGTAAGAAGGCCGATGATTCTTACTCACAGGAGTAAAGGCAAATTCCAACCCAAGTGGGAAGGCCCTTACGTGATCGAGACAATGTTCTCAAACGGCGCTTACAGGTTAGCCCAGCCTAATGGAGACCTGCTAATGGCTCATATCAATGGAAAATTCCTGAAAAGTTACTATGCTTAAACCTCCTCGGCTCAAGTGGAATAAGGGGATCTCATTCTGACAAAACTACTTCCAAAACAAAACTAGTTGGATCATATTTCTATCATGTCCATATGACCTCTAAATAGATATGCTCTGCTAAAGCTTACCGAAAGTATATCACGTCTATACTACCTCTGATATCACTTTCACCCAAAACCTGTCATTTACATTCCGAAATAATGGGTCCACAAAGTCAGATAAAAAGCCTCTTTATTATTCCCAGAAAAGAGAAAAAGTACATTTGAAAAGCAAAAGCAAAAGTACATCATGAAGGGGGAGCGGTCAGGTCGCGAAGCTGCTGTGCCAGTACGGCCATCCTCTCATCCCGGGAGTGCAAGACGTCGGCACGAGCCCGCTCCAACCTTGTTGCATCATTAGTCAAGGCAACTAGCTCAGACCGAGCCTGCACAAAATCAGCATGGATAACACCCACATGTGTCAGGTTCTGCTGAACAGCCGCTCGTCGCTCATTCAGCACATCTCGGGCTGCCGACAAAGACAAAGCCTTCGCCTCTGCACGAGCAAGCTCATCCCTTAATATGCGGACCCTCACTACCTCTTCTTATATTCGGCTTCGTACCGGGTCAACTCGGGGACGATATACTCCAGTTGGACGCGCTCATGATCCATCTCCTGCTGCTGAGCCGTGATGGACTTATTTAGAGGCTCCATCTGTTCAACAAGATGCGCAGTCAAGGAGTCGTATCTGGCCTGGACCAGAGCTTCAAAGTTGCCTCGAGCTAGCTGTAGGTATTCGTTAATGGGTTGCTCTAAACCATTAACAATCGCCTCCAGCGCGTCAGCTACCCCGGCATCACCGAATTCCCTGACCGCCTCTATCGAGAACCGAGAGGACCTCTTCAGCGACGCAAAGTCCAGCTTCTTCGCCAACACCATTGACATTAGCGTTCTCAAAGTAGTGTAGAAGATGCCGGTATACTGCTCGGTCAGCGCAACTAGGTCCACATGAAAGCGGGGAGTGTCCGCGATGGTGACGACTTCCCCACCAGGAATCACCACAGACGATGTCGCCACGGCCGTCGCCTCAACAGGTGGAACGACGAAGGAAGAATCGCCAACACCGAATGAAGTGACTGACGTGCTCAAAATAGGCACTGTCACGACGACAGGCAAGCCAGCACCCGAAGAGGTTTCCTCTTCAAAATTAGGTACCTCCGTGTAACCACTAGGACCCGACACAGAGCCAACGGGCGCGTCTATATCACCCTCTCCGAAGAGGTCTTCCCCTGAAAAGAAGACAAAAGGAAGTTAATATCAAACGCAATATTAATTTTCCCAAATAAAAGGCACAAAAGATGATATTTACCCCTGGCCGGCGGCATATACGTCGCATCTGCAGCCTGTACAGCTAAATTATTTCTTAATAATGCTAGGCGAGCTGTCATACCTGGAGAAAGGGGTCTGCGAACTGACACTGACAGATAGTCTTCCAGGTCCTCCTCAAAATCCAACCGAGGCTCATTGGTTGGAATCGCGCTAGGTGCGCTCGCAGGCGCAACAGAAGTCCCTCCCGATGCCAATCCGACTAGAGGTATACAGAACTTTATTATACTCAGCCCCGAAGGCGACCTCGTTCCACTACCTGAAGCAGTAGCAGCGACGGCGGCATCCAGCTGAGATTCTCCGGCACCACCAGCCGGAACTGTGGAAGGTCCCTCTCTAAAAGGCGAGGAACCTCCAATCAAAGAATCGTCCCCAACACGGGGAGATGCAAGCTCACGTCCAGGAGCATCAATGCCAGGAATCCGGAGAGAATGATTTCCTATCTTCTTCTTCCTCTTACGAGGGGAAGCTTCCTTGGAAGCAGGAGCCCTTCGCTTCCCAGAAACTACCAAAGCCCCAGCAGGCGGAGGTACTTCACCCCTAGGGACCGACACCAGAGGTTCATCCGGACTAACGGACTCACCCTCATCGGAAGAAACCGAGGGGACTTCAACTCTTCTCCCAGGCTTGGAAGAGGGCACCCTAAAGCTTCCATGCATATCAAAGTCGCGATGAAAGGTGTTCGTTGCCACATAGAACTGGGCATACGAATGCAGGATGCGCAGCTCCGTGGAGAGTGTAATGACGGGCACAATAAAAATTGCCCCAGTACAGCCCATAATAAAATATCGCCATCCCCGTGCTCCATCAATGAGCCCACCTCTGGACCTGAAGCTGGTGACGGCGTTGCCCACGTGCAACTGATCATACCCAAACTGCCGGGCAAACCGACTGGGCAAGTAGGGCTCCAGAAAGCAATAATCATTGCTTCTATACAGCAGATAGGATGGTCTAATACAGACCAACCAATTAAAAGCTTCGGGAGAAAGAATGGTCTTCTCTCTACCCGAATCCTCGAGCCTAATCCCCGACTGATTGCGATGTATAGGAGGGACGGTGCAGAAAAGCTTCCAACTATGACTGAAGCCTAGCGCCCGCCGACAGTCTATAACCGTGCTCACGTTCTAGGAAGACTTCCGGTAGTTCAACAAGAAACTACCCCCCGAACTACTGCCGAAACCGGGAGACATCACCCGGGGATTATGGAGAATTAACCACACTATCAAATACAGGTATGGTAATTCTATCCGGGGAAAGCTTTCACGCCAAATTTTATCGACGAGCAGCCCGTCAATCATGGCCCTCAGGCCAGCTTATATACGGCACACCATGGCAGAGAGCAAGCCCAGTCTTGCTCCGAACACCAGACGCACTGCAGACCAGAGCATGTTGCTTTGAATGCGGTCCGCAGATGCGACGCCAGGCACTACTAATCGGCACAGCCATATGGAGAGGAAGCCAGCCAGTTGAGCCTCCCTGGACAGAGGCCTGCGACAGTGCCTCAAATAGCTATAGGCCTTAGTGCCTTCAGGATACTTTCCCGTCCCTTCTTCGAGGAACAGGTCCGGAGCCCCAGCATCTACAATGAGATCGTAAACTACCTGAGCATTAAGTGCACTCAGGGGATTCACAGGCAGATCCTTGCCCTCCAAAATCTTCTCCGGCTTGGCAGTCCTGGACCGGTGAAAGAAGAGATAGGACGTCCATTTGCTGATGTGAGCCAAATCTGAGGGCTCATCATAAAAAGCGATGCAGGCGAGGTAGTGGCACATCAGCTCCTGATAGACCTCCACTACCCGAGGGTTTGAACCCCCCAGCTCCCAGTTCGTGGGAACATACTCTTCGTATGGAGTATCCCTCATCGGCAGTCTTGAGATCTCTGCCATCTCATGCAGGGCCAATCCCAACTCCCCCAGTGGAGTGGCGAAGGTCCCGATAAGCAAAATATATCGCTCCATCAGTGCCAGAAACAGGTTAGGGTTAGGAGATAACACAATACTGGTCGTACTCACAGCTGCAAACAGACCGATATTCTCCAACTCGGTCTGAAAATGCTTCAGGGCCCAATCAACCAAGCAGGCCCATCGAAGGTTTGAAAGGCTGATCCACCCGCCACACCGAGGGTTCACCTTAGGGTATACTCCCCCACGCCCCATAAAATCATTACAGAAAGTTGGCAACTGGACCGGCTGGATCACCAAACTGTCTTCACTCGGGACACTGCCCGGGTACAGCCCCCTGAACAGCGTCACAGAGCCAGAAGGGCGGCTGACAAATGACCCCGGGTCAGCTCCTCTCAGATGAAAGATCTTCCCTGGCTTGCCGTGAAGATCGGGGGTCAGCGTCCACGACATCTTCCTGGGATGCGTAGCATAAAAGAAGGCCGAGATGGGGTAGTCTCTCGACATATTGGGCAGATACAAAACCAAACCCTCGGCAGGGAAAACCCTGAGTTCTCTCTTGGGCTTTGTCTGGGACTGCTTGTCAATCATGTCCCGAAAAAGGAAAGCTGGCTTCAGATATTGCTCCCCGTCTACATACGTTTGGGGCTCCCCGTTGATCATGCTCAGCAGCATTCGCTCGCCCTGAGCCGATATCAGAATTGCCCTTCCTTCGGGATATTGGGGCCCGGAGATAGGAAATGTCACGTGTGGCAGATCCTCCAAATAGTTGGAGTACAGCATCGCGGCGGTAGAGCCCATCACTTCAGCTAGTGGAGACTCATGCAAGTTAACTGCAAAAGCACAGGAAAAATACGTCAATTCCTAAAACTAGACATTTCGGGACTTGCAGCATCCAATCAACAGTCCGTGCTCTATGCCGAGACTGTGAAACTTGAACCTAGACTGTGAAACTTGAACCTTTACGCTGGAATCCATTTCCTTAACATAAAAGTCAAGATTGCCAGTATACGGTCTGTGCTTTATGCCAGAATTATTAAATTGAGTTATTACGCCAGGATTTCCATCCACGAGCATAAAACTCAAATTTTAAAACACCAAGTTTTTGGCGGTCAAGGGTTTTACGCTCGACTGCGAAAAAATAGAGTTTTTTGGCGGACACATTAGGAATGTGGGCGTAAAAAGATAAAACGTCTCCGTGCATCATCTTCCTCAAAGAGGCTATCCGCACAGAAGACGACCTAGCGCAGTCACGTTCAACGTGTGCGAAGGATTTTCAGTCATTCTCTTCTTTCCCAAAAGCTCTACCTTCCAGGCCGGGTGCACTACTCGTCGGCGGGATGCTCCGCTCAGAATAAAGTTTGCCTTGTCCAACCAGAGACTCTCTCGCTTGGGCCGAAGAACGAGAAGAGGAATCAACCTTCTTTCCCTTAGCGGAGGAGGTTTGTTTCGAAGCCATTACTGGAGACTTTGAAGACTCGAAGAAGAAACAGAACTCGAACAGTCGAAAGCTTTCTCTCGCAGAAGACGGATGGAAAGTTTTCTCCTCAGAAACTTGGGATATATATAGAGTTCGGATGGACTCCTCGGACCCCGAACCAAATATCCTAATTAATATTCGGTTATGATTGGGTCCCACGTCAGCCTATTTATTCAGAGAAGGCGGACAGTCAACGAATTCGAAAAGTTTTTCGCGTAAAGCAGGTTCATGGTTTCTACGCTAAGGAGCTTTCTACGCTCGACAGCTACAGATCTACGGTTTTATGCTCGCAAGCTATAAGTCTATGGTTTTTACACCCGGATGCCTTTGTGCTCGGTAGCTTTTATGCTCGAAAGGCTACAGACCTACGACTTCACGCTCAGCAGATACCAAATTGATGATCTTATGCTCGGTGGTGCTTAGTTTACGCTCGGAGGCGACGGATCCACGACTTCCCACTCGGATTTTTTTTTTTTCAGAAGCAACAAATCTACAGTTCTACGCTAAGGAGCTTTCTACGCTCGACAGCTATAGATCTACAACTTTACGTTCGACAGCTACAAGTCGGGTTTTACGCCCGGATGCCTTTGTGCTTGGTAGCTTTTATGCTCGAGAGGCCACAAACCTACGACTTCACGCTCAAGAACTAAAAGTCTATGATTTTACGCTCGATGGTGTTTAGTTTATGCTCAGAGGCTGCCAACTTATGATTTTGTGCTCCATGACTTCCCGCACATCTGAAATATATGTAGGCCAGAGTATGCATACATCTGAATGATCCTTAAGGCGGTCAATTACAGGAGTTCACACAGAAGATACTCCTTCTTGACCTCAAGATATCCCAAGTCCCCGAAGCATACAGAGTTCAACATTTAAAAATTACTCTTCTTCACGGGTCGATTCGAAGTTCATCCAGACTCCAGTCTGAACATTTCATCTACTAAGATGGCAAATCAGTTTGACAGCCATTTCTCGCCCTGTCATAAAGGGATTTCTACGCGGTTCAGGATTCTACATCGATTCTTGAAGATGATGTCTGAACAAAGAAATTATGTTTATCAGAAGTAACAGTTCAGGATTCTACGCGGTTCCTCACTCCTAAACAGCAGGACAGTCCAAACACTCGAATGGTAAAGTGGCTTTCTACGCATCCCTAGTTATGCGTAAAAGATAGGACAGGACCTAGCACTCTTTCTAAACAGAGTCGGCGTAAAGAATCAGACGTGGCGAAGCTACACATATTCAGACTTCACAGCAAAGCATGGCAAGATGATCATATGAAGAAGAAAGATGATTTTATTAAAGATTAAAATCATGATTATATATGAGGGAAATCCAGTCTACAAGGGTTTTTTTTTATTCCTCGTGATTACATATGAGGGAAATCCCGCCTACTAAAGGATTTTTCTCGTCATCGTCGAAAGGCCACCCCCAGAATCTGCTCTACCAGGTTCTTGCATGGGCGCCAATTCTTTATCTCTCCTCCAACAGTTGGTCAGTTTCCGCAACCGACTTAAATGGTAAATTGAGGAAGAATACGGAACTGGGCCTGCCTAAATTATGCAGATCCCATGCTCCGTGCACCATGACAGATTGAGTTAAGATATTTCACCCAACTCAATACCCGAGGTCAGAGCTAGTTGCTGCTCTCATCCCCGGAGATAACGGAAGAAGGTGCCACTTGCAAGCAGCGTGGTGAAATACGATTCTTCGTCTCTCCCGAAGAACCACCATATAAAGTTGCTGATTATCCCGAGCAAAGGAGGCTATAATTTCCTTCCATGATCCATCGTTGTAGAGGATATTTGCTCGAAGATGCCGTCTTTTTTGGCTCCTTACATGCTGGAAGAGCATGATTTCCTTCTTCCTCAAGTTGACCCGACGAACTACGACCATTATCTCTGTATGATGAAGGAAGTGTGGGAAGAACATGAGAACTCCTCAACCTTTTTATAGGCGAGAGAGAGCACCGATCCCCAATAAATCTGCCATAAAGTCAGCTTCGACCGTTTCAAAACTCCATTCAGAAATGTTTCAAGTTACGAGGAGCGGTTCATGCTTTATTCAAAGCGTTTCAAATTACGAGGAATTTAAAAGCTTTGAAGGGGGTCTTGTAGAAGCATAAAAAATGCGCTGGAAAGCTCTACGTAGCATATTGATGCAAAGCAGCATAAACAGAGGAATTCAGAGCCTTCAACGTGCAAACAGAGCTTCTCCGCCAAGCGCAGCGTGAAATATAGGCTCGAGGACCATCCGCGTAAGGCAGTATATCCAGGCTGCTTCAGCATAAACAGGGTGCTTCATCACCTTTATGGCGTAAAACTCATCCTCTTTTTATGCAGCATTGAAGTGTACGAGGGACGCTTCGTACTCTCCGAAGAGAACCTGTCAGAGCCTGCAAATGAACCTGTCAGAGCCTGCAATGAACTTGTCAGATCCTGCAATGAACCTGACGTCTCGACTTCTAACAAAAGGATACTGCTCGACTACTTAGGCGACGGCTATAATGATGGCGAGATACTACAACCCAGGCTGTCATTTACTGCCATTTTCCTTGCGTAAACCGCTTTTACGTACACAGAGGAATACGCTGCCTAGTTTTACACAGGCAAACATAAGCTCCCTTATGCACCGCGGAAGACAAACCGCCTGCCACATCAAAAGCTGCACCTCGTACGAGATTCGAGGCACGTCTCTGCATTTTTATGCACAGAGCGGTGACAGGTTCTCAAGGCACGTCTCTGCAATTAATCTGCCGAATACTGACAGATGCCTGAGGCACGTCTCTGCGTTTGACGCACAGAAGGGTGGCAGACCTTCAAAATATGCCTCTGCATTTAATGCGCAAGATGATGGCGGATCTCCACATTTAATGTAGGAGATTTGATTAAATGTCACTGATCTGTCGTTTAGTGACATCCCCTTTACGAGAGCTGCTCCTACGCATACAAGGGAATACGCTGCCTAGTTTTACACAGGCAAACATGAGCTCCTTACGCTCCGCGGAAGACAAACCGCCTGCCACATCTGCGGTTACTCTTCGCACAGGGTTCAAGGTGCGTATCTGCATTTAATGTGCAAAATGATGGCAAATCTTGAAGACAAGCATCTGGATTTAATGCACAGGATGGGGGCAGATCTCTGTATTTAATGCAAAAGATCTGATTATATCTAAGAGCCATAATTCCGGCTAAAATGTCCACATCATCACTCTGGCACGTTACGCTCGACTTCTACGCCCCTTCAGCTTCGGTGCCTGCTCGGCTTCTACGCCCATTCAGCTTCGGTGCCTGCTCGGCCTTCTGTGCCTACTCGGCTTCTACGCCCACTCGGCCTCTATGACCTCTCGGCTTCTGCGCCTATCCGGCTTCTATGCCGGTTTGATAACTATTTGGCTTCTATGCCATGGTGACAGACATTGGCTTCTATGCCAACCTCTTCTACACGAGGGATACCTACCTACGTGGCTTTTATACCGTGATCTTCGTAGCGATTATACGCATTTTGTCCCTTAGTTGGACCTGCGTCACACGCTCATTCAAAAGATCATCTATACGCAGGCATTGGTTGTTTTAACCGTTGTGTAAAAGGGTGTTGTACTTTCCACTACTCGAGTTTTACATCGATTGAGTGGTCATTGTCACTAAAACTCTATAAATAAAGACCTCTATCAACGAGGAACAAGGGGGAGAAATTAGGTATGAAAACTGATCAAGAAATCCAGTATCAGATCCAACGGTCGCAAATATCGAAGGTCAGACGTTCGAGAGAGAGAAAGAGAGAGAGAGAAGAATCCGGAGCTCAGGCAAAGAGAAAGGATCGACGACTTTGGCATCGGGCATCCACCCTCTTCAGCAACCCTCGAAGCTGCTACCTGTCTTCCACGGCACTTCTTCAAACATCGTGTGGTCCAAGGGCTAAAGTGATCGACTGCAGATCAGACACCTATAGCAATATTCACCCAGATTAAATAAATTGTACTTAGACATCCTCGTGCAGGATAAATTTGTACAATCTTGTTTGTAAATATAAAAGAAGGGCGGGTCTTCGTACAAGACCTCGTTTTCCGCATTCATCAAATCTTTTCTCGTTTATATTACATTCCGAAACAGGTGAAGAGAATGGTGACGAGGGTGGATGAAAGTCGAGGGAAAGTGCAGAGTGCAGGTGGAAGAGGGCTGGTGGTGGCGGCTTACGATGGTGGTAGTTCTATTCGGTGGGGAGGGAGTAGGGTGCTCGGGCATGGGGGGAGTTCGGCTAGAGTTTTGGTTTTAGGGTTTCAATAGGGAAGATGATGTGTATTTATATAGGAGATAGAATTTATGGACTGACCTCGAGGCTTGGGCCAACCAGGGCTCTTTAGGGTGGGGGCTAGTCCACATGAAAAGGGTACATGGGCTTGGTTAGGTCTTGCTTTGGGGTGAGCCTGGCCTCTAATTAAATTTAATTAAATAATGCACCAGTTGTTCTTTTTGTTAATTGGAAACACAAGGGTTTAACTTTGGGTGAAACATAAGAGTCATAAGCGTAGCAGGCTCAGAGTAGGCTAGTACCCTAATTTAGGTTATAGGGCATTGGGTTGTCGTTGTGCATCAAATTCAAATAGGAATGGTCACTTATGAGAAATTGGATTTATTAAACTTATTCATGGACGTTTGTAACAAATATTGTGCAGCTAAAATGGAGCACAATATTGAATATTTAAAAGTTACACAAGGGTCAGATGGGTAGTCTGGCATGTCTAGGAGATATATATGAACTTTGTTTGAAGGTAACCACTAATATAGCGCTCCAAACATCGAAGCAACGGTAAGGTGTATTAGGTCACATAATTATTGCACATTAATTCTAATTGTATCCAAATTAATCCTAGTTTCTTAAATTAAATTAAATAAATCCTAAATTGGTCCAGGGGGTTTATATAATCTAACACTTTGCCGCAAAGAATCATCCTCAGCAATGATAAAATCATCCTCCAATCCTGCTCTCACCTGAGCTCTGATGCACCTCAGAGATACATCCTTATACTGGGCTACCTTGATCCTGTCCATTAACTCTGAGTATATCTGTAACCCCTTCATCTGCATGGCAAAACCAGAAACTATCACCTCAATGCCCAATCTCTCCAAGTTCTCCAACAAATACCGATCCTCAGTCAACAACATAGCTACCGGATACCTACTCAAGGCATTAGCAACTATAGTGGCTTTTCTAGGATGATACTGTAAAGATATATTAAAATCCTTCATCAGTTCCAGCCACCGACGCTGCTCATTTTTAAATCGGTCTGAGTGAAAACGTACTTCAAGCTCTTATGGTCTGTGAAGATCTCTATACGCTCTCTATACAAATAGTATTTCCATAATTTTAAGGCAATGATTACTGCTGCCAACTCCAAATTATGGATAGGATAGTTCTTCTCATAAAGACGTAATTACATGGATGCATAGTCAATCATTTTTCCATTCTGCTGAAGAACACAACCCAACCCTTTCTCTAATACATCACTATAAATAGTAAAATCTCCAAACCCTGAAGGCAATGTCAAAATAGGAGAAGGCATCAGCCTCGTATTCAATTCCTCAAAACCAACCTACCACTCCTCTGTCCAAACAAACTTCCTGTCCTTCCTGGTGAGTCTAGTCATTGGCTCAAAAATCCTTAAAAAATATTGCACAAACTCCTGTAGTAGCCTGTTTGACCCAAGAAACTTCTGATCTCTGCCACTGAACTCGGGATCTTCCAAGCTTCTACTGCTGCGATCTTCTTTGGATCCACTGAAATTCCATCACCAGTCACAACATATCCTAAGAACTCAACCTTGTTTAGAAAGAACTCACACTAGGACAGCTTTCCATACAGCTTCTCTTTTCTCTGCACATCCAACATAATCCTTAAATGCTCCTCGTGCTCCTCCGGTGTTTACGAGTATATGAGCATATCATCGAAGAACACCACCACGAACTTGTCAAGGTACTGGTGGAACACCTTGTTCATCAAATTCATAAATACCGTCAGAGAATTAGTCAACCCAAACGACATCACCATGAACTCATACTGGCTATACCAAGTCCTAAAAGCAGTCTTCGAAATATCCTTTGACTTCACTTTCACCTAGTGGTAGCATGATCTCAAGTCTATTTTTGAAAATACCTTGGCGCCACTCAACTGATCAAACAGGTAATCAATTATAGCAACGAGAATTTATTCTTGATAGTAAGATTATTTAATGTCCTATAATCGATGCACATATGTACCGATGCATCCTTCTTCAGTACAAACAATATCGGGGCTCCCCACGATAAAGAACTGAATCTCATAAACCCCTTATCTTGTAATTCATCCACTTATTTTTTAGCTCGACCAGTGTCACGCCCTGATTCCGTAGAATTGATAGTCGTCCCCCGGACGTGACCACCGTGCGGGCCTAAGTTGTGCACTGCACAAGGCTAAGTTATTTTATTTTATTTAGCGAGCACATATTCAGAGTACGCAGATAAATTAAAACGCAAATTGGAAACATGGAAAAGTTCTCTTTATTGATAATGAACATCTATTACAAACTCTTGAACAAGTCAGCTAATTGCCACACGAGCTTATAAAAGTTAACACAGAATGAGATAGCAGTCATGTACATTACATCCCTTTACTAAACTTTAAAATATAAAGACCTCTTGGAGGGATGACGACTTTTCCTCTGAGCTGCATTGTATTTGGGTTGCAAGCTCTTCTTTCAAAATGCTTCATGGGGTACGATCTGAACACGCCTATAGCTGGACTGGATCGGGAAGACGACTTCAGCTCCTCGCTCGGATCTCCATAGTGCGGGGAACCTGTTTCAACGAGGGTCAGTACATTAAAATATACTGGTAAAGACGAGCTAACCCAACTATACTAATCAACACATTGTTTATATGAAGCATACTTATTTTTGGTGGTCTTTCTATCTTGCCTTAGTTTATTTTTACAAGAAGCAATATATAATAAAACTACTAAAATAAACTTGCCACCGTTCGATAACTTTTACCTGTCCGTCTGAACTACCTGCACAATACTTACCATGCCTTCCCTGCCACGAAGACAAAAGTTAGCTTGCAACAGGTTTAAATATACGTGGAAATCATTAACTTTATTGCCATAATGGACTAGTCCAGGCCAAGGATAGCATGCAACGAGATCACACAATGCGCTTCAAGACATCCGTCCCGCACACGATGAATACACACAAAGTTCTGTCCGGATCAGATCGATGCCAGTGCCCCAGCGACCGTCCGCAGAACTTATACCATTGTGCACAATTTTTTCGTGATCAAATTGGAGTCTATATCAAGTTAACCATTCAAGCAGTTTAGGCAACACGAGTATAAGACAAGTAGCATTTGCATGATTTATTTGCATAACAAGGTGTGTTCTACATATTGTGCAATTTATAGAAGAAGTATGTATTCTAACTAAAATTGAAGCATATGATGAACATTTGAATGAGCTAGCATGTAATAGATAACCGTTTACAAGTTTTGTTGACAAGCATAATAGTCCAAATCTATCCCCATTTTATCTTGACATCTTTTAGTTATTACTTGGTACCGTTTGATCGGGGCAACAAGAATGCAAGATTTTTAGGTGTGAAGGCTGGAAGAAGGGCCAACTGAATCGAATATAAGCCAATCACTTAGTTGGTTGGAAGGAAGAAGGAAAGCGGTGCTTCAGGACTCCACTCGCGCATCGTCTACTGCTCGTTCAACTGTATTTCCATGAACAACTAATCAATACCTCTTTCTCTCTTTTCAATCTCAGAATTGAAGTGTAGTTCAATGACTGAAATAATGAAATCCATCGAAATTGTTTAAGAAAACTCAAGCAATTCCAAAATATACGGGACCAGTCCCAAAAATATGTTAGACTAGGACATGTAATCATGCCAGCCGCATGGATATGGCAACTCCAATATATGGAAACGAAACTCATACGTACGCTGTAATATGAATATTAAATCCACAAGTGGTATAAATCTATCACAAGTCACAGGGTATAATCTAAATCTCATCCATAAAAATTAAATATAATTAAATAACCAACATCTATGAATCTAGATCTCAACAGGAAGCATCTAAGGGTGATAGTTGGGTGGAAACAAATCTACTACCAACTCGAATATAAGAGCAATTACAATATAAGTACAACACAACCAACACCATATAAGAATACCAGCTAATCATGGCTCGAAGAGAAGACATCCTCGAAACATAGGTAACCATCCGAATCTGCGCTCCGGCAAATACTCAAGAACAGATACACCTGGAAGGGCCAGGTCCTCAGGGGGACATAACAAGATACATAAAATTATGCCAATAAAGTACTGAAATAAATATCCAATGGTCGCCTAACCGTCTAAGTGAATGCAGTTAAGAACAACTTCTCCCACAAGTGAGCTATCTGGCTGAAAACTAGGATTTGGCATGGTTCTCTATTCGAGATCCAGGGGCCTAAAAGGCATATCGTCTTTTGAATGACGGAGGCCCGCCTGATAATATATAATATATAGTGGTCATCACCACCCGTATCTCCAACAGAGAATCCGGGCGCATAATAGAAAAAGTGCAAAGGAGCTCAAATACGGTACTTGTTGTTCTTCCCACCCCATGCTCTAAATATATCACATCCATGACATGATTTGGTTCATAACCTATCTTTAGTACCCTAGTCCAATCCTGCAACCAAACAAGGACAAGGATTGGACCACCGTACCACAATAGGCTATGTCCAAAGTCCTCTAATAACTGCTAAGTCTTCTTGCATACAAAGTTTTTATCAGCAGTCATCCCTAACGCACGAACCCATACGTACAGGAGGCCAATGAACCGAATGATGCTACATGATAATAGGGTAGTCTTATAAACAAGGTCAATGCAAATACATAAATAAAAATATACCACGACGACACCGCCGCGCACATTTTATATAACAGTTATAATATATAAACTAAAGACAGAAAATAAAGATGCATACAATATATAAAATATGAATAACAGTACAATGGCAAGATATACTTGCCTGGCAAGAAGCTGTAAAATGTAACGTCCAGATGTCCAACACACAGGACCAGAAACTATGACCTCAGAACAAATGTCTCCGGATGATGAAATAGATATAACCAATATTCCCAGAATAATAAAAATAGCTAGAAAGCACTTTCCTTTCGTCCAATTTAGACACAGGGGCAAAACGGTAATTATTGGTCAAAGTGGGGTCCATGTGTGGTCCACTATGCACCAAAAAATGTGTCAAGGATAACAGTTTCTAAATGGGACAAGTTGTAGGTTAAACAAACTCTAAATGCCAATACAAACCCAATGGTATGTCCAAATATGGATTCCGATGGGCCGAACACAATATTGCCCAAAAAATTAACCGTAGGGTCCGCCAATTGGCGACTTGGTCAACTATCTCAGAATTGCATAAAAATTGGGTCACAAGACCAGCACGTTACCACGAGTCCGGTGGCACAAATTTTATCGCAATCTGGCGAGCATGCACAAAATACACGCAACTTTCACAAAAGTTGCGATACGGGATTTGTTCGCGGATACGGGCTGATTTCGGTGCGCACACGTGTCCGAATCAGTTTTTGTGAACTGTCACGTGTCCAGTTATGCTACGCGCACCATTCGGTATACTTGGTACATCGTAGGGCAGTCCCGTTTGGTGGGACGCGCTCCGTTTTACAACTTTTGAAAATCTGGAAAAGTATGTTCATGGGGTTTTCCAACGAATTTAATTCTATCTATAGCAGTTAATAATCCAAGGTTATTTAGCAAAAACTAAACTAGGTCAAGTGGTCTATGCATACCAAAAAGAATCAACGAATTCGGATCTCTGTGGTGGGAGATACGAACTCGAAAATATGGGTGTTTACCGCAGTTTTCTATGATCCCAGAATTTGGTCTATTTCTGCCAACTTTGGTGCTATTTTTGCCTATAGTTACACGTTGTTCGAGGTCTATTATCATACAGATTTGGAATAGGGTTAAGGGGTGAGCATACCGGTGAAGACGGAGTGGCATTTGATTGAGCGAGGCGACGGAAAAAAACTTCGTAACACAAGTACCTCGCTGCGGAAATATGTAGTACGCGGGATCGCGATCGTCGAGATCGGTTTGGACGTTCTGGCGGGGTTCTCCGGCTGTGGTGGCAGCGTTCTCTAGGTCTAGATGGGAAGAGGAAGGGTTTGGATGATTCTAGGGTTAGGGTTTTATTAAAATAAGTGCTATATATATAAATATAAGAAAGAGAGGAAAGGGGGTTCCGTTCGCGGCTAAGGGGTATGTTGTTAGATGCTAAAGGGGCGGCTACTTTGTAACTTAATACGCCTTATGGTTGCCTTAACGTTTGGAGCACTATACTAGTAAGTAACCCCAAACCATTTAAGTACTTATCACCTAAACAAGCCAGACTACCCACCTGCACTTTGTGCAACTGTTAGATTCCCACTATGATGCTTAAATCAAGTTGGACAATAGTCGTTGAAAATGCCCAAGTATTATTTCATTAAACCAAACCTTCTCCCTATTGCCTGATGTAATTGGTTGTAACCTAAATTAAATTGAGGCCCAAATCACCCCAAAACAAGTCCTAACCAAGCGCTGTATACTTATCATGAGGACCGGACCCCACCCCAAGGAGCCCAGACAAACCCAAGGCCCGAGGCCAGGCTATAAACCCCTCCTATATAAATACCTCTCCCTACTACTAATGAAACCCTAACACCATCACCCTCTTCCCTCAACCCTAGCTGAATCTATACCATTGTCGAGACCCATCCCTGCCGGATTGAACCACCCCTAACTCGTCGGACCACCCCTCAGACCGCCGCCTTTATGCCGGAACTCCACACCCATCCAGCCACCATCACTATTCCATTCAAATCCGACAACCCGAGCCGCTGTCGCTACCCGACTTCCAAAACCACTGCACCCAGGCCCGCCTGACACCGCCAGACACCGCCGCCCGACTCGCCGGACCCCCACTTCACCATCACCGACCGCCTCCACCCACACCATCACCATATCCGACCATCACAGCCCCCATTAGACCCCCGGCTGAGCCCGACTGCTTCCCACCACGCTCCAGCACCGAAAACCACCCAGAGAGGCCGACCCTGACCACCCTACGACCTGACCATCGTGCTCGACACCGTCTCAGCCTACTGCCGCCGAGGCAGGCCGCTGTATCCGCGACTGCAGCCATCGCAGTTGACTGAAATGATGGCAGTACTAGAGAGAACACTTGTCACAACACCAGTACCAGCACCTCCACCAGCCCAGACAGGTGGCACTGTTAGATGATTCTGACAGATGGGACCAGATACTTTCTCGAGCAATGAGACTGCCGAGCAGATCTCCGATTGGGTCGCCAATACGGAGTTGTTACTAGAGGCTTCACAACTGCACCCCGACATTTGGATGACCGCAGTGAGGTCCCAACTAAAAGGCAACGCCCATCACTGGTGGGATTCTATTGAGCGCAGTGTAGGCAAGAACCAGACTTGGGAACAGTTCCTAGAATACTTCAATACGAAGTATTTCCCAGCTACAGTCAGAAATACCCTATACTCCCAGTTCCTATATCTAGAGCAGGAAAATACGACTGTTGACGCCTGTGACATAGAGTTCAGCCGCCTAAGCAGATTTGGTATCGTCCTGATACCCAATGATCTCGAGAAAGCTCAGAGATTTCATTACAACCTCAATTTCGAGCTACAGAGGTATACCACTACACCGGCAAGGATTTCTTATGAAGAGGTTCTTACGGAGGCGAGAATCCAGGAGGCCATCGTCAGAGGAGCTAGACGTTCCAGCACAACTATACCGGCTAGAGCCCATCCCGGAGCAGGAGGACCGATCCGACGTCCCGGAGTACAGACATAGTAGAGGGCAGCACCATACCAGCCGAAGGAACTCCTGACCTGTCATCATTGTGGCAAGAAGGGCCACATCATTAAAGATTGTCGAAAGAAGTTGGGTTTGTGCATGATATGTGGATCAGGTCAGCACCTTGCCAGAGATTGCCCGCAGCGCAGAAAGGCAACACTGCAGACAGGACAGAGGCCAGCAGCACCAGTTCCGAGGATACTACCCCCAACAGAAGGATAGCGTCCACCAGCACCTGGAGGATTTCTGAAGGTACCACCCTTAGCCCCACAACAGGCATAATTCGAGTGAGCTCGACAGCAGACCGGAGGACAGAGATAGGGACATGCCTTTGCATTAGCAGCTACTGAGAAGCAATCACAGGTACCATTTTAGTTGCATCTTTACCTGCGACTACATTGTTTGATTCAAGAGATACATTGTCATTTATATCTAGTAGATTTGTAGCAATGCGTAGAGTAGCGACTTTCCCCTTACCTAAGATTTGGAAGATTCTTAACGGAGGAGGTATCGTGCCGGTTACCAGCACTATCAGAATGTGCTCGGTAGTTGTATGTGGTAGAGAGATGAGAGCACGATTCTTGGTATTGCCTATGTCGTACTTTGATGTTGTGTTAGGCATTGACTGGTTAAGCCAGTATAACGCCGTACTGAACTGCCGGAAGGGTAGCGTCACTTTTAGACCACCAGATCAACCGGAGTTCGAGTATATGCAAGGGACCATTGAAAGAGGAGTAGGACAGATAGCGAGAACTTGCATGGCTATGGAGATTGTGCCCCCGCTAATAGTTGCAGAATTTGAGGATGTATTCCCTGAAGAACTGCCAGGTTTACCGCCAGATAGAGACGTGGAGTTCACCATCGAGCTAGTACCCGGGGCAGCACCGGTATCTTCTAATGTATATCGATTGGCGAAGAAGGAGTTAGATGAGCTAAAGCTATAATTAAAGGAGTTGCAGACAAGGATTTATCCGTCCAAGTGCATCACCATGGGGAGCACCAGTGTTGTTCGTACCCAAAAAGGATAGAACAGTACGCATGTACATCGATTACAGAGCCCTTAATGCTCTGACTATCAAGAACAAGTACCCTCTGCCCTGGATTGACGATTTATTTGACTAGTTGACAGGAGCAGTAGTGTTCACAAAGATCGACTTGAGGTCGGGTTATCATCAAGTGAAGGTGCGAAGAGAAGACATTCAAAAGATACCATTCAGGACTCGTTATGGTCACTACAAGTTCTTAGTAATGCCATTTGGGCTGACGAATGCACCAGCTGTATTTATGAACTTGATAAACAGAGTCTTCCACCAATACTTAGACCAGTTCATGGTAGTCTTCATCGATGATATTTTGGTGTATTCAAAGAGCCACGAGGAGCACGAAGAGCATCTGAGACTAGTGTTAGAGACGCTGAGAAGGGAGAGGCTTTATGCCAAGCTGAGCAAATATGAGTTTCTTCTGAATCGTATCACTTTCCTTGGACAAGTTATATCAGGAGATGGCATTTCAGTAGATCCGACAAAGATTTCATCAAAAGAGACATGGCCAACCCCTACTAATGTCTCAGAGGTGAGGAGTTTCCTAGGACTTGCCGGATATTACCGGAGGTTCGTAGAAAACTTTGCGAAGATTGCAAAGCCAATGACCCGCTTGACCCATAAGGAGCAGGAGTTCACCTGGACAGAGGAGTGTCAGAAGACATTCGACGAGATGAAGAAGCATTTGACTACTGCACCTATCTTGACCATACCTTCTGGACCCGGAGGATTTGTGATCTATAGCGATGCATCCGAAAAAGGATTAGGATGTGTCCTGATGCAGCATAGAAATGGTGTAGACTATGCTTCCAGACAGTTGAGGATCCATGAGAAGAACTATCCCACTCATGACTTGGAGCTTGCAGCAGTGATCTTTGCCTTAAAACTTTGGAGGCACTACTTATATTGGGAGAGAGTGGAGATATTTACTGATCATAAGAGTCTAAAGTAGGTCTACACCTAGAAAGATCTTAATCAGAGGCAGAGACATTGGCTTGAGATGATGACAGACTTCGAGATTGAGCTACAGTACCACCCGAGAAAGGCCAACGTAGTAGCTGATGCGTTGAGCAGACGACCTAGGGCATTCTTCTTAACTACCCAGCAATATCTGTTGAGGGAGCTAGAGCAGATGGCTATAGAGGTCGTTATACCCGGAGTAGATGGACAGTTGTCAAGTTTTTAGTTGCAATCGATATTAGTAGAGAGAATCAAGGCTGCCTTGCCAACTGACGCCAGATTTCAGAGGCTTAGACAGAGGACAGAGACTGGAATGCAGAAAGGACTGCGTATACATAAAGATGGAACTTTGAGATACAGAGATCGTCTCTATGTTCCAAATGGAGAACTTTGTCAAGAGTTGATGGCAGAGGCACATATTTCAACCTATTTAATTCAGCCAGGAGGCACAATGATGTACAGGGACTTGAGACAGTACTACTGGTGGTACGGAATGAAGAGATAGATAGCACGTTTTATAGCCAAGTACCTGGTGTGTCAGCAAGTCAAGGCTGAGCATCAGAGATCTGCAGGATTGCTTCAACCGCTACCTATACAGGATTGGAAATAGGAGTATATGAACTTTGTTACGGGTTTTCCGAGGAGTCCTAGTGGTCACAATGTAGTATGGGTAATCGTGGATAGACTCACCAAGTTCGCACACTTTTTACCCCTCATAGTTGGGCAATCGACGGAGGCCTTAGCCGATATGTACATGAGAGAGATTATGTGCCTACATGTAGTGCTAGTTAGCATAGTGTCTGACAGGGATACGAGGTTCACGTCTTACTTTTGGCGGAGTATGCAAGAGAGTCTCAGTACTCGCCTGAAGTTTAGCACAGCGTATCACCCATAAACTGATGGATAATCGGAGCGCACCATTTAGACGCTGGAAGTTATGTTACGAGCGTGCATGCTTGACTTCGGAGGATCATGGGTGGACTATTTGCATCTGGTCGAGTTTTCCTACAACAACAGCAATCAAGCGAGCATCCAAATGGCTTCCAATGAAGCATTGTATGGCAGGAGGTGTCGTTCCCCAGTATGCTGGAGTGATATAGGCGAGCGACAGATTCTCGGACCAGAGTTGGTTGTTCATACAGTAGAAAAGGTGAAGAAGATCCAAGGGCACCTTCGAGTAGCACAAGACAGACAGAAGCATTGGGCGAATGTGTATCGTCGACCCTTAGATTTTCAGGTTGGAGATCACATATTTCTAAAGATCTTGCCTACTCGAGGGACTATACGATCGAAGGCAGAGGAAAGCTGAGTCTGAGGTACATCGGACCATTCGACATGTTAGAACGTATCGGAGAGGTTGCTTACAAATTAGCCTTACCGCAGACCTTGGAAGGAGTTTATGATGTCTTCCATGTATCTCACCTGAGGAGGTACATACCGGATCTGAGCCATGTACTTGACCATTTACAGATCACAGTTGGGCCGAGCTTATCTTACCAAGAGGAGCCTGTTAAGATTCTGGACAGGAGTGAGAAAGTACTGCGAGGTCAGACCATTCCCTTCGTTCGCGTCGCGTAGAGATATCATGCACCAGCCGAGTCAACTTGGGAATGCGAAAAGGATATTAGACAGTGCTATCCCCATCTCTTCGAGGGAATAGGTACGCATTAGCATTTTTATTTCAGTTATTAGTTTGTACCATGCGTATATTTTAATTTCGAGGACGAAATGCTCTAAGGAGGGTAGGTTGTAAACCCCCTCGACCAAATCAGCGATATTTGGATTTAAATTAAGAAACTAAAATTTAATTGGATGTAATTAGATTTAATGTGCAGCAATATTGTAACTTAATACGCCTTATGGTTGCCTTGATGTTTAGAGCACTATACTAGTAGGTACCCCCAAACCATTTAAGTACTCATCACCTAAATAAGCCAGACTACCCACCTGCACTTTGTGCAACTGTTAGATTCCCACTATGATCCTTAAATCTAGTTGCACAATAGTCGTTGAAAATGCCCAAGTATTATTTTATTAAACCAAACCTTCTCCCTATTGCTTGATGCAATTGGTTGTAACCTAAATTAAATTGAGGCCCAGATCACCCCAAAACAAGTCCTAACCAAGCCCTGTATACCTATAATGAGGACCAGATCCTACCCCAAGGAGCCCAGACAAGCCCAAGGCCCGAGGCCAGGCCATAAACCCCTCCTATATAAATACCACTCCCTACAACTAATGAAACCCTAACACCTTCACCCTCTTCTCTCAACCCTAGTCGAATCCCTACCATTGCCGAGAACCATCCCCGTCGGACTGAACCACCCCTGAATCGTCGGACCACTCCTCAGACCGCCGCCTCTCCGCCGGAACTCCACACCCATCACCATTCCATTCAAATCCGATAACCCGAGCCGCTGCCGCCACCCGACTTCCACCGCCAGACACCGCCTGATACCGCCCGATACGCCGGACCCCCACTTCACCATCACCGACTCGCTGGACCCCCACATCACCATCACCGACCGCCTCCACCCACACCATCACCATCCCCAACTATCACAGCCCCCATTAGACCCCCGGCCGAGCCCGACTGCTCTCCACCACCCTCCAGTGTCGACAACCACTCCGAGAGGCCGACCCCAACCACCCCACGACCTGACCATCGTGCCCGATGCCATCTCAGCCTACTATCATCGAGGCAGGCCGCTGTATCTGCGACTGCAGCCATCGCAGTCGACTGAAGGCCGGCAGGCCAGATCTGTCCATACGACGACCGGAGTCCACCCCACGCCGGAGGAGACAGTCGACCAGAAAGCGGACCCCCTCGCTCGGTCGATCAGGTACTCGTTCATTGAACCCTCCTTTCTTGTGTCCTATTACTTCTCCTTTGTGTCGTCGTGTCGAATATAAACATGTATTAATAACTTTTAAACCTAGTTAGTATTTTATGCATGGAAGTGATTTTTAATTAGATATTAACTAATAAATAATTATTCTAAATTAATGACCAGTTATCAGGGACAGGTAATTCACTTAAAAAACCTAGATATAAACCTAGTATGTGAACATAGAAATAGAGACAGGTGTCAGCAGAACAAAAATCATGATCCACCTGTAACTAGATAATTATTGCCTCGAGACACATGTTAACCGAAGACAGAACACGTGTACACCCTAGTTACTTGTATACGTAATGCTGTACTCAAGCAGCGGTAAACTCGCGACAGTATTCAAGTGTAGCGTCCTAATTGTATGTAGTTAATGCGTAGTGCCTAATATCTGTATTGTTGTGTTATATTGTATGTCTAGGGTCTTTGGATCAGCAAGGAGACGCAACAGGAGCAGGCTTTTGGTATTCACATCTTGAAGACCCAGGCAAGATACCTTACCATATTTACTGTCTAATTTAAATTATACAAATATTATATTGTATGCTTGTTGTTTTGCTTTATACAACTGTACGCGTCCGAGATTGTCTCGGGTGCATTCGACGGATACGTCAAAGATTAGTATACATTGACTTAGTCATTAGCAGACTTACCCTATTAGAGGATACCCTGTTATCTTTTAAAACCTGACACTTTTACACGTATTTATAGTGACAAATCTCATGTTGGGATGCAGGTTCGCGTGCTCGACTAGCTATCGCCACGTGTGACATGCATCACGGTTAGCAAGAAATTTAGGATTATTTCAGTGTAGATACTTGGCATTTAGATACAGAGTATGCACGTTGAGTATTTGACTTGTATATCTATATTGGACAGGGAGGACGACTAGTAGGCATATGGGATACCCCACTCTTTTATACAGACACCGCACTCGATGGAGTGATACGGACGTATATATATATATATATATTGCCGATACCACATTTTGTAGAGTGTTGGACGTTACTTGGTGATATTACAGATACCAAACTCTATAGAATATTGGACGTTATTGTATTTCTGCGCCCATGTTATAGGGGACATGTGTGGCATATACTAGCCGGTTGCCACGACTGGTGAATTACGTCAGCATATGTGTTTCCTACACCTTCTCATATACTCACAGTTGTCCTCACATTGTATTCACTTAGATGGCTAGCACACCCTTTATTGTATTTATTTTATTCAGTATTTATATATGGTATGCTTCTATGTATCTTGTTACGTCCCTCTGAGGACCTGGTACCTTTCCAGATTTGGACGAGGCTTTCTACCCCACAGTGTACGGCCCCGGACAGGAGATGAGATTCGCTACCATAGAGGAGCTAGAGTGTTACAGTCAGAGTTTCCTGACCAGTTGGTAGGCCTTCCGCCTAGGATTGGGTGCATCATTACCTAATCAGACGATGCCCTAGTCTTAACTTTTATATCTTATTTCAACACTTTTTTCTCATAGTAATAGGTTTGTTCCCACCAGACATTACTGGTTGTACTATGATATCTTGAGACTGATATTTATCATCCAGCAGTTTATTCAGTACTTCTTGCTCTTTATATTGTTGATGAGATTAGATTACCTGTTATTGCCTGGTATTGGATATGTTAGTATTATAGGAAAGCGTAGTACTCTTCGTGGTTCAATTAAATTGGGATATCCTCGGAGATGTGTCAGCTGGCTATTTCCACGTGGCCTGGTCCCATATATTTTGGGACTGGGGTGTGACATGGTTTTAGTGGTGGCCCATGCAGGTCGATATTTTTGCTTGTGGTATGGTAACGTACTCAACGAGCCTGCAATAGGATAGAAATTACTAGGTCTCATCCACTTTTGATTCGTCTTTGAACTTCCTTCATACTGTTCCTAAATATCTGTATCCTGTTTGTTTGTTCTCGTACTCTTTTAATGAAGTCCTATCTCTTGCAGCAAGATGAATTTGCGTAGTGGACGAGGAGCAACCCGTGCCGCGATGCCAGATAACACCACCCGAAGAGAGGAGGTACCCCAAGGGCAACCCCCGCTACAGACCCCGCTGATATATTGGCACGAGACATCGCAGGGCGATCCTACACCGCTGCCCGAGGGACAGACTTCCCAGACAATCCCCGCATAATATTATGAGGGCCAGACTTCTGGAGCTACACCGATGCCGCAGACCGAGAAGCCGATATCTAAGGAGACGCCTACTGCACATCCAGAGATTCCACTACCACCGCCTCCACCTTATCCACCCCAGATGCCACAGCTAAATGGCCAGCCACAGATGTTTCTGTTCTTCCAGTAAATGATGCAAGCACAGTGGCAGCAGACAGAGACATTAAGACAGAGTCTGATGGCAGTACTAGAGAGGACACTTGTCACAATACCAGTACCAGCACCTCCACAAGCCCAGAAAGGTGGCACTGTTAGATGGTTCCGACAGATGGGACCAGATACTTTCTCGGGCAATGAGACTGCCGAGCAGATCTCCGATTGGGTCACCAACACGGATATGTTACTAGAGGCTTCACAAATGCACCCCGGACTTTGGATGACCGCAGTGAGGGCCCAACTAAAAGGCAACATCCATCACTGGTGGGATTCTATTGAGCATAGTGTAGGCAAGAACCAGACTTGGGAACAGTTCCTAGAATACTTTAATGTGAAGTATTTTCCAGCAACATTTAGAAATGCCCTGTACTCCCAGTTTCTACATCTAGAGTAGGAAAATATAACAGTTGACACCGATGACACAGAATTCAGCCGCCATAGCAGATTTGGTGCTGTCCTGATACCCAATGATCTCGAGAAAGCTCAGAGATTTTATCATGGCCTCAATTTTGAGCTACGAATGTATACCACTATACAGGAAAGGATTTCTTATGAAGAGGTTCTTGCGGAGGCCAGAATCCTGGAGGCCATCATCAGAGGAGCTAGACGTTCCAGCACGACTATACAGGCCAGAGCCCAGCACGGAGTAGGAGGACCGATCCGATGTTCCGGAGTATAGACACAGCAGAGGGCAGCACCGTACCAGCCGAAGGAACTCCTGACCTGTCACATTTGTGGCAAGAAGGGCCACGTCATTAAAGATTGTCGAAAGAAGTTGGGTTTGTGCATGATATGTGGATCAGGTCAGCACCTTGCCAGAGATTGCTCGTAGCGCAGAAAGACAGCACTACAGACAGGACAGAGGCCAGCAGTACCAGTTTTGAGGATACTACCCCCGCTAGAAGGACAGCATCTACCAGCACCTGAAGGATTTCAGAGGGGACCATCCTTGGCCCCACAGCAGGCACAATTCGAGCGAGACCGACAGCAGACCGGACGACAGAGACAAGGACAGGCCTTTGTATTAGCAGCTACTGAGGAGGAAACCGAAGGAGAAATAATCACAGGTACCATTTTAGTTGCATCTTTACCTACGACTGCATTGTTTGATTCAGGAGCTACATTATCACTTATATCTAGTAGATTTGTAGCAATGCATAGAGTAGCGACTTCTCTCTTACCTAAGTGTTGGAAGATTCTTACCAGAGGAGGTATCATGCCGGTTACCAGCACTATCAGAATGTGCATGGTAGTTGTATATGGTAGATAGATGAGTGTACGATTCTTGGTATTGCATATGCCGTAATTTGATATTGTGTTAGACATGGACTGGTTAAGCCAGTATAACGCCGTACTAAACTGCCGGAAGGGTAGCATCACTTTTAGACCACCAGATCAACCAGAGTTCTAGTACATGCGAGGGACCGTTGAACAAGGAGTAGGACAGATAGCGGGAACTTGCATGGCTATAGAGATTGTGCCCCCGCCAATAGTTGCAGAATTTGAGGATGTATTCCCCGAAGAACTGCTAGGTTTACCGCCAGATAAAGACGTGGAGTTCACCATCAAACTAGTACCAGGAATAGCACTGGTATCTTCTAATATATACCGATTGGCGAAGAAGGAGTTAGATGAGCTAAAACTACAATTAGAGGAGTAGCAGAGTAAGGGATTTATCCATCCTAGTGCATCACCATGGGGAACACAAGTATTGTTCGTACCCAAGAAGGATAGAACTGTAGGCATGTGCATCGATTATAGAGCCCTTAATGCTCTGACTATCAAGAAAAAGTACCCCCTGCCCAGGATTGACGATTTATTCGACTAGTTGACAGGAGCAGTAGTGTTTACAAAGATCGACTTGAGATCGGGTTATCATCAAGTGAAGGTGCAAAGAGAAGACATTCAAAAGACAACATTCAGAACTCGTTATGGTCACTACGAGTTCTTAGTAATGCCATTTGGACTGACGAATGTGCCAGCTGTATTTATGAACTTGATGAACAGAATCTTCTACCAATACTTAGACCAGTTCTTGGTAGTCTTCATCGACGATAATTTGGTGTATTCAAAGAGCTACGAGGAGCACGAAGAGCATCTAAGACTTGTGTTAGAGACGCTGAGAAGAGAGAAGTTTTATGCTAAGCTGAGCAAATATGAATTTTTTCTGAATTATGTCGCTTTCCTTGGACACATTATCTCAGGAGATGGCATTTCAGTAGATCCGGTGATGATTTCATCAGTAGAGACATGGCCAACCCCTACCAATGTCTCAGAGGTGAGGAGTTTCCGAGGACTTGTCGGATATTACCGGAGGTTCGTAAAAAATGTTGCGAAGATTGTAGAGCCAATAACCCGCTTGACCCGTAAGGAGTAGGAGTTCACCTGGACAGAGGAGTGTCAGAAGGCATTCGACGAGCTGAAAAAATGTTTGACTACTGCACCTATCTTGACCATACCATCTGAACCCGGAGGATTCGTGATCCATAGCGATGTGTCCGAAAAAGGATTAGGATGTATCCTGATACAGCATAGAAAGGTTGTAGCCTATGCTTCCAGACAGTTGAGGATCCACAAGAAGAACTATCCCACTCTTTTGCTTGGAGCTTGCAGCAGTGATCTTTGCCTTGAAACTTTGGAGGCACTACTTATATGGGGAGAGAGTAGAGATATTTACTGATCATAAGAGTCTAAAGTACGTCTACACTCAGAAGGATCTTAATTAGAGGCAGAGATGTTGGCTCGAGGTGATTACGAACTTCGAGATTAAGCTACAGTACCACCCAGGAAAGGCCAATGTAGTAGCTGACGTGTTGAGCAGAAGACCTATGGCATTCTTCTTAACTACCTAGCAATATCTGTTGAGGGAGGTAGAGCAGATGGGTATAGAGGTCGTTATGCCCGAAGTAGATGTACAGTTGTCAAGTTTTCAGTTGTAATCGATATTAGTAGAGAGAAACAAGGCTGCCTTGCCAACTGATGCCAAATTTTAAAGGCTTAGACAGAGGACAGAGGCTGGAATGCAGACAGGACTGCGTATACATGAAGACGGAACTTTGAGATGCGGAGATCGTCTCTATGTTCCAAATGGAGAACTTTGTCAAGAGTTGTTGGCAGAGGCACACAGTTCAACCTATTCTATTCATCCAGGAGGCACGAAGATGTACAGGGACTTGAGACAGTACTACTGGTGGTACAGAATAAAGAAAGAGATAGCACACTTTGTAGTCAAGTGCCTGGTGTGTCAGCAAGTCAAGGCTAAGCATCAGAGATCTGCAGGATTGCTTCAACCGCTACCTATACCGGAGTGGAAATGGGAGCACATCATTATGGACTTTGTTACGGGTTTTTCGAGGGGTCCTAGTGGTCGCAATACAGTATCGGTAATCATGGATAGACTCACCAAGTCTGAACACTTTTTACCCTTCAGAGTTGGGCAATCAACGGAGGCCTTAGCCGATATGTACATGAGAGAGATTATGCACCTACATGGAGTGCCAGTTAGCATAGTGTCTGACAGGGATATGAGGTTCACGTCTTACTTTTGGCAGAGTATGCAAGAGAGGATTGGTACTCGCCTGAAGTTTAGCACAGCGTATCACCCATAAATCAATGGACAATCAGAGCGCACCATTCAGACGCTAGAAGATATGTTACGAGCGTGCATGTTTGACTTCGAAGGATTATGGGAGGACCATTTGCATCTGGTCGAGTTTTTCTACAACAACAGTTATCAAGCGAGTATCCAAATGGCTCCCTATGAAGCATTGTATTGAAGGAAGTATCGTTCCCTAGTATACTTGAGTGATATTGGCGAGCGACAGATTCTCGGACCAGGGTTGGTTGTTCATACAGTAGAAAAGGTGAAGAAGATCCAAGGGCACCTTCGTGAAGCACAAGATAGACAGAAGAATTGGGTTTATGCGCATCGTCGACCCTTAGAGTTTTAGGTTGGAGATCATGTATTTCTAAAGATCTCGCCTACTCGAGGGACTATCTGATTCGGAGGAAGAGAAAAGCTGAGTCCGAGGTACATCGGACCATTCGACGTGTTAGAGCACGTCGGAGATTTTGCTTACAGATTAGCCATGCCGTGGACCTTGGAAGGAGTTCATGACGTCTTCCATGTATCTCAGCTGAGGAGGTACATATCGGATTTCAGCCATGTACTTGACCATTCAGAGATCACAGTTGGGCCGAGTTTATCTTACCAAGAGGAACCTGTTAAGATTCTGGACAGGAGTGAGAAAGTACTACGAGGTCAGATAATTCCCTTTGTTCACGTCGCATGGAGACATCATGCATCAGGCGAGTCAACTTTGGAACGCGAGGAGGACATTAGACAGCGCTATCCCCATCTCTTTGAGGGAATAAGTACATATTAGCATTTTTATTTCAGTCATTAGTTCGTACCATGCGTATGTTTTAATTTCGAGGACAAAATACTCTAAGGAGGGTAGTTATAAACCCCCTCGACCAAATCAGCGCTATTTAGATTTAAATTAGGAAACTAGGATTTAATTGGATATAATTAGATTTAATGTACAGCAATATTGTAGCTTAATACGCCTTACGGTTGCCTTGACATTTGGAGCACTATACTAGTAGGTACCCCCAAAGTATTTTAGTACTCATCACCTAAACAAGCCAGACTACCCACCTGCACTTTGTGCAACTGTTAGATTCCCACTATGATGCTTAAATCTAGTTGCACAACGGTCATTGAAAATGCCCAAGAATTATTTTATTAAACCAAACCTTCTCCCAATTGCCTGATGTAATTGGTTGTAACCTAAATTATATTGAGGCCCAGATCACCCCAAAACAAGTCCTAACCAAGTCCTGTATACCTATCGTGAGGACCAGACCCCACCCTAAGGAGCCCAGACAAGCCCAAGGCCTGAGGCCAGGCCATAAACCCCTCCTATATAAATACCTCTCCCTACTACTAATAAAACCCTAACATCGTCACCCTCTTCTCTCAACCCTAGCCGAATCCCTACCATTGCCGAGACCCATCCCCGCCGGACTGAACCACCCCTGACTCGCCGGACCACCACTCAGACCGCCGCCTCTCCGCCGAAACTCCACACCCATCCAGCCACCATCACCATTCTATTCAAATTCGATAATCTGAGCTGCTGCCGCCACCCGACTTCCAAAACCACCGTACCCAGGCCCGCCTGATATTGCCAGACACCGCCGCCCGACTCGCCGGACCCCTACTTCACCATCACCGTCTCGTCGGACCCCCACTTCACCATCACTGATCGCCTCCACCCACACCATCACCATCCCCGACCATCACAGCCCCCATTAGACCCCCAGCCGAGCTCTACTGCTCCCCACCACCCTCCAGCATCGGCAACCACCCCGAGAGGCCGACAACCCCACGACCTGACCATCGTGCCCGACGTTATCTCAGCCTACTACCACCGAGGTAGGCCGCTATATCCGCGACTGCAGTCATCGCAGTCGACTGAACGCCGACAGGCCGGATCCGTCCACAAGACGATCGGAGTCCACCCTACGTCGGAGAAGATAGTCGACTATAAAGCGGACCCCCTCGCTCGGTCGATCAGGTACTCGTTCGTTGAACCCTCCTCTCTTGTGTCCTATTACTTCTCCTTCGTGTCGCCGTGTCGAATATGAAAATGTATTAATAACTTTTAAACCTAGTTAGTATTTTATGCATAGAAGTGATTTTTAATTATATATTAATTAATAAATAGTTATTCTAAATTAATGACCAGTTATCAGGGATAGGTAATTCACTTTAAAAACCTAGATATAAACCTAGTATGTGAATATGGAAATAGAGACAGGTGTCAGCAGAACAGAAATCATGATCCACCCGTAACAAGATAATTATTGCCTTGAGACACATGTTAACCGAAGACAGAACACGTGTACACCCTAGCTACGTGCACACTTGATGCTGTACTCAAGCAACAGTAAACTTGCGACAGTATTCAAGTGTAGCATCCTAATCGTATGTAGTTAATGCGTAGTGTCTGATGTCTGTATTATCGTGTTATATTGTATGTCGAGGGTCTTTGGATCAGCCAAGAGACGCTACAGGAGCAGGCTTATGGTATTCACCTCTTGAAGACTCAGGCAAGATATCTTGCCATATTTACTGTCTAATTTAAATTATGCAAATATTGTATTGTATCCTTGTTGTCTAATATTGTATTGTATCCTTATATCCGAAGATTCATATCCAACCTCTCCGGGAGAAGCCAGCCCTTTTCGCGCCTCATGAAGAAAGGTGTATCCTTCGTATGGGACTAAGCCTGTCAGCAAGCGTTCGGGGATATCAAACGCTACCTCACTAGTCCGCCAGTTCTGGTACCTCCCGTCATAGGAAGACCATTCGTGCTATATGTTCGAGCGATGGATCATTCTCTGGGAGCTCTTCTCGCACAAAAGAACGATATGGGCCATGAGCAGGCTATCTACTACCTCAGCAGGATGATGGTCGGAGCCGAACACCGGTACAACCCTGTAGAGAAAGAATGCCTGGCTCTGATGTTCGCTATTCAAAAAATGCGATACTATGTCATGGGCCAAACCATTCATATCATCTCCAGGATCAATCCTCTTTGGGTACTGATGAGCAAGCCAAGTGTCCTTAATTCCCGACTCGCGACTTGGGCAATGTTATTAACGCCATATGACATGGTGTACGTCCCTCAGAAGTCTGTCAAAGGCCAAGTATTGGCCGACTTTCTAGCTGCTCATCCCATCCCGGAGGCCACCAAACTGTACGAGGACATTCTCGACGAAGTTACGGAGTGTAATTTCGCAACAGAAGGCGAGGCATGGCAACTATTCTTCAATGGCGCCTCCAGGACCGGTCCCAGGGGAAACGTAGTGTCAGGAGTAGGGATCGTCCTAGTCAATCCTGATAAACTCGTTATCTACCGAGCATATTCTCTTAGCGAGCCCTGTTCTAACAATGTGGCGGAATACAACGCTCTACTAATCGGGCTCCAAGTCGCTAAAGAGCTGGGGGTCGAATCTCTGGAAGCATTTAGTGATTCTCTGCTGATCGTCAACCAAGTCAGAGGAATATATGAAGTCTGGAATCCCGACCTTATCCCCTATCACCGAGCAATGGTCGAGATAGCCATGATGTTCAAAGGTTTCTTTCTTGAGGATGTACCTCGATCTCAGAATCTGGAAGCTGATGCCCTAGCCAGTCTAGCTGCAGATTTAGCCACCCCTGTAAGAAGGTAGAATTCGGTAATCCTTCTTAACAGAGACTTATTCTGTGTGAAAAACAACTTTCACATAGAACATAGCTACGCGGTGAACGCAGATCCGCCCAGGAGAGACTGGAAAAGTCCTTTTATAGATTTTGTAGCATACAAAATCTTGTCGGAAGATCTTAAAGAGGCAATATCTGTCAAAAGATGATCATTGCGCTTTTATTTCGACGCATCGTCACAATGCCTATATCGCCGGTCTTATGACGGGCTATTATTATGATGTCTCTCTGGTGATGAAGCACAGTAGATTATCCGTGAAGCTCACGACGGCGTGTACGGGGCACATCAACCCGGTCCTAAGGTACATGATCGTATCAGGAGAATGGGCTATTACTGGCCCACTATGATCGCAGACGCAATCCAGTATGCCAGACGATGTAGGGCCTGTCAGGTCCATGCAGACTTCATACATCAACCGTCCGAACACCTACATCCTACGGTTGCATCCTGGCCTTTCGAAGCTTGGGGTATGGATATCATTGGCCCTATTCACCCGTCTTCTTCCAGAGGTCACCGGTTCATACTGGCCATCACGGATTACTTCTCCAAATGGGTAGAGGCGATCCCTCTTGCTGAGGTAAAGACATCTAACGTAACCAGCTTCATCAAGCATCACATTATTTACCGCTTTGGGGTTCCCCGAAGGATAATCCATGACAATGGGCCTCAGTTTATCAGCCATGTGTTTCACTGATTCTGTGATAAAAATTGGATACAAAATGTGGCCTCCACGACATATTATCCAGCTGCTAATTGGTTGGCGGAAGCCTTCAATAAAACTATTATCAAACTCTTGAAGAAGTTCATCTCTTCGAACAAAAGAGATTGGAATGTGAAGCTGGGAGAATGTCTCTGGGCATACCGCACAATGGTACGAGCACCGACAGGTTGCACGCCATTCTCATTGGTCTACGGGAGTGAAGCAGTTCTCCCCATCGAGATTCAAATTCCGTCACTCAGGATAGCCGTGGCCAACGAGTTAACTCAAGAAAAGAACGACCTGTTAAGCCTTCAAGAGCTAGAAGGATTAGACGAGAAACGCCTCCAAGCTCAGCAGCGCATCGCGCTCTACCAAGCATGCATTTCCAGAACTTTTAATCAAAAAGTAAAGGAAAGAGTATTCAAAGCCGGCGAGCTGGTCTTGGCTGTTAGAAGGCCGATGATTCTTACTCACAGGAGTAAAGGCAAATTCCAACCCAAGTGGGAAGGCCCTTACGTGATCGAGACAATGTTCTCAAACGGCGCTTACAGGTTAGCCCAGCCTAATGGAGACCTGCTAATGGCTCCTATCAATAGAAAATTCCTGAAAAGGTACTATGCTTAAACCTCCTTGGCTCAAGTGGAATAAGGGGATCTCATTCTGACAAAACTACTTCCAAAATGAAACTAGTTGGATCATATTTCTATCATGTCCATATGACCTCTAAATAGATATGCTCTACTAAAGCTTACCGAAAGTATATCATGTCTATACTACCTCTGATATCACTTTCACCCAAAATCTGTCATTTACATTCCGAAATAATGGGTCCACAAAGTCAGATAAAAAGCCTCTTTATTATTCCCAGAAAAGAGAAAAGTATATTTGAAAAGCAAAAGCAAAAGTACATCATGAAGGGGGAGCGGTCAGGTCGCAAAGCTGCTGCGCCAGTACGACCATCCTCTCATCCCGGGAGTGCAAGACGTCGGCACGAGCCCGCTCCAACCTTGTTGCATCATTAGTCAAGGCAACTAGCTCAGACCGAGCATGCACAAAATCAGCATGGATAATACCCACATGTGTCAGGTTCTGTTGAACAGCCGCTCGTCGCTCATTTAGCACATCTCGGGCTGCCGACAAAGACAGAGCCTTCGCCTCTGCATGAGCAAGCTCATCCCTTAATATGCGGACCCTCACTACCTCTTCCTCATATTTGGCTTCGTACCGGGTCAACTCGGGGACGATATACTCCAGTTGGACGCGCTCATGATCCATCTCCTGCTGCTGAGCCGCAATGGACTTATTTAGAGGCTCCATCTGTTCAACAAGATGCGCAGTCAAGGAGTCGTATCTGGCCTGGACCAGAGCTTCAAAGTTGCCTTGAGCTAGCTGTAGGTATTCGTTAATGGGTTGCTCTAAACCATTAACAATCGCCTCCAGCGCGTTAGCTACCCCGTCATCACCGAATTCCCTGACCGCCTCTATCGAGAACCGAGAGGACCTCTTCAGTGACGCAAAGTCCAGCTTCTTCGCCAACACCATTGACATTAGCATTCTTAAAGTAGTGTAGAAGATGCCGGTATACTGCTCGGTCAGCGCAACTAGGTCCGCATGAACGCGGGGAGTGTCCGCGATGGTGGCGACTTCTCCACCAGAAATTACCACAGACGATATCGCCATGGCCGTCGCCTCAACAGGTGGAACGACGAAGGAAGAATCACCAACACCGAACGAAGTGACCGACGTGCTCAAAATAGGCACTGTCACGACGACAGGCTCATCCTCCTCTTGAGATATCTCAAGAGTCCCCTCGACAGGCCAGCCAGCACCCGAAGAGGTTTCCTCTTCAAAATTAGGTACCTCCGTGTCACCACTAGGACCCGACACAGAGCCAACGGGCGCGTCTACATCACCCTCTCCGAAGAGGTCTTCCCCTGAAAAGAAGACAAAAGGAAGTTAATATCAAACGCAATATTAATTTTCCCAAAGAAGAGACACAAAAGACGACATTTACCCCTGGCCGGCGGCATGTACGTCGCATCTGCAGCCTGTACAGCTAAATTATTTCTTAATAATGCTAGGCGAGCTGTCATACCTGGAGAAAGGGGTCTGCGAACTGACACTGACAGATAGTCTTCCAGGTCCTCCTCAAAATCCAACCGAGGCTCATCGGTTGGAATCGCGCTAGGTGCGCTCGCAGGCGCGGCAGAAGTCCCTCCCGATGCCGATCCGACTAGAGGTATACGAAACTTTATTATACTCAGCCCCGAAGGCGACCTCGTTCCACTACCTGAAGCAGTAGCAGCGACGGCGGCATCCAGCTGAGATTCTCCGGCACCCCCAGCCGGAACTGTGGAAGGTCCCTCTCTAAAAGGCGAGGAACCTCCAATCAAAGAATCGTCCCCAACACGGGAAGATGCAAGCTCACGTCCAGGAGCATCAATGCCAGGAATCCGAAGAGAACGATTTCCCATCTTCTTCTTCCTCTTACGAGGGGCAGCTTCCTTGGAAGCAGGAGCCCTTCGCTTCCCAGAAACTACCAAAGCCCCTGCAGGCGGAGGTACTTCACCCCTAGGGACCGACACCAGAGGTTCATCCGGAGTAACGGACTCACCCTCATCGAAAAAAATCGAGGGGACTTCAACTCTTCCCCCAGGCTTGGAAGAGGGCACCCTAAAGCTTCCATGCATATCAAAGTCGCGATGGAAGGTGTTCGTTGCCACATAGAACTGGGCATACGAATGCAGGATGCGCAGCTCCGTGGAGAGTGTAATGACGGGCACAATAAAAATTGCCCCAGTATAGCCCATGATAAAATATCGCCATCCCCGTGCTCCATCAATGAGCCCACCTCTGGACCTGAAGCTGGTGACGGTGTTGCCCACGTGCAACTGATCATACCCAAACTGTCGAGCAAACCGACTGGGCAAGTAGGGCTCCAGAAAGCAATGATCTTCGCTTCTATACAGCAGATAGGATGGTCTAATACAGACCAACCAATTAAAAGCTTCGGAAGAAAGAATGGTCTTCTCTCTACCCGAATTCTTGAGCCTAATCCCCGACTGATTGCGATGTATAGGAGGGACGGTACAGAAAAGCTTCCAACTATGACTGAAGCCTAGCGCCCGCCGATAGTCTATAACCATGCTCACGTTCTAGGAAGACTTCCGGTAGTTCAACAAGAAACTATCCCCCGAACTACTGCCGAAACCGGGAGACATCACCCGGGGATTATGGAGAATTAACCACCCCATCAAATACAGGTATGGTAATTCTATCCGGGGAAAGCTATCACGCCGAATTTCATCGACGAGCAGCCCATCAATCATGGCCGTCAGGCCAGCTTGTATACGGCACACCATGGCAGGGAGCAAGCCCAGTCTTGCTCTGAACACCAGATGCACTGCAGGCCAGAGCGTGTTGCTGTGAATGCGGTCCGCAGATGCGACGCCAGGCACTACTAATTGGCACAGCCATATGGAGAGGAAGCCAGCCAGTTGAGCCTTCCTGGACAGAGGCCTGCGACAGTGCCTCAAAAAACTATAGGCCTTAGTGCCTTCAGGATATTTTCCCGTTCCTTCGTCGAGGAATAGGTCCGGAGCCCCAGCATCCACAATGAGATCGTCAACTACCTGAGTATTAAGCGCACTCAGGGGATTCATAGGCAGATCCTTGCCCTCTAAAACCTTCTCTGGCTTGGCAGTCCTGGACCGGTGAAAGAATAGATAGGACGTCCATTTGCTGATGTGAGCCAAATCTGAGGGCTCATCATAAAAAGCGGTGCAGGCGAGGTAGTGGCACATCAGCTCCTGATAGACCTCCACTACCCGAGGGTCTGAACCCCCCAGCTCCCAGTTCGTGGGAACATACTCTTCGTATGGAGTATCCCCCATCGACAATTTTGAGATCTCTGCCATCTCATGCAGGGCCAATCCCAACTCCCCCAGTGGAGTGGCAAAGGTCCCGATAAGCGAAATATATCGCTCCATCAGTGCCAGAAACAGGTTAGGGTTAGGAGGTAACCCAACACTGGTTGCACTCACAGCTGCAAACAGACCGATATTCTCCAACTCGGTCTGAAAATGCTTCAGGGCCCAATCAACCAAGCAGGCCCATCGAAGGTTTGAAAGGGTAATCCACCCGCCACACCAAGGGTTCACCTTAGGGTATACTCCCCCACGCCCCATAAAATCATTACAGAAAGTCGGCAACTGGATCGGCTGGATCACCAAACTGTCTTTACTCGGGACACTGCCCGGGTACAGCCTCCTGAACAGCGTCACAGAGCCAGAAGGGCGGCTGACAAATAACCCCTGGTCAGCTCCTCTCAAATGAAAGATCTTCCCTGGCTTGCCGTGAAGATCGGGGGTCAGCGTCCATGACTTCTTCCTGTGATGCGTAGCATGAAAGAAGGCCGAGATGGGGTAGTCTCTCGTCATATTGGGCAGATACAAAACCAAACCCTCGGCAGGGAAAACCCTGAGTTCTCTCTTGGGCTTTGTCTGGGACTGCTTGTCAATCATGTACCCGAAAAGGAAAGCTGGCTTCAGATATTGCTCCCCGTCTACATAAGTTAGGGGCTCCCCGTTGATCATGCTCAGCAACATTCGCTCGCCCTGAGCCGATATCAGAATTGCCCTTTATTTTTATGCACAGAGTGGTGACAGGTTATCAAGGCACGTCTCTGCAATTAATGCGCCGAATACTGACAGATGCCTGAGGCACGTCTCGGCGTTTGATGCACAGAAGGGTGGCAGACCTTCAAAACATGCCTCTGCATTTAATGCGCAGGATGATGGCGGATCTCCATATTTAATGTAGGAGATTTGATTAAATGTCACTGATCCGTCGTTTAGTGACATCCCCTTTGCGAGAGCTGCTCCTACGCATACAAGGAAATACGCTGCCTAGTTTTACACAGGCAAACATGAGCTCCTTACGCTCCGCGGAAGACAAACCGCCTGCCACGTCTGCGGTTACTCTTCGCACAGGGTTCAAGGTGCGTATCTGCATTTAATGCGCAGAATGATGGCAAATCTTAAAGACAAGCATCTGGATTTAATGCACAGGATGGGGGCAGATCTCTGTATTTAATGCAAGAGATCTGATTATCTCCAAGAGCCATAATTCTGGCTAAAACGTCCACATCATCACTCTGGCACGTTACGCTCGGCTTCTACGCCCCTTCAGCTTCGGTGCCTGCTCGGCTTCTACGCCCATTCAGCTTCGGTGCCTGCTCGGCCTTCTGTGCCTACTCGGCTTCTATGCCTATCCGGCTTCTATGCCGATTGGATAACTATTTGGCTTCTATGCCATGGTGACAGACATTGGCTTCTATGCCAACCTCTTCTACACGAGAGATACCTACCTACGTGGCTTTTATACCATGATCTTCGTAGCGATTATACGCATTTTGTCCCTTAGTTGGACCCGCGTCACATGCTCATTCAAAAGATCATCTATACGCAGGCATTGGTTATTTTAACCGTTGTGTAAAAGGGTGTTGTACTTTCCACTACTCGAGTTTTACATCGATTGAGTGGTCATTGTCACTAAAACTCTATAAATAGGGACCTCTATCAACGAGGAACAAGGGGGATAAAATTAGGTCTGAAAACTGATCAAGAAATCTAGTATTAGATCCAACGGTCACAAATATCGAAGGTCAGATGGGAGAGAGAGAGAGGGAGAGAGAGACAGAGGAGAATCCGGAGCTCATGCAAAGATAAAGGATCGACGACTTTGGCATCGGGCATCTACCCTCTTCAGCAACCCTCGAAGCTGCTACCTGTCTTCCACAGCACTTTTTCAAACATCGTGTGGTCCAAGGGCTAAAGTGATCGACTGCAGATCAGACACCTATAGCAATATTCACCCAGATTAAATAAATTATACTTAGACATCCTCGTGCAGGATCAAATTTGTACAATCTTGTTTGTAAACATAAAAGAAGGGCGGGTCTTCGTACAAGACCTCGTTTTTCGTATTCATCAAATATTTTCTCCTTTATCTTACATTCTGAAACAGGTGAAGAGAATGGTAACGAGGGTGGATGAAAGTCGAGGGGAAGTGCAGAGTGCAGGTGGAAGAGGGCTGGTGGTGGCGACTTGCGATGGTGGTAGTTCTGTTCGGTGGGGAGGGAGTAGGGTGCTCGGGCATGGGGGGAGTTCGGCTAGAGTTTTGGTTTTAGGGTTTCAATAGGGAAGATGATGTGTATTTATATAGGAGATAGAATTTATGGACTGACCTTGAGGCTTGGACCAACCAGGGCTCTTTTGGGTGGGTGCTAGTCCACATGAAAAGGGTACATGGGCTTGGTTAGGTCTTGCTTTGGGGTGAGCCTGGCCTCCAATTAAATTTAATTAAAATAATGCACTAGTTGTTCTTTTTGTTAATTGGAAACACAAGGGGTTAACTTTGGGTGAAACATAAGAGTCATAAGCGTAGCAGGCTCAAAGTAGGCTAGTACCCTAATTTGGGTTATAGGGCATTGGGTTGTCGTTGTGCATCAAATTCAAATAGGAATGGTCACTTATGAGAAATTGGATTTATTGAACTTATTCATGGACGTTTGTAACAAATATTGTGCAGCTAAAATGGTGCAGAATATTGAGTATTTAAAAGTTACACAAGGGTCAGATGGGTAGTCAGGCATGTCTAGGAGATATATATGAACTTTGTTTGAAGGTAACTACTAATATAGCGCTCCAAACATCGAAGCAACGGTAAGGTGTATTAGATCACATAATTATTGCACATTAATTCTAATTGTATCCAAATTAGTCCTAGTTTCTTAAATTAAATTAAATAAATACTAAATTGGTCCAGGGGGTTTACATAAAATAACACCTTGTCGCAAAGAACCATCCTCAGCAATGATAAAATCATCCTCCAATCCTGCTCTCAGCTGAGCTCTGATGCACCTCAGAGATACATCCTTATACTGGGCTACCTTGATCCTGTCCATCAACTCTGAGTATATCTGTAAACCCTTCATCTGCATGGCAAAACCAGAAACTATCACCTCAATGCCCAATCTCTCCAAGTTCTCCAACAAATACCGATCCTCCGTCAACAACATAGCTACCGGATACCTACTCAAGGCATTAGCAACTACAGTAGCTTTTCCAGGATGATACTGTAAAGATATATTAAAATCCTTCATCAGTTCCAGCCACCGACGCTGCTCATTTTTAAATCGGTCTGAGTGAAAACGTACTTCAAGCTCTTGTGGTCTGTGAAGATCTCCATACGCTCTTTATACAAATAATATTTCTATAATTTTAAGGCAATGATTACAGCTGCTAACTCCAAATTATGGATAGGATTGTTCTTCTCATAAAGATGTAATTACATGGATGCATAGTCAATCATTTTTCCATTCTGCTGAAGAACACAACCCAACCATTTCTCTAATACATCACTATAAATAGTAAAATCTCCAAACCCTGAAGGCAATGTCAAAATAGGAGAAGGCATCAGCCTCATATTCAATTCCTCAAAACCAACCTACCACTCCTTTGTCCAAACAAACTTCCTGTCCTTCCTGGTGAGTCTAGTCATTGGATCAAAAATCCTTAAAAAATATTGCACAAACTCCTGTAGTAGCCTGTTTGACCCAAGAAACTTCTGATCTCTGCCACTGAACTCAGGATCTTCCAAGCTTCTACTGCTGCGATCTTCTTTGGATCCACTGAAATTCTATCACCAGTCACAACATATTCTAAGAACTCAACCTTGTTTAGGAAGAACTCACACTAGGACAGCTTTCCATACAACTTCTCTTTTCTCTGCACATCCAACATAATCCTTAAATATTTCTCGTGCTCCTCCGGTGTTTACGAGTATATGAGCATATCATCAAAGAACACCACCACGAACTTGTCAAGGTACTGGTGGAACACCTTGTTCATCAAATTCATAAATACCGTCAGAGAATTAGTCAACCCAAACGACATCACCATGAACTCATACTGGCTATACCAAGTCCTAAAAGCAGTCTTCGAAATGTCCTTCGACTTCACTTTTACCTAGTGGTAGCATGATCTAAAGTCTATTTTTGAAAATACCTTGGCGCCACTCAACTGATCAAACATGTAATCAATTATAGCAACGAGAATTTATTCTTGATAGTAAGATTATTTAATGCCCTATAATCGATGCATATATGTACCGATGCATCCTTCTTCAGTACAAACAATATCGGGGCTCCCCACGATAAAGAACTGGATCTCATAAACCCCTTATCTTATAATTCATCCACTTATTTTTTAGCTCGACCAGTGTCACGCCCTGATTCCGTAGAATTGATAGTCGTCCCCCAGTCGTGACCACCGTGCGGGCCTAAGTTGTGCACTGCACAAGGCTAAGTTATTTTATTTCATTTAGCGAGCACATATTCAGAGTACGCAGATAAATTAAAATGCAAATTTGAAACATGGAAAAGTTCTCTTTATCGATAATGAACATCTATTACAAACTCTTGAACAAGTCAGCTAATTGCCACACGAGCTTATAAAAGTTAACACAGAATGAGATAGCAGTCATGTACATTACATCCCTTTACTAAACTTTAAAATATAAAGACCTCTTGGAGGGATGACGACTTTTCCTCTGAGCTGCATTGTGTTTGGGTTGCAAGCTCTTCTTTCAAAATGCTTCTTGGGGTACGATCTGAACACGCCTATAGCTGGACTGGATTGGGAAGACGACTTCAACTCCTCGCTCAGATCTCCATAGTGCGGGGAACCTGTTTCAACGAGGGTCAGTACATTAAAATATACTGGTAAAGATGAGCTAACCCAACTATACTAATCAACACATTTTTTATATGAAGCATACTTATTTTTGGTGGTCTTTCTATCTTGCCTTAGTTTATTATTACAAGAAGCAATATATAATAAAACTACTGAAATGAACTTGCCACCGTTCGATAACTTTTACCTGCCCGTCTGAACCACCTGCACAATACTTACCATGCCTTCCCTGCCACGAAGACAAAAGTTAGCTTGCAACAGGTTTAAATATACGTGGTAATCATTAACTTTATTGCCATAATGGACTAGTCCAGGCCAAGGATAGCATGCAACGAGATCACACAATGCGCTTCAAGCCATCCGTCTCGCACACGATGAATACACACAAAGTTCTGTCCGGATCAGATCGATGCCAGTGCCCCAGCGACCGTCCGCAGAACTTATACCATTGTGCATAATTTTTCCGTGATCAAATCGGAGTCTATATCAAGTTAACCATTCAAGCAGTTTAGGCAACACGAGTACAAGACAAGTAGCATTTGCATGATTCATTTGCATAACAAGGTATGTTCTACGTATTGTGCAATTTATAGAAGAAGTATGTATTCTAACTAAAATTGAAGCATATGATGAACATTTGAATGAACTAGCATGTAATAGATAACCGTTTACAAGTTTTGTTGACAAGCATAATAGTCCAAGTCTATCCCCATTTTATCTTGACATCTTTTAGTTATTACTTGGTACCGTTTGATCAGGGCAACAAGAATGCAAGATTTTTAGGTGTGAAGGCTGGAAGAAGGGCCAACTGAATCGAATATAAGCCAATCACTTAGTTGGTTGGAAGAAAGAAGGAAAGCGGTGCTTCAGGACTCCACTCGCACATCGTCTACTGATCGTTCAACTGTATTTCCATGAACAACTAATCAATACCTCTTCCACTCTTTTCAATCTCAGAATTGAAGTGCAGTTCAATGACTGAAATAATGAAATCCATCAAAATTGTTTAAGAAAACTCAAGCAATTCCAAAATATACGGGACTAGTCCCAAAAATACGTTAGACTAGGACATCTAATCATGCCAGCCGCATGGATATGGCAACTCCAATATATGGAAACGAAACCCATATGTACGCTGTAATATGAATATCAAATACACAAGTGGTATAAATCTATCATAAGTCACAGGGTATAATCTAAATCTCATCCATGAAAATTAAATATAATTAAATAACCAACATCTATTAATCTAGATCTCAACAGGAAGCATCTAAGGGTGATAGTTGGGTAGAAATAAATCTACTACCAACTCGAATATTAGAGCAATTACAATATAAGTACAACACAACCAACACCATATAAGAATACCAGCTAATCACGGCTCGAAGAGAAGACATCCTCGAAACATAGGTAACCATCCGAATCTGCGCTCCGACAAATACTCAAGAACAGATACACCTGGAAGGGCCAGATCCTCAGGGGGACATAACAAGATACTTAAAATTATGCCAATAAACTACTGAAATAAATATCCAATGGTCGCCTAACCGTCTAAGTGAATGCAGTTAAGAACAACTTTCCCCACAAGTGAGCTATCTGGCTGAAAACTAGGATTTGGCATGGTTCTCTATTCGAGATCCAGGGGCCTAAAAGGCATATCGTCTTTTGAATGACGGAGGCCCGCCTGATAATATATAATATATAGTGGTCATCACCACCCGTATCTCCAACAGAGAATCCGGGCGCATAATAGAAAAAGTGCAAAGGAGCTCAAATGCGGTACTTGTTGTTCTTCCCACCCCATGCTCTAAGCATGTCACATCCATGACATGATTTGGTTCATAACCTATCTTTAGTACCCTAGCCCAATCCTGCAACCAAACAAGGACAAGGATTGGACCATCGTACTACAATAGGCTATGTCCATGGTCCTCTAATAACTGCTAAGTCTTCTTGCATACAAAGTTTTTATCAGCAGTCATCCCTAACGCACGAACCCATACGTACAGGAGGCCAATGAACCGAATGATGCTACATGATAATAGGGTAGTCTCATAAACAAGGTCAATGCAAATACATAAATAAAAATATACCGCGACGACACCGTCGCACACATTTTATATAACAGTTAAAATATATAAACTAAAGACAGAAAATAAAGATGCATACAACATATGAAATATGAATAACAGTACAATGGCAAGATATACTTGCCTGGCAAGAAGCTGTAAAATGTAACGTCCAGATGTCCAATACACAAGACCAGAAACTATGGCCTCAGAACAAATGTCTCCGGATGATGAAATAGATATAACCAATATTCCCAGAATAATAAAAATAGCTAGAAAGCACTTTTCTTTCGTCCAATTTAGACATAGGGGCAAAACGGTAATTTTTGGTCAAAGTGGGGTCCATGTGTGGTCCACTATGCAACGAAAAATATGTCAAGGGTAACAGTCTCTAAATGGGACAAGTTGTAGGTTAAACAAACTCTAAATGCCAATACAAACCCAATGGTATATCCAAATATGGATTCCGATGGGCCAAACACAATTTTGCCCAAAAAATTAATCGTGAGGTCTGCCAATTGGCGACTTGGTCAACTATCTCAGAATTGTATAAAAATTGGGTTACAAGACCAGCACGTTACCACGAGTTCGGTGGCACAAGTTTTATCGTAATCTGGCGAGCGTGCATAAAATGCGCACAACTTTCATAAAAGTTGCGATACGGGATTTGTTCGCGGATACGGGCTAATTTCGGCGCGTACACGTGTCCGAATCAGTTTCTGCGAACTCTCATGTGTCCAGTTACGCTACGTGCACCGTTCGGTATACTTGGTACATGGCAGGGCAGTCCCGTTTGGTGGGGCGCGCTCCGTTTTACAACTTTTGGAAATCTGGAAAAGTATGTTCATGGGATTTTCCAATGAATTTAATTCTGTCTACAGCAGTTAATAATCTAAGGTTATTTAGCAAAAATTAAAATAGGTCAAGTGGTCTATGCATACCAAAAAGAATCAACGAATTTGGATCTCTGTGGTGGGAGATACGAACTCGAAAACATAGGTATTCACCGCAGTTTTCTATGATCCCAGAATTTGGTCTATTTCTGCCAACTTTGGTGCTATTTTTGGCTATGGTTACGCATTGTTCGAGGTCTATTATCATACAGATATGGAATAGTGTTAAGGGGTGAGCATACTGGGGAAGACGGAGTGGTATTTGGTTGAGCGAGACGACGGAAAAAAACTCCATAACACAAGTACCTCGCTGCAGAAATCTATAGTACGCGGGGTCACGATCGTCGGGATCGGTTTGGACGTTCTGGCGGGGTTGTCCGGCTGTGGTAGAGGCGCTCTCTATGTCTAGATGGGAAGAGGAAGGGTTTGGATGATTCTAGGGTTAGGGTTTTATTGAAATAAGTGCTATATATATAAATATAAGAAAGAGAGGAAAGGGGATTCCGTTCGCGGCTAAGGGGTATGTTGTTAGATGCTAAGGGGCGGCTACTTTGTAACTTAATACGCCTTATGGTTGTCTTGACGTTTGGAGCACTATACTAGTAGGTAACCCCAAACCATTTAAGTACTTATCACCTAAACAAGCCAGACTACCCACCTGCACTTTGTGCAACTGTTAGATTCCCACTATGATGCTTAAATCAAGTTGGACAATAGTCGTTGGAAATGCCCAAGTATTATTTCATTAAACCAAACCTTCTCCCTATTGCCTGATGCAATTGGTTGTAACCTAAATTAAATTGAGGCCCAGAGCACCCCAAAACAAGTCCTAACCAAGCCCTGTATACCTATCATGAGGACCAGACCCCACCCCAAGGAGCCCAGACAAACCCAAGGCCCGAGGCCAGGCTATAAACCCCTCCTATATAAATACCTCTCCCTACTACTAATGAAACCCTAACACCTTCACCCTCTTCTCTCAACCCTAGCCGAATCCATACCATTGCCGAGATCCATCCCTGCAGGACTGAACCACCCCTAACACGTCGGACCACCCCTCAGACCGCCGCCTTTACGCCGGAACTCCACACCCATCCAGCCACCATCACTATTCCATTTAAATCCGACAACCCGAGCCGTTGTCGCCACCCGACTTCCAAAACCACTGCACCCAGGCCCGCCTGACGCCGCCAGACACCGCCGCCCGACTCGCCGGACCCCCACTTCACCATCACCGACCGCCTCCACCCACACCATCACCATATCCGACCATCACAGCCCCCATTAGACCCCCGGCCGAGCCCGACTGCTTCCCACCATGCTCCAGCACCGAAAACCACCCAGAGAGGCCGACCCCGACCACCCTACGACCTGACCATCGTGCCCGATGCCGTCTCAGCCTACTGCCGCCGAGGCAGGCCGCTGTATCCGCGACTGCAGCCATCGCAGTCGACTGAACGTCGGCAGGCCGGATCCGTCCACACGATGACCTGAGTCCACCCCACGCCGGAGAAGATAGTCGACCAGAAAGCGGACCCCCTGGCTCGGTCGATGAGGTACTCGTTCGTTGAACCCTCCTCTCTTGTGTCCTATTACTTCTCCTTCGTGTCACCGTGTCAAATATAAAAATATATTAATAACTTTTAAACCTAGTTAGTATTTTATGCATGGAAGTGATTTTTAATTAGATATTAATTAATAAATAATTATTCTAATTTAATGACCAATTATCAGGGACAGGTAATTCACTTGAAAAACCTAGATATAAACCTAGTATGTGAACATGGAAATAGAGACAGGTGTGAGCAGAACAGAAATTATGATCCACCCGTAACTAGATAATTATTGCCTCGAGACACATGTTAACCGAAGACAGAATACGTGTACACCCTAGCTACGTGCACACGTGACGCTGTACTCAAGCAACGGTAAACTCGGGACAATATTCAAGTGTAGCGTCCTAATCGTATGTAGTTAATGCGTATTGTCTGATGTCTGTATTGTTGTGTTATATTGTATGTCTAGGATCTTGGGATCAGCCAGGAGATGCTACAGGAGCAGGCTTTTGGTATTCACCGCTTGAAGACCCAGGCAAGATACCTTGCCATATTTACTGTCTAATTTAAATTATGCAAATGTTGATATTGTATGCTTATTGTTTTGCTTTATACAACTGTGTGCGTCCAAGATTGTCTCGGGTGCATTCTACGGATACGTCGAAGATTAGTATATATTGACTTAGTCATTAGCAGACTCACCCTATTGGTGGATACCTTGTTATCTTCCAAGACTTGATACTTTTACACGTATTCATAGTGACAAATCTCATGTTGGGATGCGGGTTTGCGTGCTGGACTAGCTATCGCCACATGTGACATGCATCACGGTTAGCAAGAAATTCAGGATTATTTCAGTATAGAGACTTGGCATTTAGATACGGAGTATGCACATCGAGTATTTGACTTGTATATCTACATTGGGCGGAGAGAACGACTAGTAGGCATATGGGACACCCTACTCCTTTATACAGACACCGCACTCGACGGAGTAATTCGAACATATATATATATTGCAGATAGCATGTTCTGTAGAGTTTTGGATATTAATTGGTAATATTGCAGATACCATACTCTATAGAATATTGGATGTTATTGTATTCCTGTGCCCGTGTTATTGGGGGCCTGTGTGGCATATACTAGCCGGTTGCCACGATTGGTGAATTAAGTCAGTATATGTCTAGCCTACGCCTTCTCATATACTCACAGTTGTCCTCACATTACATTTACTTAGATGGCTAGCACACCATTTATTGTATTTATTTTATTTAGTATTTATATATGGCATGCTTTTATGTATCTTGTTACATCCCTCTGAGAACCTGGTACCATTCTAGATTTGGACGAGGCTTACTACCCAAAAGTGTACGGCCTCGGACAAGAGACGAGATTCGCTACCGCAGAGGAGCTAGAGGTGTTACTGTCAGAGTTTTCGTGACCAGTTGGTAGGCCTTGAGCCTAGGATTGGGTGCATCATTACCTAGTCAGACGATGCCCTAGTCTTTATCTTTTATATCTCATTTCAGAACTTTTTTGTCATAGTAGTGGGTTTGTTCCCACCAGACATTACTGGTTGTACTATGATATCTTGAGACTGGTATTTATCATCTAGCAGTTTATTTAGTACTTCTTGCTTTTTATATTATGGATGAGATTAGATTACCTGTTATTGCCTGGTATTGGATATGTTAGTATTATAGGACAGCGTAGCACTCTTTGTGGATCCATTAAATTAGGATATCCTCGGAGACTTGTCAGTTGGCTTTTGCCACGTGGCCTGGTCCATTATATTTTGGAACTGGGGCATGACATGGTTTTAGTGGTGGCCCATGCAGGTCGATATTTTTGCTTGTGGTATGGTAACGTACTTAGCGAGCCTACAATAGGATAAAAATTACTAGGTCTCATCCACTTTTGATTCATCTTTTAACTTCCTTCATATTGCTCCTAAATATCTGTATCCTATTTGTTTATTCTCGTACAGTGGACGAGGAGCACCCCGTACCGCGGTGCCAGATAACACCACCCAAAGAGAAGAGGTACCCCAAGGGCAACTCCCGCTACAGACCCCGCTGATACATTGGCATGAGACATCGCAGGGCGATCCTACGTTGCATCCCGAGGGACAGACTTCCCAGACAATCTCTACGCAACATTATGAGGGCCAAACTTCAGAAGCTACACCGATGCCGTAGATCGAGAGGCCGACATCTGAGGAGATGCCTACTGCACAACTAGAGATTCCACTACCACCGCCTCCACCTTATCCACCCGAGATGCTACAGCTAGATGGCCAGCCACAGATGCTTCAGTTCTTCCAGAAAATGATGCAAGCACAGTGGCAGCAGACAGAGACATTGAGACAGAGTCTGATGGCAGTACTAGAGAGGACACTTGTCACAACACCAGTACCAGCACCTCCACCAGCCCAGACAGGTGGCATTGTTAGATGGTTCCGACAGATGGGACCAGATACTTTCTCGGGCAATAAGACTACCGAGCAGATCTCCGATTGGGTCGCCAATACGGAGTTGTTACTAGAGGCTTCACAACTGCACCCCGACCTTTGGATGACCGCAGTGAGGTCCCAACTAAAAGGAAACGCCCATCACTGGTGGGATTCTATTGAGCGCAGTGTAGGCAAGAACCAGACTTGGGAACAGTTCCTAGAATACTTCAATACGAAGTATTTCCCAGCTACAGTCAAAAATACCCTATACTTCCAGTTCCTATATCTACAGCAGGAAAATATGACTGTTGATGCCTGTGACATAAAGTTCAGTCGCCTAAGCAGATTTGGTATCGTCCTGATACCCAATGATCTCGAGAAAGCTCAGAGATTTCATTACAACCTCAATTTCGAGCTACAGAGGTATACCACTACACCGGCGAGGATTTCTTATGAAGAGGTTCTTACGTAGGCGAGAATCTAGGAGGCCATCATCCGAGCAGCTAGACGTTCCAGCACAACTATACCGGCTAGAGCCCATCTCGGAGCAGGAGGACCGATCCGACGTCCCGGAGTACAGACACAGCAGAGGGCAGCACCATACCAGCCAAAGGAACTCCTGACCTGTCATCATTGTGGCAAGAAGGGCCACGTCATTAAAGATTGTCGGAAGAAGTTGGGTTTGTGCATGATATTTGGATCAGGTCAGCACCTTGCCAGAGATTGCCTGCAGCGCAGAAAGGCAACACTGCAGACAGGACAGAGGCCAGCAGCACCAGTTCCGAGGATACTACCCCCAACAGAAGGATAGCGTCCACCAGCACCTGGAGGATTTTAGAAGGGACCACCCTTGGCCCCACAATAGGCATAATTCAAGTGAGCTCGACAGCAGACCGGAGGACAGAGATAGGGACATGCCTTTGCATTAGCAGCTACTGAGAAGAAAACCGAAGGAGAAGCAATCACAGGTACCATTTTAGTTGCATCTTTACCTGTGACTACATTGTTTGATTCAAGAGATACATTATCATTTATATCTAGTAGATTTATAGCAATGCATAGAGTAGCGACTTTCCCCTTACCTAAGATTTGGAAGATTCTTACAGGAGGAGGTATCGTGCCGGTTACTAGCACTATCAGAACGTGCTCGGTAGTTGTATGTGGTAGAGAGATGAGAGCATGATTCTTGGTATTGCCTATGCCGTACTTTGATGTTGTGTTAGGCATTGACTGGTTAAGCCAGTATAATGCCGTACTGAACTGCCGGAAGGGTAGCGTCACTTTTAGACCACCAGATCAACCGGAGTTCGAGTACATACGAGGGACCATTGAACGAGGAGTAGGACAGATAGCAGGAACTTGCATGGCTATGGAGATTGTGCCCCCGCCAATAGTTACAGAATTTGAAGATGTATTCCCTGAAGAACTGCAGGTTTACCGCCAGATAGAGACGTGGAGTTCACCATCGAGCTAGTACCCGGGGCAGCACCGGTATCTTCTAATGTATACCGATTGGCGAAGAAGGAGTTAGATGAGCTAAAACTATAATTAGAGGAGTTGCAGACAAGGATTTATCCGTCCGAGTGCATCACCATGGGGAGCACCAGTGTTGTTCGTACCCAAAAAGGATAGATCAGTACGCATGTACATCGATTACAGAGCCCTTAATGCTCTGACTATCAAGAACAAGTACCCTCTGCCCTGGATTGACGATTTATTTGACCAGTTGACAGGAGCAGTAGTGTTCACAAAGATCGACTTGAGGTCGGATTATCATCAAGTGAAGGTGCGAAGAGAAGACATTCAAAAGACAGCATTCATGACTCGTTATGGTCACTATAAGTTCTTAGTAATGCCATTTGGGCTGACGAATGCACCAGCTGTATTTATGAACTTGATAAAAAGAGTCTTCCACCAAAACTTAGACCAGTTCATGGTAGTTTTCATCGACGATATTTTGGTGTATTCAAAGAGCCACGAGGAGCACGAAGAGCATCTGAGACTAGTGTTAGAGACGCTGAGAAGGGAGAGGCTTTATGCCAAGCTGAGCAAATATGAGTTTCTTTTGAATCGTATTGCTTTCCTTGGACAAGTTATCTCAGGTGATGGCATTTCAGTAGATTCGGCAAAGATTTCATCAGAAGAGACATGGCCAACCCCTACTAATGTCTCAGAGGTGAGGAGTTTTCTAGGACTTGCAGGATATCATCGGAGGTTCATAGAAAACTTTGCGAAGATTGCAGAGCCAATGACCCGCTTGCCCCATAAGGAGCAGGAGTTCACCTGGACAGAGGAGTGTCAGAAGGCATTCGACGAGATGATAAAGCATTTGACTACTGCACCTATCTTGACCATACCTTCTGGACCCGGAGGATTTGTGATCTATAGCGATGCATCCAAAAAAGGATTAGGATGTGTCCTGATGCAGCATAGAAATGGTGTAGACTATGCTTCCAAACAGTTGAGGATCCATGAGAAGAACTATCCCACTCATGACTTGGAGCTTGCAGCAGTGATCTTTGCCTTAAAACTTTGGAGGCACTACTTATATTGGGAAAGAGTGGAGATATTTACTGATCATAAGAGTCTAAAGTACGTCTACACCTAGAAAGATCTTAATCAGAGGCAGAGACATTGGCTTGAGCTGATGACAGACTTCGAGATTGAGCTACAGTACCACCCGAGAAAGGACAACGTAGTAGCTGATGCGTTGAGCAGACAACCTAGGGCATTCTTCTTAACTACCCAGCAATATCTGTTGAGGGAGCTAGAGCAGATGGCTATAGAGGTCGTTATGCCCGGAGTAGATGGACAGTAGTCAAGTTTTTAGTTGCAATCGATATTAGTAGAGAGAATCAAGGCTGCCTTGCTAACTGACGCCAGATTTCAGAGGCTTAGACAGAGGACAGAGACTGGAATGCAGAAAGGACTCCGTATACATGAAGACGGAACTTTGAGATGCAGAGATCGTCTCTATGTTCCAAATGGAGAATTTTGTCAAGAGTTGATGGCAGAGGCACACAGTTCAACCTATTCAATTCAGCCAGGAGGCACGATGATGTATAGGAACTTGAGACATTACTACTGGGGGCACGGAATGAAGAGATAGATAGCATGCTTTGTAGCCAAGTGCCTGGTGTGTCAGCAAGTCAAGGCTGAGCATCAAAGATCTGCAGGATTGCTTCAATCGCTACCTATACAGGAGTGGAAATAGGAATATATAAACTTTGTTACGGGTTTTCCGAGGAGTCCTAGTGGTCACAATGTTGTATGGGTAATCGTGGATAGACTCACCAAGTCCGCACACTTTTTACCCCTCAGAGTTGGGCAATCGACGGAGGCCTTAGCCGATATGTACATGAGAGAGATTGTGTGCCTACATGGAGTGCCAGTTAGCATAGTGTCTGACAGGGATACGAGGTTCACGTCTTACTTTTGGCGGAGTATGCAAGAGAGTCTCAGTACTCGCCTGAAGTTTAGCACAGCGTATCACCCATAAACTGATGGACAATCGGAGCACACCATTCAGACGCTGGAAGTTATGTTACGAGCGTGCATGCTTGACTTCGGAGGATCATGGGTGGACTATTTGCATCTGGTCGAGTTTTCCTACAACAACAGCTATCAAGCGAGCATCCAAATGGCTTCCGATGAAGCGTTGTATGGCAGAAGGTGTCGTTCTCCAGTATGCTGGAGTGATATAGGCGAGCGACAAATTCTCGGACCAAAGTTGGTTGTTCGTACAGTAGAAAAGGTGAAGAAGATCCAAGGGCACCTTCGAGTAGCACAAGACAGACAGAAGCATTGAGCGAATGTGCATTGTCGACCCTTAGAGTTTCAGGTTGGAGATCACATATTTCTAAAGATCTTGCCTACTCGAGGGACTATCCGATCGGAGGCAGAGGAAAGCTGAGTCCGAGGTACATCGCACCATTCGATATGTTAGAACGTATCGGAGAGGTTGCTTACAAATTAGCCTTGCCGCAGACCTTGGAAGGAGTTTATGATGTCTTCCATGTATCTCACCTGAGGAGGTACATACCGGATCTGAGCTATGTACTTGACCATTTAGAGATCACAGTTGGGCCGAGCTTATCTTACCAAGAGGAGCCTGTTGAGATTCTGGACAGGAGTGAGAAAGTACTACGAGGTCAGACCATTCCCTTCGTTTGCGTCGCGTAGAGACATCATGCACTAGTTGAGTCAACTTGGGAATGCTAGAAGGATATTAGACAGCGCTATCCCCATCTCTTCGGGGGAATAGGTACGCATTAGCATTTTTATTTCAGTTATTAGTTCGTACCATACGTATATTTTAATTTTGAGGACGAAATACTCTAAGGAGGGTAGGTTGTAAACCCCCTCGACCAAATCAGCGATATTTGGATTTAAATTAAGAAACTAAAATTTAATTGGATGTAATTAGATTTAATGTGCAGCAATATTGTAACTTAATACGCCTTATGGTTGCCTTGATGTTTGGAGCACTATACTAGTAGGTACCCCCAAACCATTTAAGTACTCATCACCTAAATAAGCCAGACTACCCACCTGCACTTTGTGCAACTGTTAGATTCCCACTATGATCCTTAAATCTAGTTGCACAATAGTCGTTGAAAATGCCCAAGTATTATTTTATTAAACCAAACCTTCTCCCTATTGCCTGATGCAATTGGTTGTAACCTAAATTAAATTGAGGCCCAGATCACCCCAAAACAAGTCCTAACCAAGCCCTGTATACCTATCATGAGGACCAGATCCTACCCCAAGGAGCCCAGACAAGCCCAAGGCCCGAGGCCAAGCCATAAACCCCTCCTATATAAATACCTCTCCCTACTACTAATGAAACCCTAACACCTTCACCCTCTTCTCTCAAACCTAGTCGAATCCCTACCATTGCCGAGAACCATCCCCGTCGGACTGAACCACCCCTGAATCGCCGGACCACTCCTCAGACCGCCGCCTCTCTGCCGGAACTCCACACCCATCCAGCCACCATCACCATTTCATTCAAATCCGATAACCCGAGCCGCTGCCGCCACCCGACTTCCACCGCCAGACACCGCCTGACATCGCCCGACACGCCGGACCCCCACTTCACCATCACCGACTCGCTGGACCCCCACTTCACCATCACCGACCGCCTCCACCCACACCATCACTATCCCCAACTATCAAAGCCCCCATTAGACCCCCGGCGGAGCCCGACTGCTCTCCACCACCCTCCAGTGCCGACAACCACCACGAGAGGCCGACCCCAACCACCCCACGACCTGACCATCGTGCCCGATGCCATCTCAGCCTACTATCGTCGAGGCAGGCCGCTGTATCTGCGACTGCAGCCATCGCTGTCGACTGAAGGCCGGCAGGCCAGATCTGTCCATATGATGACCGGAGTCCACCCCACGCCGGAGGAGACAGTCGACCAGAAAGTGGACCCCCTCGCTCGGTCGATCAGGTACTCGTTCGTTTAACCCTCCTTTCTTGTGTCCTATTACTTCTCCTTCGTGTCGTCGTGTCGAATATAAACATGTATTAATAACTTTTAAACCTAGTTAGTATTTTATGCATGGAAGTGATTTTTAATTAGATATTAATTAATAAATAATTATTCTAAATTAATGACCAGTTATCAGGGACAGGTAATTCACTTAAAAAACCTAGATATAAACCTAGTATGTGAACATAGAAATAGAGACAGGTGTCAGCAGAACAAAAATCATGATCCGCCTGTAACTAGATAATTATTGCCTCGAGACACATGTTAACCGAAGACAGAACACGTGTACACCCTAGCTACTTGCACACGTAATGCTGTACTCAAGCAACGGTGAACTCATGACAGTATTCAAGTATAGCGTCCTAATTGTATGTAGTTAATGCATAGTGTCTAATGTCTGTATTGTTGTGTTGTATTGTATGTCTAGGGTCTTTGGATCAGCAAGGAGACGCAACAGGAGCAGGCTTTTGGTATTCACATCTTGAAGACCCAGGCAAGATACCTTGCCATATTTACTGTCCAATTTAAATTATGCAAATATTATATTGTATGCTTGTTGTTTTGCTTTATACAACTGTACGCGTCCGAGATTTTCTCGGGTGCATTCGACGGATACGTCAAAGATTAGTATACATTGACTTAGTCATTAGCAGACTTACCCTATTAGAGGATACCCTGTTATCTTTTAAAACCTGACACTTTTACATGTATTCATAGTGAAAAATCTCTTGTTGGGATGCAGGTTCGCGTGCTCGACTAGCTATCGCCACGTGTGACATGCATCACGGTTAGCAAGAAATTCAGGATTATTTCAGTGTAGATACTTGGCATTTAGATACGGAGTTTGCTCGTTGAGTATTTGACTTGTATATCTATATTGGACAGGGAGGACGACTAGTAGGCATATGGGATACCCCACTCTTTTATACAGACACCGCACTCGATGGAGTGATACGGACGTATATATATATATATATATTGTCGATACCATATTTTGTAGAGTGTTGGACGTTACTTGGTGATATTACAGATACCAAACTCTATAGAATATTAGACGTTATTGTATTTCATCGCCCATGTTATAGGGAACATGTGTGGCATATACTAGCCGGTTGCCACGACTGGTGAATTACGTCAGCATATGTCTTTCCTACACCTTCTCATATACTCACAGTTGTCCTCACATTGTATTCACTTAGATGGCTAGCACACCCTTTATTGTATTTATTTTATTCAGTATTTATATATGGTATGCTTCTATGTATCTTATTACGTCCCTCTGAGGACCTGGTACCTTTCCAGATTTGGACGAGGCTTTCTACCCCACAGTGTACGACCCCGGACAGGAGATGAGATTCGCTACCATAGAGGAACTAGAGTGTTACAGTCAGAGTTTCCTGACCAGTTGGTAGGCCTTCCGCCTAGGATTGGGTGCATCATTACCTAGTCAGACGATGCCCTAGTCTTAACTTTTATATCTTATTTCCACACTTTTTTCTCATAGTAATAGGTTTGTTCCCACCAGACATTACTGGTTGTACTATGATATCTTGAGACTGGTATTTATCATCCAGCAGTTTATTTAGTACTTTTTGCTCTTTATATTGTTGATGAGATTAGATTACCTGTTATTGCCTGGTATTGGACATGTTAGTATTATAGGACAGGGTAGTACTCTTCGTGGTTCAATTAAATTGGGATATCCTCGGAGACGTGTCAGCTGGCTATTTCCACGTGGCCTGGTCCCATATATTTTGGGACTGGGGTGTGACATGGTTTTAGTGGTGGCCCATGCAGGTCGATATTTTTGCTTGTGGTATGGTAACGTACTCAACGAGCCTGCAATAGGATAAAAATTACTAGGTCTCATCCACTTTTGATTCGTCTTTGAACTTCCTTCATACTGTTCCTAAATATCTGTATCCTGTTTGTTTGTTCTCGTACTCTTTTAATGAAGTCCTATCTCTTGCAGCAAGATGAATTTGCGTAGTGGACGAGGAGCATCCCGTGTCGCGATGCCAGATAACACCACCCGAAGAAAGGAGGTACCCTAAGGGCAACCCCCGCTACAGACCCCGCTGATATATTGGCACGAGACATCGCAGGGCGATCCCACACCGCTGCCCGAGGGACAGACTTCCCAGATAATCCCCACACAATATTTTGAGGGCCAGACTTCTGGAGCTACACCAATGCCGCAGACCGAGAAGCCGATATCTAAGGAGACGCCTACTGCACATCCAGAGATTCCACTACCACCGCCTCCACCTTATCCACCCCAGATGCCACAGCTAGATGGCCAGCCACAGATGTTTCAGTTCTTCCAGTCAATGATGCAAGCACAGTGGCAGCAGACAGAGACATTGAGACAGAGTCTGATGGCAGTACTAGAGAGGACACTTGTCACAACACCAGTACCAGCACCTCCACCAGCCCAAAAAGGTGGCACTGTTAGATGGTTCCGACAGATGGGACCAGATACTTTCTCGGGCAATGAGACTGCCGAACAGATCTCCAATTGGGTCACCAACACGGATATGTTACTAGAGGCTTCACAACTGCACCCCGGACTTTGGATGACCGCAGTGAGGGCCCAACTAAAAGGCAACACCTATCACTGGTGGGATTCTATTGAGCACAGTGTAGGCAAGAACCAGACTTGGGAACAGTTCCTAGAATACTTTAATACGAAGTATTTTCCAGCTACATTTAGAAATGCCCTGTACTACCAGTTCCTATATCTAGAGTAGGAAAATATGATAGTTGATGCCTATGACACTGAGTTCAGCCGCCATAGCAGATTTGGTGCTGTCTTGATACCCAATGATCTCAAGAAAGCTCAGAGATTTTATCACGGCCTCAATTTTGAGCTATAAATGTATACCACTATACAGGCAAGGATTTCTTATGAAGTGGTTCTTGCGGAGGCCAGAATCCTGGAGGCCATCGTCAGAGGAGCTAGACGTTCCAGCACGACTATACAGGCCAGAGCCCAGCCCGGAGCAGGAGGACCGATCCGATGTTTCGGAGTATAGACACAGCAGAGGGCAGCACCGTACCAGCCGAAGAAACTCCTGACCTGTCACATTTGTGGCAAGAAGGGCCACGTCATTAAAGATTGTCGAAAGAAGTTGGGTTTATGCATGATATGTGGATCAGGTCAGCACCTTGCCAGAGATTGCTCGTAGCACAGAGAGACAGCACTGCAGACAGGACAGAGGCCAGCAGTACCAGTTTTGAGTATACTACCCCCGCCAGAAGGACAGCGTCTACCAGCACCTGAAGGATTTCAGAGGGGACCACCCTTGGCCCCACAGCAGGCACAGTTCAAGCGAGACCGACAGCAAACCGGATGACAGAGACAAGGACAGGCCTTTGTATTAGCAGCTACTAAGGAGGAAACCGAAGGAGAAGTAATCACAGGTACCATTTTAGTCGCATCTTTACCTGCGACTGCATTATTTGATTCAGGAGCTACATTGTCACTTATATCTAGTAGATTTGTAGCAATGCATAGAGTAGCGACTTCTCCCTTACCTAAGAGTTGGAAGATTCTTACTGGAGGAGGTATCGTGCCGGTTACCAGCACTATCAGAATGTGCATGGTAGTTGTATATGGTAGATAGATGAGTGTACGATTCTTGGTATTGCATATGCTGTAATTTGATATTGTGTTAGACATGGACTTGTTAAGCCAGTATAACGCCGTACTAAACTGTCGGAAGGGTAGCATCACTTTTAGACCACCAGATCAACCAGAGTTCTAGTACTTGCGAGGGACCGTTGAACAAGGAGTAGGACAGATAGCGGGAACTTGCATGGCTATAGAGATTGTGCCCCCGCCAATAGTTGCAGAATTTGAGGATGTATTCCCCGAAGAACTACCAGGTTTATCGCCAGATAGAGACGTGGAGTTCACCATCGAGCTAGTACCAGGAACAGCACTGGTATCTTCTAATATATACCGATTGGCGAAGAAGGAGTTAGATGAGCTAAAGCTACAATTAGAGGAGTTGCAGAGTAAGGGATTTATCCATCCTAGTGCATCACCATGGGGAACACAAGTATTGTTCGTACCCAAGAAGGATAGAACAGTAGGCATGTGCATCGATTATAGAGCCATTAATGCTCTGACTATCAAGAACAAGTACCCCCTGCCCAGGATTGACGATTTATTCGACTAGTTGACAGGAGCAGTAGTGTTTACAAAGATCGACTTGAGATCGGGTTATCATCAAGTGAAGGTGCAAAGAAAAGACATTCAAAAGACAGCATTCAGGACTCATTATGGTCACTACGAGTTCTTAGTAATGCCATTTGGACTGACGAATGCGCCAGCTGTATTTATGAACTTGTTGAACATAGTCTTCTACCAATACTTAGACCAGTTCGTGGTAGTCTTCATCGACGATATTTTGATGTATTCAAAGAGCCACGAGGAGCACGAAGAGCATCTGAGACTAGTGATAGAGACGCTGAGAAGATAGAAGCTTTATGCCAAGCTGAGCAAATATGAGTTTCTTCTGAACTATGTCGCTTTCCTTCGACACGTTATCTCAGGAGATGGCATTTCAGTAGATCCGGTGATGATTTCATCAGTAGAGACATGGCCAACCCCTACCAATGTCTCAGAGGTGAGGAGTTTCCGAGGACTTGTCGGATATTACCGGAGGTTCGTAAAAAATATTGCGAAGATTACAGAGCCAATAACCCGCTTGACCCGTAAGGAGTAGGAGTTTACCTGGACAGAGGAGTGTCAGAAGGCATTCGACGAGCTGAAAAAATGTTTGACTACTGTACCTATCTTGACCATACCATCTGAACCCGGAGGATTCGTGATCCATAGCGATGTGTCCGAAAAAGGATTAGGATGTGTCCTGATGCAGCATAGAAAGGTTGTAGCCTATGCTTCTAGACAGTTGAGGATCCACGAGAAGAACTATCCTACTCTTTTGCTTGGAGCTTGCAGCAGTGATCTTTGCCTTGAAACTTTGGAGGTACTACTTATATGGGGAGAGAGTAGAGATATTTACTGATCATAAGAGTCTAAAGTACGTCTACACTCAGAAGGATCTTAATTAGAGGCAGAGACGTTGGCTCGAGGTGATTACGGACTTCGAGATTAAGCTACAGTACTACCCGGGAAAGGCCAATGTAGTAGCTGACGTGTTGAGCAGAAGACCTATGGCTTTTTTCTTAACTACCCAGCAATATCTGTTGAGGAAGCTAGAGCAGATGGGTATAGAGGTCGTTATGCCCGGAGTAGATGTACAGTTGTCGAGTTTTCAGTTGTAATCGATATTAGTAGAGAGAATCAAGGCTGCCTTGCCAACTGACGCCAAATTTTAAAGGCTTAGACAGAGGACAGAGGCTCGAATGCAGACAGGACTGCGTATACATGAAGAAGGAACTTTGAGATGCGGAGATCGTCTCTATGTTCCAAATGGAGAACTTTGTCAAAAGTTGTTGGCAGAGGCACACAGTTCAACCTATTCTATTCATCCAGGAGGCACGAAGATGTACAGGGACTTGAGACAGTACTACTGGTGGCACTGAATGAAGAAAGAGATAGCACACTTTGTAGCCAAGTGCCTGGTGTGTCAGCAAGTCAAGGCTAAGCATCAGAGATCTACAGGATTGCTTCAACCGCTACCTATACCAGAGTGGAAATGGGAGCACATCATTATGGACTTTGTTACGGGTTTTCCGAGGAGTCCTAGTGGTCGCAATGCAGTATCGGTAATCATGGATAGACTCACCAAGTTTGCACACTTTTTACCCTTCAGAGTTGGGCAATCAACGGAGGCCTTAGCCGATATGTACATGAGAGAGATTGTGCACCTACATGGAGTGCCAGTTAGCATAGTGTCTGACAGGGATATGAGGTTCACGTCTTACTTTTGGCGAAGTATGCAAGATAGGCTTGGTACTCGCCTGAAGTTTAGCACAACGTATCACCCATAAATCAATGGACAATCAGAGCGCACCATTCAGACGCTGGAAGATATGTTACGAGCGTGCATGTTTGACTTCGAAAGATCATGGGAGGACCATTTGCATCTGGTCGAGTTTTTCTACAATAACAGTTATCAAGCAAGTATCCAAATGGCTCCCTATAAAGCATTGTATTGAAGAAAGTATCGTTCCCTAGTATACTTGAGTGTTATAGGCGAGCGACAGATTCTCGGACTAGGGTTGGTTGTTCATACAGTAGAAAAGTTGAAGAAGATCCAAGGGCACCTTCGAGCAGTACAAGATAGACAGAAGCATTGGACGAATGCGCATCGTCGACCCTTAGAGTTTTAGGTTGGAGATCATATATTTCTAAAGATCTCGCCTACTCGAGGGACTATCCGATTCGGAGGCAGAGAAAAGCTGAGTCCGAGGTACATCGGACCATTCGACGTGTTAGAGCACGTCGGAGATTTTGCTTACAGATTAGCCTTGTCGCGGACCTTGGAAGGAGTTCATGACGTCTTCCATGTATCTCAGCTGAGGAGGTACATATCGGATCTCAGCCATGTACTTGACCATTCAGAGATCACAGTTGGGCCGAGCTTATCTTACCAAGAGGAGCCTGTTAAGATTCTGGACAGGAGTGAGAAAGTACTACGAGGTCAGACCATTCCTTTTGTTCGCGTCGCATGGAGACATCATGCATCAGGTGAGTCAACTTTGGAACGCGAGGAGGACATTAGACAGCGCTATCCCCATCTCTTCGAGGGAATAAGTATACATTAGCATTTTTATTTCAGTCATTAGTTCGTACCATGCGTATGTTTTAATTTCGAGGACGAAATACTCTAAGGAGGGTAGTTATAAACCCCCTCGACCAAATCAGCGCTATTTGGATTTAAATTAGGAAACTAGGATTTAATTGGATATAATTAGATTTAATGTACAGCAATATTGTAGCTTAATACGCCTTACGGTTGCCTTGACGTTTGGAGCACTATACTAGTAGGTACACCCAAAGCATTTTAGTACTCATCACCTAAACAAGCCAGACTACCCACCTATACTTTGTGCAACTGTTAGATTCCCACTATGATGCTTAAATCTAGTTGCACAACGGTCGTTGAAAACGCCCAAGAATTATTTCATTAAACCAAACCTTCTCCCAATTGCCTGATGTAATTGGTTGTAACCTAAATTATATTGAGGCCCAGATCACCCCAAAACAAGTCTTAACCAAGTCCTGTATAGTTATCATGAGGACCAGACCCCACCCTAAGGAGCCCAGACAAGCCCAAGGCCTGAGGCCAGGCCATAAACCCCTCCTATATAAATACCTCTCCCTACTACTAATAAAACCCTAACACCGTCACCCTCTTCTCTCAACCCTAGCCGAATCCTTACCATTGCCGAGACCCATCCCCGCCGGACTGAACCACCCCTGACTCGCCGGACCACCCCTCAGACCGCCGCCTCTCCGCCGGAACTCCACACTCATCCAGCCACCATCACCAATCTATTCAAATTCGATAATCTGAGCCGCTGCTGCCACCCGACTTCCAAAACCACCGTACCCAGGTCCGCCTGATATTGCCAGACACCGTAGCCCGACTCGCCGGACCCCCACTTCACCATCACCGACTCGTCGGACCCCCACTTCACCATCACCGATCGCCTCCACCCACACCATCACCATCCCCGACCATCACAGCCCCCATTAGACCCCCAGCCGAGCTCTACTGCTCCCCACCACCCTCCAGCATCGGCAACCACCCCGAGAGGCCGACCCCGACAACCCCACGACCTGACCATCGTGCCCGACGTCATCTCAGCCTACTACCACCGAGACAGGCCGCTATATCTGCGACTGCAGTCATCGCAGTCGACTGAACGCCGACAGGCCGGATCCGTCCACAAGACGATCGGAGTCCACCCTACGTCGGAGAAGATAGTCGACTATAAAGCGGACCCCCTCGCTCGGTCGATCAGGTACTCGTTCGTTGAACCCTCCTCTCTTGTGTCCTATTACTTCTCCTTCGTGTCGCCGTATCGAATATAAAAATGTATTAATAACTTTTAAACCTAGTTAGTATTTTATGCATAGAAGTGATTTTTAATTAGATATTAATTAATAAATAATTATTCTAAATTAATGACCAGTTATCAGGGATAGGTAATTCACTTTAAAAACCAAGATATAAACCTAGTATATGAATATGGAAATAGAGACAGGTGTCAGCAGAACAGAAATCATGATCCACCCGTAACAAGATAATTATTGCCTTGAGACACATGTTAACCGAAGACAGAACACGTGTACACCCTAGCTACGTGCACACGTGACGCTGTACTCAAGCAACGGTGAACTCGCAACAGTATTCAAGTGTAGCATCCTAATCGTATGTAGTTAATGCGTAGTGTCTGATGTCTGTATTATCGTGTTATATTGTATGTCGAGGGTCTTTGGATCAGCCAAGAGACGCTACAGGAACAGGCTTATGGTATTCACCTCTTGAAGACTCAGGCAAGATATCTTGCTATATTTACTGTCTAATTTAAATTATGCAAATATTGTATTGTATCCTTGTTGTTTTGCTTTATGCAACTGTGCGTGTCCGAGATTGTCTCGGGTGCATTCGACGGATACGTCAAAGATTAGTATACATTGACTTAGTCATTAGTAGACTCACCCTATTGGAGGATACCCTGTTATCTTCCAAGACCTGCACTTTTACACGTATTCATAGTGACGGATCTCATGTTGGGATATGGGTTCGCGTGCTCGACTAGCTATCACCACGTGTGACATGCATCTTGGTTAGCAAGAAATTTATAATTATTTCAGTATAGAGACTTGGCATTTAGATACGGAGTATGCACGTCGAGTATTTTACTTGTATATCTACATTGGACGGGGAGGACGACTAGTAGGCATATGGGACACCCCACTCCTTTATACAGACACCGCACTCGATGGAGTGATACGAACGTATATATATATATATTGCAGATATCACGTTCTGTAGAGTGTTGGACGTTAATTGGTGATATTGCAGATACCACACTCTATAGAATGTTGGACGTTATTGTATTCCTGCGCCCGTGTTATAGGGGGCATGTGTGGCATATACTAGCCGATTGCCACTACTGGTGAATTACGTCAGCATATGTCTTGTCTACACCTTCTCATATAGTCACAGTTGTACTCATATTGTATTCACTTAGATGGCTAGCACACCCTTTATTGTATTTATTTTATTCAGTATTTATATATGACATGTTTCTATGTATCTTATTATGTCCCTCTGAGGACCTGGTACCTTTCCAGATTTGGACGAGGCTTACTACCGCACAGTGTACGGCCTAAGGCAGGAGAAGAGATTCGCTACTGTAGAGGAGCTAGAGGTGTTACCGTCAGAGTTTCCGTGACCAGTTGGTAGGCCATCTGTCTAGGATTGGGTGCATCATTACCTAGTCAGATGATGCCCTAGTCTTTATCTTTTATATCTTATTTCAGCATTTTTTTGTCATAGTAGTGGGTTTATTCCTACCATATATTACTGGTTGTACTATGATATCTTTAGACTGGTATTTATCATCCAGCAGTTTATTTATTACTTCTTGCTCTTTATATTGTGGATGAGATTAGATTACCTGTTATTGCCTGGTATTGGACATGTTAGTATTATAGGACAGCGTACCACTCTTCGTGGATCCATTAAATTAGGATATCCTCGGAGACGTGTCAGCTGGCTATTGCCACATGGCCTGGTCCCGTATATTTTAGGACTAGGCCATGACATAGTTTTAGTGGTAGCCTATGCAGGTCAATATTTTCTCTTGTGGTATTATAACATACTCAGCGAGCCTACAATAGGATTGAAATTACTAGGTCTCATCCACTTTTGATTCATCTTTGAACTTCCTTCATACTGCTCCTAAATATTTGCATTCTGTTTGTTTGTTCTCGTACTCTTTTAATGAAGTCCTATCTCTTGCAGCAAGATGAATTTGTGCAGTGGACGAGGAACACCCCGTGCCGCGGTGCCAGATAACACCACCCAAAGAGAGGAGGTACCCCAAGGACAACCCCCGCTACAGACCCCGCTGATACATTGGCACGAGACATCACAGGGCGATCCTACGCCGCAGCCCGAGGGACAGACTTCCCAGACAATCCCCATGCAACATTGTGAGGGCCAGACTTCAGGAGCTACACCGATGCCACAGACCGAGAGGCCGATATCTGAGGAGACGCCTACTGCACAGCCAGAATTCCACTACCAATGCCTCCACCTTATCCACCCCAGATGCCACAGCTAGATGGCCAGCCACAGATGCTTCAGTTCTTCCAGGCAATAATGCAAGCACTTTCTCGAGCAATGAGACTGCCGAGCAGATCTCCTATTGGGTCACCAATACGAAGATATTACTAGAGGCTTCACAATTGTACCTCAACCTTTGGATGACCGCAGTGAGGGCCCAACTAAAAGGCAACGCCCATCACTGGTGGGATTCCATTGAGCGCAGTGTAGGCAAAAACCAGACTTGGAAACAGTTCCTAGAATACTTCAATGCAATGTATTTCCCAGCTACAGTAAGAAATGCCCTGTACTCTCAGTTCCTAGATCTAGAGCAGGAAAATATGACTGTTGACTCCTATGACGCAGAGTTCAGCCGCCTTAGAATATTTGGTGCCATCCTTATACCCAATGATCTCGAGAAAGCTCAGAGATTTCATCACGGGCTTAATTTTGAGCTACAGAGGTATACCACTACACAGGCGAGGATTTCTTATGAAGAGGTTCTTGCGGAGGCGAGAATCCAGGAGGCCATCGTCAGAGGAGCTAGACGTTCCAGCATGACTATATCGGTGAGAGCCCAGCCCGGAGCAGGAGGACTGATCCGACGTCCCGGAGTACAGACACAGCAGAGGGCAGTACCATGCCAGCCAAAGGAACTCCCGACCTGTCACCATTGTGGCAAGAAGGGCCACATCATTAAAGATTGTCAGAAGAAGTTGGGTTTGTGCAAGATATGTGGATCAGGTCAGCATCTTGCCAGAGATTGCCCGCAGCGTATAGAGGCAGCACTGCAGACAGGACAGAGGCCAGCAGCACTAGTTCCGAGGATACTACCCCCTCCAGAAGAACAGTGTCCACCAGCACATGGAGGATTTCAGAGGGGACCACCCTTGGCCCCACAGCAGGCACAGTTCGAGCAAGCCCGACAGCAGACCGGAGGACAAAGACAGGGACAGGCCTTTGTATTAGCAGCTACTGAGGAGGGAACCGAAAGAGAAGCAATCACAGGTACCATTTTAGTTGCATCTTTACCTGCGACTACATTGTTTGATTCAGGAGCTATATTGTCATTTATATCAAGTAGATTTATAGCAATGCATAGAGTAGCAACTTCCCCCTTATCTAAGAGTTGGAAGATTGTTACCGGAGGAGGCATCGTGCCGGTTACCAGCACTATCAGAACGTGCTCGGTAGTTGTATGTGGTAGAGAGATGAGAGCATGATTCTTGGTATTGCCTATGCCATACTTTGATATTGTGTTAGGCATGGACTGGTTAAGCTAGTATAATACCATACTGAACTGCTGGAACGGTAGCATCACTATTAGAACACCAGATCAACTGGAGTTCGAGTACATACGAGGGACCATTGAACAAGGAGTAGGACAGATAGCAGGAACTTGCATGGCAATGGAGATTGTGCCCCCGCCAATAGTTGCAGAATTTGAGGATGTATTCCCGGAAGAACTGCCAGGTTTACCGCCAGATAGAGACATGGAGTTCACCATCGAGCTAGTACCCGGAGCAGCACTGGTATCTTCTAATATATACCGATTGGCGAAGAAGGAGTTAGATGAGCTAAAGCTACAATTAGAGGAGTTACAAAGCAAGGTATTTATCCGTCCTAGTTCATCACCATAGGGAGCACCAGTGTTGTTCGTACCCAAGAAGGATAGAAAAGTAGGCATGTGCATCGATTATAGAGCCCTTAATGCTCTGACTATCAAGAACAAATACCCCCTGCCCAGGATTGACGATTTATTCGACCAGTTGACAGAAGCAGTAGTGTTCACAAAGATCGACTTGAGATCGGGTTATCATCAAGTAAAGGTGCGAAGAGAAGATATTCAAAAGATAGCATTCAGGACTCGTTATAGTCACTACGAGTTCTTAGTAATGCCATTTGGGCTGACGAATGCGCCAGCTATATTTATGAACTTGATGAACAGAGTCTTCCACTAATACTTAGACCAGTTTGTGGTAGTCTTCATCGATGATATTTTAGTATATTAAAAGAGCCACGAGGAGCACGAAGAGCATCTGAGACTAGTGTTAGAGATGTTGAGAAGAGAGAGGCTTTATGCCAAGCTGAGAAAATATGAGTTTCTTCTTAATCGTGTTGCTTTCCTTGGACACGTTATCTCAGGAGATGGTATTTCAGTAGATCCGGCAAAGATTTCATCAGTAAAGATATGGCCAACCCCTACCAATGTCTTAGAGGTAAGGAGTTTCCTAGGACTTGCCGGATATCACCAGAGGTTCGTAGAAAACATGGTAAAGATTGTAGAGCCAATGACCCACTTGACCCGTAAGGAGCAGGAGTTCACCTGGACAGAGGAGTGTCAGAAGGCATTCGACAAGCTGAAGAAGCGTTTGCCTACTGTACCTATCTTGACCATACCTTCTGGACCCGGAGGATTCGTGATCTATAGTGATGCATCTGGAAAAGGATTAGGATATATTCTGATGCAGCATGGAAATGTTGTAGCCTATGCTACCAGACAGTTGAGGATCCACGAGAAGAACTATACCACGAATGACTTGGAGCTTGCAGCAGTGATCTTTGCCTTGAAACTTTGGAGGCACTACTTATATGGGGAGAGAGTAAAGATTTTTACTGATCATAAGAGTCTACAGTACGTCTACACCCAGAAGGATCTTAATCAGAGGCAGAGATATTGGCTCGAAGTAATGACAGACTTCGAGATTAAGCTACAGTACCACCCAGGAAAGGCCAATGTAGAAGCTGACGCGTTGAGCAGAAGACCTATGGCATTTTTCTTAACTACCCAGCAACATCTGTTGAGGGAGCTAGATCAGATGGGTATAGAGGTCATTATGCCCAGAGTAGATGGACAGTTGTCGAGTTTTTAGTTGCAATCGATATTAGTAGAGAGAATCAAGACTGCCTTGCCAACTGACGCCAGATTTCAGAGGCTTAAACAGAGGATAGAGGCTGGAATATAGACAGGACAGCATATACATGAAGACGAAACTTTGAGATGCAGAGATCGTCTCTATGTTCTAAATGGAGAACTTCGTCAAGAGTTGATGGCAGAGGCACACAGTTTAACCTATTCTATTCATCTAGGAGGCACGAAGATGTACACAGTACTACTGGTGGTACGGAATGAAGAGAGAGATAGCATGCTTTGTAGCCAAGTGCCTGGTGTGTCAGTAAGTCAAGGCTGAGCATCAAAGATCTGCAGGATTGCTTCAACCGCTACCTATACCGGAGTAGAAATGGGAGCACATCACTATAGACTTTGTTACGAGTTTTTCGAGGAGTCCTAGGGGTCGTAATGCAGTATGGGTAATCGTGGATAGACTCACTAAGTCCGCACACTTTTTACCCTTTAGAGTTTGGCAATCGACGGAGGCCTTAGCCGATATATACATGATGGATATTGTGCGCCTACATGGAGTGCCAGTTAGCATAGTGTCTGACAGGGATACGAGGTTCATGTCTTACTTTTGGCAGAGTATGCAAGAGAGTCTCGGTACTAGCCTGAATTTTAGTACATCGTATCACCCACAAACCGATGGATAATCAGAGTGCACCATTCAGACGCTGGAAGATATGTTAGGAGCGTGCATGCTTGACTTCGGAGGATCATCGGAGGACCATTTGCATCTGGTCGAGTTTTCCTACAATAACATCTATCAAGCGAGCATCCAAATAGCTCTCTATGAAGCGTTGTATAGAAGGAAGTGTTGTTCCCCAGTATGCTGGAGTGATATAGGCGAGCGACAGATTCTCAGACCAGCGTTGGTTGTTCATACAGTAGAAAACGTGAAGAAGATCCAAGGGCACCTTCGAGCAGCACAAGACAGACAGAAGCATTAGGCAAATGCGCATCATCGACCCTTAGAGTTTCAGGTTAGAGATCACGTATTTCTAAAGATCTCGCCTAATCGAGGGACTATCCGATTCGGAGGCAGAGAAAAGTTGTGTCCGAGGTACATTGGACCATTTTACGTGTTAGAACGCGTTAGAGAGGTTGCTTATAGATTAGCCTTACCGTAGACCTTGGAAGAAGTTCGTGACGTCTTCAATGTATCTCAGCTGAGGAGGTACATACCAGATCCGAGCCATGTACTTGACCATTTAGAGATCACAGTTAGGCCGAGCTTATCTTACCAAGAGGAGCCTGTTGAAATTCTGGACAGGAGTGAGAAAGTACTGCGAGGTCAGACCATTCCCTTAGTTTGCGTCGTGTGGAGACATCATGCACCAGGCGAGTCAAGTTGGGAACGTGAGGAGGATATTAGACGGCGCTATCCCCATCTCTTCGAGGGAATAGGTACGCATTAGCATTTTTATTTCGGTCATTAGTTTGTACCATGCGTATGTTATAATTTCGAGGACAAAATGCTCTAAGGAGGGTAGGTTGTAAACCCCCTCGACCAAATCAGAGCTATTTGGATTTAAATTAGGAAACTAGGATTTAATTGGATGTAATTAGATTTAATATGCAGCAATATTATAACTTAATACGCCTTACGGTTGCCTTGACGTTTGGAGCACTATACTAGTAGGTACCCCCAAACTATTTAAGTACTCATCACCTAAACAAGCCAGACCACCCACCTGTACTTTGTGCAACTATTAGATTCCCACTATGGTGCTTAAATCTAGTTGCACAACAGTCGTTGAAAAGGCCCAAGTATTATTTCATTAAACCAAACCTTCTCCCAATTGCCTAATGCAATTAGTTGTAACCTAAATTAAATTGAGGCCCAGATCACCCCAAAACAAGTCCTAACCAAGCCCTATATACCTATCATGAGGACCAGACCCTACCCCAAGGAGCCTAGACAAGCCCAAGGTCCGAGACCAGGCCATAAGCCCCTCCTATATAAATACCTCTCCCTACTACTAATGAAACCCTAACACCTTCACCCTCTTCTCTCAACCCTAGCCGAATCCCTACCATTGCCGAGACCCATCCCGGACGGACTGAACCACCCCTGACTCACCGGACCACCCCTCAGACCGTCGCCTCTCCGCCGGAACTCCACACCCATCCATCCACCATCACCATTCTATTCAAATTCGACAACCCGAGCCGCTGCCGCCACCCGACTTCCAAAACCACCGCACCCAGGCCCGCCTGACGCCGCCAAACACCGCCGCCCGACTCATCGAACCCCCACTTCACCATCACCGACCGCCTCCACCCACACTATCACCATCCCTGACCATCATAGATCCCATTAGACCCCCGGCCAAGCCCGACTGCTCCTTACCACCCTCCAGCGCCGGCAACCACCCCGAGAGGCCGACCCCGACCACCCCACGACCTGAACATCGTGCCCGATGTTGTCTCAGCCTACTATCGCCGAGGCAGGCCGCTGTATCCGCGACTGCAGCCATCGTAGTCGACTGAACGCCGGCAGGCCAGATCCGTCCATACGACGACCGGAGTCCACCCCACGCCGGAGAAGACAGTCGACTAGAAAGGGGACCCCCTCGCTCGGTAAATCAGGTACTCATTCGTTGAACCCTCCTCTCTTGTGTCCTATTACTTCTTCTTCGTGTCGCTGTGTCAAATATGAAAATGTATTAGTAACTTTTAAACCTAGTTAGTATTTTATGCATGGAAGTGATTTTTAATTAGATATTAATTAATAAATAATTATTCTAAATTAATGACCAGTTATTAGGGACAGGTAATTCACTTGAAAAACCTAGATATAAACCTAGTATGTGAATATGGAAATAGAGACTGGTATCAGCAGAACAGAAATTATGATCCACCCGTAACTAGATAATTATTGCCTCGAGACACATGTTAACCGAAGACAGAACACGTGTACACCCTAGCTACGTGCACACGTGACACTGTACTTAAGCAACGGTGAACTCTCGACAGTATTCAAGTATAGCGTCCTAATCTTATATAGCTAATGCATAGTGTCTGATGTCTGTATTGTTGTGTTATATTGTATGTCTAGGTTCTTTGGATCAGCCAGGAGACGCTACAGGAGCAGGCTTTTGGTATTCACCTCTTGAAGACTCAGGCAAGATACCTTGCCATATTTATTGTCTAATTTAAATTATCCAAATGTTGTATTGTATGCTTGTTGTTTTGCTTTATACAACTGTGCGCGTCCGAGATTGTCTCGGGTGCATTCAACGGATACGTCAAAGATTAGTATACATTAACTTAGTTATTAGTAGACTCACCCTATTGGAGGATACCCTGTTATCTTCTAAGACCTGACACTTTTACACGTATTCATAGTGACAAATCTTATATTGGAATGCGGGTTCGCGTGCTCGACTAGCTATCGCCACGTGTGACATACATCACGGTTAGCAAGAAATTCAGGATTATTTCAGTATAGAGACTTGGTATTTAGATACGGAGTATGCACGTCGAGTATTTGACTTGTATATCTATATTGGGCGGGGTGGACAACTAGTAGGTATATGGGACCCCCCACTCCTTTATACAGACACCGCACTCAACGGAGTGATACAGACGTATATATATATTGCAGATACTACGTTTTGTAGAGTGTTGGATGTTACTTAGTGATATTATAGATACCACACTCTATAGAATATTGGATGTTATTGTATTCCTGCGCCCGTGTTATAGGGGGCATGTGTGGCATATACTAGCCAGTTGCCACGACTGGTGAATTACGTCAGCATATGTCTAGCCTATACCTTCTCATATACTCACAGTTGTCCTCATATTGCATTCACTTAGATGGCTAGCACACCCTTTATTGTATTTATTTTATTCATAATTTATATATGGCATGCTTCTATGTATCTTGTTTTGTCCCTCTGAGGACCTGGTACCTTTCCATATTTGGACGAGGCTTACTACCCCACAGTGTACGGCCCCGGGCAGGAGACGAGATTCGCTACTGCAGAGGAGCTAGAGGTTTTACCGTCAGAGTTTCCGTGACCAGTTGGTAGGCCTTCCGCATAGGATTGGGTGCATCATTACCTAGTCAGACGATGCCCTAGTCTTTATCTTTTATATCTTATTGCAGCACTTTTTCGTCATAGTAGTGGGTTTGTTCCCACCAGACATTACTGGTTGTACTATGATATCTTGAGACTGGTATTTATCATCCAGCAGTTTATTTAGTACTTCTTGCTCTTTATATTATGGATGAGATTAGATTACCTGTTATTGCCTGGTATTGGACATGTTAGTATTATAGGATAGCGTAGCACTCTTCATGGATCCATTAAATTAGGATATCCTCGGAGATGTATCAGATAGCTTTTGCCACGTGGCCTGGTCCCATATATTTTGGGACTGGGGAGTGATATGGTTTTAGTGGTGGCCCATGCAGGTCGATATTTTCGCTCGTGGTATGGTAACGTACTCAACGAGCCTGCAATATGATAAAAATTACTAGGTCTCATCCACTTTTGATTCGTCTTTGAACTTCCTTCATACTGCTCCTAAATATCTGTATACTGTTTGTTTGTTCTCATACTCTTTTAATGAAGTCCTATCTCTTGCAGCAAGATAAATTTGCGCAGTGGACGAGGAGCACCCCGTGTCGCAGGGCAACCCCCGCTACAGACCCCACTGATATATTCGTACGAGACATCGCAGGGTGATCCTACGCCACAGCCCGAGGACAGACTTCCCAGACAATCCCCACGCAATATTGTGAGGGCCAGACTTCAGGAGCTACACCTATGCCGCAAACCGAGAGGCCGACATATGAGAAGATACCTACTGCACAGCCTGAGATTCTACTACCACCGCCTACACCTTATCCACCCCAGATGCCACAGCTAGATGGCCAGCCACAGATGCTTCAGTTCTTCTAAGCAATGATGCAAGCACAGTAGCAGCAGACAGAGACATTGAGACAGTGTCTGATAGCAGTACTAGAGAGGACACCTGTCCTAATACCAGTACCCGTACCTCCACCATCCCAGATAGGTGGCACTGTTAGATGGTTCCGACAGATGGGACCAGATACTTTCTCGGGCAATGAGACTGCCGAGCAGATCTCCGATTGGGTCGCCAACACGGAGATGTTACTAGAGGCTTCACAACTGCACCCCGACCTTTGGATGACCGCAGTGAGGGCCCAACTAAAAGGCAAGGCCCATCACTGGTGGGATTCCATTGAGCACAGTATAGGTAAGAACCAGACTTGGGAACAGTTCCTAGAATACTTCAATGCGAAGTATTTTCCAAATACAGTCAAAAATGCCCTGTACTCCCAGTTCCTATATCTAGAGCAGGAAAATATGACTGTTGACGCCTATGACACGGAGTTCAGCAGCCTTAGCAGATTTGGTGCCGTCCAGATACCCAATGATCTCGAGAAAGCTCAGAGATTTCATTCCGGCCTCAATTTCGAGCTACAATGGTATACCACTATACAGGCAAGGATTTCTTTTGAAGAGGTTCTTGCGGAGGCGAGAATCCAGGAGGCCATCGTTAGAGGAGATAGACGTTCCAGCATAACTATACCGGCCAGAGCCCAGCCCGAAGCAGGAGAACCGATCCGACGTCCTGGAGTATAGACACAGCAGAGGGCAGCACCATACTAGCCGAAGAAACTCCCGACCTGTCACTATTATGGCAAGAAGGGCCATACCATTAAAGATTGTCGGAAGAAGTTGGGTTTGTGCATGATATTTGGATCTGGTTAGCACCTTGCCAGAGATTGCCCGCAGTGCAGAGAGGCAGCACTGCAGACAAGACAGAGGCCAGCAGCACCAGTTCCGAGGATACTACCCCCGCCAGAAGGACAACATACACCAGCACATGGAGGATTTCAGAGGGGACCACCCTTGGCCCCATAGCAGGCACAGTTCTAGCGAGCCCGACAGCAGACCGGAGGACAGAGACAAGGATAGGCCTTTACATTAGCAGCTACTGAGGAGGAAACCGAAGGAGAAGCAATCACAGGTACCATTTTAGTTGCATCTTTACCTGCAACTGCGTTGTTTGATTCAGGAGCTATATTATCATTTATATCCAATAGATTTATAGTAATGCATAGAGTAGCAACTTCCCTCACCTAAGAGTTAGAAGATTCTTACCGGAGGAGGTATCGTGCCGGTTACCAGCACTATCAGAACGTGGTTGGTAGTTGTATATAGTAGAGAGATGAGAGCACAATTATTGGTATTGCCTATGCCATACTTTAATGTTGTATTAGGCATAGACTGGTTAAGCCAGTATAACACTGTACTGAACTGCCAGAAGGGTAGCCTCACTTTTAGACCACCAGATCAACAGGAGTTCGAGTACATGCGACGGACCGTTGAACAAGGAGTAGGACAGATAGCGGGAACTTGCATGGCTATGGAGATTGTACCCCCGCCAATATTTATAGAATTTGAGGATGTATTCCCCGAAGAACTGCCAGGTTTATCGCCAGATAGAGACGTGGAGTTCAATATCGAGCTAGTACCCAGAGCAACATCGGTATCTTCTAATGTATACTGATTGGCAAAGAAGGAGTTAGATGAGCTAAAGCTATAATTAGAGGAGTTGCAGAGCAAGAGATTTATTCGTCCTAGTGCATCACCATGGGGAGCACCAGTGTTGTTCGTACCCAAGAAGGATGGAACAATATGCATGTGCATTGATTACAGAGCCCTTAATGATTTGACTATCAAGAACAAGTATTCCCTGTCCAGGATTGATGATTTATTCCACCAGTTGATAGGAGCAGTAGTGTTCACAAAGATTGACTTGAGATTGGGTTATCATGAAGTGAAGGTACGAAGAGATGATATTCAAAAGACAGCATTCAGGACTCGTTATGGTCACTACGAGTTCTTAGTAATGCTATTTGGACTAATGAATGCACCAGCTGTATTTATAAACTTGATGAACAGAGTCTTCCACCAATAGTTAGACCAGTTTGTGGTAGTCTTCATCGATGATATTTTGGTATATTCAAAGAGCCACGAGGAGCACGAAGAGCATCTGAGACTAGTGTTAGAGACGCTGATAAGAGAGAGGTTTTATGCCAAACTAGGCAAATATAAGTTTCTTCTGAATCGTGTCGCTTTCCTTGGACACAGTATCTTAGGAGATGGTATTTCAGTAGATCCGGCGAAGATTTCATCAGTAGAGACATGGCCAACCCCTACCAATGTCTCAGAGGTGATAAGTTTCCTAAGACTTGCCGAATATTACCGGAGGTTCGTAGAAAACTTTACGAAGATTGCAGAGCCAATGACCCGCTTGACCCGTAAGGAGCAGGAGTTCACCTGGACAGAGGAGTGTCAGAATGCATTCGACGAGCTGAAGAAGCGTTTGACTACTGCACCTATTATGACCATACCTTCTGGACCGGAGGATTCGTGATCTATAGCGATGCATCCGGAAAAGGATTAGGATGTGTCCTGATACAGCATAAAAAGGTTGTAGCCTATGCTTCCAGATAGTTGAGGATCCACGAGAAGAACTATCTCACTCATGATTTGGAGCTTGCAACAGTGATCTTTGCCTTAAAACTTTGGAGGCACTACTTATATGGGGAGAGAGTGGAGATATTTATTGATCATAAGAGTCTAAAGTACGTCTACACCCAGAAAGATCTTAATCAGAGGCAGAGACGTTGGCTCAAGGTGATGACGGACTTCGAGATTGAACTACAGTACCACCCAGGAAAGGCCAACGTAATAGCTGACGCGTTGAGCAGAAGACCTATGGCATTCTTCTTAACTACCTAGCAATATCTGTTGAGGGAGCTAGAGCAGATGGCTATAGAGGTCGTTATCCCCGGAGTAAATGGACAGTTGTCGAGTTTTCAGTTGTAATCGACATTAGTAGAGAGAATCAAGGCTGCCTTGCCAACTGTCACCAGATTTTAGAGGCTTAGACAAAGGACAGAGGCTGGAATGCAGACAGGACTGCGTATACACGAAGATGGAACTTTGAGATGTGGAGATCGTCTCTATGTTCCAAATAGAGAACTTCGTCAAGAGTTGATGGCAGAAGCACACAGTTCAACCTATTCTATTAATCCAAGAGGCACGAAGATGTACAGGGACTTGAGACAGTACTACTGGTGGCACGGAATAAAGAGAGAGATAGCACGCTTTGTAGCCAAGTGCCTGGTGTGTCAGCAAGTCAAGGCTGAGCATCAGAGATCTGCAGGATTGCTTCAACAACTACCTATACCGGAGTAGAAATGGGAGCACATTACTATTGACTTTATTACGGGTTTTTCGAAGAGTCCTAGTGGTCGCAATGCAGTATGGGTAATCGTGGATAGACTCACCAAGTCCGTACACTTTTTACCCTTCAGAGTTGGGCAATCGATGGAGGCCTTAGCCGATATGTACATGAGATAGATTGTTCGCCTATATAGAGTGCCAGTTAGCATAGTGTCTTACAGGGATACGAGGTTCACGTCTTACTTTTGGCGGAGTTTGCAAGAGAGTCTCGTTACTCGCCTAAAGTTTAGCACAGCGTATCACCCACAAACCGATGGATAATCGGAGCGCACCATTCAGACGCTAGAAGATATGTTACGAGCGTGCATGCTTGACTTCGGAGGATCATGGGAGGACCATTTGTATCTGGTCGAGTTTTCCTACAACAATAACTATCAAGCGAGCATCCAAATGGCTCCCTATGAAGCATTGTATGGAAGGAAGTATCGTTCCCCAGTATGCTAGAGTGATATAGGCGAGCGACAGATTCTCGGACCAGAGTTGGTTGTTCGTACAGTAGAAAAGGTGAAGAAGATCCAAGGACACCTTCGAGCAGCACAAGACAGATAGAAGTATTGGGCGAATGCGCATCGTCGACCCTTAGAGTTTTAGGTTGGAGATCACGTATTGCTAAAGATCTCGCCTACTCGAGGGACTATCCGATTCAGAGGCAGAGTAAAGCTGAGTCCGAGGTACATCGGATAATTCGATGTGTTAGAACGCGTCGGAGAGGTTGCTTACAGATTAGCTTTGCCGCAGACCTTGGAAGGAGTTCATGACGTCTTCCATGTATCTCAGCTGAGGAGGTACATACCGGATTCGAGCTACGTACTTGACCATTCAGATATCACAGTTGGGCCGAGCTTATCTTACCAAGAGGAGCCTGTTGAGATTCTGGACAGGAGTGAGAAAGTACTGCGAGGTCAGACCATTCCTTTCATTCGCGTCGCGTGGAGACATCATGCACCAGGCGAGTCAACTTGGGAATGCGAGGATGACATTAGACAGAGCTATCCCCATCTCTTCGAGGGAATAGGTACGCATTAGCATTTTTATTTCAGTCATTAGTTCGTACCATGCGTATGTTTTAATTTTGAGGATAAAATGCTCTAAGGAGGGTAGTTGTAAACCCTCTCGACCAAATCAAAGCTATTTGGATTTAAATTAGGAAACTAGGATTTAATTGGATGTAATTAGATTTAATGTGCAGCAATATTGTAACTTAATACGCCTTACGGTTGCCTTGACGTTTGGAGCACTATACTAGTAGGTAAACCCAAACCATTTAAGTACTCATCACCTAAACAAGTTAGACTACCCACCTGCACTTTGTGCAACTGTTAGATTCCTACTATGATGCTTAAATCTAGTTGCACAACGGTCGTTGAAAATGACCAAGTATTATTTTATTAAACCAAACCTTCTCCCTATTGCCCGATGCAATTGGTTGTAACCTAAATTAAATTGAGGCCCAGATAACCAAAATAAGTCCTAACCAATCCCTGTATACCTATCATGAGGACCAGACCCTACCCCAAGGAGCCCAGACAAGTCCAAGGCCCGAGGCCAGGCCATAAACCCCTCATATATAAATACCTCTCCCTACTACTAATGAAACTCTAACACCTTCACCCTCTTCTCTCAACCCTAGGCGAATCCCAACCATTGCCGAGACCCATCCCCGCCGGACTGAACCACCCCTGACTCGTCGGACCACCCCTCAGACCGCCGCCTCTCCGCCGGAACTCCACACCCATCCAGCCACCATCACCATTCCATTCAAATTCGACAATCTGAGCCGCTGCCGCCACCCGACTTCAAAAACTACCGTCCCCAGGCCCGCCTGATATCGCCAGACACCGCCGCCCGACTCACCGGACCCCCACTTCACTATCACCGACTCGTCGGACCCCCACTTCACCATCACCGACTGCCTCCACCCACACCATCACCATCCCGACCATCACAGCCCTCATTAGACCCCGGGCCGAGCCCGACTGCTCCCCACCACCCTCCAGCACCGACAACCACCCTGAGAGGTCGAGCCCGACCAGCCCACGACCTGACCATCATGCCTGACGCCGTCTAAGCCTACTGCCGCCGAGGCAGGCCGCTGTATCCTCGACTGCAGCCATCGCAGTCGACTGAACGTCGACAAGACGGATCCGTCCACACGATGATCGGAGTCTACCCCACGCCAGAGAAGATAGTCGACCAGAAAGTGGACCCCCTTGCTCGGTTGATCAGGTACTCGTTCGTTGAACCCTCCTTTCTTGTGTCCTATTACTTCTCCTTCGTGTCGCCGTGTCAAATATAAAAATATATTAATAACTTTTAAACCTAGTTAGTATTTTATGCATGGAAGTGATTTTTAATTAGATATTAATTAATAAATAATTATTCTAAATTAATGACCAGTTATCAGGGACAGGTAATTCACTTGAAAAACCTTGATATAAACCTAGTATGTGAACATGGAAATAGAGACAGGTTTCAGCAGAACAAAAATCATGATCCACCCATAACTAGATAATTATTACCTCGAGGCACATGTTAACTGAAGACAGAATACGTGTACACCCTAGCTACGTGCACACGTGACGTTGTACTCAAGCAACGGTGAACTCGCAACAGTATTCAAGTGTAGCATCCAAATCGTATGTAGTTAATGAGTAGTGTCTGATGTCTGTATTATTGTGTTATATTGTATGTCTAGGGTCTTTGGATTATCCAGGAGATGCTACAGGAGCAGGATTTTGGTATTCACCTCTTGAAGACTCAGGCAAGATACCTTGCCATATTTACTGTCTAATTTAAATTATGCAAATGTTTTATTGTATGCTTGTTGTTTTGCTTTATACAACAGTGCGCGTCCGAGATTTTCTCGGGTGCATTCGACGGATACATCGAAGATTAGTATACATTGACTTAGTCATTAGCAGACTCACCCTATTGGAGGATACCCTATTATCTTCCAAGACCTGACACTTTTACACGTATTCATAGTGACAAATCTCATATTGGGATGCGGGTTCGCGTGCTCGACTAGCTATTGCCACGTGTGACATGCATCATGGTTAGCAAAAAATTCAGGATTATTTTAATGTAGAGACTTGGCATTTAGATACGGAGTATGCACGTCGAGTATTTGACTTGTATATCTATATTGGAAGGGGAGGACGACTAATAGGGATATGGGACACCCCACTCCTTTATACAGACACCACACTCGACGGAGTGATACGGACGTATATATATTACAGATACCATATTCTATTGAGTATTGGACGTTACTTGGTGATATTGCAGATACTACACTCTATAGAATGTGGGACATTATTGTATTCCTGCGCCCGTGTTATAGGGGGCATGTATGGCATATACTAGCCGGTTGCCACGACTGGTAAATTACGTCAGCATATGTCTAGCCTACACCATCTCATATAATCACAGTTGTCCTCTTATTGTATTCACTTAGATGGCTAGCACACCCTTTATTATATTTATTTTATTTAGTATTTATATATGGCATGCTTCTATGTATCTTGTTACGTCCCTCTGAGGACCTGGTACCTTTTCAGATTTGGACGAGGCTTACTACCCCACAGTGTACGGCCCCGGACAGGAGACGAGATTCGCTACCGTAGAGGAGCTAGAGGTGTTACCGTCTGAGTTTTTGTGACCAGTTGGTAGGCCTTCCACCTATGATTGGGTGCATCATTACCTAGTCAGACGATGCCCTAGTCTTTATCTTTTATATCTTATTTCAGCACTTTTTTGTCATAGTAGTGGGTTTGTTCCCACCAGACATTACTGGTTGTACTATGATATCTTGAGACTGGTATTTATCATCCAGTAATTTATTTAGTACTTCTTGCTATTTATATTGTGGATGAGATTAGATTACCTATTATTGCCTGGTATTGGATATGTTAGTATTATAGGATAGCGTAGCACTCTTCGTGGATCCATTAAATTAGGATATCCTCAGAAACGTTCAGCTGGCTATTGCCACGTGGCCTAGTCCCGTATATTTTGGGACTGGGGCATGATAATAAGCCACTCACTTAGTTGGTTGGAAGGGAGAAGGAAAGCGGTGCTTCAGGACTCCGCTCGCGCATCGTCTACTGCTCGTTCAACCGTATTTCCACGAACAGCTAATTAATACCTATTCTACTCTTTTTAATCTCAGAATTGAAGTGCAGTTCAATGAACAAAATAATAAAATCCATCAAAATTGTTTAAGAAAACTCAAGCAAATCCAAAAACCAACTCAAGGCACGAAAGCAACAACCGACAGCAAAAACTGAGGCAACAAAAGATGCAGTAGAGAGGTCCCTCTTGACTCTACCGTTAACCCATCCTCGGGACACAGTCCACTGAATATGAGAATTGATTCCGAAGAATCAAATCTATAACGAGGACAAGTTCGTATTTCAATCTATCCCGATCGAACGATACCGTCTTATATTTCTTAGCCGCGCTTCCCAATTAGGGGGAATGGGGCACCACATCCTACCCAACTAATTGGAAGTTTTATCGCAAAACTTAGGAATAGAGCCTATCGATAGAAAACATTATGTTGAGGGAGACAATCAGGAAGGTTCGGACATGAACTAATGGTATGCCTGGTTCTCCACAAGCGAGGCATAACCCAAGTCTCTTACGTCAATTATTGGTTGTGTGCCCCAGTTTCTTGCAAAAATTACATGTTTGCCCTTGATTTTCTCTTTGATACACTATAGAAGCATGAAAAATAATGGGAATTATTCAAGTATTTTACAGTCAAAACCTCCAACATATATAAAGTCTACATAAAACATGGCTTCAGAGCTGTCCGCATAAAATAGAGCTTCAAGGCTGTTTGGTATAAAATATAGCCTCAGAGCTGTCCGCGTAAAACAGAGATTAAAGGCTGTTTGGCATAAAATATGGTTCAGAGCTATCCGCGTAAAACAGAGCTTAAAGGCTGTTTGGCATAAAATATGGTTCAGAGCTATCCGCGTAAAACAGAGCTTCAAGGCTGTTTGGCATAAAATAGGGCTTCAGAGTTGTCTGCGTAAAATAGAGTTTCAAAGCTGTTTGACATAAAATAGCACTTCAGAGTTGTCTGCTTAAAACAAAGCTTCAAGGTTATTTGGCATAAAATAGAGCTTCAGAGCTGTCTGCGTAAAACAAAGCTTCAAGGTTGTTTGGCATAAAATAAGGCTTCAGAGCTATCCGCGTAAAACAAAGCTTTAAGACTGTTTGGCGTACAATAGGGCTTCAAAGCTGTAAGCGTAAAACAAAGCTTCAGAGCTGTACCCATAAAATAGAGCTTCAAAGCTGTTGGCATAAAATATGGCTTCAGAACTGTCTGCGTAAAATAGAGCTTCAGGGCTGTTTGGTGTAAAATAAGGCTTCAGAGCTGTCCGCGTAAAGCAGAGCTTCAAGGCTGTTCTACGTAAAAGGTTGCTATACCTTCCTGCGTAAAGTTTAAAATATGTTATTTTTAATTCAGCATAAAGTTGTACGAGGAACTCTTCGTATTCCTCGGATGAATTTGTTAGTCAAGTCAGTGAACCTGACATCTAACAAAAGTACTGCACGATGATCAAGAGGACGGCTGTGATAATAATTTTGCTCAGAGACCCACGTTAACATTTAGTGACATATTTTTGATACAAGTCATTTTTACGCATTCAAAGAATACCATGCCTATTCTACATACATAGAAATAAGTTTTACGCTCAAGATAAAACAAAATTAGATGCCACGTCAAAAGTTATTTCCTGTACAGAGCTCGAGGCATATCTCTGCATTTAATGCACTAGATGGAGGCATATCTCTGCATTTAATGCAAGAGATTTTGTTCTATTTTTTAAATTTTGTTATGACTAGAAAAGTTAAAACTGTGGCTAATACGCTCATATCACCATCCTTGCATTTTACGCCAACCAGGCTATTTTCAACTATAGGAGTACGCCGTATGCTATCTCCTCGAAATACGCCAACTCAGCTATATTTGCAAAGGTACATGATAAGGCTATTTAGCCCAGAATATGCACAAGACCTCAGTCGTAAAGGATAATTGGCTATTTTATGCTGGTTATCTATTATTCATGAAGCATCAAGTTTTACGCAGGGGACAGTTACCTACGTGGCTTGCATGCCACGATCTTCGAGAAGCAGTTATACGCATTATCTTATAAAGGGACATGTGTCATATGCAGATTCAGAAGATTATTGGAACGTGGATAGCAGTTGTCATAACCGCAGCATAAAAGATGCAACTTTCTTCACAGTTTGGCCTTTTACGCCAACAAGACAATTACTAGGCTTTTACGCCAACCTGGCAGTTATTTGATTGATCTCTATAAATAGAGACCCCTGGTCACAGGGTAAGGGGCACAATCAGAGATCATAAAAAAGTTAGCAGGACAAAAATAGAGAGTTTTGGCTGACAACTTTGGCAATAGGAACTCGATCCTACTTACAACTTTTGAAGCTTCTTCCACAGTACTTCTTCATCATCGTGTAGTCCAAGAAACAAAGTGATCGACCGTAGATCAGACTTCTATAGCAATACTTCCCCAGAATTATTTTATTGTACTTAATATCCTCATATAGGATTAATTATACTTTTTACTTTTCTCGTTTGTAAGCAAAAGTTTTGTATAGATATGTTTAACTCATTTAAAAACTGAGGAGAGAAGGTTTTGGGCTGACAACTTTGGCAATGAGAATTCGATCCTACTTGCAACTTTCCTTTGGCCAGCTTTTTCCATTAGTTCAGAGAAAGTTTAAAGCTTCTTCTATAACACTTCTTCATCATCGTATAGTCCAAGGAACAAAGTGATCGACTGCAGATCAGACTTCCATAGCAATACTTTCCCAGAATCATTTTATTGTACTTAATATCCTCGTATAGGATTAATTGTACTTTTCTTTTTTTCGTTTGTAAGCAAAAGTTTCGTACAAATATTTTTGTTTATCCAAACAAAATGGCGACTCTGCTGGGGGACGACTTTCTTCTCTGACGAGAAAGCAATTGCTCAAAACGATGTTGTATCCATCAGATAGACGAAGAAGACTTTGGTCGTCCAGTTCAACCAATCTTCCTATAAAGACATGCTTCATGCAGGGGGTAGTTTTCATTCCTCCTCTGTCCGTAACAACAGAAAGTTGCATAAAGTATGGATGCCTAAGACGTCCTCTACCCTTCCTGCAAGTTCTCATTCACTGATCAACAAAGTTGTGACAACCCAGCCAACTCGCCCTGTACGTAAAACTTTGTATCCTGTTTGTAACGTGGTAGACAAAACTTCTGGTAATGCCTCAGTGCCAATCTAGAAGTCTCAAACATGCCCTGCGCATAAACTTTGTCTTCCATTTATGACGTGGTAAACAAAACTTCTGTCAATACCTCAGTGCCAATCCAGAAGTCTCAAATACGCCCTGCGCATAAACCTTTGTCTCATGTCTGTGACGTGGTAGACAAAACTTTTGGCAATGCCTCAGTGCCAATCCAGAAGTCTCAAACACGCCCTGCGCGTAGACCTTTGTCTCCCGTCTGTGACGTGGTAGACAAATTTTTTGGCAAGACCTTAGTGCTAATTAGGAAATTTTAAACATGCCATGCACGTAAAATTACATCTTCCGTCTATGATGAGGCAGATGTACCCTTTGATCACATCAAAGGAATATCTAATGACAAGCTGAGGGGGAGTCACCCTCGAATAGTCAGAGCATTATCTGAAGCTGAGAGTAGCATCTCCTTTGAGTCTGAAGATGATGCAACTATAATCGTCTTCCCTGAGGACAGTGCGACTCAAGAAACCAAGGAGGAAGGGCTCAACAATCACCAACAACTCGATGCTCTTGAGGTAATGATGTACACCATACGTGCTACGATGCAGACTGGCCCTCAAGGCAAACATGGTCATGCCGCCCTCAGGGCCCGTAGTAACTCTGCAAGTCGGGAGTATCAATCCTTTGGTAATCCATACCAACCGATCATGCCGTAAGGACGGTAATTCCCAAGAACCGGATAATGACATGTCTAGGGATAGTCTCCCTCAACAAAATATAGCAGAATCCAAAGCTGGGGGGTAGAATTCCCTCTGAGTCCGAAGATGATGCAACTATGACCGTCTTTCCAGAGGACCATACGACTCAGGTATCGAAAGCCCTAAATCCAAAGGGGACTTTCTCTTTCAATGATGATGACATCATTCGATATATTAATGAAGGAAAATAAACTTCAGCTACCCAACATCAGATGCCCTGAAAAGGCTGGCAAGGTCGATGACCCAAAATAGTATCTTTTTTATCGGTATATTTATCACCCCATAAAGGCATGCTATATACTGAAAAGGAAAATCCAGGAGTTGATCGACGCCAAAGTCATCACTTTGCATTATAACGAGAAGACGGTCACTGCAAATATGATCTCACTCTAATTTGGCAATTTTCCCCCTCAAGAAGTACCGAATAATGAGTCCCCAAAGTCTCTCCAGAGGAGCAACCTTCAGGTCTATCTTCATTCTCGGATAGACCACTCTCAACAAACCACTCTCCAGTGAGTGTCTCAGATATTAGTTCATGTCCATATTACCTCGGAACTACCATCCTAATATTTCTCCCCAACTGAGTTTGCCATGTCCATATTACCTCTGAGCAAATCTCTCGGGTCTTGGCTATCGATCATCACGTCTATATTACCTCTGATATCAGTTATCATTTCCACTTATCACTCGTACTCACAAAGATATAACAATGGTGTTAAATTCATAAAATTTGCCACGTCCATATTACCTCTAGCAGGGCTTGTCTTAAACCTGTTACTTGCACTCTAATATGCAAAAAATAACTGGTCCACAAAACCTATCATAGGGATTATTTTTGAACTTACTACTTGCACTCTAGTACACAAAAAGTAGTAAGTCCACCAAATATCCTTTGGCTCATTTCCTTTTTCTTCCACAAAAAATACGGAGATCGTACCTAACCTCTCGTTACGGCTATTGATCAGCTCACGTCAACATCACCTCCGAGCTATCGTCCTCACTTCCTCCCTCGAGAGTTTTCCATGTCCATGTGACCTCTAAGCAAACCTTTCCCTACGACTATCATCAGTCGTCGTCTAAACTTATCACCCGTACTTAATTCTAAGTACGCAAGCGATGTTATGTCCACAAAACCTATCACGTCCATATTACCTTGATAGAGTTTATTTCAAATATGTTACTTGCACTCCATTGCGCAAAAGGTAATAGGTCCACCAAAGATCCCCTAGAGGGATATCCTAAAAAACTATAATATCTTACCACATCCATATTACCTTTGAATAGATATGTTTAACTAATTTGAAACTTCAAAATCTATCATGTCCATATTACCTCTGATAGTGTTTTGTATACAAATTTAGTTGGATCATATTCTATCATGTTCATATTACCTCTGAGTAAGATATTTTTAGAACTTTTCCATGTCCATATTACCTCTGAGTAAAGTTCTTCTCTTCGACTTTCTACTATCACGTTCGTATAACCCCTGATAGTGTACGCCTTGGGTTGTTATCCATACCTAGTCTTAGGTAAGCCTTGTGTAATAAGTCTACTAAAATTCTCTAAGAGAATGGAATGTACTACCCCGTACATATCACCTATAGCAGGAAATTCATTCCCAGATCAAAGACTTTTTCCATGCTTCTTTCAAAGTGTTTCAAAACTTGTCCAAGTTTTAAAAACTTTGAAGGGGGTCCTGTAGAAGCATAAAAAATGCTAGGAATTATCCATATATTTTACAGTCAAAACCCCCAACATACATGAAGTCCGCATAAAATATGGCTTCAGAGCTGTCCGCGTAAAACAGAGCTTCAAGGATGTTTGGCATAAAATATGGCTTCAGAGCTGTCCGCGTAAAATAGAGCTTCAAGGCAGTTTGGCATAAAATATGGCTTCAGAGCTGTCCGCATAAAATAGAGCTTCAAGGCTGTTTAGCATAAAATAGGGCTTCAGAGCTGTCTGCGTAAAACAGAGTTTCAAAGCTGTTTGGCATAAAATAGGGCTTCAGAGCTATCCGCGTAAATCAAAGCTTCAAGGTTGTTTGGCATAAAATAGAGCTTCAGAGCTGTCTGCGTAAAATAAAGCTTCAAGGTTGTTTGGCGTAAAATAAGGCTTCAGAGTTGTCCATGTAAAACAGAGCTTCAAGGCTGTTTGGCGTAAAGTAGGGCTTCAAAGCTATCGGCATAAAACAATCCGGGATTTGTTATTTTGTATAGATTTACATTTTTGGTGGCCCGAAGTTCATATGGTGGAATAGCTGCAATGGGCCTCTTTGTATCTGAGAGCGTATTGATAAGGCCCTTGCAACCCTAAAGTTTGGACCGAAGAAGTAATGTCACTCGATTATTATCAAACTGATTGTAATCTTTTTCTGTCTGTGAGGATTCCACCAGAGCGCCTTCTACTTCCAATAAGCCATAAACTAGATCCGCTTCAGAGCTGTACGCATAAAACAGAGCTTCAAAGCTGTTGGCATAAAATATGGCTTCAGAGCTGTCCGTATAAAATAGAGTTTTAGGGCTGTTTGGGTAAAATAAGGCTTCAGAGCTGTCCGTGTAAAGCAGAGCTTCAAGGCTGTTCTGCGTAAAAGGTTGTTATACCTTTTTGCGTAAAGTTTAAAATACATTGTTTTAAGGTAGCGTAAAGTTGTACGGGGAACTCTTCGTATTCCTCGGATGAATTTGTCAGTCAAGTCAGTGAACCTAACATCTGACAAAAGTACTGTACGATGATCGAGAGGATGGTTGTGATGATGATTTTGCACAGAGACCCAGGTTGTCATTTAGTGATATATATTTGATACAAGTCATTTTTACGCATTCAAAGAATACGCTGCCAATTCTACATGGACAAAATTGAGTTTTTACGCTCAAGATAAGATAAAATCAGATGTCACGTCAAAAGTTGTTTCCTGTACAGAGCTCGAGGCATATCTCTGCATTTAATGCACGAGATGGAGGCATATCTCTGCATTTAATGTACGAGATTTTGTTCTATTTTTTAAGTTTTGTCATGACTGGGAAAGCTAAAACTGTGGCTAATACACTCATATCACCATCCTTATATTTTATACCAACCAAGCTATTTTTAACTATAGGAGTACGCCGTATGCTATCTCCTTGAAATACGCCAACTCGGCTATATTTACAAAGGTACGTGATAAGGCTATTTAGCCCTAAATACGCTCAAGACCTTAGTCGTGAAGGATAATTGGCTATTTTATGCTGGTTATCTATTATTCATGAAGCATCAAGTTTTATGCAGGAGGCAGTTACCTACGTGGCTTGCATGCCATGATCTTCGATAAGCAATTATACATGTTACCTTATAAAGGGACACGTGTCATACGCAAATTCAGAAGATTATTGGAACGTGGGTAGCAGTTGTCATAACCACAGCGTAAAAGATGCACTTTCTTCACAGTTTAGCCTTTTACGCCAACAAGACAGTTATTTGGCTTTTACGCCAACCTGGCAGTTATTTGTTTGATCTCTATAAATAGAGACCCCAGGTCACAGGGTAAGGGGCATAATCAGAGATCAAAAAAAAGAGCAGGATAGAAATAGAGAGTTTTGGCTGACAACTTTGGTAACAGGAACTCGATCCTACTTGCAACTTTTGAAGCTTCTTCCACAGCACTTCTTCATCATCGTGTAGGCTAAGGAACAAAGTGATCGACCGTAGATCAGACTTCTATAGCAATACTTTCCCATAATTATTTTATTGTACTTAATATCCTCTTATAGGATTAATTATACTTTTCACTTTTCTCGTTTGTAAGCAAAAGTTTCGTACAAACCTCACTTTGTTTATTCAAACATAGATATGTTTAACTCAATTGAAAACTGAGGAGAGAGGGTTTTTGGCTGACAACTTTGGCAACGAGAATTCGATGCTACTTGCAACTTTCCTTTGGCCGGCTTTTGCCTTCAGTTCAGAGAAAGTTTGAAGCTTCTTCTATAGCACTTCTTCATCATCATGTAGTCCAAGGAACAAAGTGATCGATTGCAGATCAGACTTCCAGAGCAATACTTCACCAGAATTATTTTATTGTACTTAATATCCTTGTATAGGATTAATTGTACTTTTCTCTTTTCTCGTTTGTAAGCAAAAGTTTTGTACAAATATTTTTGTTTATCCAAATACGCACACCATTGTTTGGATGCTTTGCAGCATTGTTTCCTCTTTCGTTGCTATGGCGTTTCTGATTAGAGGTATGCACGGCGCCGGTAGGAACGTGAGGATATTGTGGTTCAAGAGATAGGGCATGATTCAGGTCTTCCTGCATTGTCTGGTACTGAGGAACGACTACGTGCGCATGGATGGCAGGGCATAGAATACCTTCAAACCTTCTAGCTCAACTCGCTCCATCAGGTAAATAGGTGCTAGCAAATTTGGAGAGTCGGTTGAATTCGGCGGAATACTGTTTAACTGTCATGCTGCCTTGCCATAGCTGCACAAACTTGTTCTCCTTCTGATGACGCACATGAGGGGGTATGGACTCCTCTTCAAATACAGCATAAAAAGTCGCCCACGAGATCGCCTCCTCTCTATGGTCAACTTGAAGAGATCGTCGATGCACGTCCCACCAATCGTGCGTGTTGAGACGGAGCTGCAGTTGAGTACATGCGACGTACTTCTCTTCGGGGACCTCAAGCAGGAAGAAATGGTCTTCAAGTTCGGCCAACCAATCTAGAGCCACGATTGAGTCCTCAGTCCTGTTAAATGGAGTGTTGTAAACTTTTTTAAAGTTGCCAAAGTCGAAGACAGTCACATCCTTCTTCCTTGGAGTTTGAGGCATCTCGACTTCAAACACGGGCTGCTCCATCGGAGTCACCGCTGTTGTCGCGGAATGGTTGGAGGCCAAAGTCTAAACGATCTATTGCAGGGTATCTACCTGCTTCTGTTGGACTGAGAATCGAGCTTCTACATTGTCTTGAAACTTGAGTTGCCTCTCCTTCGCTCGCTTCTCAGCCCGTTCATAGCAAGACTCCTCCCTTTGTTGGTTGGCTTCCAACATCAGCATCATTTCCTGAATGGGATCGACGCGGGACATGGCTCGCTGGCTCTGTGAACTTTCCGAAGTGTCCGAACTACTTGCTTGGGCTTGCGTCTCGCCCGGTGCTAGCGCTGAGGATTGCGCTTGTACCATTCCTTCAAAATAAGGTAAATTACATCAGATCATAATGTATTATGGACTTATTGTATAAATGTATCTCATTTTGGCCTAACGAGTTCAAGAGTTCCCACAAGAATTTGATCGTTAAAGGAACTTTTTTAGGTTACGCACCGTATAAGGCTAAGTTATTTTATTTCGCATAGCGAGCGCATATTCAGAGTACGCTGATAAATTGAAACACAGATTTGAAACATTGAAAAGTTCTCTTTATTGATAATGAACGTCTATTACAAACTCTTGAACGAGACGGCTAATTGTCGCATGGGCTTACAAAAGTTGACACAAAATGAGATATCAGTCCTACACATTACATCCCTTTATTAAACTTCAAAATGTAAAGACCTCCTAGAGGGATGACGACTTTCCCTCTAAGCTACATTGTGATTGGGTTAGAAGCTCTTATTTTAAAATGCTTCACGGGGCACGATTTGAACACACCTACAACTGGACTGGATCGGGAAGATGACTTCAGTTCCTCGCTCGGATCTCTTTAGTGCGGGAACCTGTTTCAACGAGGGTCAGTACATCAAAATATACTTGTTAAGTCGAGCTTACCCAATATACCAATCAACACGTTGTTTATATGAAGCGTGCTTATTTTTGGTGGTCTTTTTATCTTGCCTTAGTTCATTTTTATAACAGCAATATATAATAAACCTACTGAAATGAACTTGCCACCATTCAGTGACTTTTACCTTCCCATCTGAACCACCTGCACAATACTTACCATGCCTTCCCTGCCACGAAGACACAAGTTAGCTTGCAACAGGTTTAAATATACGTAGTAATCACTGGCTTGATTGCCATAATGGACTAGTCTAGGATAAGGATAGCATGCAAAGAGAGCACATGATATGCTGTAAGCCATCTGTCCCGCATACGATGACTACACATGAAGTTTTTTCCAGATTGGATCAGTGCTAGTGCCTCAGCGACCGTTTGCAGAACTTATACCCTTGTGCACAAGTCGTCCATGATCAAATCGGAGTCTATATCAAGTTAACCATTCAAGCGGTTTAGGCAACACGAGTACAAGACAAGTAGCATTTGCATGATTCATTTGTATAACAAGGTGTGTTCTACGTATAGCATATTTTATAGTAGAAATATGCATTCTAACTAAAATTGAAGCATATAATGAACAATTGAATGAACTAGCATGCAATAGATAACCATTCACAAGTTTTGTTGACAAGCATAATAGGCCAAGTCCATTCCCATTTTATCTTGACATCTTTTAGTTATTACTTGGTATCGTTTGATCGGGGCAACAAGAATGCAAGATTTTTAGGTGTGAAGGCTGAAAGAAGTGCCAACTGAATCGAATATAAGCCACTCTCTTAGTTGGTTGGAAGGGAGAAGGAAAGCGGTATTTCAGGACTCTGCTCGTACGTCATCTACTGCTCGTTCACCTGCATTGCCACGAACAGCTGATCAATACCACTTTGACTCTTTCTAATCTCAGAATTGAAGTGTAGTTCAATGAACAAAAATAATAAAATCTATCAAAACCGTTCAAGAAAACTCAAGAAAATCCAAAAACTAACTCAAGGCACAAAAGCAACAAATGACAGCGAAAACTGAGGCAACAAAAGATGCAGCAGAGAGGTCCCTCTTAACTCTGCCGCTAAGCCCATCCTTGGGACACGGTCCACTAAATATGGAAATCGATTCCGAAGAAGCATATCCATAATGAGGATAAGTTATTGTTTCAATCTATCCCGATCGAACGATACCGTCTTATATTTCTCAGTCGCGCATCCCAATTAGGGGGAATGGGGCCCCACAACTAGCTCGTTGTTGTTCACTTTATAGACATTCTATAAAATTGGTTCTGCACCTGGCACCAAGTCTATAGAAAATTTAATATCTCAATCTGGCGACAATCCTGGCAATTCCTCAGGAAACACATCCAAGAAATCTGCTATCAAAGGATGTGGCAACTCTTTGTCTTGCACCATAGCTCTACAAATAATACCTTCTCTCTGCTCTGCAGCTCCTCTAGGAAACTTAAACTCTGACTCTCCTGGCGGGCTAAACAAAACTCTACCTCCTCTACAATTTATACTAGCATGGTGTCTACTCAACCAATCCATCTTGAGTATAATTCCATAGCTTGGAAGTGGCATTACAAGTAGACACGCTCTAATCTCCCGACCTCCCAGAGTAACTCTTCAATCCTTACAAATATCACTAACCAGCTACTAAGTGATCTTGCAAGTCCTAAGCAAAGACTCGGCTACCAAATAATGCTTCAAAGCAAAAGAAACAGATACAAAACTAAGGAAAGCACCAATATCAAAAAAAGCTAAATTTGGAATGGAATCAATAAGAACAGAACCTGTGATGACATATCCGGTATGCTTGGCCTCCTTGACCGTCATAGCGAATGTTCGTCCCTGACGTGCACCTCCATAATTTTGGTGCTGGGCATAACATTGCTGCTGGGTCGGAAGCGGCGGTGCCCTCGGCTGTACTACAGGTAGCCTCGCCTGTGTCCTCGGAGCTAGAGCTTCTTCCAGAATTGTACGATGAGGGTTGGAAGGATAATCCCTCTATTGATGTCCCTCGACACCACAATATAGATAAACTCCCAACCTCTTCCAGCAAACTTTCTAGATGTGGCCAGGCTTCTTGCAGTAGTGGCAGGAAGCTTGCTGTGACTATATCTGCTCCTGCTGGGGTGCCTGATGAAATAGCACCCAAGTTGGAGTCTGGTGCTGTTACGGCTGCTAAAAAGGTCTGGATTAGAAATGATGACGCTTAGCAGTCACTGTGCTGCTATTAGCCCCCAGAAAAGAATCACAATCTCTTGGGTTTCAAGTACAACTCCCGCTAAACCTTGCATGTCTCCGCAAGTATCTCCGAATACGTCTTATAGAAAGACAGAATGAGGATATTTTCTTTCCAGTTCAGTCCCACATGGAAATAGATAGCTCGAACCTATGGCTCCCTTACCAAATACTCCATAAATTGGCTTAGCCTACCAAATTCTGCGATGTACTCCTCCACAGACATGCTTATCTGAGTAAGGCCCTCAAACTGTATCCCCAAGTCTAATCTGTTCGCTTAAGCAAAGAACTTTCTCTTGATGAGGTCCTTGAACACCTTCCAAGACTGCCCCATATCAGCAAGAAGTGGCTCATTCCTGAACCAATTATGGGCAATTTCGAACAGCTTAAGTCCTACAGCCTCAACCTTTAGATCCTCAGCAAGACGGGATACCCTCATGAGACGCTCAATATCCTCGAGCTAATCATCAGCATAGACGATGCCTTCAGTCCCCTTGAGGACCCGAGGTTCCAGCTTCTTAAAGTCCTAAATATTACCTGGCCGAAGCTAGATAACCTGCGGAGCAACTAGACCGTAGCTTCTCTCTCTACTAAAGCAAGGGCAAGCTAATGAGCACTCTCAATACCCTGTTGTAACACGTCGGTTTGCCTCTGGTGAGCCTCTGACTGGGCCCTCTGAGCCTCCAATATCTCGTAAAACAATTCGAACACCTAGGTCTCATTTGTCGACACAAAAGGTGGAGGTGGAAGTCCCTCAGACACAGCCAGAACGGTCCTATGAGCTAGAGGTGGACCACCTAACGCAGCTGATATGCCGATCACCAGAGAAGTGACTAGTGCAATCCCTCAGAAAGTCGCAGATCTCTCAGAAACTGCTCCTCTCTACTATGATATAGTCTTAGGCGGCATCATGAGGCAAAGTGAAAGGAAAGAATCAATATGACATATGATGCAAAAGAAGGACAGTTAAAGATCAAATATCAATATCAATATCAAGGAAGAATAATTGAAATAAACAATAGAGTTTTTCCGAGATATGATTGAGTATTCTTAGCCTATATCCTATATCCTGGAATAGGCTCATAATAGCACTAAAAATAGTGTACCACTACAAATCATACCAATTGCGACCTCGACGACCTGCATAGGCCACCACTAAAAATGTGTCACGAACCACACTCGGTTTAGGGGCACGAGTAGTGAACAATGCCCATCTATGTCGCAACATCAGCGGTAGAACGCTATTTGGGTAAACTATCTATCTAGCAATCAAGATATAATAATGCCACCAATGAAATATGAATACTCAAATCATATATCTATAAGATAGAATAATCGTACAAATAGATAAAAGAACAGAAGAGGCAAATATAACTCACAAGACAAGATAATATCCAATGAGTCATAGAAAGAATACTAATAACAATGCTGGAGACAAATCCAGTGCAAAAGGTTTATCTACTGAGCTACGAGTACTGGGTCATCTGTCTCAATCGGGATGAGACCCTCCTAAGCCAAAGTCTCTGGCTCTAAGCCAACTACATCCCGAGGCCCATAGTAAGTGAGGTACCACTCTTCAGTGTCATCTGGAAAAAATATATTCATAGTGAGTGAGGTACCACTCTTCAGTGTCATCTGGAAAAAAATATATTCAGTCGGAAAGAAGCAAAGTATATCTCTAACAAAAGTTCCAATAAATAATACAAACTATATAATAGTAAATAGAGAAAATATACAAGATACAATATAAAGATACAAGAGATATATAATATAGGAATACTGGAAATAAATACAAGAATGAGCATCATAGAAATAAACAAGAAATACTAATACTAAGTGAGTGAGCACCAGCTTCAACATGTGATCGGCTTGGAAACTTGCACAAGGATATTTGCCGGGATAATCATATGTGCGGTGTATGATTAACACTATTCAAGGAACAAGACATGCACAACGAGGGTATGATCACATATCTACACTAAATACTCTTCGTCCAAGACTGGTATAGTGGATCCAACCATGGTACATTATGACACAAGATTTTTTGGGTAGGTAACAAGTCTCCCAAAGAATCAATGTATGTACATGTACAAGAAGAACAAGGAATAAGGCTTGCACAAGATACACCATAAATAACAAGGAATAATATCTCATGACGAGATTTAGATATACCAATTTGTGTAACCATCATGTCAAAAAATTAAGAATATCTACACTAAATACAAGAGACATAGAGGATATCATAAATGAGAAACTATCAAAGAATGTACTCACCTAGAATCCGGTAAATAGTATCAAAGATGTTTGGTACGGTACCTCGGAGACCTAAATATAGAATATTACTTCAATACAAGATTTTGGAATAAAAATTAGTTAAACTAGTCAAATTCAAGGTCATAAAGCCATTTCTAGGTTAAAATAATCAAACTAGGTCAAACTAGTCAAACTTGGTATTTTTAGGTTATAAAAGTCTATCTCTAGGATATTGGGTCCATACAGTATGTATCTAGGCTATACTAGCTATACTAGGATACCAACAAAATACCGTATCATAAGTTACGCAAGTTATTAGATATAAAAATAATATAATATATATATATAAGATAAAATATATAGCACCCCTAGCTAAACTAATGCTAAGTTGATACCTTGGCTTTGAACCAAGTGAGGTATCATACCACCTACACACCCATCTTGATACACAAACTCAATACCTTAAGTAAAACCAATACCATGACATTACCTTGGTTTCACAAGGTAATACAATATCTAACATATAACTAACTACCCATACACTCACTATACACTAATATTTATTTAAATTTATAACAATATTATACTAAACTAACATACTAACATACCTCTTCGGATATCTATATCCGTACCCAAGATACCTCAACCCTCATTACCTTGGTGTAATTTAAGGTAATCTAGAAATAATACTAACCTATGCCAACTAGAGCTTATATAAGCTAGTTAGTTTATATTGATAAGTTAGTAAGTTATGTATATATTTAGTAAGTTAGTGTGTGTGTGTATATATATATATACACACACATACACTAACTTACTAAATATATACATAACTTACTAACTTATCAATATAAACTAACTATCTTATTAACTAGCTTATCCTAACTTATCGACAACTTAATTATAAGCACTCAAGCTACTACAGCTTATCACAATTGCTTCTGCTTATCGCTGTTGTTGCTGCTTACTTCTGCAGCTTCTGCTTGCTGCAGCTTATCGCTGCTTATGCTGCTGTTTCTGCTGCTTACTGCTTCTATTGCTGCTGCTTCATCTTGTTGCTTCTTCTTCTACTGTGGCTTGCTACTTCTGCTTCTGCTGTGGTTTGCTGCTTCTGTTGCTGCTTTCGCTGCTTCTGCTATTGTTGTTGCTGCTTATGCCGCTACTTCTTACTTCTGTTGCTTATTTTTCTTCCCTCTAGCTTACATACATACATACATACATACATACATACATACAACCATACATCTAATACACACATACACTCACTCATATATATATATATATATATATATATATATATATATATATATATATATATATATATCCCTATATATATATGTGTGTGTGTGTCACCATATAACCACACAGTGATGCACATACACTCTCGTATTCTCTCATGCCCACCGACACATCAAAATAAATATAGAACAAGCACATATAAATATATATATACATATATATCATATAACTATTATAGTTAAAATATTATAATAGTTATAACCAAGGTAAATTGAATTAAAAAACAAAGCATCAAATACGTAGAGTGTACCATACCCGTATTACACTCAATCTATGATACGCTTGCGATACGGCTCCACCACCAAACATATTCCAACAGACACAAGCAAGTCTAAAATCATATTTATGAACAATACAAAGATCTAGCTACTCAACTACGTTCCCAAGTCAAAATGTGACATGCTTAAACCCCCATGTCGGAAGAAAACCTCCAAATTAACTCTTATCGCCAAATTATTAGGATATGGCCTATACGTATCCAATTATGGACATGACACTAGCTACACACAATTAAACATATGTCAATTTGGTCTAATTGACCTATTAACAAATACAAGATATGTCAATCTCGAAATTCTCCGAAAATTAATAATAAATACCACATAACTTTCTCTATAGGACTCCTATGAACCTAATTCCAATTTCTATGGGTAGCCTTAATACATGGAAGAGTTTTTAATAATTAAATTATATATTTAGAGTCTAATTAGAGATGTAAAACTAAATTATACCTATTAGAAGATGGATTCCTAATAAAATTACCAAATTGGGTATCAAGAGCCTTTAACTAGTAGATCCTTGCTACTACTTGTAGATCCTTGCTTTTTCCTTCTAGATCCTTACTTTCTCCTTATTCTAATGTCCTCCAATGATGAATAGGAAGAAATTATAAAGAAATTTTGGTAGAATTTGACGTAGGAATGAAGAAATTTGGAAGAGGGAAATTCTAGGTCTAGATTTGAAATAAAAAATAAAGAGAGAGAATTTCCCTCTACTCTAGCTATGGCTGGCCACTACCCTCTTCTCCTAGTCACTAAGAAATTTCCACAATACCCCTTGGTGCTTGTCATGAAGAAAATAATTAAGGATGGAAAGTTCTAGTCTAATTGGTTTAACCCTCCTAATGATCAGGCTTATTATTTGGGTCAATTCTAACTAAAAATAAATGTTGGCCCTTGGATCTAATCTAAACTAATTAGGTCAACTAACGCAAGTCCAAAATAATATACTAATATCTAATAATAAATATATAATATAATAAATAAATTATACAATATGTATAATATTTAATTAATCATGAAATAACTAAAATACCATTTTCTAGAAAATATGGTAGTGACACAAGATGACGCGGAGCGCTCAGTAGGTCCCAAGGTGGACATAGTGATCCACTGGTATTGCCTACTACTGGTTCTGTATCATTATCGCCAATTACTCCAGTATATTGACCAGTCACATCTCTGACTTCGACGACATTACGTGGCAGCACTCATGGGACGAGTAGTTCCAAGCTTGAGACTACTCCCTCGTCCAGTGTTCCTTCTGATGATGAAACCATGGCGACTGATGAGCAAATAGCGGAGGTTCAGCCGATGCCATCGAAGCATCAGCGAGGTTCTCCATGCGTACCTTCGGACGAGACGAGGACGGATGTTTGGGTCGACAGTACAAAGTAAGTTAATTAGTTGGTGTATTATCATATATATCATGTAATTTTTTGTTCATCATATATTTATTTTTTTATGGATATAATTATCTCTGTATAGATATCGTCTATCGTCGGTACAGAGATGCCCGGGCCACTTTTTGTGGTACAGCTATGGTGGCCCTTGGATCAACTACTCTAATGCTTTGGACGAGAGAAAGACGTTTTAGTTTACGCACTTCAAGGTAAAATTATATTTGGTTTTAATATCAATAATCTAATTTATGCATATTATATAACTTACTAAATTATTTTTTGTAGCAAACATATTTTTATCCACCACACCGGACCGAGTTAATCGAGTAGATATTTTTTGCCGACGCCGTCAAGCTGATTTGTGATGCTCTGGATGACCAGAAGGCTCGTGATTGACAAGCTGATTCGTGATCGCCAAGAAAAATTGATCCAAGGTTGGATCACACCTGAGCAGTGGATTATGATGATGGCTATATTCGATGATCTAAGGTACAAGGACAGGTCTGAAAAGGCCAAGTCAACTAGGAAGAAGGCAGTAAAGTGGTATGGTGGCTCAATTCCGATGACAGAATATTTTTGTCGTTTGGTATATTTTTATTTTTGATATATTATTTTAATACAAGTATGATAAAATGGTAGTAGGATAAATATTTAATTTTAGTACTAAATAATGTATTTTTAATAGGCACAGAGAGGTGAGAATACCAACATGGTGACCGTCGTTCTAGCCACCCATCGGAAGGGCAGAAACCTCATTGATGAGAGGGTCTCGCAGACCAATGTAAGTATTACTTTACTTTGTGTTAATTTAATATAACTTAGAAAATATGCAAATAAATATTCATGTAGTTAGTAATAAGTACCTTAGACATTAGTAATTATCGAGTATCCATACTTTTCTAGGCTGAGTATCTTAGGCTCTATGTACGGGTGACTCCTAGAGCACCTACAGCGGGAGAGGCTGGTACTTTCTCTTTGCCCACTCCAGCTTCGTCGATGAACGAGTTGTGGGTGACCGCCGTTGGTGGTCTCCACAGGGGTACGTACTACGGTACGGGATCCTATGGTACCCTTATTGTAATACAGTCCTCTTGGGCCTTTATTATAAGTGCACATTCTCCACAGCCCTTACAGACATCTGCCTAAGTCCAGGAGACCGTTGACCATCAGATTGCATCTCTCCATGATGAGTTGCCGTGAAGGATGGACGACCAGCTACTTTTTTAATCTCTGTAAGACGATGTGATGCTCATCGCACGATTTGATACTCTCGAGCGCAGAATCATGAAGCTCAGGGATATGAAGGAGAGGATGGAGCATGGCATTACTGATCTTAGAGCATCGATAGAGCACATTGTCATAAAGCTTCAGGCATCACAACTGTCCATGGATGAGAGGCTTACACTGATATAAGATTCAATGGCTGCTAGCAGTATGAGACTATTATCTACCAAGGGTTCATACAACCATCAACTAGTATCGTTGGAGTAGATACGTCCTCCTGGTGCACCTTCATCGATACTGACTCTACTGAGTCACTACTTTCTTTATCGACATCGGTATCTATTTTACGGGAGCAGTATGAGTTGGTCTTATCCTAGATAAATGTCGATGCTCATCCTCTTCCAGATTCGGAGTAGTCTGAGTCATGACAGTTTACTGGTTGTTTATTTCTTGACCCATGATATTGGATCATTTATGAATATTATACATTTATTGAGGCTTTCAGACTTTATTTCTTGTACTCAGTTTTGTGGATATTTATTGTATTATTTACGATAGAATTTTTTGAGACTCATTTTAAAATTTTAATGTGTCATTTTCTTTAAATTTTACTTTATTATTCATATTAAATGTATATGAATTTATCGGTATTGTATATTCTATCGAAGGGGTAGACGAACCCAGAAATTCAACGGAGGGTTGCTCCGGGTCTGTCTATTTTTATAAACTATGATATTGCAAGGATATATGACTAATTATATAACAAACTACAAGCATATATATTTTTAGATTTTTTTAAATTTTTTTTATAATTTAGCGATATTTAGAAACGTTATGTCACTAAATACGTCGCTAACTGTATCATAATGTCGCTAATTATCTCTTTAAATGTCGCTAAATTGTAGATATGACAGTATTGACCAGGTCAGCAAAACATGGTTGAATGTATTACAAAATATCGCTAAATTAAAAAAATTAGCGACGTTTAGCGAAAAATGACACGTCGCTAATTTAGAGACGTAACGTCGCTAAACTTCGTTAAATTAAAAAAAATTAGTGATATGTAGACGTCGCTAATAAACATCGTTATAGTGACATTTTTTGATGTTTTTCCTGTCAGCAACTAGCTAAAATGCGACTTCAGTACAACGTCGCTAATTAAGTCGCTAAAACTTTTTATCGCCATTTTTATGTCATGTAGCAATAGTTTTAGACATCGCTAATTTGACTTATTGTAGTGCTATAATATATCTAATTTATAGACCTTTTATCCTTAGCCCTTCTTTTGGTGCAAAGTAGGCCACATGTGGACCCTACTTTGATCTGAAATGACCATTTTAGCCCACGTGTTCAAATTGGACAAAAGGGTAGTATTTTTTTTTTACTATTTTGCTGATTATGGAGACATTGGTGATATTTATTTCAGCATCTAGAGATGTTCTTTCAAAGTCCCTATCTTCCACTTTCTTGTGGTAGTCGTTTGGACGTCTATACTATATTAATTGCTTGTCAGGCAAGTATACTTTGCCACCCTACTGTTAATTTATATTTATTTATTGAATATTTAATTTCTATTTTTTATTTCTTATTGATTTTTCTATCTAAAACTGTGCGTCCAAGAATGAGTTTGGTGCAACGATGGATGGCGTCGTCTTTTGTCTCTTACTTTTATTATGCATGTTGACCTAGTTATATGAGACCACCCCCTGATTGTGAGGTATTATTATATCGCTTTGGCTATTACACAGGTGTTACATGAGTTATAAGTCTCATATAGGATACGAACTTGCGTACTAGGCTGGCCACCTTTCCGTATTGGTCGTGACGGTTAAGGAAGAACTGCTAATAGAAATATATTATTTTAGCAGACTTAGCAGTTACTAAAGATGTTTGCATGTTATGGATATGACACATTAGTAGCATTGGGAGGGGAGAACAATGCATATCAAGTAGACTGGTTATGCACATAGCCCTTTCCTATATTTTCTTGGCGGCCTCTGATGATCGAAAGATGTTATGCACATGGCACGTGGATCTCCGAGAGAACTATGTCCATCCCATATTTAAGCCAGATAGTCTATACGTGGAAAATTTATTTTTAAAACTGCATATCAAATAGACTGGTTAGGTTACCTTGTTGGATATTTTATTTAGTATATGTCACGACCCATACCCGGTATAGGGGTACGAGAGCGTGGGTACGTCCAGCCTACACCACAGCATCGGCGGTAGAACGCTGTCTAGGTCTTGATGCTATCTAAACAATATCACACGAGCATCTGACTCCATGAGGAGACACGGATACCAAAATATAATATAAACAACATACTCAATCATAACTACAACACGATAAGATCTCGAAGAAACAAGTAAGATGCAACATAAGTCTAAAATAGAAATAGTCTAACTCAACAATATAATCCAAGTCTTAAATAAGTTTGCCGGAGACAAATCCGGTACCGAATGATCTACTAAAAGAACTAACTAGATACTAGTAATTCCGGCTAGACCTCCCGGAATCACCTTTGAACTACCAAGTCCAAGTCTGCAGCTACTCACTATATGGTCCATAAAGTGTTGGATATCAGTCCTCGAAGGCATAGTCTGGAAAAATATTTCTAGTCAGGAAGGAGCAAAGTACATCTCAAATAACAGTTCCATTTAATTGATAAGGACTATAAAGCAATAAACAGATGATGCTATATACTAAAAGAGGACAGTGAATAAATGCAATGGCAAATTAAGAGACAAGCAATATAAAGAGACAGGCAATATAGGCAATATAATACAGTCAGTGCATATATGAAATGAAGAAAACAAGGTACAATATCATATACGGGTGATGTAGTATATGATCTCAAATAGAGAACAGCACCTATTCTAAGTGTTTGAAATAGTAGTTTCGAAATGTTATCGGCTTGGGACTTGTACGATTGCTATATAGTCTGGCTAATCATACGTGAGGCGTATGATTAACTCCAATAATTTAAACTTTTACAATGGGTATTTGATCACATTTCTCACTAGCAATTTCCCCCGCCCCCAATTAGTACTGTGGATCCAATCATGACACGTCACGATACACGATCAATGTCAAATATATCATGTACGAGATCTAAATATCAATGTTGTGTATAATGTCAATACGATTATCAATGTAACATCTCATGACTAAAGATCCAATCTATATACTAGTCCGTGTAGCACAGTGTCAAGGATCAGATGTAACATTTCTAGATACTGGAATTATAGAAATTATCAAACAATTGGAAATTATCAGAGAATGTACTTACCTTGGGTCCTTAGCTGGTAATACCAATGTCCTATTCCAGAGTATCGCCTGGATGAACCAACATTCCTATAGAAATATCATAAATATAACATTTGTATCAGATGCTATACTAACACACAATCATAAAATACTGGCCTCTGGGCTATGCCAGGTATGGCACTAGTTAACTAGGGTCAAGTGCGTCAAGTTGCACGGGCGTCGCGTCTGTGATTGCTGGGCAAGACAGACGATCAAAATGGTATGGGGCTTGCCAGTACGTCAGTGTACGTGTGGCAGTCAACTAACATTTACAGGATTACAGGTCAAAGTAAAGATGGGATATCCGTATTTACACTGGGTCGCCTACAATATATATACATAAATATACATATAATACTCTTAATATAGATACACCAATTAAATACGTACGTAATATATATATATATAAGTGTATATACACTAAATAGAAATATATATTATATATACATAGGTAAAAATATTCATAACACATATACATTTATATATACAACAACCAAAGTTTTATATATATATACAAAAGAATATATATATACTAAATTACAATTATATATATGCTACATATATATACATACCACAATAATACATATATATATGTATTTACATATACCAAAATACGTATTTATATATATACCAATACCAATATATATATATATATATATATATATATATACCAAAATAATACGTATTTAATACACATATTCTATATGAAAAATATCAATACAACATTTAACATATATCATTTAAATACGTATATACTAATTTATTAAATACATTGAATACGTATATATATATATATATATATATATACCAAAATACACATATTAACATATATTATATTTATACGGATATATTAATACAAATATACATTTAATACATATATACAAAAATAGAGAAATACACGAGATATATCTATACATATATATATACATATACACTAATTGAATACACTATATACATACATATACACATACACACAAAATATGTAATTATACTAATGAAGGAGGGAAGAGGGAGAGGCTCACGGTGGTTGGCCGGAGTACAGCAGTCGAGGGGTGATGGCACTGGACTGGGCTTGTCGGACCGGAGAGATGTAGGGAGTCGGGAGGACTCCGGGGGAGAAGAGCAGCGGGTTGTCGTGTGGTGGTGGAATAGTTCTGGTGGTGGTGATAGGTGATGAGGGTGGCAATGGCAGCGGGAGGGCGGAGCTAATGGCCGGAGATAGCGAGGGGAGGAGCTCGGCGGAGGGTCTGGCCGGAGTAGGGAGTCGGGGACTCGATGCGAGGGAGATGGAGGAGGGGATGTTGCAGTGGTCTCAAAGGTGTCGGGGAGCTGCGGGGCTGTGCCAGAGTGCAGGCCAGCTCGGGGTGGCTGTTCGGAGAATGGAGTCGAGGAAGGAGCAGCAGGGAGGAGCTTCGGTTGCGCTTGGCCGGCCGGAGTACAGAGCTGCGGGCCACCAGGGAGATGCGGGTGATGGTAATGTACTGGTGTGGTGGTGATATGGTGGAGATAGTGGTCAAACGGAGGTACAGCTCAGCGGGGAGAAGGGTCGACTGACCGGGGCTGTGGCCGGGGTCAAGCCGATGGGAGGTGGCGGGGTTCGTGGTAAAGTCGAGGTCAGGTTTATGGTGTACAGCCGCCATGGGGGATGGGCTCGGGATGAGCTGGCCGGCCGGGGGTGAACAGTGAACAATGGGAGTTTAAATTCCCCCCCTTTGCTTAATTCAAAAGGAAAGGGAAGAAGAAGAAGGGAAAGGAAAAAATGAAGAAATGGAGGAGGAGGCTACGGTTGAGTGAGGGGGAGGATGTGGGCTTCCCTAGGTTTGGGGATTAGGTCTAGGTTGGGAAGAGTGTGGGTGATGGGACATTAAATAGGATGAGGTGAGAGGAGAATGAGTGGTGATGATGCACCTATCTTGAATGGGTGGTTAGGATTTGTCATGAAGTAATCCTTCATGTAAGGATGAGGGTGGTTGACTAGTCAAAATTAGGGCTTCTCCATTGGGTTGAACCAATGGGGTGTTGACACCTAATGCAATATTTGTAAATTAGCCCCCTTAAATTTGGGTATTTGTACAGGCACATAAAATAATAAAAAATTAATGGGCGATTTGGTGTTTGATATTTTGTAGGGTGAGGGGAGTTTGTGTATTTGGTATGCGCTTAATTAGTGGGGTACTGGAATTAAATCGGGATTAACGGAATCAGTCAAAATGGTATCCCCAAGTTAATTAGAAATAAATGCAAGCTGTGTTCTAAAATTAATTAGGAGTACATGGGGCCAAAATTAGGCCGGATCACAAATATCATTAGTGAAGAAGACTCAGAATAGAATATTACCCTAATTTAGGTTGCACAAAAAATAGGTCAAGATTGCCTCCAATTTCGATTGGAACGTATAACGATACAAAGTTAGAATTTATTTAAAAATTTAAATAAATGTCCGCGACGAATATTGTGCGGCTAAAATGAAGCACAAGAGAGCATAATTATGAGTTGCAAAAAGGTCAGAATGGAAGGCAGGTATGTCTAAGGCAAGGTTGTGAAATTTGTTGGAAGGCAAAAGCCAGGGTGGCGCTCCAAATATCGAAGCAACGGTAAGGCGCAATAATTAAATAAAATCACGATAATTAATTACTACCTCCAACAATTAAATTCTAAATAAAAAATTAAATACATAATCCCATAATTCGGTCAGGTATTTGTCTAGTGGGCTTCTAGGTCAAGTCTAACAGTTCAAATATTAATGAACATTGTATATATATAATATATTTAAATACACATCTCATGCAATTATTTAATTTAAATACACATATGGAGAAATCATTTAATATAAATAGTATTATATTAATAGTATATAAAAAGTCAAAAATACCCCTGTTTGGAATGTGGTAGTGACAAGTCTACCCTCCTTAAAAGAATTTCGTCCTTAAAATTTAAAATCCTCATAGTAGTGTTTATTTATTATATTATTTTCCATTAATAGTTAAATTTACCAACCCACATAATCCTGAAATAATCTACCTTGTCATTTCACGATTTTCAAAATTTCTAAAATTATTGTATTCCTAAAAAATTCTCGAAATAAAATCAGTTTCCATTTTCCTTACAATTTCCTCCGAATTTTTAAGTTAAAAATTAAATACTCAAAATTTAATATCTGCTGCTCAAATTTAATTTTAATCAATGTATATATATATAATTGAAATCTTATCCCAAAAAGTTTGAATTCAAATACTAATCCATCAATGATCTTATTCCTTGGTTTCCTTTTTTCTCAAAATACTCGACAACGCGATACCTATGGGTTTTAATGGAACATCCATAATATAAAATTTTAAATTCATATCTCGCAATCGAATAGATATAATAATAATCTCCCAAATTTTCCTCAAGTTTTTAATGATAAATTATATCATAATCAATAATCATCAATCCTACCATATTAAATTCTTGACCTCTCATTTAAATTAATGTTTATACTTTAGTTTTAATGATAATTTAATCATATCTCAATCTTGATAAAATCAATGATTCGTCAACTCTGTCATATTAAATCCTTAACTCTTTATGCTTATCCTCCAAAATTTTAAGCATCTTGTTTCTCTTGTCAAGTCATAACCTCTTCATAAATCTACTATGGTCAACCCCAATAATCATGGTCTAAAAAATTATACCTACAGTCATGCAATCTAAGAAAAATATGTGCGGTCATGTGTCTTTTGTCATGGTATTACAGTCTCTGTCAGGTGTACTACTAACTACATTCTAACAAAAAATCATGCATACAACTACGGTACTAGGGAATCAGTCAATCAATCAAATAGAAAGGAACAGAAGGAAGGAAAGAACAGAACATGCTAACACATTACCTGCAGTATCGGTCTCCTCGACCGTTATCGCAAATGCCCCGCCCTGCTGGGGTGGTTCCCTTCGCGGGTGCTGAGCAATATACGGTTCCACAGGTAGCCTAACTGGATCTCTATAATTTGGAACTGCACACTGAACTAGAGGGCAATCCCTCATTCAGTATCCTGCATCGCCATAGCACAAATAAAGTCCTAGCCTCAATCTACAGCTCTCCCAAATATGACCTGGCTTCTTACAAAAATGATAAGTCCGTTGATCTTGCTGAACACGAACTGGTGCCGGGTACTGCTGTTGATACTGAAATGCCCATGGTTGTTGACGAATATGAACTGGTGCCTGGTACTGCTATTGATACTGAAATGCCCTCGGCTGCCACTAGCCAGGATACTGCTGGGCAACTCTCTCAACTGCCTGTAGTGCCATCTGGTAAGCGTTCTCCATGCTCTTTTTCATTAGTTCAGTCTGTGCCTGGTGCGTTTTTGCTTGTACCCTTGAGCCTCAGCTTGAACTCGCTGAGCGTCTGCTGTCACTCTCTGGGCATCTACCATGCCCTGGATCAAACTAAACATATGTGCCCCATCATTGGACAAATCTTCGGGAATCGGAGTCGGTGGAGGAGGAAGGTTGCCTATCACAGCTACGACAATCCTCTGGACAAGTGGGGGAGGAGGATCCCTGAAAAGTGCAGATTCTCCCACATGCATCAGAGATGTAGGAGGAACTATGGCTGTCGGTCCATCAGGTAGAGAGGTGGCAGACCCCTCTAAAGCTGATGCTCCCACTCTCATAGATCTTGTCTTCGACGACATCCTGAAGACAGATCCAAAAGAATCAATTAAGGCAATAAATGCTATATCATCAAGGAAGGACAGTAAAGTTCTAAAGAAGCAACATCCAAATGGAATAAGGATAACAAGATAAATAGATGGGAATATTCCTAGTTGTGATTGCATAGGTCAAAGATGCATCCAAGGTTTGATACCTCTATGCCTTTAGGTACTACAGTTCTACTACAAGCACACTCACTGCTAGCTTCCTTACCTACTACAATTGTTGATACTAGTTGCTCTTATCACTCAAGTGCATATCAAATACAAAACACCATACTAAGTACTGCTCCCTCTAATACAACCCTAGATGGACACCTAAGTCAGTTTGCAGTGCCATCTCAATCATGCTTAAGTCGACAGATCCTTACGTATGCACTTTATCCACTCATATACTATTATACATTTCTTACCCACTGTAAAAATTAATCCTCAAAATAAGATTATCAAAGTTTAACTTCTTGAACAATTCAAAATAAAATGCATATACTTCCTAAAAAGTCAAATACTCAATATCGAAATAAAAATTTAATCACTTCTAAAATCTTTATAGCCTTGACCATATTTATTGAATCAAATTGAGTCCTCAAACATTTTAATAACATAAAATCTCAACTCCTTAAAATTCTTAAAAATTGCAATTCATTCCCACTCTTCAAACGATAAAATTGAATCCACAAGTATACATATAAATACTCACAGTCTCTAATACTCAAGGTGCACACTAATACACTAATTATTTACAACCTCAACTGTGTACAAAAATTGTACTGCCCAAATTATTTGTACTATTACATCCAAATAATCATCATTATTGATACTTTTTCTCCTCTATCTATAGTGCCAATACTAACTATAACACACCTATCATAGAACTATTGCTACAAGGCACTACGCTATGGGTTAACTCTAGATTAATGCCTACTGCTCACATGTCCAACCAGAAAATACTTACAAACTCACAAGCAACACTCAGTCAATACTAATACTCAAGACACAGACATAATTACAAGTCACTAATTATCCTATTTAACAAGGAATCCTCAAGGAATAGATGCTCAAAAAGAACTAGATTGAGGACTGAAGGTATTTCTACTGCTAGCAAACAAAAGAATGATGGAATAAAGTCTTATAATAACAGAAATAGATAAGTGTTGAGATAATACTTTAAGAACCAATTTAAGATACAACCTGATAATCATACACGTCTGTCCGAAATCATGACACTTAGAATCCTCGCCACGCCAGTAAGCATAGGTGCGATAAACGACAGGTTCCGTAATTAAAGTATGCAACCCTATAATCATGTCATCTAGAATCTTCGCCACGCCAACCGGTATGGCTGCGAGAGACTCTAAGTTTCATAACTATAGTATGTACATCCAAGTCAGGTTCCTACGTTCTCGTCACGACAACTAGTATGGCTGCGATAAACTCTAGGTTCCATAACCAAAGTAGACGTTTTACCTTTCTCACTGTCCTCATCAACATACGTCATCAGATGATACCGTAAATTTTAGCCCATAAAATTCATCTTGATAGAAAATTAACTCAACAACGATACCAAGAATTAAATTTAACAACTGGTCAACAAGAATCAAACTCAATATCAACGAGTGAGGACGAACGGAAACAAGGGCGAAGGATTAAATTAGAAATTGTAATAAGATTCTCAAGGGGCCATCCCCGGAATCTCTCAAGAATTTTATGATTGAGTATCCACTCTCATCCTAGTATCCTATGTCATATATTCTATAGCAGGCACGCAATAGTACAACTATGATGTCGCACTACCACGACATCGTAGAACTTGCGAAGTCTGACCTGCATGGGAAAATAGAAATAGTCTAACTCAACAATATAATCCAAGTCTCAAATAAGTTTGCCGGAGACAAATCCGGTACTGAATGATCTGCTAAAAGAACTAACTAGATACTAGTGATTTCGGCTAGACCTCCCAGAATTACAACTGAACTACCAAGTCCAAGTCTGCAGCTACTCACATTATGGTCCATATATTATTGGATATCAGTCCTCTAAGGCATAGTCTGGAAAAATGTTTCCAGTCAGGAAGGAGCAAAGTACATCTCAAATAACAGTTCTATTTAATTGATAAGGACTATAAAGCAATAAACAGATGATGCTATATACTGAGAGAAGACAGTGAATAAATGCAATGGCAAAATAAGAGACAGGCAATGTAAAGAGACAAGCAATATAGGCAATATGATACAGTCAGTGCATATGTGAAATAAAGAGAACAAGGTACAATATCATATACGGGTGATGTAGTATATGATCTCAAATAGAGAACTGCAACTATTCAAAGTATTTGAAATAGTAGTTTTGAAATATGATCGGCTTGGGACTTGTACGATTGCTATATGGTCTGGCTAATCATTCGTGAGGCGTATGATTAACACCAATAATTTAAACTTATACAATGGGTATTTGATCACATTTCTCACTAGCAAATCTCCCGCCCCCAACTAGTACTGTGGATCCAATCATGACACGTCACGATACACGATCAATGTTAAATATATCATATACGAGGTCTAAATATCAATATCGTATATAATGTCAATACGATAATCAATGTAACATCTCATGACTAAAGATCCAATCTATATACTAGTCCGTGTAGCACAGTGTCAAGGATCAGATGTAACATTTCTAGATACTGGAATTATAAAAATTATCAAATAATTAAAAATTATCAGAGAATGTACTTGCCTTGGGTCCTTAGCTGGTAATACCAATGTCCTATTCCAGAGTATCGCCTGGATCAACCAACAGTCCTATAGACATATCATAAATATAATATTTGTATCAGATGCTATACTAACACACAATCATAAAACACTGGCCTCTGGGCTATGCCAGGTATGGCACTAGTCAACTAGGGTCAAGTGCGTCAAGTTGCACGGGCGTCGCGTCTGTGATTGCTGGGCAAGACAGACGATCAAAATGGTACGGGGCTTGCCAGTACGTCAGTGTACGCGTGGCAGTCAACTAACATTTACAAGGTTACAGGTCAAAGTAAAGACGGGGTATCCGTATTTACACTAGGTCGCCTACAATATATATATATAAATATACATATAATACTCTTAATATAGATACACCAATTAAATATGTATGTAATATATATATAAGTGTATATACACTAAATAGAAATATATATTATATATACATAGGTAAAAATATTCGTAACACATATACATTTATATATACAACAACCAAAGTTTTATATATATATATACAAATATATATATATATACTAAATATATATATACTAAATTACAATTATATATATGCTACATATATATACATACCATAATAATATATATATATATGTATTTACATATACCAAAATACGTATTTATATATATACCAATACCAATATATATATATATATATATATATATATATATATATATATATATATACCAAAATAATACGTATTTAATACACATATTCTATATGAAAAATATTAATACAACATTTAACATATATCATTTAAATACGTATATACTAATTTAATAAATACATTGAATACGTATATATATATATACCAAAATACACACATTAACATATATTATATTTATACGGATATATTAATACACATATACATTTAATACATATATACAAAAATAGAGAAATACACGAGATATATATATATACACACATATATGTACATATACACTAATAGAATACACTATATACATACATATACACATACACACAAAATACATATTTATACTAATGAAGGAGGGAAGAGGGAGAGGCTCACGGTGGTTGGCCGGAGTGCAGCAATCAAGGGGTGATGGCACTGGACTGGGCTTGCCGGACCGGAGAGATGTAGGGAGTCGGTAGGACTCCGGGGGAGAAGAGCAGCGGGTCGTCGTGTGGTGGTCGAATAGTTCTGGTGGTGGTGATAGGTGATGAGGGTGGCAATGGCAGCGAGAGGGCGGAGCTAATGGCCGGAGAGATCGAGGGGAGGAGCTCGGCGATGGGTCTGGACGGAGTAGGGAGTCGGGGGCTCGACGCGAGGGAGTTGGAGGAGTGCAGGCCAGCTCGGGGTGGCTGCTCGGAGAATAGAGTCGAGGAAGGAGCAGCAGGGAGGAGCTTCGGCTGAGCTTGGCCGGCCGAAGTACAGAGCAGCGGGCCGCCGGGGATATACGGGTGATGGTAATGTACTGGTGTGGTGGTGATATGGTGGAGATAGTGGTCGAAAGGAGGTGCAGCTCAGCGGGGAGAGGGGTCGACTGACCGGGGCTGTGGCCAGGGTCGAGCCGATGGGAGGTGGTGGTGTTCATGGTGAAGTCAAGGTCAGGTGCGTGGTGCACAGCCGCCGTGGGGGATGGGATCGGGATGAGCTGGCCGACCGGGGGTAAACAGTGAACAGTGGGGGTTTAAATTCCCCCCCCCCTTTTCTTAATTCAAAAGGAAGGAGAAGAAGAAGAAGGAAAGAAGAAGAAGAAGAAGAAGAAGGGAAAGAAAAAAATGATGAAATAGAGTAGGAGGCTACGGTTGAGTGAGGGGGAGGATGGGGGCTTCCCTAGGTTTGGGGATTAGGTCTAGGTTGGGAAGAGTGTGGGTGATGGGACATTAAATAGGATTAGGTGAGAGGAGAATGAGTGGGGATGTTGCACCCATCTTGAATGGGTGGTTAGGTGTCACTACCATATTTTAGGAAAAAGGGTATTTTAGTAATTTCCTATTTAAATAAATATTGTGCATGGTAAATAATTAATTGTTGTATTATTTAATTGTTGTTAGATATTATTTAATTATTTTAGACTTATTTTAGTGGGCCCAACTAGTTTAGTTTGGACCCATGGACCAACATGAATTAATTAGTTAGACTTGGCCCATTTAGAAAGTCCATAGTTAAGGAGATGGATTAAATTAATTAAATGATTAGACTAGAAGCTTTCTTCCTTAATTATTTCTTCATGAGAGGCCCCAAGGGGTACATTGGACATTTTACAATTGCTTGCGGGAGGGGCTATGGCCGGCCTATTAAAGAGGGGGGGAAATTTCTCTCTCCTCTCATCTCATTCCAAATCTAGATCTAGAATTCTTCCACTACCAAATTCTCTCCATTCCCAATCCAATTCCCTACCAAATTCATTCCAAATTCTTCTCAATTCACCATTAGAGAAGGAGGAAGCAAGGATCTAGAAGAAGGAAGCAAGGATCTACAAAGAGGAGCAAGGATCTACAATTTGGAAGCAAGTTCATCTCAATTAGAGGTTTCATTGGGAATCCATCTCCCAATAGGTATAATTCAGATTTTCCCATTTAAATAGCTTCTAAATCTGGGATTTAATCATGTAAAATCAACCTATATGTATGTAGTACCCATAGGACTTTGTTTTGTGTTCATAGGAGACCCATGGAGAAAGTTATGGTGCTTTTTGTGTCAATTTTATTGGAATTCCGAATTTATATTTTGTTGTGTGTGTCAATTGATCCTATAGATCAATTGAACATGAGATTTGTGTTTGAGGCTAGTGTCGTGTCCATATTGGGATACTTGTGGTTCGTATCCCAACTATTTGGTGATACGTGTCATTTGGGAGTTTTCCTCCGACACGGGGCTTTGAACATGTCGTATTTTGACACGGACACATAGATCTACTTTTGACGCTTTGATTTGTTCATAAATATTATTTGTGATTTGTTTGTGTCCTTCGGGGTGCATTTGGTTGTGTGTTGGACTCGTGTCGCATGCGTATCCTAGATCTAGTGGGATACGGTGAGATACTCTCCAATTGTGTGTATTTTTGCATAGATCTAATTAATTGTGGTTCAATTCTTCATTTATAATTAGTATATATATATGGATATTAAATATTTATTTTGTGTATTTATTATAGTAATTATTGTAGCATAGATCTATATTTTGGGTGTGCTAATATAATGTACAATATAATATATAGCTTTCTTGCATGCAAATATATATGTTACTACTTGTTAAATAATATAATTTATACATAAAATATTTTATAAAATATATTTGTATGTTTAATTGTGTAATTATATTATTTATAATTATTATGTAATTATTTGGATATTAATGTAAATATTTTAGGTGTGCTTCTAGCAATGTAAATTATATGTTCTTTGTTAAATATTTGAAGGTATAAGTTTATGTGTATATTAATATATATATGTACATTTTTGTATTAATGGTTTATATATATATATATATATATACTGTTTTATATATTCTGTTTATATATATATATATATATATATATATATTGTTTATATATTCTGTTTTTATATATATAATTATATATATACAACTTGTTTTAGTGACAGTGAATTAGTGACAGTAAAAAACTGTCATTAATTAGCCGACTAATAGCAGCCGCTGTAGCCTTCGGGCAATTAATGACAAACCTGTCATTAATTGCAGCAGCGGGAAACAGCAGCTTTTCTGCGACACTTTTCCGCGACAGTTTAACTGTCAGCGAAAACCAAAGCAGTGGCAGTTTATTATTTGGGTTTCGGTGACAGTCCTTCGGTGACAGTCCCGACTGTCACTATTTAAACTGTTTTGATTTAATCCTATTTTATTCACTGTTTTTCAATGATGCTTTGACAGATTTAATGTATATATTATATATTATAATTGTATATATATATATGTATATATATATGTGTTTTGTGAGGAATAATAATTGTAATAATATATTATGTTATTTATATAAATGTTGGGTTGTATATATTATTTTAGGGTATATATTAATTGTATTATTAGTATACTTTGTGTGAGTTTTTTTTGAATCTAATTTGATTCCTAAATTATTGTAGTTTATCTCTATATTATTTTATAGATGTCTTTTGAGGTTGACTTTGGGTTTGACCATGTTTGACTTTAGTGGACTTTAGAGTTGACCATAGTTGACTTTTACCTTAGAATTGACTTATTGACCTAGAAGTTGCCTAGTTTGACTTGTTCTCTTTTCGGGACCTTGTATTAATGTGGTATTCCATGTCTAGGTCTTCGAGGCACCGAGTTAGACATTTGTGAGACTGTTCATTGGACTTCAGGCGAGTACATTCTCTGATAGTTTCTCATTTATGATATACTCTATGTTCGTTGTATCTAGTGTAGATATACATGTTCTCTTGACACTATGGTTACACGGATTGGTATATCCGGATCTCGTCATGAGATGTTATTCCTTGGTATATGGTGTATATGGTGCAAGTATTGTTTCATTGGTTATCTTGTACATGTACAGACACCGATTCTCGGGGAGACTAGCTATCTTCTTGGGGAATCTAGTGCCATAACGTACCGTGGTTGGATCTATTATACCAGTCCGGGTGGGGAGTATTTTAGTGTAGATATGTGATCATACCCTCCTTGTGCATATCTTATTCCTTGTGAGTGTTGATCATACACCGCACGTATAATCAGCCAGGCCATTATACTCTTGTGCAAGTTCCCAAGCCGATCACATGTTAAAGCTAGTACTCACACACTTAGTCATTAGTATTCTTGTTCTATCAGCATATTGTTCATTATTGTATTTCTTTCCAGTATTTCCTTATTGTCTCTACATTCTTGTCTCTATTTATGCATCTTGTTTATCCACAGCTATTTACTGTTACATAGTTTTTATCATTATTTGAGAACTGCTGTTAGGGTTGTACTCTGCTCCTTTCCTGACTGGATATATTTTTCCAGATGACACTGAGGAGTACCCTACCTATTATGGACCCCAGGATGTTGTGGGTTTAGATTCTGAGACCCTGGCTCAAGAGGGACTTATCCCAACTGAGACAGTTGACCCTGGAGTTGTAGCTTTATAGTTTTGTAGTATTCTTTTGTACTGGATTTGTCTCCAGCATATTTCTGTATTTTTCTTCAGACTCATTGATGTATTATTTTAGACTCATGAGTTGTATTATGACTATTCTATTCTTATCTGATTCGTGTTCATTCTATCTTAGTTCTGTGATTGAGTACACTATCGTTTGGTGGTTCATTATATTAGATAGACTTTCTAGACAGCGTTTTACCGCCGATTCTGCGGCGTAGGCTGGGCGTTGTTTCCGACTAGTACCCTTACCCCGGGTGCGGGTCGTGACACGTTTTTGGTGGTGGCCCATACAGGTCTAGCTTCACAAGTATGTGATGTCGTGGTAGTGCGACAACTTAGTTGTACTACTGCGAGCCTGCGATAGGATATAGGATATAGGCTGAGATACTCAATCACATCTAGGAAAATTCTTTTGATTCAACTATTCTCCTTTGACGTTGATACTTGATCTCTTAAACTGTCCTTTCCTTGAATATCTTACATCTTGTGCCATATTGATTCTTTCTTTCGCTTTGTCTCAGGATGCCGCCTAAGACTAGATCACAGCAAGGGAGAGCAGTTTCTGAGAGGTCTGCGACATCCCGAGGGCCTGCACCAGTCACTTCTCCGGTGATTGGAGTGTCAGTTGCTTTCGGAGGTCCACCACCCACTCAGAGGACTGTGCCAGCTGTATCTGAGGGGCTTCCACCTCCACCTCCTGTGCCAGCAGAGGCGTCACAGATATTTACTCTGTTTCGTGAGATGCTCGAGGCACAGAGGGCTCAGTCGGAGGCACATCAGAGGCAGACCGACGTTCTACGGCAGGGCATCGAGAGTGCTCATCAGCTTGCTCGTGCTGTAGTTGAGAGAGGAGTTCCGGTCCAGCAGCAGGTTGTTCCTCAGGTTGCTCAGCTTCGGCCAGGCAACATTCAGGACTTCAAGAAACTGGAGCCTAGGGTTTTCAAAGGGACGGAGGGCATCGTCTATGCTGATGATTGGCTCGAGGACATTGAGCGTCTTATGAGGGTGTCCCGTCTTTCTGAAGATCTGAAGGTTGAGGCGGTAGGACTTCAACTGTTCGACGTCGCTCGTACTTGGTTCAGGAATGAGCCGGTTCTAGTTGACGCAGGACAATCTTGGGAGGTATTCAGGGACCTTTTTAAGAAGAAGTTTTTTGCCCGGATAGACAGGCTTGACTTGGGGAGACAATTTGAGAGTCTCATTCAGGGAAGCATGTCTGTGGAGGAATACGCTGCGGAGTTCGGTAGGCTGAGCCGATTTGCAGAGTATCTGGTGAGGGAGCCGGAGGTTCGAGCTATTCGTTTCCGAAAGGGTCTAAACTGGGAGGTGAAGATTCTCATTCCGTCTTTTTATGAGACATACTCGGAGATACTTGCGGAGGCACGCAAGGTTGAGCGGGATCTGGGTTTGAAGACCAAGAGAGATCGTGATTCTTTTCTGGGGGCCAACGGCAGTGCAGTATCTGCCAAACGTCCTCATTTCCAGTCCAGACCTTTCCAGCAGCCACAGCAGAACCAGACTCCAGCTAGAGCGCCTTTTCACCAGGCACCTCAGCAGCAGAGGCAGTTACAGCAAGCTCTATACAACTTCTGCAAGAAGCCCGGCCACATCTGGGAAGTTTACAGAAAGAGGCTAGGAGTTTGTTTGTATTGTGGTACTGAAGGGCATCAATTGAGGGAGTGTCCTCGTCGTGCAGTTCAGGGAGCAGCTCCAGCTCCGAGGGCACAGATAAGACCACCTGCAGCACAACCGAGGGGACCACTTCCGACACAGCAGCAGCGTTTTGTCCAGCATCAGCAGCAGGGAGGTGCTCGGCAGGGACGAGCGTTTGCTATGACAGTCGAAGAGGAGGAACCCACAGGAGATGTCATCGCAGGTTCTATTCTTCTTGATTCCATTCCAGCTTTAGCTTTGTTTGATAGTGGTGCTTCCCATAGTTTTGTATCTGTTTCTTTTGCTCTAAAGCATGGTTTGGTAGCTGAGTCTTTGCTTAGGACTTGCAAGATCATGACCGGGGGAGGCATTATCCTGGTTAATGATATTTGCAAGTATCGGAGAGTTACTCTGGGAGGCCGGGAGTTGAGTGCGTGTCTACTTGTAATGCCACTTCCGAGCTACGACATTGTACTCGGGATGGATTGGTTGAGTAGGCACCATGCTAGCATAGATTGTAGAGGAGGTAGAGTTTTATTTGGTCCGCCAGGAGAGCCAGAGTTCGAGTTTGCTAGAGGAACTGCGGAGCAGGAAGAAGGCATTATTTGTGGAGCTATGGTGGAAGACAAGGAGTTGCCACATCCGTTGATAGCAGAATTTTTGGATGTGTTTCCTGAAGAATTACCAGGATTGTCGCCAGATCGAGATGTTGAATTTTCTATAGACTTGGTGCCAGGTGCAGAACCGATTTTGCAGCATGTCTATAGAGTAAACAACAGCGAGCTGGTCGAGTTGAAGAAGCAGGTGGACGAATTGCAGGATAAGGGGTTTATCAGATCGAGTTCTTCACCATGGGGAGCCCCGGTATTGTTTGTACCGAAGAAGGATGGATCGGTGCGCATGTGCATTGATTACAGGGCTTTGAATAATCTCACTATCAAGAATAAGTATCCTTTGCCATGGATTGATGATCTGTTTGATCAGTTGAGTGGTGCCAAGGTATTTTCTAAGATAGATTTGAGATCAGGCTACCATCAGGTGAAGGTGAAGCCGGGGGACATACCGAAGACTGCTTTTAGAACTCGGTATGGTCAGTACGAGTTTATGGTGATGCCGTTTGGTTTGACTAATGCACCGGCGGTATTTATGAACTTGATGAACAAGGTTTTCCACCAGTACCTTGACAAGTTCGTGGTGGTGTTCATCGACGACATACTCATATACTCGAGGACACCGGAGGAGCATGAGGAGCATTTGAGGATTGTGTTGGATGTGCTGAGGAAGGAGAAGTTGTATGGGAAGTTGTCCAAATGTGAGTTTTTCTTGGACAAGGTAGAATTCTTGGGGCATGTTGTGACTGGTGATGGTATTTCAGTAGATCCGAAGAAGATTTCAGTAGTGGAATCTTGGAAGACTCCGAGTTCGGTAGCAGAGATCAGGAGTTTCTTGGGATTGGCAGGCTACTACAGAAAGTTTGTGCAAGATTTTTCGAGGATTGCCGAGCCGATGACCAGACTCACAAGGAAGGATGTGGAGTTTGTTTGGACGGAAGATTGCCAGGCTGCTTTTGAGGAGTTGAAGAAGAGGTTGACGTCTGCTCCTATTTTAACATTGCCATCAGGGTCCGGAGGTTTCACTATTTATAGTGATGAATCGGGAAAGGGTTTAGGTTGTGTTCTTCAGCAGCATGGGAAAGTGATTGCCTATGCATCCAGGCAATTGCGTCCTCATAAAAAGAACTATCCTACCCATGATTTGGAGTTGGCAGTTGTCATATTCGCCCTGAAGTTGTGGAAACATTATTTGTACGGAGAGCGTGTGGAGATCTTCACAGACCACAAAAGCTTGAAGTACGTTTTCACGCAGAAGGAGTTGAACATGAGGCAGCGTCGGTGGTTGGAACTGATGAAAGATTTTAATATCTCTTTGCAATATCATCCTGGGAAAGCCAATGTAGTTGCCGATGCTTTGAGCAGGTATCCGGTAGCTATGTTCTTGACGCAGGATCGATATCTGTTGGAGGACTTGGAGAGCTTGGGCATTGAGGTGATTGTTCCTGGGTGTGCTATGCAGATGTGGGGATTGCAGATACACTCAGATTTGATGGACAGGATCAAGGCAGCACAGTATGATGATGTATCTTTGAGGAGTATCAGAGCTCAGGTGAGAGCAGGATTGGAGGATAATTTCACTATTGCAGAGGATGGATCTTTGAGGCATGGAGTTAGATTGTGTGTGCCTAGTGGGGAGTTGCGAGAGGAGATATTGCAGGAAGTGCATCGCTCTCAGTATTCCATACATTCAGGTGCTAACAAGATGTATCGAGATATGCGAGAGAGTGTGTGGTGGTATGGCATGAAGAGGGAAGTGGCACAGTTTGTATCCAGATGCTTAGTGTGCCAGCAGGTGAAAGCCGAGAGGCAGAGGCCAGGAGATTTACTTCAGCCATTACCCATTCCAGAGTGGAAGTGGGAACACATTACTATGGATTTTGTGTCCGGACTACCACGATCTCCAGGAGGGAAAGACGCGATTTGGGTCATTGTTGATAGATTGACCAAGTCGGCCCACTTTTTGCCTTTCAAGGTGGGTTTGTCTACGGAGAAGCTGGCAGAGATGTATGTGAGGCAGATCGTTAGGATACATGGAGTTCCCGTCAGCATAGTCTCAGATCGAGATAGTCGTTTCACTTCTCATTTCAGGAGGAGTTTACAGGAGAGTTTGGGCACTCAGCTCAAATTCAGTACTTCATATCATCCCCAGACAGATGGGCAGTCAGAGAGGACTATTCAGACTCTCGAGGATATGTTGCGCACTTGTGTACTAGATTTTGGAGGTTCTTAGGAGGACCATCTCTATTTGGTAGAGTTTGCTTACAACAACAGTTACCAGGCCAGTATAGAGATGTCACCTTTTGAAGCTCTATATGGTCGGAGGTGTCGTACTCCTTTGTCTTGGGACGATGTTGGAGAGAGAGTTTTGCTTGGGCCAGAGATGATTGTGGATGCAGCAGAGAAGGTTCAGTTGATCAGAGATAGACTTCGAGTGGCGCAGGACAGACAACGGCATTGGGCCGATAGCCATCGGAGACCCTTGGAGTTTGAGGTATAGTTTAGATTTTATTTTGTGTGCTTGTTCTTGGTTGTTTGTTATAGATAAGTTCTTAAGGTGGTGTTTTGTTCTAGGTGGGTGATTTGGTGTTTCTGAGGATTTCTCCGACACGAGGCACGATTCACTTTGGTGGAGGCGGAAAGCTTAGTCCGCGATTCATTGGACCTTTCACTATTCTAGAGAGGGTCGGTGCAGTTGCTTATAGACTAGACTTGCCACCTGCATTGGAGGGAGTGCACAACGTGTTTCATGTGTCGCAGTTGAGATGATACATGGCAGATCCTAGTCATGTATTGGATCACTCAGAGATAGAGGTGGGCCCTACTCTTAGCTATCCAGAGCGGCTAGTTGGAATTCTGGATCGGAGAGAGAAGGTGCTGAGGAACTAGACTATTCCTTTGGTGCGCATCGCATGGAGGCATCACTCTCCGGGGGAGTCTACCTGGGAGAGAGAGGATGACATGCGAGAGCGTTATCCATATTTGTTTGTACCTTGAGGTATGTTATTTCTAGTTATGTTCTGTTCATTGTTATGTTCTGTTCATTAGTTAGTTGTGATTCTTTAGTTCTGTTCTGTGATTTTCTGGGGGTAGTTTTCGTCTTTGAATTTCGAGGTCAAAATTATTTTAAGGAGGGTAGACTTGTCACTACCATATTTTAGGAAAAAGGGTATTTTAGTAATTTCCTATTTAAATAAATATTGTGCATGGTAAATAATTAATTGTTGTATTATTTAATTGTTGTTAGATATTATTTAATTATTTTAGACTTATTTTAGTGGACCCAACTAGTTTAGTTTGGACCCATGGACCAACATGAATTAATTAGTTAGACTTGGCCCATTTAGAAAGCCCATAGTTAAGGAGATGGATTAAATTAATTAAATGATTAGACTAGAAGCTTCCTTCCTTAATTATTTCTTCATGAGAGGCCCCAAGGGGTACATTGGACATTTTATAATTGCTTGGGGGAGGGGCTATGGCCGGCCTATTAAAGAGGGGGGGAAATTTCTCTCTCCTCTCATCTCATTCTAAATCTAGATCTAGAATTCTCCCACTACCAAATTCCCTCCATTCCCAATCTAATTCTCTACCAAATTCATTCCAAATTCTTCCCAATTCACCATTAGAGAAGGAGGAAGCAAGGATCTAGAAGAAGGAAGCAAGGAACTACAAAGAGGAGCAAGGATCTACAATTTGGAAGCAAGTTCATCTCAATTGGAGGTTTCATTGGGAATCCATCTCCCAATAGGTATAATTCAGATTTTCCCATTTAAATAGCTTCTAAATCTGGAATTTAATCATGTAAAATCAACCTATATGTATGTAGTACCCATAGGACTTTGTTTTGTGTTCATAGGAGACCCATGGAGAAAGTTATGGTGCTTTTTGTGTCAATTTTATTGGAATTCCGAATTTATATTTTGTTGTGTGTGTCAATTGATCCTATAGATCAATTGAACATGAGATTTGTGTTTGAGGCTAGTGTCGTGTCCATATTGGGATACTTGTGGTTCGTATCCCAACTATTTGGTGATACGTGTCATTTGGGGGTTTTCCTCCGACACGGGGCTTTGAACATGTCGTATTTTGACACGGACACATAGATCTACTTTTGACGCTTTGATTTGTTCATAAATATTATTTATGATTTGTTTGTGTCCTTCGGGGTACATTTGGTTGTGTGTTGGACTTGTGTCGCATGCGTATCCTAGATCTAGTGGGATACGGTGAGATACTCTCCAATTGTGTGTATTTTTGCATAGATCTAATTAATTGTGGTTCAATTCTTCATTTATAATTAGTATATATATATGGATATTAAATATTTATTTTGTGTATTTATTATAGTAATTATTGTAGCATAGATCTATATTTTGGGTGTGCTAATATAATGTACAATATAATATGTAGCTTTCTTGCATGCAAATATATATGTTACTACTTGTTAAATAATATAATTTATACATAAAATATTTTATAAAATATATTTGTATGTTTAATTGTGTAATTATATTATTTATAATTATTATGTAATTATTTGGATATTAATGTAAATATTTTAGGTGTGCTTCTAGCCATGTAAATTATATGTTCTTTGTTAAATATTTGAAGGTATAAGTTTATGTGTATATTAATATATATATGTACATTTTTGTATTAATGGTTTATATATATATATATATACTGTTTTATATATTCTGTTTATATATATATATATATTGTTTATATATTCTGTTTTTATATATATAATTATATATATACAACTTATTTTAGTGACAGTAAATTAATGACAGTAAAAAACTGTCATTAATTAGCCGACTAATAGCAGCCGCTGTAGCCTTCGGGCAATTAATGACAAACCTGTCATTAATTGCAGCAGCGGGAAACAGCAGCTTTTCTGCGACGCTTTTCCGCGACAGTTTAACTGTCAGCGAAAACCAAAGCAGTGGCAGTTTATTATTTGGGTTTCGGTGACAGTCCTTCGGTGACAGTCCCGACTGTCACTATTTAAACTATTTTGATTTAATCCTATTTTATTCACTGTTTTTCAATGACGCTTTGACAGATTTAATGTATATATTATATATTATAATTGTATATATATATATGTATATATATATGTGTTTTGTGAGGAATAATAATTGTAATAATATATTATGTTATTTATATAAATGTTAGGTTGTATATATTATTTTAGGGTATATATTAATTGTATTATTAGTATACTTTGTATGAGTTCTTTTTGAATCTAATTTGATTCCTAAATTATTGTAGTTTATCTCTATATTATTTTATAGATGTCTTGTGAGGTTGACTTTGGGTTTGACCATGTTTGACTTTAGTGGACTTTAGAGTTGACCATAGTTGACTTTTACCTTAGAATTGACTTATTGACCTAGAAGTTGCCTAGTTTGACTTGTTCTCTTTCCGGGACCTTGTATTAATGTGGTATTCCATGTCTAGGTCTTCGAGGCACCGAGTCAGACATTTGTGAGACTGTTCATTGGACTTCAGGCGAGTACATTCTCTGATAGTTTCTCATTTATGATATCCTCTATGTTCGTTGTATCTAGTGTAGATATACATGTTCTCTTGACACTATGGTTACACGGATTGGTATATCCGGATCTCGTCATGAGATGTTATTCCTTGGTATATGGTGTATATGGTGCAAGTATTGTTTCATTGGTTATCTTGTACATGTACAGACACCGATTCTCGGGGAGACTAGCTATCTTCTTGGGGAATCTAGTGCCATAACGTACCGTGGTTGGATCTATTATACCAGTCGGGGTGGGGAGTATTTTAGTGTAGATATGTGATCATACCCTCCTTGTGCATGTCTTGTTCCTTGTGAGTGTTGATCATACACCGCACGTATAATCAGCCAGGCCATTATACTCTTGTGCAAGTTCCCAAGCCGATCACATGTTAAAGCTAGTACTCACACACTTAGTCATTAGTATTCTTGTTCCATCAGCATGTTGTTCATTATTGTATTTCTTTCTAGTATTTCCTTATTGTCTCTACATTCTTGTCTCTATTTATGCATCTTGTTTATCCACAGCTATTTACTGTTACATAGTTTTTATCATTATTTGAGAACTGCTGTTAGGGTTGTACTCTGCTCCTTTCCTGACTGGATATATTTTTCCAGATGACACTGAGGAGTACCCTACCTATTATGGACCCCAGGATGTTGTGGGTTTAGATTCTGAGACCCTGGCTCAAGAGGGACTTATCCCAACTGAGACAGTTGACCCTGGAGTTGTAGCTTTATAGTTTTGTAGTATTCTTTTGTACTGGATTTGTCTCCAGCATATTTCTGTATTTTTCTTCAGACTCATTGATGTATTATTTTAGACTCATGAGTTATATTGTGACTATTCTATTCTTATCTGATTCGTGTTCATTCTATCTTAGTTCTGTGATTGAGTACACTATCTTTTGGTGGTTCATTATATTAGATAGACTTTCTAGACAGCGTTCTACCGCCGATTCTGTGGCGTAGGCTGGGCGTTGTTTCCGACTAGTACCCTTACCCCTGGTGCGGGTCGTGACACGAGGATTTGTCATGAAGGAATCTTTCATGTAAGGATGAGGGTGGTTGACTAGTCAAAATTATGGCTTCTCCATTGGGTTGAACCAATGGGGTGTTGACACCTAATACAATATTTGCAAATTAGACCCCTTAAATTTGGGTATTTGCACAGACACATAAAATGATAAAAAATTAGTGGACGATTTGGTGTTTGGTGTTTTGTAGGGTGAGGGGGTGTTGGGTGTTTGGTATGAGCTTAATTAGTGGGGTACTGGAATTAAATCGGGATTAACGGAATCAGTCACAATGGTATCCCTAATTTAATTAGAAATAAATGTAAGCTGTGTTCAAAAATTAATTAGGAGTACATGGGGCCAAAATTAGGTCGGGTCACAAATATCATTAGTGAAGAAGACTCAAAACAGAATATTATCCTAATTTGGGTTGCATAAAAAATAGGTCAAGAATGCTGTAAACCCCCTCGTCAAATATAGGATTTATTTAATTATTTATTAAGATTCAACCATAACCCAAATCCTACGTACCCAAATTAGGGTATCAGTCTACACCAAGCTTGTTATGCCAAGACTCCTGTGTACCACCCAAAAATCTAGATATTTATGTTTTCGACGCATTTGGAATTACCAAGTTGAATTGTTAATTAATTTAAATTTAGGGCCAATTTACCTCAAGCAGAACCAAACCAAGCCCACAAGCGCCTTTCAAGTGGACCATTTCCATCCCAACAAGACGGATAGGCCCAACCCTCGAGTCCAGTCCATAATCTACATCACCAACTATAAATACAAAACCCCCTCATACAAAACCCTAATAAACTACTATTTATCCTCCTCCCCAAAACCCTAGCCGACTTCCCTCTGCCGACTGCTCCCCAACCCGCCGGACTTCTCCCTGCCGACTGCTTCCCAACCCGTCGAACTTCCCCCAACCGACTGCATCCCAACCCGACCGGTGCACACCCCCAACCGACTGCTTCCCGACCGGTGTACACCCCAGCCCCCGAATGTTCCGACCGGAGCATTGCAGCCCGATCGCCCCACGTCTGGACGACCACCCCCGCGCGACTCCACCCAGCAACGCCGCTGCCAGAGCAGCTGCTGCTGCTGCGGTCCCTGCCCTTGCTGATTCAGCCGCTGCCGCTGACGCTGCTCGCCGGCCGACGTCGGAGTTCCCATTCGCCGGAGGACAACCAGGCGACGAGAAGAACCTCGTCCAGCCAGCGAGGTAAGTGCCTATACTCTTTGTATCGTGTTCGTATGTAAGCGTCGTGTTGTCGCGAGAGTTTTATTCTGGACACAACTGAGTTAACCATAAATTATATATATAACGGTGATGATTAGCAAGAATTAGAACTCATCTAATAACCGGCGATTACCTTAATCATGAGACCTATCGTCAAGGACCAGTATTTCACATGGACCCTGGGCATAAACCCAGTATATCGAGCAAGGAAATCAAGGACATATTTCCGTACAGAGTAGAAGTAGTTGCCAAACCTTAACTCGATAATTTATTGTTGCAAGGCGCACGTTGACCAAAGACAGAACACGGGTACACCCTAGTTACGTGCACACATGACGCTGTATTCGGTCAGCAGTAAACCGGCAATAATATCGAGGAGCAACGTCATAATGAATTAGGTATTTCTTAGTGTCTGATATTAGGTTGTTATATTATGTTTTGTGTTTAGGACCATTGGACCAGCAGGAAGATACTATAGGAACAGGCTTCTGGCACTCACAGTTTGAGGACTCAGGCAAGATACCTTGCCATATTTCTGTTTAAATTAAATGCTGCATATGTTGTATGTTAGTTGTTGTTCTATTTCATATGATTGTGCGCGTCCGAGATTGATTCGGGTGCTATCGACGAATGCGTTGATGATTTAGTATACTTGGCTTAGTCACTAGCAGACTCACCCCATGGGAGGATACTCTGATATCTTCCGAGACCTGACACCTTACACGCTTCACTGTGACATTCATGTTGGGATGCGGGTCCACGTATTCGACTAACTATCGGTGCGTGTGATATGCATCACGGTTAGTACGTAATTCAGGGTTATATTTTATGTTAGTAGAGACTGGCATGTAGCTGCGTGGTATGCACATTGAATATTCGATTTACGTATTTACATTGGGAGGGGAGGACCACTACTAGACGTATGGGATATACCCATTAGAATTCGTAGCATCTGGAGGAGCCACGGACCCAATGACCCCCTGTTATTCAGATTCCCCGTTCTTTGGAGCGGTATGGACGTATATATACTTGCAGATTCCCCGTTCTTCGGAGCGGTATGGACGTTATACTATTCAGATTACTCGTTCTTTGGAGCAGTATGGACGTATATATATTTGCAGATTCCCCGTTCTTCCGAGCGGTATGGACATTATGCCTACACCTACTCATACGTACCAAAGTTGTCCTCACAATTGCATTCACTTAGATTGGTTAGCACACCCTTTATTGTATTTACTTATTCAGTATTTATATATGACATGTTTCTATGTATCTTGTTACATCCCTCTGAGGACCTGGTACCTTTCCAGATTTGGATGAGGCTTTCTACCCCCACAGTATACGACATAGGATAGGAGACGAGATTTGCTACAGCTGAGGAGTTAGAGGTGCAGCCGTCAAAGTTCCCGTGACTAGTTGGTAGGCCTCAGCCTAGATTGGGAGCATCACTATCTAGAGCCGATGCCCTAGTCATTATCTTTTATATATTATTTTGGTACTTTATTTCATCGTAGTAGTGGGTTTGTTCCCACCAGACACTATTGGTTGTACTATGATATCTTGACACTGGTATTTATTATCCAGCAGTTTATTCAGTGCTTCTTGCTCTTTATTTTGTGGATGAGATTAGATTACCTGTTATTGACTGATATGGGACATGTTAGTATTATAGGATAGCGTAGCACTCTTCGTGGATCCATTAAATTATGATATCCTCGGAGGCGTGTCAGCTGGCTATTGCCACGTAGCCTAGTTCCATGTATTTTGGGACTGGAGCGTGACATGGTTTTAGTGGTGGCCCATGCAGGTCTTCGACTTATTCGCTTATGGTATGGTAACTTGCCCAGCGAGCCTGCAATAGGATAGGAATTATTAGGTCTCATCCGCATCGATTACATTTTGGAACTTCCTTCGTATTGCTTCTAAATATCTGCATCATGTTTGATTCCGTTCTCTTTTTAATAAAGTCCTATCTTTTGTAGCAAGATAAACTTGTGCAGTGGACGAGGAGCACCCAGAGCCGTGGTGCTAGACAATACCACTAAAAGAGAGGAGGTACCCAAAGGGCAACCCCCGCTAAAGACACCGAGGATACATTGGTACGAGACATCGCAGGGCGAACCTACACTACAGCTCGAGGGACAGACTTCCCAGACAATCCCCACACAGCATTGTGAGGGCCAGACTTCAGAAGCTACACCGATGCCGCAGACTGAGAGGCTGACATCTGAGGAGACGCCTACTGCACAGCCAGAGGTCCCACTACCACTACCTCCACCTTATCCACCTCAGATGCCATCGCTAGACGGACAGCCACAGATGCTCCAGTTCCTTCAGGCTATGATGAAAGCACAGTGGCATCAGACAGAGACTTTGAGGCAGAGTTTGATGGCAGTAATAGAGAGGACACCTGCCCCAGCACCCGTACCAGCACCCCCACAAGCCCAGAGAGGTGGCACTGTTAGATGGTTCCGACAGATGGGACCAGATACATTCTCAGGCAATGAGACTGCAGAACAGATCTTCTATTGGATCGCCAATACGGAAATGCTACTAGAGGCATCCCAACTACACCCTGACCTATGGATGACTGCAATGAGGGCCCAACTAAAAGGCAACGCCCATCACTGGTGAGATTCCATTTAGCATAGTATAGGCAAGAACCAGACCTGGGAACAGTTCTTAGAATACTTCAATACGAAGTATTTTCCAGCCACCGTTAGGAACGCCCTGTACTCCCAGTTCCTACATCTTGAACAAGGAAATATGACTGTGAACGCATATGACGTGGAGTTCAGTCGTCTTAGCAGATTTGGTGCCGTCCTGATACCCAATGAACTAGAGAAAGCTCAGAGATTCCATCACGGCCTCAATTTTGAACTACAGAGGTATACCACCATACAGGCGAGGATTTCTTATGAGGAGGTTCTTGCAGAAGTGAGAATCCAGGAGACCATTGCTAGAGGAGCTAGATGTCCCAGCATGACACCGCCAGCTAGAGCCCAGCCCGGAGCAAGAGGACCGATCCGTCGTTCCAGAGTACAGACACAGTAGAGGATAGCACCATACTAGTAGAATGAACTTCCATCTTGCAATTACTGTGGTAAGAGAGGACATTACAAGAAGGACTACCGGAAGAGACTAGGAATATGCATGATTTATGGAGCAAGTCAGCACTATGCCCGAGACTGCCCACAACGCAGAGACGTAGCACCCCAGACAGGCCAGAGGCCAGCAGCACCAGCCCCGAGGATACTACCTCCACCAGGAGGGCAGCGACCACCAGCACCCGGAGGATTTCAGAGGGGACAACCCTTGGCCCCGCAGCAGACATAGTTTGAGCGAGCTCGGCAGCAGATCGGAGGACAGAGACAGGGACAGGCCTTTCTATTAGCAACAACTGAGGAGGAAACCGAAGGAGAAGCAATCACAGGTACCATATTAGTTGCCTCATTACCTGCGACTGCATTATTTGATTCTGGAGCTATATTATCATTTATATCTAGTAGATTTGTAGCAATGCATAGAGTAGCGACTTCCCCCTTACCTAAGAGTTGGAAGATTCTTACCGGAGGAGGTATCGTGCCGGTTACCAGCACTATCAGAACGTGCTCGGTAGTCGTATGTGGAAGAGAGATGAGAGCGTGATTCTTGGTGTTACCCATGCCGTACTTTGATGTTGTATTAGGAATGGACTGGTTAAGCCAGTATAATGCGGTACTGAACTGCCGGAAGGTTAGTGTCACTTTTAGACCGCCAGATTAACCGGAGTTCGAGTACATGCGAGGAACCGTCGAACAAGAAGTAGGACAGATAGCTGGAACTTGCATGGCTATGGAGATTGTACCCCCGCCAATAGTTGCAGAATTCGAGGATGTATTCCCCGAGGAATTGCTAGGGTTACCGCCAGATAGGGACGTAGAATTCACCATTGACTTAGTACCCGGAGCAGCACCGGTATCTTCTAATGTGTACAGATTGGCGAAGAAGGAGTTAGACGAGCTGAAGCTACAATTGGAGAAGTTGCAGAGCAAGGGATTTATCCGTCCTAGTGCATCACCCTGGGGAGCATCAGTGTTGTTTGTACCGAAAAAGGATGGAACAGTACGCTTGTACATTGATTACAGAGCCCTTAATGCTTTGACTATCAAGAACAAGTACCCCCTGCCGCGGATTGACGATTTATTCGACCAGTTGACAGGAGCAGTGGTGTTCACCAAGATCGACTTGAGATTGGGCTATCATCAAGTGAAGGTGCGAAGAGAAGACATTTAAAAGACAGCATTTAGGACTCGTTATGGTCACTACGAGTTCTTAGTGATGCCTTTTGGGCTGACGAATGTGCCAGCTGTATTTATGAACTTAATGAACATAGTATTCCATCAATACTTAGACCACTTCGTGGTAGTCTTCATCGATGACATCTTGGTGTACTCGAAGAGCCACAAGGAGCACGAAGAGCACTTGAGACTAGTGTTGGAGACGCTGAGAAGAGAGAGACTTTATGCCAAGCTGAGCAAGTGTGAGTTTCTTCTAGATCGTGTCACTTTTCTTGGACACGTCATCTCAGGAGAAGGTATTTCAGTAGATCCGGCCAAGAATTCATCGATAGAGATATGGCCGACCCCTACCAATGTCTCATAAGTGAGGAGGTTTCTAGGACTTGCCGAATATTACAGGAGGTTTATAGTAAACTTTGCGAAGATTGCAGAGCCGATGACCCGCTTGACCCGTAAGGAGAAGGAGTTTACCTGGACAGAGGAGTGTCAGAAGGCATTCGATGAGCTGAAGAAGCGTTTGACTACAGCACCCATCTTGACCATACCATCCGGACCCAGAGGATTCGTGATCTACAGCGATGCATCTCGGAAAGGATTAGGATGTGTCTTGATGCAGCATGGAAAGGTTGTAGCTTATGCTTCTAGACAGTTGAGGACAAATGAGAAGAACTATCCCACCCACGACTTGGAGCTTGCCGAGGTAATTTTTGCTTTGAAGCTTTGGAGACACTATTTATATGGAGAAAGAGTAAAGATATTTACTGATCATAAGAGCTTAAAGTACGTCTACACCCAGAAGGATTTGAACCAGAGAAAGAGACGTTGGCTCAAGGTGATGACAGATTTCGAGATCGAACTATAGTACCATCCGGGAAAGGCCAACGTAGTAGTTGACGCGTTGAGCAGAAGACCTATGGCATTCTTCCTGACTACCCAACAACATCTGTTGAGAGATCTAGAGCATATGGGTATAGATATTGTCATGCCCGGAATAGACGGACAGTTGTCGAGTTTTCAGCTGCAATCGACAATGGTGGAGAGAATCAAGGCTGCTTTGCCGACAGATGCCAGATTTCAGGGCTCAGACAGAGGACAAAGGCTGGATTACAGACAGGACTATGGATACACGAAGACGAAACTTTGAGATACGGAGATCGTCTCTATGTACCAAATAGAGAACTTCGGCAGGAGTTGATGACAGAAGCACACAGTTCGACCTACTCTATTCATCCAGGAGCCACGAAGATGTACATGGACTAGAGACTGTACTACTGGGGGCATGGAATAAAGAGAGAGATAGCACACTTTGTGGCCAAGTGCCTAGTTTGTCAGTAAGTAAAGGCTGAACATCAGAGGTCTGCAGGATTGCTTCAACCACTACTTATACCGGAGTGGAAATGGGAGTATATCACTATGGACTTTGTTACGGGCTTTCCTATGAGTCCTAGTGGTCGCAACGCAGTATGGATAATCATGGATAGACTCACCAAGTCCGCACACTTTTTACCCTTCAGAGTTGGACAATCTACAGAGGTCATAGCAGACATGTACATGAGAGAGATTGTGCGCCTACATGGAGTGCCAGTTAGTATCGTATCCGACAGGGATATGAGGTTCACGTCTTACTTTTGGCGGAGTATGCAAGAGAGTCTTGGTACTTGCCTGAAGTTTAGCACAGCGTACCACCCACAAACAGATGGCCAGTCGGAGTACACCATTAAGACGCTAGAAGACATATTGAGAGCGTGCATGCTTGACTTCGGAGGATCATGGGAGGACCATTTGTACCTGGTCGAGTTTTCATACAACAACAGCTATCAAGCGAGCATCCAGATGGCTCCTTATGAAGCGTTGTATGGAAGAAAATATCGTTCTCCAGTATATTGGAGTGATATAGGTGAGCGACAGATTCTCGGTCTAGAGCTAGTCGTTCATATAGTGGAGAAGGTGAAGAAGATCCAAGGACACCTACGAGCAGCACAAGACCGACAGAAGCATTGGACAAATGCGTATCGATGACCCTTAGAGTTTCAGGTTGGAGATCACGTATTTCTAAAGATCTCGCCTACTCGAGGGACTATCAGATTCGAAGGCCGAGGAAAGCTGAGTCCGATGTACATCGGACCATTCGATGTGCTAGAACGAGTCGGAGAGGTTGCTTACAGATTAGCCTTGCCGTAGACTTTGGAAGGAGTCCATGACGTCTTCCATGTATCTCAATTGAGGAGGTACATACCGGACCCTAGTCACGTGCTTGACCATTCCGAAATCACAATCGGACCGAGCCTATCATATGAAGAGGAGCCTGTAGAGATTCTAGACAGAAGTGAGAAGGTATTGCGAGGGCAGACCATCCCCCTAGTTCATGTCGCATGGAGATATCATACACCCAGCGAGTCAACCTGGGAACGCGAGGAGGATATTCGCCAGCGTTACCCCCACCTCTTCGAAGGCCTAGGTATGTAGTAGCATTTAAATTCAGCCTTTAGTTCTTACCATACGTATGTTTAAATTTTGAGGACGAAATACTCTAAGGAGGGTAGATTGTAAACCCCCTCGTCAAATATAGGATTTATTTAATTATTTTATTAAGATGCAACCATAACTCAAATCCCACGTACCCAAATTAGGGTATCAGTCTACACTAAGCTTGTTATGCCACGACTCCTGTGTACCACCCAAAAATCTAGATCTTTATGTTTTCGACGCATTTGGAATTACTAAGTTGAATTGTTAATTAATTTAAATTTAGGGCCAATTTACCTCAAGCAGAACCAAACCAAGCCCACATACGCCTTTCAAATGGACCATTTCCATCCCAACAAGTCGGATAGGCCCAACCCTCGAGTCCAGCCCATAATCTCCATCACCAACTATAAATACAAAACCCCCTCATACAAAACCCTAATAAACTACTATTCATCCTCCTCCCCAAAACCCTAATCGACTTCTCCCTGCCATCTGCTTCCCAACCCACTGAACTTCCCCCTGCCGACTTCTCCCCAATCGATCAGACTTCCCCCAATCGATTGCTTCCCAACACGACCGGTGCACACCCCCAACCGACTGCTTCCCGACCGGTGTACACCCCAGCCCCCGACTGTTCCGACCGGAGCATTATTGCTGGCCAATGCCGCCCGACCACCCCGCGTCTGGATGACCACCCCCGCGCAACTCTACCCAGCAACGCTGCTGCCAGAGCAGTTGCTGCTGCTGCGGTCCCTGCCCTTACTGATTCAGCCATTGCCGCTGACGCTTATCGCCGGCCACGCCAGAGTTTCCATTCGTCGAAGGACGACCAGGCGACGAGAAGAACCTCGTTCAGCCAGCGAGGTAAATGCCTATACTCTTTGTATCGTGTTCATATGTAAGCGTCGTGTTGTCGCGAGAGTTATATTCTGGACACAACTTAGTTAACCCAAAATTATATATATAACGGTGATGATTAGCAAGAATTAGAACTCATCTAATAACCAGCGATTACCTTAATCATGAGACCTGTCGTCAAGGACCAATATTTTACCTGGACCCTGGGCATAAACCTAGTATGTTGAGCAAGGAAATCAAGGACGTATTTTCGTACAGAGTAGAAGTAGTTGCCAAACCTTAACTCGATAATTTATTGTTGCAAGGTGCACGTTGACCAAAGACAGAACACGGGTACACCCTAGCTACATGCACACGTGACGCTCTATTCGTTCAACAGTAAACCGGCAACAATATCGAGGAGCAACGTCATAATTAATTAGGTATTTCTTAGTGTCTGATATTAGGTTGTTATATTATGTTTTGTGTTTAGGACCATTGGACCAGCCGGAAGATACTGCAGGGACAGGCTTCTGGCACTCACAGTTTGAGGACTCAGGCAAAATACCTTGCCATATTTCTGTTTAAATTAAATGCTGCAGATGTTGTATGTTAGTTGTTCTATTTTATATGACTGTGCACATCCGAGATTGATTCGGGTGCTATCGACGGATGCATTGATGATTTAGTATACTTGGCTTAGTCACTAGCAGACTCACCCCATGGAAGGATACTCTGATATATTCCGAGACTTGACACCTTACACGCTTCACTGTGACATTTATGTTGGGATGCGGGTCCGCGTATTCGACTAGTTATCGGTGCGTGTGATATGCATCACGGTTAGTACGTAATTCAGGGTTATATTTTATGTTAGTAGAGACTGGCATATAGCTGCGTAGTATGCACATCGAGTATTCGATTTACGTATTTACATTGGGAGGGGAGGACCACTAGTAGGCGTATGGGATACACCCATTGGAATCCGTAGCATCCAGAGGAGCCACGGACCCAATGACCCCCTGTTATTTAGATTCCACGTTCTTCGGAGCGGTATGGACGTATATATACTTACAGATTCCCCGTTCTTCAGAACGGTATGGACGTTATACTATTCAGATTTTCCGTTCTACGGAGCGGTATGGACGTATATATACTTGCAGATTCCCCGTTCTTCAGAGCGGTATGGACGTTATGCCTACACCTACTCATACGTACCAAAGTTGTCCTCACAATTGCATTCACTTAGATTAGTTAGCACACCCTTTATTGCATTTACTTATTCAGTATTTATATATGGCATGTTTCTATGTATCTTGTTACGTCCCTCTGAGGACCTGGTACCTTTCCAGATTTGGACGAGGCTTTTTACCCCGCAGTATACGGCCCCGAACAAGAGACGATATTTGCTACAGCTAAGGAGTTAGAGGTACAGCCGTCAGAGTTCCCGTGACCAGTTGGTAGTCCTCAGCCTAGATTGGGAGCATCACTATCTAGAACCGATGCCCTAGTCATTATCTTTTATATCTCATTTCAGTACTTTATTTCGTCGTAGTAGTGGGTTTGTTCCAACCAGACACTATTGGTTGTACTATGATATTCTTAGACTGGTATTTATTATCCAGCAGTTTATTCAGTGCTTCTTGCTCTTTATTTTGTGGATGAGATTAGATTACCTGTTATTGACTGATATGGGACATGTTAGTATTATAGGACAGCGTAGCACTCTTCGTAGATCCATTAAATTGGGATATCCTCGGAGACGTATCAGCTGGCTATTGCCACGTGGCCTAGTTCCATTTATTTTGGGACTAGGGCATGATAATTGCCTCCAATTTTGATTGGAACGTATAACGATACAAAGTTGGAATTTATTTAGAAATTTAAATAAACGTCCGCGACGAATATTGTGCGGCTAAAATGAAGCACAATAGAGCATAATTATGAGTTGCAAAAAGGTCAAAATGAAAGGCAGGCATGTCTAGGGCAAGGTTGTAAAATTTGTTGGAAGGCAAAAGCTAGGGTGGCGCTCTAAATATCGAAGCAACGGTAAGGCACAATAATTAAATAAAATTACGGTAATTAATTACTACCTCCAACAATTAAATTCTAAATATAACAATTAAATACATAATCCCATAATTTGGTCAAGTGTTCGTCTAGTGGGCTTCTAAGTCAAGTCTACCAGCTCAAACATTAATGAACACTGTATATATATAATATATTTAAATACACATCTCATGCAATTATTTAATTTAAATACACATATCGAGAAATCATTTAATATAAATACCATAATATTAATAGTATATAAAAAGTTGAAAATACCCATGTTTGGAATGTGGTAGTGACAGTATATTATTGGCATATTTTTATTATATTTTGCTACGTCTCTCTGAGGCCTCGATCCAGATTTTCTCCAGGTATAGACGATCAGGACCATCCGTAGGAGTACAGATTGGAACCTGATTCTTTATTCTCTGTCGAGAAGGTATTACCTTTCGAGCATCCATGATTATCTCATAGTTGATAGATTTTAGATGATACTCTATTATTTATCATTATTTTTATATTACAGTTTCGTCCTCCTCTCTCATTTGGTTTGCGATAGTGGATTTGTCTCCACCCGACTACTCGTCTTTTGGATTATTTATTTCTTGGATATTTCAGACTTGATTATTTTGATCTATTTGCTTAGATTATTTATTAACTTCTGATGTGGATGAGATTTAGTTGCCTGTGACTTATGTTGATAATATATATCCCTTTTTTGAATTGTTATTCATTTACCGCTTACGTATATGTTATAGTTTCCATATATTGGAGTTGACTTATACATACGACTGGTATGCTTACGTATTCCTAGTCCTATGTATTTTAGGACTGGGGCGTAACAATCTCGGTATGCAGGTATTGAGATTTGGTACTTGTATCATATATTCCATAGTTACCAATACATTTTCTTATTGATTATTTATCAACTATTATGTCCTAATATTTGTAGACTCATATTGTTCATTTTGAGTATATTCGAACAAGTGTTATATGGGGTGCACACCATCATATATGTTGTTTATTCTTATATTTTGTATTCTTGTGGATTGAGACATAAATATATTTATTGCATTATCTAGATAGTGACTCTCATATAACAGCATATACGTATTTGAGTTGGATGGAAGTCCTCTTAATACGTAGCTAGTCATCATAATCTGACGGAGCTGGGTAGGTCAGGGGTTTTGAGGAACTACCCCCCTCTCCAGGTGTGGGCTAGGTCGACTATTCGTGGAGCCTCCTATATTTATCCTAGAAAAATATGCATCTATCGATAAGCGTACTACTTACTCTATATCGTAGGTACTTATTACTAATTATATATATTTTTGCTAAGTTATATCAAAATTAACATAACATAAGAGTAATACTTTCATAGCTCAAAGTCACCCTATCATCGATAAGTTGTCCCCTTTTCCTATGAGTCGCGAGAACACTGTCACCATGTTCGCATCCTTGGCCACATATATTTTTTACTTTAAGAAATATATTATTGGTTATTAAAGTTAAAAATTAGGCCACAATGATTAAAAATTGTACGTATACAATGAAAGACGTACTTAGCAACGAAAATATTTCGTCATCAAAATTGACCCACTACACCACTTTCCCGCCTTCTGCTGAGCCGTATTGGCTTTCTTCGACTTTTCCATATACCTATCCTCGTTAAATCTTGTCCTTATCGCAGTCCATTGTTCAGGCGTGATCCAACCTTGGACCAATTTTTCTTGTGACCACGAGCCTTCTGATCATTCATAGCATTACGGATTAGTTTGGCGATGACAGAAGAAAACTGCTGCTCGATCTGTGCGACCTAGTGTGTTGGATAGAAATATGTACACTATAAGAAGTACAATAGTTAGTTATAAAATATTAACATAAAAATATTAATAATGTTAAAATCAAATATACTTTTACCTTGAAGTTCCCAAATCAGAACGTCTTTCTCTCTTCCGAGGCATCCGAATAGTTTATACATGGCCCACCATAGTTTTGTCTCAGAAAATATTCCAGTAATCTTTGTACCTCCGGGGGACGATATCTATATATACATTGATTATTAAACTCATTAAAAAGTAAATATATATATTCATAAGAAACACATAACTAATTAACTTACTTTATAGGGCCATCGGCCCAAATCTCCATTCTCGACTCATCCGACGGAGCGCACGGAGGATTGCTCTGATATGGAGACAGAGTCGTCTCGACTTCCATCTCCTTCTTTGTCTCCGTGGTACCGTCTGTAGTAGTAAGACTGGATGGAGCAGAAACACTAGACGGGATACTCTTGGGCCTGAAACTGCTGGTCCAAGGAGTACTGCTGGTCCCAGAGTACTGCCACGTACGATCGTTGCAGTCACAGTCTGAGGTACTGCTGGTCGATATTATAGAGTACTTGGAGACGAGGATCCGGAAGGAGTATCCATGTCCCAAAGAGGACGTCTAGAGAATGTACCACTGGAATAGGATCTGCGTTGTCCATACATATATGAGAAGAATTTATAATAATAAAATAAATATACAGAGATATTTAGATTATATGATAGAAATAAATACACAGAAGTTGTAAACTAGGCCACAATAAAAGTCTAAATGATAAAAGTGTCACCATCATAAACATAAGTATGTATCACTATCACAAACATAAGTATCACAGAAATAGGCCATAAATACACAGATAAGTATGTATCACGATCATAAACATAAGTATCAAAGAACTAGGCCACAAAAAAGTAAAAATGAATTTTATTTAATTTTCAATCATCATCTGAAAATTTATTTTGTTGGTCTTCCTCCTTCTTCTCCTCTTCCTCTTCATCTTCACTTTTGTTTACTTCATCATTGTCTTCTGATATTTCTACCTCTTCTACTTGATAAAATATGCCATGAATAACTTCCATTGAGTCAACATCTATAATATTTTGCAACAAGAGGTAGGTCGTCTTCCCGTTAAGCTATTTCGTCAATGTCAAAGATATTTTTAGCTTTAGTCTTACAGGCTGCCCACCAATTCGATCTCCTAGTTCCTTATTTTGGATAAGATATGAAGTATATTAGTTTAGCCTAACTGGATAGAATAAAGGGTTATTATCCTTGATATCGATGCCAATAGTTTAAATCCACAAGACTATGCTTGTCAATTTTCTAACCTTGATCTTGGGTGGGATCAAACCACTCATACTTGAATGACACGATCTTAGCAGGCTCTATGGCATAATTATATGTCAACTCCACAATCTCTCGTAAGATGCCAAAGAAACCAGTGCTTGGATCGACGTCTTTGTAGTTCAAAGATTTGATACACAAATAACTAGTTTTTGTAGAATCGAGATATAGGAAGCTCCTTTATTGGAGTATTTGTTGACTTAAACCAAAACCAATTCACGTAGTAAGATGGCCAGATATTGACGGTATAAATTGGTCCCTTTGCTAGAGTGCTAGTAGATTCATTCTCAAGTGTTGCCTCTGGACGATCGACTTAAATATCAAACAAGCGATATTAAGTTTAACATTAATTATTGAATTGGTCCACCAACGCGTGCCTCATAGGAAAGATGAATCAACAAATACTCCATGGAGTCGAAGAATCCAGGAGAAAATACTCTCTCAAGCTTCTAAAGTGTCATCACAATGTCCTTCTCCTGCTTTTTTCGAGGATCGACGAGCAACTTAGTAGAACAAAGATTTCTGAAGAATATGCTAAGCTCTGTCATTGGATCCTAAACTACCTATGGTAAGAACTCCTAAAATACAATAAGAATTAATCTCTCCATAAATACGTGACAATCGTGGCTCTTCATACCCATCAGTTTGTTCTCCTTCGGGTCGATGCATCTTTTCATATTCGACAAGTACCCGTCTAGAAATTTTAGGCCCTGGATCCACCTACAAAGTCTCCCTTTGTTCTCCTTGTCCAATAAGAAAATTGACTTAGGCTACATCACCCTCCTATTCCCTTCCTCTATCAAATGCAACACAGGTCGCTTGCATATTTCTTCTAAGTCTAATCTGGCTTTAGAATTGTCTTTCATCTTTACCTTTACGTCCATCACAGTATTAATTATGTTGTCAAACATATTCTTCTCGATATGTATGATTTTAAGATTATGTCTGATCATATTGGTGTTCCAATATGGCAGGTCCCAGAATATGCTTCTCTTTGTCCAGTTATGAGTTCGACCAAATCCATCACACTTGTACCCCCTTGTACGATTTTCGATAGAACTTGAAAAATCTCTGACCTCCTCCCATATCGTGTCTTCGGACCACCTTGGTTGTGGATCGGCATTCTCCATAGCACCGGTACGGAACACATTTATGTTCCTTTTGAACAGATGATCTTTCGGCAGAAACTGTCGATGACAATCAAAGAAGGATGGTTTTCTCCGTATTTTAAATGGAAAGCCTTAGTACGGTCTATGCAATACATATATGAGAGACGACCATGAGTGCTCCATCCCGATAATATTGCATAGGCCAAAAATTCGTTGATGGTCCACATAAGTGTTGTCCTTATCTAAAAATTCTCTTTTCTGAAAACATCAAACGTGTTGGCACCTACTTTCTATAGCTGATTCAACTCATATATCAACGTCTGTAAGTACAAATTAATATTTCTCTTAGGATTGTTCGGACCTGGAATGATAATAATTAGAAACATATACGGAGTCTCCATGCATATTCAAGGCGGTAAGTTGTACGGGGTGACAATCACAGGCCAACACGAATAATGGGATCCCGAAAGTCCAAATGGGGTAAAACCGTCGGAGGAGAGCCCCAATCTGACATTACACTGATCCAAAGAAAATTTAGTATACTCTCGATCAAAGTGCATCTATGCTTCTCCATCGGATGGATGATCCAAGAATCCTTCAATCTATTTTCGCATGTGCCAACTCATATTTTCGGCAGTCTCCTTCACCATAAATAACCTCTGTAACCGAGGCATCAAAAGGAGGTAGTATATCGAATCGGTCAACTTTCTTACACTGGGAGTCTTTCTAGTACCAGTTGCTTTATAGCGATTAGTACCACATAATCTATACACTGCTTCATCTTTGTCTTCTTTATAGTATAACATGCACCCATTGCGATGCGAATCAATTTTCTTATATCTCATCCATAGTGATATAACCATTCTCTTATATCGGCAGAAGTTTGTAGGTTACTTGGCACCCTCCGACAAAATCTCTATAATCAACTCGATTTGTCGGTTGTAGTATTCTTGCGATATGTTAAAATTAGACTTTATGCTCAATATCCTGGTGACTACCTTTAATGATGAATGATCCTCATAACTAGGATATAATAGAGTCCTTGCATTCTCCAACAACTCCATAAACTTTGCAGCATCGATATTCGGTGTCTCCTTAGCTGCTTCATGATTGTTCGGATCAAAAGTAAGCCCCCAGTATCAAAAACCATATTCATATACCCGTCGTCAAAATTAGCATGCTGGTGGACATTCATATATGACTTTACATAAGGCTCCTACTCTAATGCTAAAGGCACAAGCTCTCCGTGTGAGGTCCACTGATAGTAATTTGGATTGAAATCCCATGAGTACAAATGATATATCATATCCACTTCTGGATGATATTTCAAGTTACGTTATTTTACACATGGACACTTAATTTTTGTGTCATCCATGTACTCAGGGAACTCCTTGTAGAACTGTAGTAACTATTATACTCCCTCTATGTATTCATCCTGCATACCGCATATGTCTTCAGGATGACGGTTTTACATCCACGAACGATGATGCATGTAGTAATTCAGATCCATTTCTAGATACTTCTGCAAATATGAATACACTTCTACAAATATGAATACACATCTTCAAAGTGAGTATTTAGGTCATATCATTAGTATTTGAGTTGTGATGCATGAGTATCCATATCGTGACTCATGAGTATCCGTAAAGTAGCTTATCTATTTACCTATTACTTTAATATATTACCCAGTATCATACCCATAACACAACACATCTCCCTTCGATACTCACTTGTATCTAGGTACCTATATATTTACCCTCGCATATACATCCTAGATAACTCAACAACACTTTCTAAATACAATGCAACATACACACACCAATTTGACACCCTCTCTTCACAATAACACCTACTCATCAACATACTCATCTACAACACTACCTACTAACATTTATGTGCTCAAGTGGTACATTCTACACTTAGACACAAATGCACACACACACACACACACACACACACATACACACACATATATATATATATATATATATATATATATATATATATATATATATATATAGACATATATCTAATTCCCTATGATACACCTCATTATATGCACATAAACACATACCTAAATCTTGAGATACAATCAAGTATCAACACAAATACACCCTGATACCAAATAAATAACACCAATATCAATTGAAATACCAAAATATATATAGAATTGATATAAACCTATAAAATAATTGATCTAATACAATATATAGGTAATGAGACACAAAAATACCTAAATCATCAAATCTAGCCATACGTATCATGGCGTATCATGATACAAACCCAAAGTATCCAATTGTGGACACTAGGACACCACTACTAGGGTTAGTGTCTGTATCCTTATTAGGTTTAATGTCTTTGAATGTTCTCTTGTGTGTGTCCGTGTGTGTCCGCATATTCGTATCCTTATTAGGGCTAGTGTCCGCGTGTGTTAGTGTATGTGTGTGTGTGTCCGCGTGTGTCCGTGTGTGTGTATGTCAACATGTATTAATGTGTCTGTGTCCGTATTAGGGTTAGTGTCCGCGTTTGTTAGTGCGTTCGCGTGTGTGTGTCCGTGTGTGTCCCTGTCACGACCCGCACCCAGAATTTGGGCACGAGTATGCGCGTGGGTACGTCCAGCCTACGTCGCAGCATCGACGGTAGAACGCTATCTAGGTCAAGCACTATCTAAATAATCTCGTACGAGTATCCAACTCCATAAGGAGACACGGATAACACAATATAATATAAATATCATACTCAATCACATAACTACAGCACGATAAGATATCAAAGAAATAAAATAAACTACAACACAAATCTAAATATAAATAATCTAACTCAACAAATATCCAAGTCTCAACAAAGTATGCCGGAGACAAATCCGGTACCAAATAAACTACTAAAAGAAACTAACTAGATAACTAGTGATTCCGGCTAGACCTCCCAGAATCACAACTGAACTACCAAGTCCAAGTCTGCAGCTACTCACCTTGTGGTCCATAAAGTGTCGGACACTAGTCCTCTAAGGCATAGTCTGGAAAAATATTTCCAATCAGGAAGGAGGAAAGTATATTTTCTAATAGCAGTTCTATATCAATGACATAAGCTATATAGCAGTAAATAGATAGAAATATACTAGATATATGTACGAAAGATATACAATAAGGGAGAATACTGGAAATACTGTAAATAAATGAGGGAAGGAACAATATGTCAATGAGCAAGAATACTATGACTAAGTGTGTGAGTACTAGCTTTAACATGTGATCGGCTTGGGAACTCGTACAGGAATAATGGCCTGGCTAGTCATACGTACGGCGTATGACCAACACTAACATATGAACAAGACTTGCACATGAAGGGTATGATCACATATCTACACTAAAATACTTTCCACCTCCGACTGGTATAGTAGATCCAACCATGGTACGCTATGGCACGGGATTCCCTAGAAAGGTAGCAAGTCTCCCCGAAAATCAATGTTTGTAGATGCACAAGATAACAAGAAAACATGACTTGTACAAGCTACACCATGAATAAGAAATAATATCTCATGACGAGATCCGGATATACCAATCCGTGTAACCATCGTGTCAAGAATATGGATATTTATACTAGATACAATAAACATAGGGGATATCATAAGTAAGAAACTTATCAGATAATGTACTCGCCTTGGGTCCTAAGCTGGTAATACCAATGTCCTGTCCCAGAGTATCGTCTGGATGATCCAACAGTCCTATAGACAGATAATACAATACAATATTGCATTAGACATTACTCTAACTCACCTTTATAAATACACTGGACTCAGGTCTATGCTAGGTATGATACTGGTCAACTAGGGTCAGTGTGCGTCAAGTTGCACGGACATCGCGTCTGTGATTGCTGTGCAAGACAGACGGTCAAAATGATACGGGGCTTTCCAGTACGTTAGTGTACATGTGGCAGACTACTAAATGTTCACAGGGTCACAAGGTCATGTGTAGTTACGGGGTATCCGTATTTACACTCGGGTCATCTAATAGAGATATATATATATAAATATACATTTATACTCATAATATATATACTAATTAAATACGTACATAATATATATATAAGTGTATATCAATAATTTCACACAAAAATAGGTATAAGTGTATACCAATAATTATGTACAAAATATGTATGAGTGTATATACACTAATAGAATTATATAACATATATACATATGTTTAAAATATACATACCATATTTTATTTATATGCAACCAATATTTATACGTATACAAGGAATATACATATATACTGAATATATTTATATATATATATATATATATATATATATATACCAAATTAATGCATATACCATATACGTATATATGTACATATATATATATATACCAATACGATATATATTTTTATACAAAATACATTTATATATACATATGCCAATACAACATATATTTTTATACCAAAATACATTTATATATAAATATACCAATACAACATATATTTTTATACCAAAATACATTTTTATATATATATACCAATACAACATTTAACATATATCATTAAATATGTATATACTAATTTATTGAATACATGTATATAAATAGATAAATACACTATATATATATATTAATAGAGAAAATACTATATATATATATGTATATGCGTATGTATACACGAAACATATATACACTAATAGAGAATATACTATATACATACATACATACACACATACGTACATGCGTACGTGTACGCGAGGAAAAGAAGCCGTACCTGCGCTCGTCTACGACAACGGCGAAGACGTCGACGACGATGACGAGGAGGTGGACAAGGACGTCAGGGCTGCTCTGGGTGGTCCGACGAGTGCTCAGTCATGCTACGGGTGGTCGAGGCACTCCGGTCGAGTGGGGAGGAGGGAGATGGAGGTCGTGGTGGTGCTGGGGGTGTGAAGCTGCGGGTGGTGGTCGTAGTAGTCGGGAAAAGGGAGCTCGCTGTAGGGGGCTGGTGGTGCCAGGGGAAGGTATCATGTGGTGGTGGTGGTAGTTCTGGTATAAGGTGGTGGTGATGGTGAGTCGGGGAGGAATGTGTTCAGGCGGGGATTTGGGAGTTGGCAGAAAAGGTGTCGATGTCGATCGGGTGGAGAATGGTGGTGCTCGTGGTGGAGAGTGGTGGTGCTCATGGTGGTTCTACTGCAGCGGGGTGGCTGGAGGGATGCAGTGGGAAAAGGTGGTAAGCTCATGGTTGTAAGCCCCCTAATTTTTAAGAAATTTTAAATTGGATTTTTCATAATTTTTCTGGAATTTTTAGGAATTTTCTGTAATTAAAACCTAGGCCTTTGGTAATGAAATAATTTTTAATTACTGTTAATTAATCTTAAAATATTATGGAAATAATATTTTATGATGTAAAATGGAAAACCAGACATAGGGTAATTTTTAGTGAATTTATTGGACTCCGAAAACCCGTTTAAAGCCCTAAAAACTATTAATAATTAAACCGTAATAAACCCAAAACAAATCGGGTTGAACCGGGTTCAAACCGGGCTGAACCCGGTCCAACCAAACCGGACCGGACCCCTGACCTTAACGGGTCAGATCGGGTCTGCCAACCCGCGACCCGCCCGACCCGAACCCGAATCCAAACCGAAACCCTATGTCGGATTCCCCTCGGGATTACTGTTCCGACGAAATAAATACCCTCGAATTCAAAGCCCCGCCGCCGCCGCAACTCTCCTTCCCCCGCTCCACGCCTGAACCCTAGTTCTCCTCCCCTCTGCCCTCTTCCTCCGGCCACATCGCCTGACCGCCCGCGCCTGACCGCCCGCGCCGCGCCCGGACACCCCGCAGCCCAGCTCGAGTTCTCCGCCAAACCCCTGAACCCGACCACCCCCCAGACTCGCCGCCGTCCGCCGTCAGCCTCCGCCCTTCCTCCCCTGGCTCCGCCTCGCTGCCCAGCTGCCGTGCCCACCCCGGCGCCACCCCCGCGAGTCCGCCCAGCCGCCGCCCGACATCTTCCTCCCCTCCTCCTTCTTCCCAGCAGATCCCTCCGGTCGATCGACGCCGCCTCCGCCGCTCAGCGCAGCCGCACGCCGCCGTCCGTCGTGCAGCGCTGCCGCCCTAGCCCCCGGCCGGCCTCCCCCGCCGCAGTGCAGCCCCGAGCCGCCGGAGCTCCGCACAGCAACCCAAACCCTAACCCTAGGCACGTATCGGACACGTGTCGGACACGAAGAAATTCAGTTTTTTGAGCCCTGTTCAGGTACCTGTTTCTCTCTCCTCGCTATCCTATTTTTTATTCCGTCAGTTGCGTCGCGTAGATTATATGACCCTCTCGGTGCCCGTACAACTCGCTCGGTGCATCGCTTCCTGTGGTGATCGCACCCCGCGATCCAAAAACAGGAAAAATAACACCCTATTTCACCCCGGAACTGAGTACGCCCCGCCAAACGGGACGACTTGGTCGCACGCGGTCTTCACCGAAACGTGCGCGGACGTGTGGAATTTTGCAAAAGTTGATTTGGATGTGCGTGCACACCGAAATCAACGCGTATCCGCTGACACCGCCCCGTATCTGCCTATTCTGGAATATGCTGTAACTTTGTGTACACACATCGGATCGAGACAAACTTGTGCAATCAAACTCGTAGCAATACGCTGGTCCAGTGAGCCAAGTTTGGTTCAATTCTGAGAACGTTGACAAAATCACGTGTCGTGGGCCCCACAGGCTCCACTTGACGGGCCATTTTGAGAACGGCTCATCGGAATCCAATTCAGGAAGTTTCGTTGGGTTTGTATCATCGTTCCTGACTTGTTGACACTGAGTTTGATAAATTTAGAGACCTTTGACCCTGATACGCTTTTCGGTGCAAAGTGGCCCACATGTGGACCCCGCTTTGACCCGGGAATGTCTTTTTTGCCCCTGTGTCCAAATTAGACTCAAGGACAGGCGTTTCTAGCTATTTGATATTTTTTGAATCTAATGATGATGTTTATTTCAGCAACCAGAGTAGTACCAACAGATCACACTGAGACCAGAGCTACAGTTGGAGCCAGGACCCCAGGCAAGTGTACCTTGCCAAACTTTGCAGACTTGTTTGATATTTCCCTTGCTATATTGACATTGTTGTGCATGATCAACCTAGGACCGTGTGACATACTTAGCGTCCGATTATTAGTCGGGTGCCAATACTGTACGCAGTGTTGGGTACTGTCATCTAGAGATAGACATACGTGACACTTTATATTCTCGTACTTGTCTTACCAAGTACACTATGACCCAGAATACTTGATACTATTCATGAGACAGGATCTTCCTGAGATATTCATGGTGATTCTGTATAGGATACAGGACTTGACAGAGATACTATATTTATAGATATTTTATGACTTGATGCATTAGCTATGATCCCGCTGGACATGGACATGAGACGTTATGGACATGATATGCGTGGTTACATTGGGTGGGGAGAGACACACATGCTACAGGCTGATTTCATATATATATATATAATCCATAATAAACACATAGTAAAATATATAGTAGACTCCGCTACCGTCTCCCAAACACAGAGCTTGTAGTGGTCTCAGCCTGAGTACTCGTGATGCTCTCACTTGTATTTTCACATAGATGGTTACATATTTACCCTATTGTTCATTTATTGCTGCACTGCATTTATTTTGGCTTGTATTTTCTGTACTTTGCTGTCCCCTGAGGACCTGGATCTGGATTATGTCCCCAGGGTTAGCTGACGAGATCTATCCCGAGGTATACAGGACCGGAGCATTAGCGTTAGCAGGAGCCGGTGCATACCTTGGAGCAGAACCAGGATCTGAGGACGAGATTGTACCAGAGGACTTCTCCTGAGTATTGGCTTGAGATACTCACTTATTTCTATCTCTAGTTATTTTATTTCCAGTCTATTTCATTGATGTACCAGACTTATTCTCGGATTGTTCTCCGAAGCACTTTTATTGAGATATGCTAGTTTGTTTTATTTGCATTATTCTAGCTTTGATCTGTGTTTATCTGTTGTGGATGAGATTAGTATAGACTGTGACTGGTATCATTGGACCTACTTATTGTTATATTACAGCTTAAGCATGCCCCGATGGATCCATTAAATTGGATTTGTCCATCGGTGTATGCTGCTGGCTATTGCCACGCTTCTAGTCCCTCGGTATTTTGGGACTGGGGCGTGACATAGTTTTTGTGGTGGCCCATGCAGGTCTACGACTAAATTGTTCGGTTTCAACTTAGGGACCGAGCAAGCCTGCAATAAGAATAGGATAAGTTTTTAGGATCTCATCCACTTGCTTGAAAACGTTCTTGATATCTATATCGTATTCGAATTAAGTTTTATTGCATCATGCCTTGATTCCAGTGCGCCTCTTGTAGTTTATTTTTGATGCAGAGTTATGGATTCACAAGCACGTAATGAGACTCCCACAGGAATACCACAAGTTATAGATGTCACCTATGACGATGAAGCGACACCGGTTGGTGGAGGCCAACCAGAACAATAAAACAGTCAAGATACCTCAAGTGATCGGCAAGACGACATTCTACCGCCTCCGCAGTTCGTTCCACCAATGCCTGTATTCCCACAAGGGCAGGCTATGGACTAACAACAAATATTTTGAATGTTCTACGCGATGATGCAAGCTCAACATCAGATTCAACAAGAGACTTTGAGTCGCAGCCTAGCACTGGTACTAGAGCAGGCGAATCTACCAGCACGACGACCAGTGACAGGATCTATCACCGATTTCCGCCAGCTGAAGCCTCGTACCTTCTCAAAAAAGGAGGAGCCCACAGAAGTTCATGAGTGGCTCACCAATATACAACACCAGATGGAAGCAGCTAAGCTTCCAAGAGAACATTGGATGACTGCCGTCAGAATGCAATTGACAGATAATGCACATCACTGGTGGCTATCTGAGGAGACACGGCTCAGACCAGATCGAGTCACTTGGGAGGAGTTTTCCAGGCTCTTTCAGGAGATGTACATTCCGGCGACTGCTCGATCAGAACTTCGGGACAAGTTCAATCGCCTCACTCAGGACAGTATGACAGTGGAAGAATACAACACAGAATTCATTCGTCTAAGTTGCTTCGCCCCAACCTTGATCCCGACAAAAGAAGATAAGGCTGAAAAGTTCTTCGACGGACTAAACCTCAAGCTACAGAGACTGATCGGATCCGTTGCGCCTACTTCTTACTCAGACGTCCTTGCAGCAGCCCGACGCATGGAGCGCGTCACCAGGAGAGAGATCAGTCTGAAACGGTCTTCCACATCAGCCAGAGCACCACAAGAAGAAGCCGCAAAGAGACCTCACATGCACCAGCCATCCAGAGCCTCTCCACAGACACTACCTACATGTCAATACTGTGACAAGGTAGGCCATATTGAGAGGGACTGCAGACGCAAGTTAGGATTATGCTTGATTTGCGGAACCAATCAACACTTAGCCAAGGATTGTCCTTATCATCGAGAGAGAGCACTAATAACAAACGGGCAAGCCCTACCAGTACCAGGAGGGTATCAACCAAGGCCACCCTTGGCACCACAAGCAGCACTCTTCCAGCAGGCCCAGCAGCAGCAGAGGAATCCACCTCAAGGACGCAGACAAGCTTTCGCGATGGCTTCGGAGGACGCACAGATTCATTGAGTAGCTAATGCGCGTAAGTTTTTCTAATTAATTGCTTCTAGAATTGCTTTAGTTTTTGCATGTTGGTTCGTGACCCTAGCCTTAACCTAGTAATGTTGAACTTGCTAATAACCTAGTATGCTTTATAATTGATAACTTAGTATGCTCTTAAGTGATAACCTAGTTTTCTAAACTGTAGATTTCTAGATTTCCTTTATCCGGAAAATTGTATAACTTTAATGCTTAGGGAATGATTTTTCCTATGTATTATTCTTACACTCTCATCCTTGAATATCCTTGATCGTGATGTGCTTCAATCAATATCTGCAATCGTGTCATCCTTGTTGACCGGTTATTCTTTTGATTGCGAGGACGTAATCCTCTTAAGGGGGTAGATTGTAAGCCCCCTGATTTTTAAGAAATTTTAAATTGGATTTTTCATAATTTTTTTGGAATTTTTAGGAATTTTCTATAATTAAAACCTAGGCCTTTGGTAATGAAATAATTTTTATTTACTGTTAATTAATCTTAAAATATTATGAAAATAATATTTTATGATGTAAAATGGAAAACCGGACATAGGGTAATTTTCGGTGAATTTATTGGACTCCGAAAACCCGTTTAAAGTCCTAAAAACTATTAATAATTAAACCGTAATAAACCCAAAATAAACTGGGTTGAACCGGGTTCAAACCGGGCTGAACTCGGTCCAACCAAACCGGACCGGACCCCTGACCTTAACAGGTCAGATCGGGTCTGCCCAACCCGTGACCCGCCCGACCCGAACCCGAATCCAAACCGAAACCCTAAGTCGGATTCCCCTCGGGATTACTGTTCCGACGAAATAAATACCCTCGAATTCAGAGCCCCGCCGCCGCCGCAACTCTCCTTCCCCGCTCCACGCCTGAAGCCTTGTTCTCCTCCCCTCTGCCCTCTTCCTCCGGCCACGTCGCCTGACCGCCCGCGCCTGATCGCCCGGGCCACGCCCGGACAACCCGCAGCCCCGCTCGAGTTCTCCCCCAAACCCCTGAACCCGACTCCGACCACCCCCCAGACTCGCCGTCGTCAGCCGTCAGCCTTCGCCCTTCCTCCCCTGGCTCCGCCTCGCTGCCCAGCCGCCGTGCCCACCCCGGCGCCACCCCCGCGAGGCCGCCCAGCCGCCGCCCGACATCTTCCTCCCCTCCTCCTTCTTTCCAGCAGATCCCTCCGGTCGACCGATGCCGCCTCCGCCGCTCAGCGCCGCAGCACGCCGCCGTCCGCCGTGCAGCACTGTCACGACCCGCACCCGGTTTAGGGGCACGAGTGCGTGGGTACGTCCAGCCTACGCCGCAGCATCGGCGGTAGAACGCTGTCAAGGTCTTGATACTATCTAACTACTGTCACGCAAGCATCCAATCTCCATTAGGAGGCACGGATGACACAATTAAGATGAACACATACTCAATCACAGGATTACAGCACGATGAGATTTCGAATAATTAAACTAAATTAAACACAACACAAGTCCACAAGACATCCATGATTACATCCTCATCTACTATTTACTAATATATCTCTCTCACTATAAGATTTTATCCTCCAAACAAGGTCCTCGAAACTAACTCAAAAAATTTAAAGTATAATGCACATACCTTCCTCAAAGTTAATTATTTAAATACTGAAATGAAACTTAATCACTTAAAAATCCTTACAGCTTGTCTAGGTTCATTGAATCGAATCTAAATCCTCAAAAAGTTTTAATGACAATATCTCAACTTCTCAAAATTCAAAAATTCAACATTGAAATAAAATTTTAATCACCTCCAAAAATCTTCATAGCCTTGACTATGTTTATTGAATTGAATTTTTAATCCTCAAAAACTTTAAAAATTGAAATTCATTTCTACTCTTCAAATTATAAATTTAATTCCACAAATATACATATAATACTCACAGTCTCTAATACTAAAGGTGCACTCAAATACACCCAGTATCAATCATCAAATTGAACACAATTCCTTGATACTTAATTAGTTATATAGATCATCCAATTTCATAATTTAATGACTATCCAGGGCTGGCATATTGATTCTGATACTTACTCTTAGAACCCTCACTGACATCTTACTCCTCTTTATATAATACCAATACTAATTATAATAACACCTATCGTAGAACTATTGCTACAAGGTACTATGCTATGGGTATCTCTAGATTAGTGCCTACTGCTCACATGTCCAACTAAGAACACTTACAAACTCACAAGTCACACTTAGTCAAACTAATACAAGACACAACCAAAATTGCAAGTCACTAATTATCATACTAACAAGGAATCCTCAAAGAAAATAAGCTCAAAAAGGAACTGGATCAAGGACTGAAGGTATCTTTACTGCTAGTAAAGAAAAGAAGCGGTGGAACAAAGTCCTGGAATAACAGAAGTAGATAAGTCTTGAGATGATACTTTTAAGAACCAATTTAAGATACAACCTGATAATCATACACGTCTATCAGAAATCATGACACTCAGAATCCTCGCCACGCCAGTAAGCATAGATGCGATAAACGACAGGTTCCGTAACTAAGGTATGCCACTCTATAATCATGTCATATAGAATCTTCGCCACGCCAACCGGTATGGCTGCGAGAAATTCTAAATTTTATAACTAAAGTATGTACATCCAAGTCAGGTTCCTACGTTCTCGTCATGACAGCTAATATGGCTGCGATAAACTCTAGGTTCCATAACCAAAGTAGACGTTTTACCTTTCTCACTGTCCTCATCAACATATGTCATCAGATGATACCGTAAATTTTAGCCCGTAAAACTTCATCTCGATAAAATCAAACTCAACAACGACACCAAGAGTTAAATTTAACAACTGGTCAACAAGAATCAAACTCAACAATGGTACCAAGATTTTAATTTTAATAATTGATCAACAATAATCAAATTCAATATCAATGAGTGAGGACAGGCGGAAACAAGGCGAAGGATTTAAAATTAGAATTTATAATGAGATTCTCAAGGGTCATCCCAGGAATCTCTCAAGGAATTATGATTGAGTATTCGCTCTCGTCCTAGTATCCTATGTCCTAGATCCTATCGCAGGCACGCAGTAGTATAACAAGGACGCCACACTACTACGACATCGCACAACTCGCGAAGTCTGACCTGCATGGGCCACCACTAAAAACGTGTCACGACCCGCACCCGGTTTAGGGGCACGAGTGCGTGGGTACGTCCAGCCTACGCCGCAGTATCGACGATAGAACACTGTCAAGGTCTTGATACTATCTAGCTAATGTCACACAACATCCAATCTCCATAAGGAGGCACGGATGACACAAATAAACGAACACATACTCAATCACAGGATTACAGCACCATAAGATAACGAACAGAAATTAAACAGAATTAACTACAACACAAGTCAAAAAGTAATAACTTAACTCAACAGTATCCCAGTCTCAATAAAATTGCCGGAGACAAATCCGGTACCAATAGTCTGCTAAAAGAACTAATCAGAAAACTAAAAGAATTAGTGAATCCGGCTAGACCTCCCGGAATCACATCTACTACCAAGTCTGCAGCTACTCACCATATGGTCCATAAAGTGTCGGACAGCGGTCCTCTAAGGCATAGTCTGGAAAAATGTTTCCAGTCAGGAAGGAGCAAAGCACAATCTCAAATAACAGTTCCATTAAATTGATAAGGTCTATAATACAATAAACATGTCATGCTAGCTACTGAGAAGACAGTGAAATAAATGCAGTGGCAATTTAAAGAGAGACAGGCAATGTAAAGAGACAGGCAATAGGCAATATGATACAGTCAGTGCATGTATGAAAATGAAAAGAACAAGTATGGTATCATATACGGGTGATGTAGTATATGATTTGAAATAGGGAACTGTAATCCATTCTAAGTGTTTGAAATAGTAGTTTCAAAATGTGATCGGCTTGGGAACATGTACGATAACTACAGGGCCTGGCTAATCATGGGTGAAGAGCATGATTAACACTTACAATTTCTATACTACAATAAAAGGTTATGATCACATTTCTTACTAACTACTTCCCCGCCCCCAACTAGTACTGTGGATCCAACCATGACACGTCACGATACACGAGCAAGTCCAGTTTATCATGTACGATGTCTAATATACATGTCGTGTACAATGTCAATACGATAATCAATGTAACATCTCATGACTGCAGATCCAAGCTATACTAGTCCGTGTAACACAGTGTCAAAGATTCAGTTGTAACATTTCAGGATTATTAAATTTATAGAAATTATCAAGAAATTGGAAATTATCAGAGAATGTACTTGCCTTGGGTCCTTAGCTGGTATTTATGGATGTCCTGTTCCAGAGTATCCCCTGGGTGAACCAACAGTCCTATAAACATATTACAAGCAAAACAACATTTGCATCAGATGCTACACTAACACAGTCTAAAAACACTGAGTTCGGGACTACGCTAGGTATGATACTGGTCACCTAGTAGCTAGATACCTAAATATACATATCTAATTTAACATATGTACTTACAATATATATATATCAAATTAAATACATATACAAAATATATGTATATATATATATTAAAATATGCTAAGGGTTTATACAAAATATATATATATACCAATACGAAAATATAACTCTACATATATATATTGATACCAAAATACGGTTATTTGAATATATACCAAATCTTATTATATACATATATATATATATATATGTACACATATATATATACCAATTACCAAAATACGTATTTACTATATGAATTATACCAAAAATATATGTATATTTGCACCCCAAAAACATACATTTATATATATGTATATTTATATTACCAAAATAATACATATTTTCTATATGAAAAATATAGTACAATATTCAACATATATCATTATACGTATACGTATCTATATACATATATATATATATATCTATACATTAAATAATATATACAAATACATATACACATTGCATCATATACTAAATATATACATACTATACATATATGCGTATTATCATTAATTAATAATTACTATACATATACAAATAATTTAAAAATAAATACTTATACCTATTTATTAGTTATACACATACATATACTTATACACTAATAATACACACACCTATATGTATATACGTATGCATATATAACCAAAATACGTTTATATATATATGTATACTAATAAAACATTTCATATATCATATGTATATATATACTAAAATATATATATACTATGCTAATACATGTATTTAAACATTTTATTTATAAATAATATACATGTACATTTATTTAAAATATACCTTACTAATGTATTTATATACTATACATATTCACATATTTAAAGCATTAATTAAATAATACTATTTATTTACATATACGTATACCTTAAATACTTACATACATTCATACATACATTATATATATATACATATATATATATATATATATATATGTATATAAAGAAGGAGGAAGAGGGAAGCATACTTACAGCGGGGAGGGGCTAGCCGGCCGCCGGAGGGAGTCGCCGAGCAGCAGGAGCAGCCGACGGGAGGTCAACTCGGGGACAGTGGGGAGTCGGGCTCGGTTGGCCGCTTGCCGGAGAGATGTGGATGGATGGATGGATGAATGGATGGATGGGGTTGAAGGTGGTGATGGTGTTAGATGGAGATGGAGGTGGTGGTGGTAGAGATGATGGTGGTGATAGGTGGAGATGATGGTGGTGATAGGTGAAGATGGGGAGCAGCGGGAAGAAGAGTGGGGAGGAGCAGCCGGAAAATAGGAGGGGAGTCGGGGAGCACAGGGAATGGGGGCTGGACTTGCCGCCGGAGTGCAGGCCGGCTGCGGGGAACCGAAGGCTGGCTGATGGTGGTGGTGATGCCCGGCGGAGGAAGGAAGAGCAGAGGGAGAGGGAGCCGCTCGCAGTCGAGGGAGTTGCAGCGGGGTGCTGCCGTGGAGCGCCGGAGTGCACAGGGGGAACTGCGGGCGGTCGTTGGCCGCTGGAGTGTGGCCGGCGAGAATACACAGGGAGTCGGGGAGGAGTTGTGCTACGGGGTCGGGGTAGGGAGGAGCACAGCCGGGGAGTGGCTGCCGGAGGGATGGTAGGAGCAAGGAGAGGAGGAGGAGCAATGGGAGAATGGGGGGAGGAGCAGGCCAGCGGCTGGAGTAGGCCGGCTGTGGGGAGTCGGCCGAGAGCACAGGGCCGCCGGAGTGCACAGTATAGGGGGGAATGAACAGTATTTCCTCCCTCCCTTATTGAATTCAAATTTCAAATGAAAAAATAAGAAAGAAGAAGGAGAAGAAGAGAAGAAGAAAAGAAAAGAGAAGAAGAGAAAAGAGGTTTCCTACGGTTGAGGATGGAGGCTTGTGAGGGTGTGGTTACCTAGGTTTTCTAGGGATTAGGGCTTATGATGACAAGACATGATATTATATAGGATGAGGGTGTGAATCTAATGGTGATGATGCTCCCAACTAAATGGGTGGTCCAGATTAAACATGAAGAAAATTTCATATGGGGGGAAATACAATTTGGTCCACAAATAAATAACCTTTCCATTTGGTCTTGGACAATGGGGTAAAGACACCTACAATTGAATAATTGCAACTTAGCCCCTTAAATTCGGGAAATTGCACAAACACATAAAATGACAAAAATTTGGCGTACGATTCGGGGTCCGGTGTTTTGTAGGGTCAGGGGGCGCTGTAAAATCGGTATGGGCTCAATTTGCAGGGCACTGGAATTAAATTGGGATTTTAAAATTGGTTTAAATAGTATCCTCAATTTAATTAGAATAAAATGCAAGTTGTGTTCAAGAATTAATTAGGAGTACATGGGGCCAAAATCAGGTCAGGTCATCAATACCAATAATGAAGAAGACTCAGAACAGAATATTACCCAAATTTGGGCCGCACGAAAAATAGGTCAAGATTGTCCCCAAATTCGATTGGAACGCACAACGATACAAAATAGGGATTATTTAAATAACGTCCGCGATGATTTTTTTTTGCGGCTAGAAACAATGCACAAGGAGCATAATTATGAGTTGCAAAAATAGCAGAATGGAAGGCGGGCATGTCTAGGGCAAGATTGTGAAATTTGTTGGAAGACAAAAGTCAGGATACTGCTCCAATTATCGAAGCAAAGGCAACGAGCAAATTAACAAAAATACGGTAATCAATTATAAACTCCAAGAATTAAATTCTAAATAAATAATTAAATACAAAAATTCCATAATTCCGACAGGTGTTCGTCTACTGGGCTTTTAGGTCAATTCTGCTAGCTAAAAATAAATGAACACTGCATCTAATACTATATTTAATTACACATCACACATAATTATTTAAATAAAATATTATCGCACAATTATTTAATTGTAACTACCATAATATTAAATATTGTAAAAATTCGAAAATACCCCTGTCTTCGGAATGTGGTAGTGACAAGTCTACCCACCTTAAAAGAATTTCGTCCTCGAAATTTAAAATCCTCATAGTAGCATTTAATCATACACATTATTATTTCCCTCAAATTTTAAATTCGTCATCCATGAGATCCGGTAATAATTCACAATGTCTTTTCAAAATTTTCCAAAATTCTGGGATTATTGCATAACCTGAAAAAATCCTCGAAATAGAATCAAAGTCCATTTTTATCAAAATTTCCCAAAATTTTAGTTAATAATTCAATACTCGAAATTTAATATCCACTCCTCAAATTTGATTTTTTTTTTCAATGAACAGATATAAGAATGTAATCTCGTTCCACAAGTTTGAATTTAAACATTAGTCCATCAATAATTTTATTTCTCGATTTCCTCTCCTCAAAATACTCAAAAATGCGATACTTAAGGATTCTCTAATTGCAACATCCAAACATAAAATTCTAAAATTCATAACTTGCAATTAAATAAATATATTGTTAAATCTCCCAAAATTTTCGAATTTAATAACCAATTTAAACATGTCATAATCTTCCTGAAATAAATAAACCACCAATTATGCAATGTTAATTTCTTAACCCTCTATTTAAATCAATGGTTATCCTCGAATTTAATCATCTTGCCTCTCTTGTCAAGTCAAAACTCCTTCATGAATCTTTGTCATGGTCAACCCCAATAATCATGGTCTAGGAAAAATCTTTCCTATAATCATACAACATGCAATCTAAGGGGAATATGCATGGTCATGGTGTCTTATCATGGTATTGCATTCTCTGTCAGGGTGTACTACTAACTATCTCCTAGCAAGAAAAATCATGAATACGAACTACAACACTAGGGAAATCAATCAATCAAGAGACGGAAAACATTAGAAAAAGAACCTACTAACATATTACTTGCAGTATCTTCTATTTCTAACATCACTAGGGAAATCTCCCAAAATATATATATACGGCTAGGGCGGCAGTGCTGCACGGCGGACGGCGGCGTGCTGCGGCGCTGAGCGGCGGAGGCGACGTCGGTCGACCGGAGGGATCTGCTGGGAAGAAGGAGGTTGGGAGGAAGATACCGGCCTTCCCCGCCGCAGTGCTGCCCCGAGCCGCCGGAGCTCCGCACAGCAACCCAAACCCTAACCCTAGGCACGTGTCGGACACGTGTCGGACACTAAGAAATTCGGTTTTTCGAGCCCTGTTCAGGTACCTGTTTCTCTCTCCTTGCTATCCCATTTTTGATTCCATCAGTTGCGTCGCGTAGATTGTATGACCCTCTCGGTGCCCGTGCAACTCGCTCGGTGCATCGCGTCCTGTGGTGATCGCACCCCGCGATCCAAAAACAGGAAAAATAATGCCCTGTTTTACCCCGGAACTGAGTGCGCCCCGCCAAACGGGATGACTTGGTCGCACGCGGTCTTCACCGAAACGTGCGCGGCGTTGATATGGACGTATGGGATTTCGCAAAAATTGATTTGGATGTGCGTGCACACCGAAATCAACGCGTATCCGCTGACACCGCCCCGTATCCGCCTATTCTGGAACACGCTGTAACTTTGTGTACACACGTCGGATCGAGACAAAACTTGCGCCATCGAACTCATAGAAATATGCTGGTCCTGTGACCCAAGTTTGGTTCGATTCTAAGAACGTTGACAAAATCACGTGTCGTGGGCCCCACAGGCTCCACTTGACGGGCCATTTTGAGAACGGCTCATCGGAATCCAATTGAGGAAGTTTCGTTGGGTTTGTATCATCGTTCCTGACTTGTTGACACTAAGTTTGATGAATTTAGAGACCTTTGACCCTGACATGCTTTTCGGTGCAAAGTGGCCCACATGTGGACCCCGCTTTGACCCGGGAATGTTGTTTTTGCCCCTGTGTCCAAATTGGACTCAAGGACAGGCGTTTCTAGCTATTTGATATTTTCTGAATTAAATGGTGATATTTATTTCAGCAACCAGAGTAGTACCAGCAGATCACACTTAGACCAGAGCTACAGTTGGAGCCAGGACCCCAGGCAAGTGTACCTTGCCAAACTTTACAGACTTGTAAAATATTTCCCTTGCTATATTTACATTGCTGTGCATGATCAACCTAGGACCGTGTGATGTACCTAGCGTCCGATTATTAGTCGGGTGTCAACACTGTACGCAGTGTTGGGTACTGTCATCTAGAGATGGACATACGTGACACTTTATATTCTCGTACTTGTCTTACCAAGTACACTATGACCCAGGACACTTGACACTATTCATAAGACATGATCTTCCTGAGATATTCATGGTGATTCTGTATAAGATGCAGGACTTGACAGAGATACTATATTTATAGATACTTTATGACTTGATGCATTAGCTATGATCCCGCTTGACATGGACATGAGACGTTATGGACATGATATGCGTGGTTACATTTGGTGGGGAGAGACACAGGCTACAGGCTGATTTCATATATATATATATAATCCATAGTAAACACATAGTAAAATATATAGTAGACTCCGCTACCGGCTCCCAGACACAGAGCTTGTAGTGGTCTCAGCCTGAGTACTCGTGATGCTCTCACTTACATTTTCACATAGATAGTTACATATTTACCCTATTGTTTATTTATTGCTGCACTGTATTTATTTTGGCTTGTATTTTCTGTACCTTGCTGTCCCCTGAGGACCTGGATCCGGATTATGTCCCCAGGGTTAGCTGACGAGATCTATCCCAAGGTATACGGGACCGGAGCATTAGCGTTAGCAGGAGCAGGTGCATACCTTGGAGCAGAACCAGGATCTGAGGACGAGATTATACCAGAGGACTTCTCCTGAGTATTGGCTTGAGATACTCACTTATTTCTATCTCTAGTTATTCTATTTCTAGTCTATTTCATTGATGTACCAGACTTATTCTCGGATTGTTCTCCGAAGCACTTTTATTGAGATATGCTAGTTTATTTTATTTGCATTATTCTGGCTTTGATCTGTGTTTATCTGTTGTGGATAAGATTAGTATAGACTGTGACTGGTATCATTGGACCTACTTATTATTATATTACAGCTTAAGCATGCCCCGATGGATCCATTAAATTGGATTTGTCCATCGGTGTATGCTGCTGGCCATTGCCACGCGTCTAGTCCCTCGGTATTTTGGGACTGGGGCATGACAACGGTGATGGTGGCGTTAGCTCTGATGGTGGTGGTGGTGTTAGCTCGTGGTGGAGTCGAGGGGAGGTTGCACGGCTGAATGGGGTTGTAGTGAGGAGCGGTGGTGATAAGGGTGGTGGCTGGTGGTGGTAATTGATGATGATGATGGTGCTGCTACTTCGGGTTGGCTGGAGCTGGCTTCTGATGGTGTAGTCGGAGGAGAAGAGGAGAAAGTCGGTGGAAGGACTGCGGGTCAGGCGGGTGTCGACGTTCGTGGCCGGAGCTGAGGACAGTCGACGGGTCTGGCAACGCCGGAGAAGATGGATGGGATGGCCAAAAGCGGGGTCGGGACTGCTGACCGGGGCTGGCCGAGGGTGAACGGTGGTGATGGTTTCAAATCCCCCCCCCCCTTTTTCTATTCAAAAGAAAAAGGAGAAGAAGAAGAAGAAGGGAAGAAGAAGAAGAAGAAGAAGAAGAAGAAGAAGTAGGGAAGAAGAAAGGAAAAAAATAGGAAATTTCCTATGGTTTGGGACTTGTGAGGAGGAAGGAGAGAAAGAGGTGGGGGCTTCCTTAGGTTTGGGGATTAGGGCTTGGTTGGGAAGAGAGCCTTGAGGAGACATTAAATAGGATAGGGTGTGTGGGGATGAGTGGTGTTGATGCACCCATTTTGAATGGGTGGTCAGAATTTGACATAGAGGATTCATTCATGCAAGGGTGAGGGTTGTTGACTAGTCAATATTAGGGCTTCTCCATTGGTTTGAACCAATGGGGTGTTGACACCTAATACAATATTTGCAAATGCGCCCCCTTAAATTTGGATATTTGTACAGACACATAAAATGATGAAAAATTGGTGAGCAATTTGGTGTTTGGTATTTTATAGGGTGAGGGGGTGTTGTGTGTTTTGTATGGGCTTAATGAATAGGGTATTTGGATTAAATTGGGATTAAACGGGATTAGTTAAAGTTGGTATCCTCAATTTAATTAGAAATAAATGCAAGTGGTATTCTAAAATTAATTAGGAGTACATGGGGTCAAAATTAGGTTTGGTCACAAATATCATTAGTGAAGAAGACTCAGAACAGAATATTACCCTAATTTGGGTTGCACGAAAAATGGGTCGAGATTGTCTCCAATTTCGATTGGAACGCACAACGATACAAAGTTAGAATTTATTTAGAAATTTAAATAAACGTCCGCGACGAATATTGTGCGGTTAAAATGAAGCACAAGAGAGCATAATTACGAGTTATAAAAAATGTCAGAATGGAAGGCGGGCATGTCTAGGACAAGGTTGTAAAATTTGTTGGATGGCAAAAGCTAGGGTAGCGCTCCAAATATCGAAGCAACGGCAAGGCACAACAATTATGGTAATTAATTACTATCTCCAATAATTATATCCTAAATAATACAATAAAATACATAATCCTATAATTCGGTCAGGTGTTCATCTAGTGGGCCTCTAGGTCAAGTCTACGAGCTCAAATATTAATGAACACTTTATATATATAATATATTTGAATACACATATCATGAAATTATTTAATATAACTACCATAATATTAATAATATATAAAAGTCGAAAATACCCCTATTTTTGGAATATGGTAGTGATAAGTCTACCCTCCTTAAAAGAATTTCGTCCTCGAAATTTAAATTCTCATAGTAGTATTTAGTCATACACATTATTATTTTCCATTAAAATTAAATTCATCAACCACAAAATCAGGAAGTAATCCAAATTGTCATTTTAAAATTCTGTAATGATCGTATTCCTAAAAATCCTCGAAATAAAATCAAATTCCATTTTTATTACAATTTCCTTCGAAATTTTAAGTTAAAATTAAATACTCAAAATTTAACATCCAATCCTCTAATTTAAATTCACTCAATGCATATTAAGAAATTCCATCTAAAAAACACAAATCCATAAATCCAATCCTTCAATTTAATTTCAATCAACGTATATTTATAAAATTTGAAATATCATCCAGAAAGTTTGAATTTAAACATTAATCCATTAATGATTTTACTCCTCAATTTAATCCAATCGATGCATATTCCAAAATCTAAATCCTCATCCCAAAAATTGAATTCAACAATAATCCATTATTGATTTTGATTCCTCAATTTCCCTTTTTCCACAAAATACTCAACAATGCGATACTTATGGAATCTTCAAATGCAACATTCATAACATAAAATTTTAAATTTATATCTTGTAATCAAATAATGATAATCTTCCTAATTTTCTCTAATTTTAATAACCAATTTAATCATATCATAATCTTCCTAAAATTAATAAATCATCAATTACGCCATGTTAATTTTTTAACTCTCCATTTAAGTTAATGTTTATCCTCGAATTTTAGTGATAAATTCAATCATATCTCAATCTTCGTAAAATCAATGATCCATCAATTATGCTGTATTAACTTCTTAACTCTTTATTTAAATTAATGCTTATCCTCAAATTTTAGTCATCTTGTCTCTTTTGTCAAGTCATAACCTCTTCATTAACTCTACTATGGTCAAAACCCCAATAATCATAGTCTAAGAAAATTCTATATACAGTCATTCAATGTGCAATCTAAGGGAAACATGCATGGTTATGGTCTATTTTATTATGGTATTGAAGTCTCTATCAGGATGTACTACTAACTATATTCTAACAAGAAAATCACGAATAGAAGCTACGGTACTATGGAATCAATCAATCAATCAAATAAAGAGGACAGAAGGAAAGAAAGGAATAGAACATGCTAATACGTTACCTGCAGTATCGGTTTCCTTGACCGTCATCGCAAATGCTCCGCCCTGCTGGGGTGGCTCCCTCCGCAGGTGCTGAGTAATCTGCAGTTCCACAGGTGGCCTAACTGGATCTCTATAATTTGGAGCTGCGCGCTGAGCTAGAGGACAATCCCTCTTTCGGTGTCCTGTATCACCACAGCGCAAACAAAGTCCTAGCCTCAATCTATAACTCTCCCAAAGGTGACCTGGCTTCTTACAGAAATGACAAGTCTGTTGTGTCTCTCTCGGAGGCTGCTGTCGATCCTGCTGAACACGAACTGGTGCCTGGTACTGCTGTTGATACTGAACCATCCTTGGCAATTGCTGAATGTGGGGACGCTTGGCTGGTCCCGTGCTACCATTCGTATCTCCAGAAATATTGTGACTCCTCTTAGGCCTGAGATCCAGATCCTCTTCTGTAATCTGGGCATCCATCAGGATATTCTGGAAGATAGCGGTACGACAACCAGAAGTGCGTGACCTAATCTCTCTCATCAGCCCCTTTCTAAACTTCTGGTCTCGATCTCCTGGGTCCCGAATCATAGACGATGCAAAATGGCTCAATCGACAAAATTCTGTGCCGTACTCGTCGACCGACATGTTCCCTTGGACCAAGTCATGAAACTGACTTTCCAAGGTTCCCAAGGCCACGTCGGGAAAGAACTTCTCCTTGAAAAGCAACTTGAAGGTCTCCCAAGTAAGTCCTTCGCCAGTGAGTCTCGGCTCACTGCGATACCACGTGAGTGCGATATCGAACATCTGACTGCCAGCGGCCTCTATCTGTAAGCTCTCCGAAATCTGTGCCAATCACAGAGTCCTCTCTATATCCTCTAGCCAGTAGTCTACGTAGAGTATCCCTTCGGTGCCTTTGAACTCTCGAGGCATAATCCTCTTGAAGTCCACAATAGTGCCTGATCTCTGTTGTTGCTATTGGCCAAGAAACTGCTGGGCAACTCTCTCCATAGCTTGGAGAGCCACCTGATGAGCATTCTCCATGCTTTCTCTCATTAGCTCAGTTTGGGCCTGGTGTGCTTCTGCTTGCACCCTCTGAGCCTCAGCTTGAACTCGCTGATCGTCTACCATGCCTTGGATCAAAGTAAACACCTGTGCCACGTCAATGGGCATACCTCCGAAAAAAGGAGTCGGTGGAGGAGGAAGGTTGTCCGTCACAGCTGCGGCAATCCTCTGAATAGGTGGGGGAGGAGGACCCCCGAAAAGTGTAGATACTCCCACATGCATCGGAGATGTAGGAGGAACTACGGCTGTCTGTCCATCAGATAGAGAGGTGGCAGACCCCTCTAAAGCTGATGCTCCCACTCTCATAGATCGTGTCTTCGACGACATCCTGAAAACAGACCCAAAAGAATCAATTAAGGCAATAAATGCAATATCATCAAGGAAGGACAGTAAAGTTCTAAGAATGCAACATTCAGAAGAAAAAGGATAATAAGATAATAGATTGGAAATATTCCTAGTTGTGATTGAGTATTCGCTCTCGTCCTAGTATCCTATGACCTATATCCTATCGCAGGCACGTAGTAGTACAACTAAGATATCACACTACCACGACATCGCACAATTATGAAGTCTGACCTGCATAGGCTACCACTAAAAACGTGTCACGACCCGCACCCAAAATTTGCACACGAGTACGTGGGTACGTCCAGCCTACACCGCCGCATCGGCGGTAGAATGCTGTCTAGGTCAAGCACTATCTAAACAATCTCGCACGAGTATCCAACTCCATAAGGAGACACGGATAACATAATAAAATATGAACCGTATACTCAATCACATAGCTACAGCACGATAAGATATCGAAGAAATAAAATAAACTACAACACAAGTCTAAATATAAATAATCTAACTCAACAAATATCCAAGTTTCAATAAAGTATGTCGGAGACAAATTCGGTACCAAATAAACTACTGAAAGAAACTAACTAGATAACTAGTGATTCCGGCTAGACCTCCCGGAATCACAACTGAACTACCAAGTCCAAGTCTGCAGCTACTCACCTTGTGGTCCATAAAGTGTCGGACACCGGTCCTCTAAGGCATAGTCTGGAAAAATATTTCCAGTCAGGAAGGAGCAAAGTATATTTTCTAATAGCAGTTCTATATCAATGACATAAGCTATGTAGCATTAAATAGATGGAAATATACTAGATGCATGTACGAGAGATATACAATAAGGGAGAATACTGGAAATACTGTAAATAAATACGGGAAGGAACAATATGTCAATGAGCAAGAATACTATGACTAAGTGTGTGAGTACTAGCTTTAATATGTGATCGACTTAGGAACTTGTAGAGGAATAATGGCCTGGCTAGTCATACATGTGGCGTATGACCAACACTAACATGTGAACAAGACTTATAAATGAAGGGTATGATCACATATCTACAATAAAATACTCTCCACCCCCGACTGGTATAGTAGATCCAACCATGGTACGTTATGGCACGGGATTTCCTAGAAATGTAGCAAGTCTCCCCAAAAATTAGTATCTGTACATGCACAAGATAACAAGGAAACAAGACTTGTACAAGCAACACCATGAACAAGGAATAACATCTCATGACAAGATCCGGATATACCAATCTGTGTAACCATCGTGTCAAGAATATGGACATTTATACTAGATATAATGAATATAGGGGATATCATAAATAAGAAACTTATCAGAGAATGTACTCGCCTTGGGTCCTTAGCTGGTAATACCAATGTCCTGTCCCAGAGTATCGTCTGGATGATCCAACAGTCCTATAGACAGATAATACAATACAATATTGCATCAGACATTACTCTAACACACCTTTATAAATACACTGGACTCAGGGCTATGCTAGGTATGATACTGGTCAACTAGTGTCAGTGTGCGTCAAGTTGCACGGACGTCGCATCTGTGATTGATGTGCAAGACAGACGGTCAAAATGATACGGGGCTTGCCACTATGTTAGACTAGTACATGTGGCAGACTGCTAACAGTTCACAAGGTCACAAGGTCATGTGTAGTTACGGGGTATCCGTATTTACACTTGGGTCATCTAGTAGAGATATATATATATAAGTATACATTTATACTCATAATATATATACCAATTAAATACGTACACAATATATATATAAGTGTATATCAATAATTTCAGACAAAAATAGGTATAAGTGTATACCAATAATTATGTACAAAATATGTATGAGTATATATACACTAATAGAATTATATAACATATATATATATGTTTAAAATATACATACCATATTTTATTATATACAACCAATATTTATACGTATACATGGAATATACATATATATATATATATATATATATATATTAATGCATATACCATATACGTATATATGTACATATATATATACCAATACAACATTTAACATGTATCATTAAATACGTATATACTAATTTATTGAATACATGTATATAAATAGAGAAATACACGATATATATATATATATATATATATATATATATATATATATATATATATATATATATTTATATATATTAATAGAGAAAATAATATATATATATGTATACGCATATGTATACACGAAACATATATACACTAATGGAGAATATACTATATGCATACATACATACACACATACACACGTACAAATACGCGTACGTGTACGCGAGGGAAATAAGCCGTACCTGTGCGCGTCTACGACGACGGCGAAGATGTCGATGACGATGACGAGAAGGTGGACAGGGACGTCGGGGCTGCTCTGGATGGTCCGACGAGTGCTCAGTCGTGCTGTGGGTGGTCGAGGCACTCCGGTCGAGTGGGGAGGAGGGAGATGGAGGTCGTGGTGGTGCTGGGGGTGTGAAGCTGCGGGTGGTGGTCGTAGTAGTCGGGAAAGGGGAGCTCGCTTGAGGGGGCTGGTAGTGCCGGGGGAAGGTGTCGTGTGGTGGTGGTGGTAGTTCTGGTGTAGGGTGGTGGTGATGGTGAGTCGAGGATGTCTGGGAGGACTGTGTTCAGGTGGGGAGTCGGGAGTTGGCCGGAAAGGGGTCGGTGTCGATGGGGTGGAGAGTGGTGGTGCTCGTGGTGGAGAGTGGTGGTGCTCGTGGTGGTTCTACTGTAGCGGGTGGCCGGAGGGATGCAGCGGGAAGAGGTGGTAGGCTCGCGGTGATGGTGGCGTTAGCTCTGATGGTGGTGGTGGTGTTAGCTCATGGTGGAGTCGAGGGGAGGTTGCAGGGCTGAATGGGGTTGTGGTGAGTAGCGGTGGTGATAATGGTGGTGGCTGGTGGTGGTAATTGATGATGATGGTAGTGCTGCTACTTTGGGTTGGCCGGAGCTGGCTTCTGATGGTGTAGTCGGAGGAGAATAGGAGGAAGTCGACGGAAGGACTGCGGGTCAGGCGGGTGTCGACGTTCGTGGCCGGAGCTGAGGACAGTCGACGGGTCTGGCAGCACCGGAGAAGAAGGATGGGATGGCCGGAAGCGGGGTCGGGACTGCTGACGGGAGCTGGCCGAGTGTGAACAGTGGTGATGGTTTAAAATCCCCCCCTTTTTTATTCAAAAGAAAAAAGAGAAGAAGAAGAAGAAGGGAAGAAGAAGAAGAGAAGACGAAAGAAAAAAAATAGGAAATTTTCTTCGGTTAGGGACTTGTGAGGAGGGAGGGGAGAAAGAGGTGGGGGCTTCCCTAGGTTTAGGGATTAGGGCTTGGTTGGGAAGAGAGCCTTGAGGAGACATTAAATAGGATAAGGTGTGTGTGGGGATGAGTGGTGTTGATGCATCCATTTTGAATAGGTGGTCAGGATTTGACATGAAGGATTCATTCATGTAAGGGTGAGAGTTGTTGACTAGTTAATATTAGGGCTTCTCCATTGGTTTGAACCAATGAGGTGTTGACACCTAATACAATATTTGCAAATAAGCCCCCTTAAATTTGGATATTTGCACAGACACATAAAATAATAAAAAATTGGTGGACGATTTGGTGTTTGGTGTTTTATAGGGTGAGGAGGTGTTATGTGTTTTGTATGGGCTTAATAAATAGGGTATTTGGATTAAATTGGGATTAAACGGGATTAGTTAAAGTTGGTATCCTCAATTTAATTAGAAATAAATACAAGTGGTGTTCTAAAATTAATTAGGAGTACATGGGGCCAAAATTAGGTTGGATCATAAATATCATTAGTGAAAAGACTCAGAATAGAATATTATCTTAATTTGGGTTGCACGAAAAATGGGTCGAGATTGTCTCCAATTTCGATTGGAACGCACAATGATACAAATTTGGAATTTATTTAGAAATTTAAATAAACGTCTGCGACGAATATTGTGCGACTTAAAATGAAGCACAAGAGAGCATAGTTACGAGTTATAAAAAATGTCAGAATGGAAGGCGGTCATATCTAGGACAAGGTTGTAAAATTTGTTGGAAGGCAAAAGCTAGGGTAGCGCTCCAAATAGCGAAGCAACGGTAAGGCGCAACAATTACGATAATTAATTACTATCTCCAATAATTAAATCCTAAATAATATAATAAAATACATAATCCTATAATTCGGTCAGGTGTTCATCTAGTGGGCCTCTAGGTCAAGTCTACCAGCTCAAATATTAATTAACACTGTATATATATATATAATATATTTAAATACACATATCATGAAATTATTTAATATAACTACCACAATATTAATAATATATAAAAGTCAAAAATACCCCTATTTTTTGGATGTGGTAGTGACAGTCCCCGAGTGTGTGTGTGTCTGCATGTGTTAGTGTGTCCGCTCATGTGTGTGTCCGATTTGGGGTTAGGGTTAGTGTGTGCATGTGTCCGTGTCCGAGTTAGGGTTAGAATTTACCTAAGGAGGGGTGGCTGGAGAGGAGGAGGTTGACCGAGGAGGGGGTACCCGGAGAGGAGAATGAGGAGCTCGGTGGAGTTCGGGGTCAGAAGGGGAGCACGGTCGGCGCCGGAGCTGTAGAGCCGAATGGGGTCACGAAGGGAGGTCGCACTCGAGGAAACTCAAAATTTTTGGAAAATTTTTGGAGAAAGAGATAGGAAAAAACTAACATTGTTAACCTATATGAAATCGTTAGCGATGACATAAAGTGACGTCGCTAAACGTCGCCGATTTTATAATATTTATCGGCATATGAAAACTAAAGTCGCTACACGTCTCTATAATAAAAATAATAGCGACGTCTGACGACAGTTGGCGATATCTTATTCCATAATATTATTTATAGTTGCGGAACGTCGAAGGAAGTCGCTAATAGCGATGTCGCTAAATTGGTAAATATACCGACGTCATAACTAAACGTCGCTAATTGGACATATTTTGGTAGTGTTGCTGAAACTCTATTCAACCCCCCTTTGATAGTTGCTTTCAGGGCCTATATATGTATATATATGTCCAAGTTTTTATAATCCTTCTTTGTTTTAGGGACTGATTGTCGGCCTTGATTAAGAATCACAATATAAATAAATTTTTTTCTATTACTTATGTTTCTTATTTTTAGTTGCTCTTAAAAAAGATTATTGTGTAAATAAAATATATTGCTACCTTATTCATAAAAAAGAATTGTATGCACTGGATCCTGCTAAGATGTCCCTAAAAAATGAATATGGATTCAGAAATATGATGCGTATGTTATGTTAGAAAAAATAGATATCGTGTATGAATTGTGTATGAATGAACCACTGCTTGCATGAATGGAAGAAGAAATGTGGCTTCCAAATATGTTTTCAAAAGTATGTAATATAACAATTGAATTGTACATGACATGATATAAAAGTAGATAAAAAATAGAAATATCACTATTAAAAGCAATATATTCTCACATAAATACTTAGTGACTGCTATCAGGAAGTGTAATCTTTGTCCCTCACCAGTGCAAGGCAATGTACTGACCGACCTCCCACTAGATCTGCACATGTGTTAGGTATTCTGTTGGATATTCCAAAACCATAGAAGAGAATTCTCAACCTTCGAAGCTGAAAATCAGAAGGTGCATTGTTGTATTTTTGTATAAAGGGGTTTAATGAATAGAACAAAATCATTGTAATTCCTTTAGTTCAATAGTTGTAAGAAAAGTTGACATTTACTAGGTTGCTATTGAAAGCCTTTGTTACTACATGTAAATTATCAATAAAAGAAATTGTATTCTTGTCTCATTGTGTTTATTTCATTTTCTACATTAAAGTTTCACTGTCTCTACCTCTCTTTACTCTATTTTGTTATTATACAAGTATTCCTTGTACAAGTACAACTTAGGCTTGTACAATATCACGTCCAGTGGATACTTCACAATCCTCCAAGATTGGTGCGTGGCATTTATGACTAAGGTCTTTCTCTTCCCTTGATCCCTTTCTTTTCTCCTCTTTCGTCTACTGGTCTACGACTCTCTCTCCTGAGATGAAAACATTCATGGATGGGACTACGGAGGCGGCTGGAGGGTTCTGGATCTGACGGGTCGAGTCTCTAGCGGTGATGGGGCTGCGGAGGCTAGCTAGAGTGGCGACGGCAGAAAGAAACAAGGAGAACATGACGGATAGGATCTCCTGTGACTCTACTCTTGGGTATTTCTTTTTGGATCTCTACTCTGGATATCAAGATATACTATGTTTTTAGTGTTACATTCACCTTTAGCATTAAAATTTAACTTGATGTCAAACCTTCAATTCATTTATTTAACCTATGTATCTCATCGAACTTCTGGCCACCATTTTTAACTATTATGTCCATTGATATATTCTTGGTGCCTCCATCACTGTGTTACTTGTTAACTCCACTGCCAACTAATACCATATTTTACAGTCGTCATCGACGTTCGGAAAATCGAACCGACCAAAAAACGAATCATTTTAATTTGGTTTGGTTTTGATCTATTTTTATGAAACTGTTTCAGTTTTCGATTTTGAGATATACGATTTATGGTTATTTCGATTTTTACAGATTCGATTAGGTTTGAACCGAACCGAGCTGCCGTTGCTCACCTCCAATTGTGCCCAAAAAGTGGAAAGTTCCTTTTACATATACTTTTACCTTTGTAGATGCATTCTCTGCCATTAAGAATCAGGAAGCTCGTCACTTTGTACAGTTTGTCATACTAAATAAGAACATATGCTAGTGAAACTTCTGACCTAAGCTCCATCTACTTGAGTAGGGATTTAAATTGCAGGGACGGATTCCACGTTGTACGGATAAAAAACACACGCATGATACGTACATAAACATATCAGATATCGGCATCACAGTCGGGAGTACCACCGAGCAAAGGCACCTGCCCGGAAACCCCCTTCTTGAGTCCTACCAGCATGTCACATCTCACGTACATACCGTACCACTCGCTCCTGAACGGCCCCGTCTTGTACCTCAGCCTCCCGAGCATCACCAGCCTCATCCCCACCACCCCAAACGCCTCATCCGTCATCAGACCTGCAGCGACCTCCTCAGAGACCGGCACCGCCTCACCCCCCAGCACGGGGGACACGGCCACGTTGCTGTCCTTCTCCTGGAACACAGGAGGCAGCTGCACGGGAGGGGTGATGGCCTGGTCGCGGTAGGAGACGTAAGCGGAGAGGCGGTCGTAGTGGACGGAGGCTCGCTCGTTGGGGTTGCGGAGGGCGATGGTGAACTGCATGGAGGTGGTGACCGCGGTTGCGGGGGAGGCGGAGCTGGCGTTGGAGAGCTGGTAGACGGCGGCACCGAGGACGGAGAAGTGTGGCTTGGAGGGACGGTAGACGAGGTAGAGGACGAGGGCGATGATGCCACAGAGGATTAGGACGGTGGCGATGGCGTAGCAGAGTAGCCGACCGGTGGCAGACGAGGGGCCGTAGCGGCCCATCATAGAGTCCTTCGACATGTTTCTGCAAGAGACGAGAGTGGAGTGGAAGAGCGTTGCTCGGGGGCTTTATAGGAAAAAATAGGGAGTACTAGTAACTAATAATAGGAGATGTTATGAAAAATTCGGTGGAGGAAAAGAAAAAGAGAATTAGTGGACATATGATGTGTAAATTAGAAGGTTCCTTTTATTGTTCACTAGTCTGGTCATCTTTTTGTGCATCCCAGACGTCGCTTTCTATTAAAGAAAATTGGAAAGAAAGCACAAAGAAAAAGCACGAGGGATCATCAAAGTGAAATATAATGCTTCCTATCAAAGTATACTAGTTAATGATGGTTTGAAGACCTAATTAGCATCAGCTTGGCTTATCAAATTTATATTTTATATATCGATGGTGGAGTTCATCATTGAATGATGACCGTTACATCTATTGGTCCGGGTAGCAAATTCCGGCCGGGCCAAACACGATCAATTTCGAGAACTGGCCGACTCGGATCCGATCAACGGGCCCACAAACGACTCGGTTTGTGTTTGGGTTAATGTACGTCCGGTTTTGGATTGGGGTCAATGTGCACGGCGATCCGTATGTCCGATCAGAACCGGTTCAACCAAATACTTGGCTAGGATCGGATCTGACACCGGGTACAGTCCAGCCATGTCGGGGACCTGGTCCCAGGTTCGGTCCTAGGGCCGGTCAACCAGAAATAACACCCCCCCCCCATCCGGCCCTGGGGCTCACCTCATTAATAATTTGTAAAATATCTTATTTTATTATCCTTATTATAACGTTGGGAGTAATATTTTGGTTGAAAAATTACTTCCAACAGTTTTTTTTTATTAAATGGTGGAGTATTGTACCAAAATATTTTTATAATATATTCTAAGGATATTAGTGGTCATTTGGCACAAAAATATTTTTATGAATAGGACATAATTTATCTAAATTTATAACAACAATTTTTTTTTCTATTTTATAATACTTACAAGCAATATGGTGAAGTAATAACATTTTGGGGACTAAAGTACAAGAATTGTAAGAGTTCGGGAAATTTTGATCCTTCAACTTAATCTACCACCACCAAGTTATAACAATTATACATCTTTCTTTGAAGAAAATCAAGATGAGGTTTAAGTAATTTTATTATTGCTATTATAAAATTAGTTCATTTTGGTATTAAAATTTGGTTAGTTTTTTATATTACAACTTTTTAAAAATTATTATCGATCATAATGATTCTACTGGTTAACCATCCCTATTAAAGCATTTCAGAACACGGTTACGATTGTATTAATAATTTTAATGCTAACTATTATGCTAATAATACAGTAAAATATTAAATACCACCGTCATAAATGTCTCCTCCAAAAGTTAGAAGTGTTAATACTTGTATTTCAATTAGGAGAAAGTCGGTGTTATAAAAAAATTATACTAAACTATTTGTCACTGATAATGAGAAAAATAAGGTATTAGATCTGAAAGACAAAAACCAATACCAAAAGTTCAAAATGCAAGAAATATCAAAAAAATCTTTAAATAAAAAATGATTGCACGGTAACTTTGAAGAGACAATATAAAAGTTGTTATAGCAAGGACAGAGTTAATGCTAGACAAACACAGTTAATTACTGGTCCTCCAGGATCTTCAATTGAAAAATTTACATATTCTGTTGTGTGAGACTCGTCTCACAGTATCTGTATTGGTATATGGATACGTATTTTAAACTATATATTGTGTTTCCTTTGACCTCGTGAAATCTTGAAATTTTCTCAAAATTAAAATTTTATTACCTGACTAGCATATCGCCGGTACTACGACATACCGACAGTATACCGCCCGACATATATTTATTTTTCTTTTGAGATATTTTTGAGATATTTTTATTAGATATTTTCATGAATAGTGATTGATACATTTTTTATCCAATGGTTTCTTAGTTTTTTATTGAGTGGTCGAGATTGATTTGACTTGTGACTTAGATCGCAGATGTGGCGGATCGGATGGTCACGATTAATCACCTCTTATATATATGATTTGATTTTCTCTCTTTTCGTTCTTTCTTCAATTTTTTATTTTCTCTCCACTTCTCGCGAGACCTAGGATCTTGGTCTTGAGGCCTATGAGTGTGGTTTTTGAACCCCTCTTGGTGGTGGAGTTGAAGGTTTAGGCTGGAAGCTTGACTTAAGGCAAGTAAATCTTGCCAAACTTTTGAACAAAAGTATTTTATTGCCATTTTGTTTCCCTTGACTTTGAGTACATAGAATCTTATTTAACTTATTTTGTTAAATATGTTACTCTAGTGATTTTTAACCATGTGCATGTTTCAGAATTTGTTTTGAGCTTAGTTTTGACTTTCCTATAGAAACTCTAGTATATATCAGATAGGAAACTAAGTGTCGAAAATGATAACCGGAGTGATTTCCCTGAGACCTAGTCTATATGCTATATGAGACTTACCCCTAGTCCTGATATTTTGCTAGACCAGTTTCTGTTGAGTTTTGGGACGTGGTTTCGGTCCCAAAAAATAGACTTTCCCTAGAATTGCCTATGGGAACCGGTATACCGTCATATCTCTCATCAAAATGTGCTATTCTATAATGTCTCTTTAGACGTTTTTACAGGATCCCTATCTATAATTTTTCCTGGACTTCAAAAAGTTTAGCTTTAACCTTGTTAATAGTCTCACATTATTGGTCTAAAGAGAATCAAAGTTTATTTACCAATGAGAATTTATTATGGATCCTTGGGACTGTTGGATCATTTTCTATCTTACAGTTTTAGGCCATAGATCAAGCTAAAGGAATGACTCACCCATTATGTGCGCGAAATAATTGAATATTTTTTTTGATAAATTCCTCGAATTGACTTTCTATTTCCATAAAGAATATAATTAAAAACTCTAAGTTGGACATTATTTTTTTCCTGCAAGAGATCCTGAGGGAAAAGTCTTGTTAAATTTAGGCAGGCAAGAGACAACTTGGCGAACTGAAATATCTTAGTAGCCAGAGGAAAAAAGCAGAAGTGATTCCCTTAGTAATGACGAACGAAATTGGAGCAGGCTAAACCGTGAGTTCTGTTAAAGGCAGGGTTGAAGACCTTTATGGTCTGGCTAGAAAGCAAAGGCCTACTTTTATAGGGGGGATATAGCTTAGTTGGTAGAGCTCTGCTCTTAAAATTGGGGCATTGCGATGTATTGTAATGTAGCAAGCGAGTCCGCCATTTCAGCTAAGAACTCCATGCTTGGATGGATGGTGAGGACCCATATTAACTATAATAAAATATTTTCTTGTAGCCGGTATAGTCATATCTTTTCTTCCTTAATTTGTTATTCCGTTCCATGAATTTCTCAAAATGAGGTTCATCAAAATAAAAAATTTAATCACTAATAAAAAAAAATTCAAACCTAGTTCGGGTGTCGAATTGAACACGGTTGGATGTGCTAAAGGTTGTCCTGGAGCTACATGCCCCACCCTGTCTCCATTGGATCTTTTTATGGTATACCAATTTTTGCCTGACTTGGAATAAAAAACCTGTTGTGACCTAAATTGGCAAACCGACGGTATACTGGTTTGTACCGATGGTATACTGATTTATTGGAATAAAAAACCTGATGTGTTCTTGACCGACATATCGACGGTGTATTTGTGTATACTGACGGTATACTAATTTACCTAACTTTATTAGCCTCCTTTCCTACTCTAACTTGGATGGCATACCGACAGTATACTACAGTATACCGATGGTACCAATTTTGTACCATTTTGTCACTTTTCGTTCCTGATATACGTATTTGGAACACATTTTATTTTAATATGGTTGTATGTGCATGGAGACTAGACCTATTCTTTGGTTTAACTTGGTTTATGGTTTATTTTGTGGGTTGATTCAAGTCATGAGAACCCTTGGATCAACCCTCAACCCTACCATATATAACCCAACATTTTCTCTCTCTCTATTTTCACTTCTTCCTTTCTTCCTCTCTGTCTTTAGTTTTCTCTCCCCTTTTTCCATATACAAGTATACATTGCATGAGAAATAGAGAAACCCTCTATATTAATTGATTATTATATTCTTTTCATGATTTTAAACACTTTTACAATTTGAAGTTTTTAAATTTTGGGGATGGATGAGTGCAGATCTATATTTCTAACTTAGGATTTTCATGAATTTCATAATTTTTTGTTTTGATCTATTAAATATATATTTTTAAAACCAATTTTTGCTATACGATAGAGATTTTAATTTCAAGCATTTTGGCTTTTGGTTTACTTAATTTGGACTTAGAATGAAAATTTTATAGTCAAAATAAAATTTTAGTTTTTGGAGCTTCCGCCATGGTCGAATCTGCTATTTGGAGAAGACAAAGTCTTCATGCGGCCAGCGAATTATGCGGCTTGGATAGTTCTATGCAGCCTGAGTGCTATGCGGCCTGAGCTACTAACCAACATTCATCCATCTTATTGGATGCATGACTGCCATCACACAAGTATTTTGGAGATAATCCTTGAACTCCTTGTATTTTGGACAAGTATTTTGGAGCTATTCCTTGAACTCCTTGTATTTTCACTCGCTGAACAAATAAGAAATTCTCTAAGTCCAAAATAGAAATATGCGGCCTAGTGACCTATGCGGCCTGGAGAGTATGCGGCCACTATTTCTTGGACGCATAACTCCGAACCGTGGGCACATATTTCTATCATTTTATCTTTTCTCTCTGACACACTTTATGGCTTGTTACATCCATCACTTCAGTCACTTTTCTCTGACACTCATCCCTATGATATTGTTCCAAGAGAGTAGACTTTTGTCCATAGCATGCGGTCTAGAGTCATTTGCGGCCTGGGGTAGCATGCGGCCTGGAGCCATATGCGACCTGGGGCAGCATGCGGCCGACAGTCCATGTGGTAACCACGTACATGCTGCTTAGCTATTTTAATTGGAATATTTTTCTGTTCTGAGTGGTTGGTCTTGACAATTTTTTGTGATTGATCCTAAGGAAGAATGAACTTAGTAACCCGTCCTTGTGCTAGACATGACCATGTGCTAGATTTGACTATGTCATAAGAGACTAACAAGCTATGTACATAACATGAGCTATGTATCCTAATGTGATAAGGCTCATACAACCAACTGTATTTTTGGTAATTCGACCTAATTTCTTGTATCTGTACTGATACAATTACAACGTGCTACGTATACATGTGTTATAAGTGTGCACTGTGGTGCGATATAACTTGCTACGTGCTATGCATTTTTTACTTTTCGGGTTGTGCAACGAGATTGCCTCCTATACTTCATGACATATGATATTATTATATTATTTCACTAACACGGACATGGTACATGGGTCACTAATAAAAGCATGGCTAGGACTTATTGTATAATGTATTCTATATGATCTAGCACGGTATCCTTACGAGGGATCGGTGCATAATATATAAGTTCTATATAATTTCTATCGCTCGGTTAGCCCCGCTAAACAGCTCATGATCAGAAGATTTCTTTTATGCATCTAATCTGAGATAACTCAGACTCCACAGTAGCAAGTCGTACAATTGATTGGCCGTTATATTACTGGACTTGGTTATGATTGCATTATTCTGTTAATAGTCTAGGGACATGGATTATCATAACGTGATGGTTCAACCCTTGTCCTTATTTGGTTGTAGGGTTGGGCTATTATGCTCAGATAAACTATGGACCGAAACCATGACACAGAACCTAAATTATAAATATCTATTGCTTTAGGTTTTATTTTTCCATTCCGTGCTGTCACGACCCGCACCCGATTTAGGGGCACGAGTGCGTGGGTACGTCCAGCCTACGCCGCAGCATCGGTGGTAGAACGCTGTCTAGGTCAAGTACTATCTAAATAATCTCACACTAGTATCCAACTCCATAAGGAGACACGGATAACACTATAAAAATGAACAACATACTCAATCACAACTACAGCACGATAAGAATTTGAAGAAATAAAAGAATACAGCACAAGTCTAACGACAACATAATCATACCTGCAATCATTAACTTCCAATCTCCAAGAGTGTCGGAACCAGTCTACTAAGGTCACAGTCTGGAAAAATATTTTCCAGTCAGGAAGGAGCAAAGTACATCTCTAAATAGCAGTTCTATATAAATGACATAAACTATGTAGCAGTTCTAGATGGAAATATACCAGATGCATGTATAGGTACGAGAAATGTACAATGAAAGAAATACTGGAAATACTGTAAGTAACTGCAGGAAAAGAAACAATATGTCCATGAGCAAGAAACTTATGACTAAGTGTGTGAGTACTAGCTTTAATATGTGATCGGCTTGGGATCTTGATCAGGCTGGTTACATGTGATTACCTATGATTCACGAAGGTCAGGCTAACCGTTGGTTAGCTATGATGCATGTAGAGGTCAGGCTAATCACACGTAACAACTATGAGGCACTGAGATGGTCAGGCCGCACCCGACGTGAGACGTGGGGTGAGCTATGATGCATGAAAAGTTGGGTATGATCACATATCTATACTAAAATACTCTCCACCCCCGACTGGTATAGTAGATCCAATCATGGTACGCTATGGCACGGGATTTCCCAGGAAGGTAGCAAGTCTCCCCGGGAATCAGTGTCTGTACATGCACAAGATAACAAGGAAACCAGTCTTGTACAAGCTACACCATGAATAAGGAATAACATCTCATGACGAGATCCGTGTATACCAATCCGTGTAACCAACGTGTCAAGAACATGGATATTTACACTAGATACAGTGAACATAGGAGATATCATAAATTAGAAACTAATCAGAGAATGTACTCGCCTTTGGTCCTTAGCTGGTAAAACCAATGTCCTGTCCCAGAGTATCGTCTGGAGGAACCAACAGTCCTAAAATATATCAAATACAACATTTGCATCAGGTGCTACACTAACACATCACAACTACAAGAACTCAGGGGCTCTGCCAGGCATGGCTCTAGTCAACTAGGTCATCTAGTAGGGATACGTATATAACACACATTACACTTATTAATACTTACTATATTTATACATGCACCAATTTAAATGTATTTACAATATATATATATATATATATATATATATATATATATATATATATATATATATTTATATACTAGTTGAACCATACGTATACTCATATATTTGCAAAAATACTGTTTAAAATATACATATATTTTGTCAACATCATTATTAGAATATACTAATATTAAATTACCAATTCAGATTTATACTATATATATATATATACAGATGCCAATTAATTCATATATTAAAAATACGTTTTATTACACATATACTACATGAAATCTTACCAATTAAATATATGTATAATTATACCAAAAATATACATACATATATACATATATATATATACCAAATAATTATATACATATACTAAAAATATATATATACATAGATACTAAATTAATTACATATACTAGAATACGTATTTACGTATATAAATCATTTCGAAATTATTTGAACAATAATTGTTAAACTTTCCTTTCGAACAAAAATTACACTTAAAAGTTTATTTATAAAATCTAGAATTTATGTAAAAGCCAATGTATTTATATATCTCTAGAAATTTCAGTTACCAGTCCAAAATAACCAATTTCGAACAAATTTAGATTATTGAAACTATATTTTTAATTAACAATATAAACCACAAAATTATTATATCTTTGCATAATCAAAAACCCTTTTTTTTTAAATATTACATAACTAAATTTACACATACTAAATAACTAATTTCATACATTAAAACAATAAAACTAATTATGTTGTATTTACTAAACTAATCACATGAATTTACTAGACTAACACATTAATTAAACTAATTATAAATTAACTAAACTAATTTATTAAGAATTTACTAACTGATTTAATTAACTAATTAATCTAATTATTAACTAAACTAATTAAATATCTAACTAAACTAATTTATTAGTTCACTAAATGTAATTAACTCACTAACTAATTATAAATAACTAATTAATAAAATAAACTAATTATATGAAATAAACTAATTCATATAAAATAAACTAATTAATATAAATTAACTAATTAATTATATAACTGATTAAATAACTAACGACTGATTAACTACTGATTTTATAACTTAATTAACTAATTAATCTATTTAATTACTGATTAATCTAACACATACTCATCTTCTCTCATTTACAGAACCGAAAAGAAAGGAAAAGGGGAAAGGGAAGAAGAGGCTCACGAGGGCTTCTCCGTTCGCCGGCGCGGGGACGTCCGCCGGGGTCGGCGCAGGGGGCTCCGTCGAGGTCACGCGGCTTCGACAGATGCTGAGGCGGCGGCGTCGCTCGGCTCGAGGCGATCCGAGGCGGCGGTCGACGGCTCGACGAGGGGTGCTCGGCTTCAGCGGCGGTCTTCGACAGATCGGAGGCGGCGGCTTCGAGGCTCGAGGCGACGCTTAGTTCGAGGAGGCAGTCTGTTCGAGGCGGTCGGCGGTGCTCTCGTCCCGAGGAGGCGGCGACGTGGAGCTCGAGAGCAGCGGCGGCTTCGAGGCGGCGGCAGCGGAGCTCGACGACGGGTCGTCGGTCGACGCTCGTCTCGTCGGCGGTGGATCCAAACCAGGGCAGCACAGGACGTGGCGACGACGTCGGCTCCGGCAGTCAAATCGGCGGTGGCGATGGTCAGATCTAGGGTTAGGGTTCTGGGTGTGTCAGGGGGTCGTGTCCGGGTCTGCCGGACACGGGGATGATGCTCTGTGGGCGTGTCCGGGTGTTGGACACGGGGTGGGTGTTCGCTGTGGTGTGGGGGTTGTGTCCGGGTGTGTCGGACACGGAAATCAGGTTGTAAAGTTGTAACCGGACACAAGAAATAAATGGATACGATGGGACACCCGGGGTCGGACCCGAGGCCATCACGGCTGACACGGTGATGCTGGACACACGGACACGAGCACACAAAAATGGTGGTGGCTTTGGCTTGTGGGAAATTGTGGGGGCTAGCTAATATTCTGGAGATTAGGGTTTCTTGGGAATTGTGAGAATGAGAACTTAAATAGGGAGAGATGGTGTGGGATAAAGGGTTGCGGGTTGGCCCAATAATGAATGGCCCAGAATTAATTAAACGGGTTTCTCACGTGGGGAAAAATGAGGGTGTGAAGGCTAGTTGATGGGAAATGGCAACTTGTAAAAATAAAAATAAAGATTATAATTTCAGAAAATATTTTAGGAAAGCTATGTAATTTATTTATTTACTATCCCATTAAATATAAAAATTATTTTGAAGAAACAACTAGTCTTTTAATTAATTTTATCCAATAAATAATTTTATGATTTCAAGCCAATAAACATTTGAAGCTAGAGGAATATATATATTATTATTATTTATTTATTTTGTACTACATCGACACTTAGGAAAAAGAATTTTTATAAAGGATTTTTAAATTACCTTCTACAATCAAACATCGTTCAAAATCAAATAAAAATTTCAAGGAGAAATATTTTATAAAACTTGATATTTTAAAATAAATTAAAATCTAATTATTTTGGAAATTGGAAATTGGAGGTTACAAGTCTACCCACCTTAGAAAAATTTCGTCCTCGAAATTTAAGATCCTCAATAATTGCATTTACACATTATATCATTTCTATCAAATTTAAATTTCAATCCAAAATAATCATGAAGTAATTTCATATCGCTATTTCACAACACTTCAAAAATTCTATAACGTCATATTCCTGAAAATTTTCAAGTTTAAAAATAAAATCCCCTTTTTGTCATAGTCTTCTCCAAAAAATTTTAAGTTCGTATCTAATACTCCAGGCAGGATTTCAATATCCAATCCTCCAATTGAATTCCAATCAATGTATATTTATAACACTTAAAAAATCTGTATCCCAAAATTTAAATTTTAAACACTCATCAATCATCTTACTCCTCTAACTCAAATTCAATTGATGCTTATTCCAATCTAACTCCTCATCCCAAGAATTGAATTCGACACTATTCTATTTATGATTTTATTTCCTGATTTTCTTTTTCCTCAAATACTCAACGATGCGATGCTTCCAGAATCTTCAATGCAACATTCATAATATATAAAATTTCTATCTTGCAATCAACTAAATAAAATGATAATCTCTCAAATTTCTCAAATTTTTAATAATCAATTCAATCATATCAAGACCTCCTTAAAATTAATAAATCCTCAAATTCTTGGCTCTGTGAATTTCTTAATTCTCCCTTTAAGTTAATGTTTGTCCTCGAATTTCAATCAAACCTCGATTTTTGCAAAAACAATGATTCCATCAACTCTGTTATAACAATCCCCTAAATTTTTTTATTTAAATTAATGCTCATCCACAAATTTAATCCTCTTGTCTCTTTTTGTCAGTTATAACCTCGTCACAGATCTTTGCTATGGTCAAAACCCCAATGATCATGGTTTAAGAAAACTCTACCTACAGCCATGCAATTTAAGAAAAATATAGGTCATGTGTCTTTTATCATGGTCTAAGAAAAATTTGCCCACAGTCATACAACAACAACTTAGAGGAAACGTGCATGGTTATGGTCTGTCTTATCATGGTATTTCAGTCTCTGTTAGGGTGTACTACTAATTATATTCTAACAAGAAAATCATGCATGTGAACTACAACACTTAGGGAAATCAATCAATCAAGAGACGGGAACATTAGAAAAAGAACCTGCTACCTATTACTTGTAGTATCTAATATCTCTAACAAACACTTAACTCTAGCACATTCACTAACAATTTCCTATTCATGTATACTGTACCCATATCAACTAATCATTAATCTACAAAATCCATGAATATATCCATATGGCACACACCTGTTTATTAATACCAAATCTGATATCAAGGACCTCTAATATTGCCATGGTTCAATAATGCATCCTAGTTGATACCTCTATCTCTTTAGTACCATACCCTCTGTCAGTTCCCGTTCCTACTACAATTGTTCATACTAGTCGTTCTTATCGCTCAAATATACGTCAAGTGCAACACCATACTAAATACTGCTCTTTCCAATACAATTTTAGATGGACACCCAAGTCAGTCTGCGGTGCCATCTCAATCATGCTCAAATCACCAGATCCTTACACACGTATATCATCTACTCATATATTAATATTCATATCTCCCATCTACCAAAAATTTATCCTCAAAATAATCGTCAAGGTTTAACTTCTCGATCAACTTAAAATAAAATGCATATACCTCCTCAAAATCAGATACTCCGTATCGAAATAAAATTTAATCATTTCTAAATTTTTTTTGTAGCTTGACTATGTTTATTGAATTTAAATCCTCAATATTTTAACAACATAAAATCTCAACTCCTTAAAATTCTCAAAATCTCATTTCATTTCCATTCTTGAAACGATAAAATTAAATCCACAAGTACACATTTATAAATGTTCACGGTCTCTAATGCTCAAGGTGCACACTAATACACCAATCTAATTATCATCACTTGAAGTGCTTATTGTTTGAGTGTCATTCTCGACTAACCCTCGAAATAGAACCATTAGCACTCTTGGTATTATATCACTAGCTGCATAAATGGATTATCTCATCAAGCTCATTAGAACTCATGATCACCTATATCCTCTATAACACTCATGTTTCTTTACTCTCATGGGTATGTGTATGGTTCCTCATCTCGATGGTTGTGTATGTATTTCCTTTAATCCTTTAAAGCCTATTAAACTAATCCGTGATATGTTTCACAACTTCCATTACTAATCCTGATATTTCTCTACTTATGACATCTCATTAAACCCTTTATACATATACATTTCTTTACCTTTAGCATTTTCGATATCAATCATCAAATTGGACATCATGCTCCATAAATCCTTAACACAATTCCCGGATACTTAATCGTTTACATAGATCATTCAATTACATAATCATGATTATCCAGGACGAGTAATTGGCTCTGATACTAACTCTGAGAACTATCACTGATACTCTATACTCTCCTTAACTCTCAGTCTCTAATGACACTACTCCTAGAATCATTGGTACAAGGTACTATGCTAAGGGCTAACTCTAGATTAATGCCTAATGCTCCCATATCCAACTAAGAAACACTTACAGAATCACAAGTCACACTCAGTCAACTAATACAAGACACAACCAAAATTGCAAGTCACTAATTATCATACTAACAAGGAATCCTCAAAGAAAATAAGCTCAAAGGAACTGGATCAAGGACGGAAGGTATCTTTACTGCTAGTAAAGAAAAGAAACGATGGAACAAAGTCCTGGAATAACAGAAATAGATAAGTCTTGAGATGATATTTTAAGAACCAATTTAAGATACAACCTGATAATCATACACGTCTATCCGAAATCATGACACTCAGAATCCTCGCCACGCCAGTAAGCATAGATGCGATAAACGACAGGTTCCGTAACTAAGGTATGCAACCCTATAATCATGTTATCTAGAATTCTCGCCACGCCAACCGGTATGGCTGCGAGAAACTCTAAATCTCATAACTAAAGTATGTACATCTAAGTTAGGTTCCTACGTTCTCGTCACGACAGCTAATATGGCTGCGATAAACTCTAGGTTCCATAACCAAGTAGACGTTTTACCTTCCTCACTGTCCTCATCAACATATGTCATCAGATGATACCGTAAATTTAGCCCGTAAAATTCATCTTGATATAAAATCAATTCAACAACGATACCAAGAATTAAATTTAACAACTGGTCAACAAGAATCAAACTCAACAATGATACCAAGATTTTAATTTAATAACTGATCAATAAGGATCAAGTTCAATAACAACAAGCGAGAACGGACGAAAACAAGAAAAAGATTTAATTTGGAAATTATAACAAGATTCTCAAGGGGTCGTCCCAGGAATCTCTCAAGAATTTGTGATTGAGTATCCTCTCTCATCCTAGTATCCTATGTCCTATATCCTATCGCAGGTACGCAGTAGTGTAACAAGGATGCCATACTACTACGACATCGCACAACTCGCGAAGTCTGACCTGCATGGGCCACCACTAAAAACGTGTCACGACCCGCACCCGATTTAGGGGCACGAGTGCGTGGGTACGTCCAGCCTACGCCGCAGCATCGGCGGTAGAACGCTGTCTAGGTCAAGTACTATCTAAATAATCTCACACTAGTATCCAACTCCATAAGGAGACACGGATAACACTATAAAAATGAACAACATACTCAATCACAACTACAGCACGATAAGAATTTGAAGAAATAAAAGAATACAGCACAAGTCTAACGACAACATAATCATACCTGCAATCATTAACTTCCAATCTCCAAGAGTGTCGGAACCAGTCTACTAAGGTCACAGTCTGGAAAAATATTTTCCAGTCAGGAAGGAGCAAAGTACATCTCTAAATAGCAGTTCTATATAAATGACATAAACTATGTAGCAGTTCTAGATGAAAATATACCAGATGCATGTATAGGTACGAGAAATGTACAATGAAAGAAATACTGGAAATACTGTAAGTAACTGCAGGAAAAGAAATAATATGTCCATGAGCAAGAAACTTATGACTAAGTGTGTGAGTACTAGCTTTAATATGTGATCGGCTTGGGATCTTGATCAGGCTGGTTACATGTGATTAGCTATGATTCACGAAGGTCAGGCTAACCGTTGGTTAGCTATGATGCATGTAGAGGTCAGGCTAATCACACGTAACAGCTATGAGGCACTGAGATGGTCAGGCCGCACCCGACGTGAGACGTGGGGTGAGCTATAATGCATGAAAAGTTGGGTATGATCACATATCTATACTAAAATACTCCCCACCCCCGACTGGTATAGTAGATCCAATCATGGTACGCTATGGCACGGGATTCCCCAGGAAGGTAGCAAGTCTCCCCGGGAATCAGTGTCTGTACATGCACAAGATAACAAGGAAACCAGTCTTGTACAAGCTACACCATGAATAAGGAATAACATCTCATGACGAGATCCGTGTATACCAATCCGTGTAACCAACGTGTCAAGAACATGGATATTTACACTAGATACGGTGAACATAGAAGATATCATAAATTAGAAACTAATCAGAGAATGTACTCGCCTTTGGTTCTTAGCTGGTAAAACCAATGTCCTGTCCCAGAGTATCGTCTGGAGGAACCAACAGTCCTAAAATATATCAAATACAACATTTGCATCAGGTGCTACACTAACACATCACAACTACAAGAACTCAGGGGCTCTGCCAGGCATGGCTCTAGTCAACTAGGTCATCTAGTAGGGATACGTATATAACACACATTACACTTATTAATACTTACTATATTTATACATGCACCAATTTAAATGTATTTACAATATATATATATATATATATATATATATATATATATATTTATATACTAGTTGAACCATACGTATACTCATATATTTGCAAAAATACTGTTTAAAATATACATATATTTTGTCAACATCATTATTAGAATATACTAATATTAAATTACCAATTCAGATTTATACTATATATATATATACAGATGCCAATTAATTCATATATTAAAAATACGTTTTATTACACATATACTACATAAAATCTTACCAATTAAATATATGTATAATTATACCAAAAATATACATACATATATACATATATATATATACCAAATAATTATATACATATACTAAAAATATATATATACATAGATACTAAATTAATTACATATACTAGAATACGTATTTACGTATATAAATCATTTCGAAATTATTTGAACAATAATTGTTAAACTTTCCTTTCGAACAAAAATTACACTTAAAAGTTTATTTATAAAATCTAGAATTTATGTAAAAGCCAATGTATTTATATATCTCTAGAAATTTCAGTTACCAGTCCAAAATAACCAATTTCGAACAAATTTAGATTATTGAAACTATATTTTTAATTAACAATATAAACCCCAAAATTATTATATGTTTGCATAATCAAAAATCCTTTTTTTTTAAATATTACATAACTAAATTTACACATACTAAATAACTAATTTCATACATTAAAACAATAAAACTAATTATGTTGTATTTACTAAACTAATCACATGAATTTACTAGACTAACACATTAATTAAACTAATTATAAATTAACTAAACTAATTTATTAAGAATTTACTAACTGATTTAATTAACTAATTAATCTAATTATTAACTAAACTAATTAAATATCTAACTAAACTAATTTATTAGTTCACTAAATGTAATTAACTCACTAACTAATTATAAATAACTAATTAATAAAATAAACCAATTATATGAAATAAACTAATTCATATAAAATAAACTAATTAATATAAATTAACTAATTAATTATATAACTGATTAAATAACTAACTACTGATTAACTACTGATTTTATAACTTAATTAACTAATTAATCTATTTAATTACTGATTAATCTAACACATACTCATCTTCTCTCATTTACAGAACCGAAAAGAAAGGAAAAGGGGAAAGGGAAGAAGAGGCTCACGAGGGCTTCTCCGTTCGCCGACGCGGGGACGTCCGCCGGGGTCGGCGCAGGGGGCTCCGTCGAGGTCACGCGGCTTCGACAGATGCTGAGGCGGCGGCGTCGCTCGGCTCGAGGCGATCCGAGGCGGCGGTCGACGGCTCGACGAGGGGTGCTCGGCTTCAGCGACGGTCTTCGACAGATCGGAGGCGGCGGCTTCGAGGCTCGAGGCGACGCTCAGTTCGAGGAGGCGGTCAGTTCGAGGCGGTCGGCGGTGCTCTCGTCCCGAGGAGGCGGCGGCGTGGAGCTCGAGAGCAGCGGCGGCTTCGAGGCGGCGGCAGCGGAGCTCGACGACGGGTCGTCGGTCGACGCTCGTCTCGTCGGCGGTGGATCCAAACCAGGGCAGCACAGGACGTGGCGACGACGTCGGCTCCGGCAGTCAAATCGGCGGTGGCGATGGTCAGATCTAGGGTTAGGGTTCTGGGTGTGTCAGGGGGTCGTGTCCGGGTCTGCCGGACACGGGGATGATGCTCTGTGGGCGTGTCCGGGTGTTGGACACGGGGTGGGTGTTCGCTGTGGTGTGGGGGTTGTGTCCGGGTGTGTCGGACACAAAAATCAGGTTGTAAAGTTGTAACCGGACACAAGAAATAAATGGATACGATGGGACACCCGGGGTCGGACCCGAGGCCATCACGGCTGACACGGTGATGCTGGACACACGGACACGAGCACATAAAAATGGTGGTGGCTTTGGCTTGTGGGAAATTGTGGGGGCTAGCTAATAATCTGGAGATTAGGGTTTCTTGGGAATTGTGAGAATGAGAACTTAAATAGGGAGAGATGGTGTGGGATAAAGGGTTGCGGGTTGGCCCAATAATGAATGGCCCAGAATTAATTAAACGGGTTTCTCACGTGGGAAAAAATGAGGGTGTGAAGGCTAGTTGATGGGAAATGGCAACTTGTAAAAATAAAAATAAAGATTATAATTTCAGAAAATATTTTAGGAAAGCTATGTAATTTATTTATTTACTATCCCATTAAATATAAAAATTATTTTGAAGAAACAACTAGTCTTTTAATTAATTTTATCCAATAAATAATTTTATGATTTCAAGCCAATAAACATTTGAAACTAGAGGAATATATATATTATTATTATTTATTTATTTTGTACTACATCGACACTTAGGAAAAAGGATTTTTATAAAGGATTTTTAAATTACCTTCTACAATCAAACATCGTTCAAAATCAAATAAAAATTTTAAGGAGAAATATTTTATAAAACTTGATATTTTAAAATAAATTAAAATCTAATTATTTTGGAAATTGGAAATCGGAGGTTACACGTGCTTTCTATGTGGTACTTGCTATTTGGGGTCTAACCCTACTAGTTTTGCATGGCAAGGTTTTGAGCCAGTTCCAGAGGATCCAACTTACTTTCCCCTTTCTGATAGCATGCACCAAGCGAATGGTCGCTGAAGGGCACAAGTTTGTTTCTTCTTTCCTACTCGTTATCATATATTTTACTCTTTTGGGCGTTTATCCACCGGCATTTGTTAACCGTAAATTTGGACATTTAGTTTCCTTTATATGATTGTAATTAATCAGACTGCAGCTAAATATGGTCATGTACTTTTGCTACTTTACCAGCTTTTCAATTTTTACAGCTGATTTTCAGAATATTGTGGCAGGGCATTTTGGACGCCTTACTTCCTTGTCATATATGTTCTATATTTACTATTCCTACTTGATTGATTAAGACTATATATGTGTTGTGTGACCCTAAGTAACTTGCTTATAATATGCACCCCTTGTCTAGTTACAGTCGATCGTCTTACGATGTATAGTACCTTGTACGAGTTAGATGGCCATATCCGCCTTTGTATTTTGATTCTGGGATGTGACAAGATTTACTGGTGGCCCATACAGGTTTGTGTTTTCAGATGTGTGTGTTTTATGGCCATAGGAGTCTCAATAAAACAAATACATTTAAAATCCTGAATTCGTTCTTCTCGAAGCCTTACTTGACTAGCTAAACTTTTTTTTACTTGATCCTTCCTGTTAAGTTCTTGATATTTTTTGTCCTTTTCTTTAGGGATTCTTCAGTTCCTGGAGTAGCAGACAAGGTTGGACAGGATTCTCCTAGGCAAGAACGCGAAGTAGGACCTGTTCAGAGTCAGATTTGGATAGAGCCAATAATTTAGCAAGCCGACGCAGTGGAACCAGAAGTTAGACTTGTTGAGCAATCAACCACTGAGATCCCCATAACCCCAGTAGTACCAGCGGTACTTGATAAACTGACATTACTAGAGATCCATCATAAAATAATGGCTATATAGCAACATCAGATGGCGGTGCAATCATACCAATAATTTTAATAGCTAGAGCAGATTGTTTTGTTAAGTCAGGGTTTACAGACGGTCCTGGAGAGTGGAAGAAGGAATAATTTGGGGGCATTGGTCAGATTTTGTTGACTTAACCTGTCATGCCCCAGTCCCAGAATACGTAGGACTAGGAACACATAAGCATGCCAGCCGCATGGATATGGCAACTCCAATATATGGACACCAAAATCTATACGTACGATGTAATATGAATATCAATCCATAAGTGGTATAAACATATGTCACAAGTCACAGGGTATAATCTAAATCTCATCCACGAAATCAAATATAAATAAATAACCAGTATCTATGAAACTAGATCTCAATATAAGTATCTTAGGATGATAGTTGGATGGAAACAAATCCACTACCAACTCGAATGTAAGAGCAAATAAAAAATAAGTACAACACAGCAATACCATATAAGAATATCAGCTAGCAATCACGGGCTCGAAGAGATGACATCCACGAAGCATATATAACAATCCAATCTGTGCTCCTGCAAATACTCAAGAACAGATACACCTGGCAGAGGACCAGGTCCTCAGAGGGACGTAAAAAGATACAGAAAAGCGAGCCAATTTGAATGCAGTAAACATGCATATAATTTGAAAATAAATAAGTATGCTGTACAAGACAATCTATATGAATGCAAATGAGAATAACTTTTCAACGTATGGGCAAGGGTAGGCTACTCGATCTAATCCTCACAACTCATACGCTCGTCAGTGGACATCATCAGCCGACATACCTCTGGGGTAGCAACCCTCGGACTCCATCAATCGACATACCTCGGGGGTAGCGACCATCGGACATGACCACCATAGTGCATGCTAGTTACTATAGTTTACCAGAGTGGTTAAAAGCCCATACCCCTAATGATTGTCCTCGATGATACTAAGTGCCATGTGTGTGTCAACATATCTAATACATAGTAATGACTGGAAGAAAACTACACATGCAAGAAATATACCAAAATGCAATAAATATACAGAAATATACTAAGCATGCAAAATACTGTAAGCAATTTGGCAAGGTAACTTGCCTGGTAAGAAAGCTACAAGGTGTACTGTCCAAAAGTCAAACGCACAAGATCAAAAGCTATGGCCGTAGAACAAATGTCTCCGAATGCTGAAATAAACATCACCAACGTTCCCAGAATAAGTAAAATAGCTAAAAAGTACTTCCCTTTCGTCCAATTTGGACACAGGGGCAAAACAGTAATTTTGGATAAAAGTGGGGTCCACGTGTGGCCCACTTTGCACCGAAAAGTGTGCCGAGGGTAACAGTCTCTAAATGGGACAAATTATAAGTCAAACAATTCTAAATGTCAATACGAACCCAATGGTATATCCAAATGTGGATTCCGATGGACCGAACACAATTTTGTCCAAAAAGTCAACTATGGGGCCCGCCAATTGGCGACTTGGTCAACCATCTCAGAATTGCGTGAAAATTGGGTCACAGGACCAGCACGTTTCCACGAGTCCAGTGGCGCAAGTTTCGTCACAATCTGACAAGCGTGCATAAAATACGTGCGACTTTCACAAAAGTTGTGACACGGGATGTGTCCGCGGATACGGCCTGATTTTGGCGCACACACGCGTCCGAATCAGTTTCCACGAATTATTATGTGTCCGGTTATGCTGCGTGCACCGTTCGATACACTTGGTACACGACGGGGCGGTCTCGTTTGGCTGTGCGCGCTCCGTTTCACAACTTTTGGAAATCAGGAAAAGTGGGTTCGCGGGATTTTGTGACAAATTTAATTCTGTCCACAGTAGTTAATAATCTAGGGTTATTTAACAGAAAATAAACTAATTCAAGTGTTCTACGCATACCAAAAAGAATTATCGAATTCGGATCTCTGTAGTGGGAGATACGAACTCGGCAACATGGGTGGTCACCGCAGTTTTCTGTGATCCCAGAATTCGATCTGCTTGCGCCAACTTGGGCACTATTTTTGCCTAAGGGTACACGTTGTTCGAGGTATGCTATCATACAGATATGGGAGAGGGTTAAGGGGTGAACATACCGGTGAAGACGGAACGGCGTTTGGTTGAGCGAGTCGACGGGAAGCAACTCCGGAACACAGGTACCTCGCAGTGGGAATCTGCAGTGCGCGGGGTCGCGGTCGTCAGGATTGGTTTGGACGGCTTGGCGGGGTTCTCCGGCTGCGGTGGCGGCGCTCCCTAGGTCTAGATGAGAAGAGGAGGGTCTGGATGTTTAGGTTAGGGTTTTATATAAAATAAATAATATATATATGTGAATAGGGAGAGAGAGAAGGCCGGTTGGTATTTAAAAGCCGCGGAGTGGAGGTTTAGCTTTGCTGGATTGGTAATATGAAGTGGGCGACTCACATGCAGTGGTTTGCTACTAGAATTTGCTAAAAGGGAAGGGGGCGCTGCTTACATGCAGCAAAGCAAAGGGTTGCTATTAGGTTTGCTAGTAAGTTGTAATGGAAAACTAATAGTTGGGTTATTAGTTATTATATTTAATAGTTATTATTATTATTATTAGTTTATTAATACTATTTTTTCTTTTCTTTTCTTTTCCTTTTTCATTTTAAAAATATCTATATACATATATATATTTGTATGTATATATATATACTCATAAGAAAATTTATATATTAGAATAATACACACCGTTAGGCTAGCAACTGCTCAAGGGGTCTCCTACATGAAATAAATTCTAAAAAATTCCTAATGGTCCCATAAATCCTCTAAGTGCCCGAACACCTAAAATAAAAATTTTTAAAAATCTATTTCTCCTATTTAGCCACTAATTACTATAATTAAATTAATAATTAATAATTAAAAAGGGATATTTACGATTTTCTAGGATAGGGATTTTATATTCTACCAAATTTATAAAAATTTTGTCCTCGAAATTAAAACTAAGCCGTGTAGAAAGTCAAAGGTGGTATAAGATTTGCATTATTAAAATACAAGGCTAGGTTTAAAGGAGGGGGCGATGTTGCATGTTGCACATCCCGAAAAAAATATCATAGGAAAATCCACATGAGCGAAAAAATTAGGTTTCTTCATGTGTCATGTCCAATGATGTGGACACCTAAATGCTCTTTTGCATAAAAGCGTCCAACAATTAGAAATTTGCACAAAGATGAGAATTGGATGATGGACACGTCTAGGATAAGGGTGTAGAATTTGTAGGAAGGCAGTGGCTAGTGTAGTGTTCCAATTATCGGAGCACGGTAAGGTGCGCTAAGTGATACAATATTACAAAATTAAAATAAAATATCGTGTTCTATTTCTAACTGGGTTCAATCTAGCCCTAGGCTCACTATCTAAGCCAAGTAGGTCTAATTTTGTGTGAGGGGTTCATAATCCACCGAACTTAAAATTTATCCATCTATCACCTAAGGCTATACATTTAAGAAAACTATTTCTCAAATTATTTAATCATGTTATTCAATCCTCAAGGTTTTAACACCAAATATATCATCTATGATATGCCCTTAACCAATTATAAAAGAGAGTCACTAAGTCATGTGATTAGCTTTATGGGGTATATCTAGTACTATCAGTGTGTTAACTTATACTAGCACGAGGTTTCGTCTTCCCAAAATAAAGGAAGACGGAGAGTATTAATAAAGAATTCAAGGTGAAGGTGATAGAATACAAGTACGAGGTTCAAAGAGATTAAAGAATTCGAAAAGAGAGTTGTCAGGACAGTTGTGGATTAAAATTTTATTTTTGGTAATTTCCTATTTACATGCTTGTATCAGTACAGTTATATAACCGATACGATGTGTCAGACATGTCTAGGGACAAGTATATCCATCTACTACCATATATCTCAATCCACGTAAAGTAGTCATGCGAAGAGCGAACCAAGCGCACTAAGGTTAGCTAGACCTTAATACACCGATTCTGATTAGGCAATTGTATCATTGTGTGCACCCAATAATACATATGCCATAAACAAGCTCGATAAAAGAATAAGCTTGCAAAACTAGGCTATAATAGCAACATAAGTCAAGGTAGTACAGCAAACATAAATACGCTGGATTATGATGAAAGAAGGTACATAACAATTCAAGTTCACAAAAAAATAAGACTCTACAATCTCTACAGTTGTCATACTAACTCCATGTCTAAGTTGTTAGTCGACTAAATTGGGGTATAGTCTCTAAGTTCTACAGTCTGAAAAAAAATACTGTCGTCCTAAGCTAGCATACAGTTAATGTTGTTCATTCACACCTAAATAATAGGTCAAAAGACTAAGTGGTACTATGTTGTGAGGTATACTACCCAACTTATAAGAATAAACTAATACTGTAATTGTCTAAAGTATAACATAGAAACTCCTGTTAAGGTCTACGAGAAGGGGTCTTGGTACTTATTAGGGTATCCTCTTTCATTACATAGGTCATGGTCGTCCTAAGTCTTAATCATAGTGCTCATAGAGCAAGTGTCAATAGTAAGGATAGAAGAGTTACTGGCCGTCAAGGGGGAAATGATCTAACTCGTATCGAGGTGGGGGTACATGTTACGCAATTTAAAACTAAGGGATAAGCACCAGGTCTCAATCTACAAGAATAGCTTAAACCATCAAGTTCTAACTACTAAGCACAAAATTTTAAAATTTAATATTTATAACTATAATCCCAGCAACTATATATCCTAATCATAGAATAAAAATACTTGGTCTATAATCAGAGGTGTCAGGTGGCACGAGTTGAAAGATGAAGGGTATAAGAACACAATTTAGTCGTCGCGTAATTAGCGAACGCTAAGGTCGCAAAGGAACAATATATGAAATTAAATAGGGGGCTCTAGATAGCATCATGGCTTTCTAAGGAGGAGTGGTATGCTTGTTGCTATGTTCGAGATATGATCAAAAGAAATGTTATATTCATTGCTCTTGGCTTCCTAAGGTACTGTCTGCTACTAATAAGACAATGATCTAAGTTTTGTAGTTCTCCACTACTTATCTAATTATAAAGGTTAGGTTCAGTCATAATATTCAATTTTGGTTTTCTATTGGTTCCTCAATACTAGGGTCAAACAATATGGTCAAACTTCTAACTAACTCTAGTAGTATCTATACTACTCCCAAGTCCTCATAATACATCAAGGGGTAATGGTAAACCACTCTATAAATAAGGAATTCTAGGGTTCATTAGATATTCTAAACTTAGTAGTGTGTCTATATTCTCGTTGTATTCTTAATAGGTGTGCTACCATATTTCTCATCCTAATAATAGGGGTTCCAATATTCTAGTAGAAGGCTATACTCAAAGAACTATTAGGAAAGTACAGGAATCAAGCATGATACAATTATTCAGACAGAACAGATAGGAGAAAGATGAATCATAGTCAATTGTGGATGAGATCCTATACTCTATTCCTAGGTGCAGGCTTGTTCGGTACAATAACGTAACCGAGACAATATACTCTCGACCTGTATGGGCCACCAAAAAAATATGTCACGTCCCAGTCCCAGAGTACGTAGGACTAGGAACACGTAAGCATGCCAGCCGCATGGATATGGCAACTCCAATATATGGACACCAAAATCTATACGTACGTTATAATATGAATATCAATCCACAAGTGGTATAAATATATGTCACAAGTCACAGGGTATAATCTAAATCTCATCTACGAAATCAAATATAAATAAATAACCAGCATCTATGAAACTAGATCTCAATATAAGTATCTAAGGATGATAGTTGGATGGAAACAAATCCACTACCAACTCGAATGTAAGAGCAAATACAAAATAAGTATAATACAGCAACACCATATAAGAATATCAGCTAGCAATCACGGGCTCGAAGAGAGGACATCCAGGAAGCATATATAACCATCCAATATGCGCTCCTGCAAATACTCAAGAATAGATACACCTGACAGAGGACCAGGTCCTCAGAGGGACGTAACAAGATACAGAAAAGTGAGCCAATTTGAATGCAGTAAACATGCATATAATTTGAAAATAAGTAAGTACGCTGTACAAGACAATCTATATGAATACAAATGAGGACAACTTTTCGACGTATGGGCAAGGGTAGGCTACTCGATCTAATCCTCACAACTCATACGCTCGTCAGTGGACATCATCAGCCGACATACCTCTGGGGTAGCGACCCTCGGACTCCATCAATCGACATACCTCGGGGGTAGCGACCATCGGACACGACCACCATAGTGCGTGCTAGTTACTATAGTTTACCAGAGTGGTTAAAAGCCCATACGCCAAATGATTGTCCTCGATGATACTAAGTGCCATGTGTGTGTCAACATATCTAATACATAGTAATGACTGGAAGAAAACTACACATGCAAGAAATATACCAAAATGCAATAAATATACAGAAATATACTAAGCATGCAAAATACTGTAAGCAATTTGGTAAGGTATCTTGCCTGGTAAGAAAGCTGCAAGGTGTACTGTCCAAAAGTCAAACGCACAAGATCAAAAGCTATGGCCGCAGAACAAATGTCTCCGGATGCTAAAATAAACATCACCAACGTTCCCAGAATAAGTAAAATAGCTAAAAAGCACTTCCCTTTCGTCCAATTTGGACACAGGGACAAAACGGTAATTTCAGATAAAAGTGGGTCCACGTGTGGCCCACTTTATACCAAAAAGCGTGCCGAGGGTAGCAGTCTCTAAATAGGACAAATTATAGGTCAAACAATTCTAAATGTAAATATGAACCCAACGGTATATCCAAATGTGGATTCCGATGGGCCGAACACAATTTTGTCCAAAAAGTCAACTATAGGGCCCGCCAATTGGCGACTTGGTCAACCATCTCAGAATTGTGTGAAAATTGGGTCACAGGACCAGCGCGTTATCACGAGTCCAGTGGCACAAGTTTCGTCGTAATCTGACAAGCGTGCATAAAATGCGTACGACTTCCACAAAAGTTACGACACAGGATGTGTCCGCGGATACGGCCTGATTTTGGCGCGCACACGTGTTCGAATCAGTTTCCACGAATTGTTACGTGTCTGATTATGCTGCGTGCACCGTTCGGTACACTTGGTACACGACGGGGCTGTCCTGTTTCACGGGACGCGCTCCGTTTCACAACTTTTGGAAATCTGGAAAAGTGGGTTCGCAGGGTTTTGTAACGAATTTAATTATGTCCACAGCAGTTAATAATCTAGGATTATTTAACAGAAAATAAACTAGTTCAAGTGGTCTACGCATACCAAAAAGAATCATCAAATTCGGATCTCTATGGTGGGAGATACGAACTCGGCAACATGGGTGGTCATCGCAGCTTTCTGCGATCCCAGAATTCGGTTTGCTTGCGCCAACTTGGGCGCTGTTTTCGCCTATCTCTTGGAATAGTTTCAAGGCTCGATTCAGGGCTAAGTATTTTGGATTTGTAGTACAGTATGGGCTCCAACAGAGGTTTATAGGTCTTAAGCAGGCCGGTAGGACTATAGATGGATACACAACAGAGTTTTACAGGCTTAGTATGTTTGCTCCGACTATGGTGGCTACAGAGTCGGACAGAGCAATTAGGTTCCAGTTAGGGCACCAGCTCAACAGATAAAACAACTTCAGAATCCAGTTCATCAAGCACCGCAGCAGCCTCAGAGGCAGACTCAGCAGACTTTTTCTTGTGCCTATTGTGGATGGCATAGGCATGATTGGAAGAAATATCGGAAGAGACTCAGACTATGCTTGCATTCTGGTTCCCCTGACCATCAGGTGAAGGAGTGTTCCAACAACCCGTATAGACAAGATCGCGGTGATAGAGGTGGAGTTAGGCCACTTGTGGTTCCGCAGACTGCTCAGCACCCGCATAGGGAGCCACCCCAATAGGGCAGGGCATTTGCGATAAAAGTCAGAGAGACCGATACTTCAGGTGATAGGTTAGCTTGTTTTGTCCTGTCCTGTTCCTTTCCTTTCCATATGTTGCTTGTGTGCATAGTTAGTTCCTTATAGACTGCTTGTGTGTTATTATATAGTTAGTATACCATGTCAAAGACTACAAAACCATGATGGACAAAGACCATAGTTAATGATTTCTTTTAAATTGTATATTGTATATTTTTGTTTGGACTGGGGTTGACCTAGAGAGGGGTACGATCATCTTTAAATTTTGAGGACAAAAATTTTCTAAGGTGGGAAGGTTTGTCACTCTCACTTTTTTAGCTAGGGTTAATTTGATAATTTGGCCTAGTTATTTAATTTTATAAATATAATATTAGTGGGCTATGAATATTTATTTAATGCTTGTATTAGTTATTTGATTATTAGAGTGCTATATATTTATTTAGAGGCTTGTAGTATTTAATTTAGTAGTGGACTAGCCTATTTAATTTTACTTGATATTAGTAGACCTAAATTAGACTTGACATCACAAATAGTGAGCCAATATGGACTAGGCCCAATGAACCCATTTCCACTAATTAACTAAGGAGAATTAGTTTAATTATAATTAGTTAGAGACTTCCCAAAATATCCTTTTTCTAATTATTCCTCTTATTAGCATGTAGGGGCATAATTGTCATTGTCAATTGCTTAGAGAAGGGGGATGAGGGGCGGACCACATATAGAGGGTCTTCTCTCTCTCGCTTCTCTCAATTGTTCATTCATTTTGAGATCCTCAATTTTTCCATATTTCTCTTCATTAATTTCTCCCTCATTTTATTTCTATTTCTCCTACATTTTTTCTTTCCCAAAGAAATTTTGGAGCTTGGAGAGGCAAGGAGCACAAGGAGGAGGAGCATTGGTGAAGAGATCGTGTTCGGATCGTCTCCACTTTAGTTCTCATTGGGAATCCATCTCCCAATTGGTAATTTCTATTTTTTTTATTGTAACTTCTAAATTATGCGTTTGACCACTAGGAATTACCCCATGGCATAGGAAAACCTATAGGAAGAAGTTCTAGGCTATTTAGTTGAGTATTATGATTTTTATATGATAATTTGTGTCCATTTTAGGAGAATTACGGGATTGGCACATCAAGTGTGTGTCATGAGACTATATTAGTAAAATTGGACTTAGATCGGGGTTGGAATACTAGTTACTTATCCACAATTGGGCACGAGTAGACCTATCTCGATACGGTGTGATATCATATGTTATAGAGCTCTATTTTGTGTCTTTTGTATAATTACTTCTTATTTCTCCTTGTAACAAGTTACTATAGTCGTATTATATTATATTTAGCTCTTATAAATACTAATTGTGGAGAACTGAGGGAATTAACACTTGGATTTGAGGTATATAATAGTTTTCCCTAAATGCACTTTCTAAATGTTTGATTAAATGCCTACTTGTTATTTAGATATCAATTCTCAGATATGCATGAATAAATATATATATGGTATGTAAAGATTAGTGAGTGATCTGTGTTAGGATCTATGGGTGTGGGGTATTCCATTTAGAGTATATGTGGGTGTATCACTAGATATTGAGCTTGGAGTTGAGTGTCATAGCTAGAGAATTAGATAGTGTGTGTTGGTGTGGCACCTGGATGTATGAAAGAGTGGTGTGAGTATAGACTTGAATCTGCTGAATAGGATGTGGGCAACTTGTTGCACAGGTTCAACACTAGCTGTGCTAGATCTGCAGCAGTACAATGTGGCTTGCACAGCTTATAGGCAACTAGTTTTTGTGGTTTAGCCCTTTGTTGCAGTGCTTGAGTGCATATGGCAGTGAGATAAGGGCTTAGAGTAGCTCAGGTATGTGCTCTATATGGAGATTTAGGTGGAGTGATTATCAGAGTTGGGGACTGCAGTGTATTATTGCAGTAGTTTACATCAGGGGTAGGTAGTGGACTTACATTCATGAGCAGTGATGTTAGAGTGTGGTGCTTAAGGTATTGAACAGTGAGATGACTGTAATTGGAGCAAAAGCTCATGTATTTGGTATATCAGTCACTTGAACTATTGGCACAATAATGAGGAGTCAGATACAAGGGTGGTTTAGAATAGTAGCAACTGTGATACATTAGTGTTAGTTGTCTTTTAGTAACATCAGTTGTGACTGGGCATCAACAATAGTCAACAAGAGGATTTATTTAGGATTCAGGTATTTGGATATTAGACCTTGCGTCCAGATAGGGAATACTAGTTAGTTTTATCTATAACTAAGGAAGGGGACCTTATTATGAAGATCAAATGAAGCTTTTATGGCTCGATCTCTTCCTGGGTCGAGTGCCAATGTTCTCAGTTGGTAATGATAGTATTAATAGATAGTTTTAATATTAATGATGTATCCTTGTGCATGTGCATTAGAGTAGTGTATAGGTGTTAGCTAAGTTAGTTGATATTAGTTATATTAGTACATTAGTTATTGATAATAGATGTTGGTTTCAGTCAATTATATATGTAATTTAGTTTGATGAGTTGATAATTGGTAAAGAGGTTAGTTAATAATTAGCTTTGGAAAGGGGATTAAACCTGGAATAGGAAATTCACATTCGGTTCTAACTGCAGTGAGGTACCCAGGTTTATGTCCAGAGATGAGTTAGGTTCGGTTGGAGAAGTTGAGTGTAGGCTTGAGCTAGCAGTTGAGGTATTACTGATACCTGCTTTCAAGTTATGGATATGCTAGGTTGATATCTAGTGTATCATGTAATGTGATAAGTTATAGTTGTATAGCTACTGGAGTTAATTTAAGGTAGGTTTCTGTCACGATCCGCACCCGGTATAGGGGCACGAGAGCGTGGGTATGTCCAGCCTACGCCGCAGCATCGGTGGTAGAACGCTGTCTAGGTCACAGTAATACTATATAACTAAACACATGTCAAAGATATACATCTTCATAATATCTCACAATGTAACTCAATCACAACAACTATAAAGTATAAGGCACGATAAAAGATGAGATAAGTGACATAGTAAAACAACATGTCTCAACATAAAGATAAATCACAGTCTAGCTGTCCAACAAAAGTCTCCAGTTAAACTTAACATGAGTCTGAACATAAGCTAAAATAAGCCTCAAAATGTCTCAAAGCATAAATAAATACTCTCTAGATAGCTGCAGGTAATGTCTCATCTAAAGGCATAGTCTCCTCTAGGATCTCTGGTATGTAGTCTACATCTATACCTGGTCCATAGTGTGTGGTACAGAACTCCTCAAGATCCTCTGAAAAAATATATCTAGTCAAGATTGGAACAAAATATACCTCTAACAGCAGTTCCACATATATTGACAAAAACTATAACATAGTATAAAGAAATACAAGACAGATAGGAAATACTACAAATAAGAGATACTAGAATAAAGGAAATGATGGAATAAGAAATACTGGAACATCATCATCAATATACATCTAGCAATGAATAGAAATACAAGTACACGCAAGAACAATGAACTGGTATATAAGGGTGTACAAGAACAATAACTAGAACATGTGGATATGCTAGATCAATATACTAGAGATACATGTCAAGAATTATCTAACTAAGTGTGTGAAATATCAGCATATCATGTGATCGGCTTGGGACTATATGACTCATTATATTGATTAGCGATCATCCCTAACAGGTCAGGCTAACCATATGTAATAGCGATGAGGCATGTAATGGTAAGGCTGCACCGACGTAATGTGTGGGTGAGCTATGATGCATGTAAATTTGGGTATGATCACATAAGCTACTAATATTTCCCCCATTTTCCCCAACTAGCATGATGGATTCCAAATCATGACTCCTCGTGACAGGTCTCAATGATGCCAACTTGTGTAACCACAGTGTCAGAGTCATGTACGCCATACAACAAGAATTATAGGGATAATCAACATAATAGAAACTGTCAGAGAATGTACTCGCCTGGGGTCCTTACCTGGCAATACCAATGTACGGGTTCCAAGGTGTCATCTGAATGATCCAACAGTCCTATAGACATATCATATAACCCAATACTTCATCAGACATTACTCTAGCACACAATCAACATAATGATCTCAAAAGGCTATGCTAGGGGTGGTCACGTCTGTCGTTGTTGTGCATAACAGACAGTCAATAGTACGGTCTCGCCAGTACGTCAGTGTACATTTGGCAGTCTGTTATCATGCTACAGGGTCACAGGTCGAAGTAACTACGGAATATCTGTTGTCACATTCAAGATATCTAGTACATATAATACATAGTACATACTATGACTATCGTATCTCATAATACTAATTTATTACACATATAATAGATATACTTATATTCATACTTGGTCGAATTTATACTATGTACAAATATATATATATTAAACATGTACTAGGGATGCGCGTATAATACATACACGTATGTATTATACCAATTAAGAATTAATAATGGTACCTATATATACATATTAAACATATTTTAGTGATATATATATATATATATATATATATATATACAAGACATATATGTATATATGCAATGGAGGTACACTATATATATATATATATGTGTGTGTGTGTGTGTGTGTGTTCCAAAATACGTTTAACACATACTAATACATACGCAAGTATATACATACCATAATATACTAAGTACTCTACGGCTAATACGTGTGAAATACTACGAGGAATATGCGTATACTCGTACGTTTATATGCATACGAGGGGTTCGAACCTGTGTACGTAAAAATGAAGGGTTCGATGTCAAGATAGTTAGCAGCAGGTCACGGTGGAGTCCGGTGAGTCGACAACGTCGTGTAGGCGAGTTGGCGGGAAGTCGACCCGTGCAGCGGTCGGCGGCTTCGTCCAGTCGTGGAGGTCAACAAACTACTCAGTGCAGCATCGTGCGGTGGTGCTCGTCTTCGACAGCGGTTCGGCAGACCGTTGAGGGTTATCGACGCGGGAGAAGGGTCATTGGGTTGCTGGTTTCAGTACTCCGGTGTGTGCAGCGGTTGGAGACTGGTGGTCGTGTGGAAGCGGGGAGATGTCAGGCGTGGAGGGGAACATTGAGGCGATCTGGAGGGTTAGGTAGCGGTCGACAGACGGGGTTCGGCGAGTCAAGTTCGACGTAGGTGGTTGAGCTCCGGCAGAACGGCGGGAAGAAGGGTTTCCGGGAACAGTAGATAGGAATAGGAATCGGCTGCTGTTATGGTTGGTTTTAGGTTTAAGGGAATAGGGAAAAAGGGAAAAAGGAATATATATATATGTATGTGATGTTGGGTTTGACCTAGAATCTATTGACTTTGGTCAACACTAGGAAAATGCCTTGGGTTGTTATGGAGATATTCCAATGGGCTAGGGTTCGGATGGGTTTAATGACATTGCGAGGATTTCATTGGTCTAAGGGTTTGGAGGCCATGGTTTCATGGAGTTGATGTTAAATTATACACTCCCAAAATCATGGAAAAATATAATGAAAGAGAAATGGGTTTATAATATGTGCCGTGTCCAACGGGTGTACACCTAATGTACTTTTTGCATTAGAGTGCCCAAAAATTAGAAAATTGCACAAAATAGATTTATTGTTTAATTAATTAGAATTAATGCAAGGAGGTATTCTACAATTAAATAGAAGTATAAGGGACTGAAGTTTAGTGGAACACAAGCATAAATTAACGGTTTGGCACGTTTAGGACAAGGGTGTGAATCTGTTGGAAGTCAATGGCTAGCGTAGCGTTCTAATTTTCGAACAACGATAAGCGCAACAATCAAATAAAGTCACAGTAATTTAAATAAGATTAATTATCATGCAATCGTTTACTAATTAATTACGAGAAGACGAAAATACCCTTAATCCAAAAAGTGGGGGTGACAGATTCATTTACTAATATTAGTTGAGTAGTTGGTATCATTTGGTGTCAAGTTGGTGAATTAGAATAGGACATCACTTAGTAGTATAGCAGATAGTAGAAAATATGTGGATTTGCAGTAGGGAGTGGTAACTGTTAGCAGTGACGTAAGGTGGAGTATGTTCTAGTACCAGTGAGGGGCTACGATGGGTAAGTATTGGCTTAAATTATACTAACAGTTCAGGCAATATAGGACTGGATTACTTGAGGTGAATGTGAGGGGTCTCCTGGGTCTGAGTATGCTCGAGTGCTATACTATGTTTAACCTTGTATTAAGTGACTGTGTTAGTAGAGTAGTGAACATTTGAAAACAAGGTGTAGATCTTAATATGACAGTGTGTGTTATTTTAAGGGCGAGTACTTGATTAGTATCAGATTTTAATGAGTGATTCAGTGGGCACTTGGTGTTGTATAGTTAAGAGAAGGAGTAAGGGGGATCAACTGACTGCAACTGATCAAATAACAGGCAGTTAGGAAGATCCAGTTCCCATTTAGAAGTTTTTAGATGACCAAGTAAGGTTGAATTAGTTCAAAGTGATGGTGACCTACTGACATCAAGCAATTGTTATAGTATTACTCAGGTATTAGCAAGTATAGGGTTTATCTGAGGTATTTGTTTATCTTCAACTAGTGTCAAGGTAATTAGTTATTTGAGTTAAGGTATAGAGTAAGTATGGGTTTTGGTTATCAGATATGGGAGAAGTTGATTCATAGGGAGTAAAGGTTAAAGTATAGGTATAAGTTAGTATTCTATGGTAATAGTTGATATCTGTAATATAGTCTAGTATGTAGGTAATGAACCAAGGTATTGGTTTAAGGTTAGGGTATTAGTGAGATATGGTTAGTGAGTTAATATTCCATATATTGATATCATAGAGTATTTATTATATGTATATATAATGTAATATAGTATATTAACTAGTATTATCTATATTAGTTAAGTATAATTTAGAATTAGCTAGGATACCTTGGGTATTAGCAAGTATAGTTTAATACTAGTAGGATAATGACTACTGTGACCTAGAAAACCTAGTCTAGCAAGTTATTAACCTAGTTTGACCCTTAAAACCTAGTTTGACATAACATTGACCAGAGATCTAGTTTCAAGCCACTTTAGCATTTTTATAATTCTAAAAAACTATTTTCATTTCTTTATAATCACTATATTACAAGAATTTAGAAATATTTTCTTGACTATTGACACATTGGTACACGGACTAGTATACACAAGGATCTTCATTCATGGGATGTTATTTATTGTTTTGTTGTTTCTTGCAAACCTTCTCACCCAAAATTAGGCATACTTGGCTTAGATAGTAAAATTAGGGCTACTTTGAACCCAATTAGAAATAGAATACGGCATTTGATTTAACTATACAATATTTTATATCGCTTAGCGTACCTTACCGTTGCTTCGATAATTGGAGCACCTCACTACCATTGCCTTTCTACAAGTTTCACAACCTTGTCCTAGACATGCCCGCCTATCATTCTAACCTTTGTGTAACTTATAATTATGCTTTCTTGTGCTACATTTTAGTCGCACAATAAATGTCACGGATGTTATTATTTAATTCTAAATAAATCCTGACCTTGTACCCTTGTGCGTTCCAATTTAAATTGGGAACACAATCTTGACCGTTTTGTACAAACCAAAATTTGTTAATAAATACTATATCCTCTAGATCCCAGACACTTTGTCCCACCTAAATTTATTTCCATGTACTCCTAATTAATTTCAGAATATCATACGCGGTATTTTAATTAATTAAAACTTAATTTCCATCCTTGTGCAATTTTCCTAATTGTTGGCATTTTTATGCAAAAATGCACTAAGGTGTCCACACCATTGGACAAGGCATGAAGAAAACCCAATTTCCCCTTTCACATAATTTTTTCTATAATTTTTTGGAATGAGCAAACGCACAACATCCCCCCTCAATTGAACCTAGCATTCAATTTAATTAATACAAATTATAGCCCTCCCAAACATCCTCATGTGAGCCCAAGGCCTAACCCAAGAGGATGTTGACCAAAGTCAACTTTTCCTAGGTCAAACCAACCCCCTTACATGTGTACAAATACAACTCCTCACCTCTTTCTTTATTTTCTCTAAAACCAAAACAACCCCAAACCCTAGCCGAATTCCCTCTCCACCCGTGCACTACCTCCTCCCTCCTCCGACCGAACTTCCAGGCCGCCACCACCGCAGCACCTGGCCGCCACCCTTCCCCAGTCGACGCCGGGCCTTTCCCTAGCCGTCGGAACGCCTCCCCCGGCTACCTGCACAGACTGCTGTCGTCAATACCATCTTCACCATCGACACCATCACACCCAACCTCCCCCTTCTCGAGTTCCCTCAACCAACCCGACCCGATCCCTTCTTCTCCGTTCATCTTAGGAGACCACCACCACCTGCCTGACCACCGTCTACACCACCCTAATGCCACCAGCAACCACTACCTACACCACCGTCAACCACCACTCGCACCACCCGCACCAACATCGCCAGCATCCACACCATCCTCAACCAACCCGACCGATCCCTTCTCCTCCGTTCATCATCGGAGACCACCGCCACCTTAGCCAACCACCCCCACGACCTTCCCCCGCTACCAGCCACTGCCACCACTGCCCTAGCCACCGCTGGCCGCCACCAAAGCTTCTGCAACTGCTGCTGCAACTGCCATTCCAAGGAGCTGCCACCCGCTGTTGTTATTCCCGAGCCTCGCTGGATCTCAGCCGCCCCTCGCCGGCGACGACCGCACGGTGGATACGCACCCACCTGAACACGACACAGTACGGTATGAATATATAATATATATTTAGATATAATGTATAAATTATGTATTTATGTATATATATATATATTATATACTTATATATATAGTGTATAATTATGTATAATTGTATATATAGTATATATTTGGTATAAACTGGGTATAATTTTATATATATATATATATATATATATATATATATATATATATATATATATATATATATATATATATATATAGAGAGAGAGAGAGAGAGAGAGAGAGAGTATATTATATATAATGTATATATGTAACGTATATTTATGCATAGTATATATTATATAAAATGTATATATAAAGAATGTATATTATATGTATATATATTTATTTGTCTACATATATATGTATAGATTTATTTGAGTTGGATATATATATATGTATATACAATATACAATAAATAAGTATATATATATATATATATGTATTCTATTACTGTTTATGTATTTAAATAAATATATTTATATATATTTGTATTTTATGTATATACATAATTATGTATATAAAAGATATTATGTTGTTATATATATATGTGTATAAATATATGTATAGTTTTATATTTAGGTGTGTGTATATATATATATATATATATATATATATATATATATATATATATATATATATATATATATATATATAGGTATATATGTAAATAGGTTATTAATTTATATTGGGTATATATGTAATGTATTATAGGTACATATGTTGTTATTTTATATATTATGTAATTGTGTACATGTATATGTATTAATTAGTGTTTATGTATATATATGTACATACTTATTTTATTTATGTATTTTATTTATATAGATATATAGTGTTATACTCATGGTTGTTTATGTATATACATATGTATAATGTAAATATATACATATGTCTATATGCATAATTGTATATATAAGTATGTATGTTATTAAATTATCTAATGTATATATATGTACATATGTTATGTATGTATGCATGTACTATGTTAGCATAAGTAATTAAGCATGGTATAATTTTATGATTTATAATTTTGGGTTATCTCTTCGTAGGCATCCGAGACGGTGCTACCTTGACTGCTGGTTTCGGAGCATTGCTTGCGCATATCAAAGTTCCAGGCAAGTATACCTTGCATTTATTGTACTGTTTAAATCTCAGTTATTATTTAGCTGCCTGTTATTGTTTAGCTATTATAACTATGCGCATCCGAGAGAGGCTCGGGTGCAGTCAACGAATGCGTTGATGTTAGGACGTGTGTCTGACCTAGTGTCTAGTAGACCACCTAAAGTTGTGAAGTTATTGGTATGACTCCCCCAGCCTTGACACATTTCTTACACGTGTTGTGAGTCTCATGTAGGGCACGGACTTGCGTATATGGTTGGCCACCTGTACGTATAGGTCGTGCAACAGATAGGGTATAACTGCTAATAGTGATGCATGGTTAGAAGACTTAGTAGTTATTAGTAGGCGGAGCGTAGATTGTCGTGAAATGATGGCCCAATCCTTGTCCTTGTTTGGTTGTAAGGTTGGGCTATTGTTTTAATGATAGACTATGAACCAGAGTTACGATGCTGATGCTTACACTTTGGCGTAGTAGCTAAGGCGTGTTATGGATACAACATGCATAGATTATTAGGCGGGGAGGACGACTAGTAGGAGTATGGGATACCCACCTCCTTTATTGCAGATACCGCACTCTTCGGAGTGATATGAACGTATATATTATTGCGGATACCACGTCCCTTAGAGTGTTGGACGTTAAATATATACAGATACCTCATTCTTCGGAATGATGGACGTTACAGTTACCACACTCTAGAGGACGTTGGACGTTATGCCTATGCCTACCCATATGTACCAAAGTTGTCCTCACATTGCATTCACTTAGATGGTTAGGTCACCCTTGAGTTTTTATAGTATTTACGTTATGGCATGCTTTTATGTATCTTGTTATGTCCCTCTGAGGACCTGGCCCCTTTCCAGGTGTATTGTTCATGAGTATTCGTAGGAGCGCAGATCCGAATTTGCTACGTATATTGTGATGAGGACCTCTCTTCGAGCCCGTGATTGTTAGTTGATATTCTCATATTGTATTTATCTTGTTTATCTATATTCTAGTTCGGCAATGGATTTATTTCCATTCGACGACCCTCATTAGATGCTTTACATTAAAATCTAGTTATAGATATTGGTTATTCATTTGTATATGATTTCTGTGGATAAGATTTAGCTATGACCTGTGACATATATGTTTACCACTTATGAATTGTTATTCATATTACAGCGTACATGTGTTATAGTTTTCATATATTGGAGTACCATATTCATACGGCTGGCATGCTTACGATTCCTAGTCCTACGTATTTTGGGACTGGGGCATAACATGTTTTTGTGGTGGCCCATGCAGGTCAAGAGCATATTGTCTCAGTTATATTACTGTACCGAGCAAGTCTGCACCTAGGATTAGAGTATAGGATCTCATCCACCAGTAACTATGACTCACCTTCCTTCCAATCTGTTCTATTTGAATAGCTGCATCCTACTTGATTCATGTACTTCCCTAATAACTCCTTGAGTATAGACTCCTCCTAGAATATATAAGTCTCTGTTGTTAGATAATAAGTATGATAACCCTCCTATTAAGAGTACAACTAGGATAATGACACATCACTAAGTTAGAATACTTAATGAACCCTAGCGTCCCTTACCTACAGATTAATTTACCATTATCCCTCGATATATTTATGGTTGACTTGAGAGTAGTATAAACACTACTAGAGCTAGTTAGAGATTTGACCCTAATGTTTGACCCTAGTATTGAGGAACCAATAGAAATCCGAGATCGAATGTTAGGACTGACCTAATTTGCATAGCAAGATAGTGTTAGGGAACTATAAATATAGATCATTGTCTTGATATTAGCAGATAGTACCTTAGGAAGCCCAGAGCAACGAATATGATATTTCCCTTGATCATACCTCAAACACGAAGATTTGCTCACCACCTTCCCCTTAGGAAACCATGATATTATCTTGAGTCCCTCTATTTTAATTGTATATCTTATTCCTTTGTAAACTTAGTGCTCGCTATAATTGTGCGATGACTAATTATGTTCTTCTATTCTTCATCTTCCAATTCGTGCCACCTAACCTTTCTGATTTTAGGCCAAGTGATGTCCCTTTATGTTAGGGATATATAGTTGCTAGGATGATAATTGTAATCTTGAACTTTAAATTTTGTGCATGGTAGTTAGAATTTGATAGTTTGAGTTGTTCCCCTAGATGGTGATCTGATTATTCTTAGTTTAAATCACGTAACATGTACCCCACTTCAATATAGATTATATTCTTTTTTCCCTTGAAGGCCAGTAACCTTTCCATTCTTAACGTTAACACCATTGTTCTATAACCACTATGATTAAGACTTAAGATGGTCATTACCTATATAATGCAATATGAGACCCTAATGAGTACCAAGTTCTTTTTTGTATATACCCCAATAAGAGTTTATACCTTATTATTTTGCAAGATCTCCTTAAGACTATCACAATATTAGTTAATATTTTAAGTTAGGTAGTATGCCTCATAACCTAGTGTTATGTAGTCCTCTTGATTTATTGTTGAAGTATAACTGAATGACATTAACTGTATACTAGCATAAGACAATAGTGTTTATTAAGACTGTAGAACTTGGAGGCCCATACCCCTATTTTGTCGACTAGCAACTTAGACAAGGTGTTAGTACGATAACTGTAGAGACTGTAGAGTCTTGTTTTTGTTTTGTTTAGTGAACTTGAATTATTTTGTAATTTTTTTTCTTTTTTTTATCATAATCTAGCGTACTTACATTTGTTATACTACTTTGACTTATGCTGCTAATATAGCCTAGTTTTACAAGATTATTCTTTATCAAGCTTGTTCATGATATATGTATTATTGGGGCGCCACACTAATACATTTCAGAATCAGTGTATTAAGGTTTAGCTAACCTTAGTGCGCTTGGTTCGCTCTTCACATGACTACTTTACGTGGATTAAGATATATAGTAGTAGACAAAAATACATGCCCCTAGACATGTTTGAGCATATCATGGCGGTTACATAACTATTCCAATAGGAACATGCGAATAGAAATTTACCAAATAGGATTTCAATCCAATGCTACCTTGATAATTCCCATTTGAATTCTTTAAACGCCTTGATCCCTATACTTGTATTCTAATACCTCTACCTTGAATTCTTTATTATTTCTTTCCGTCTTCCCCTATTTCGGAAGGACGAAAACTCATGCTTGTTATAAGTTAAAATACAGAGAGTACTAGATATACCCTATAGGTCAATCGCCTTACTAGATGAATGCCTTTTATAACTGATTAAGGGTATATCACATGTGATATATTTGGTGTTTAAATTTTTGAGGATTGAGTAACATGATTAAGTAAATTTGAGGAATAAGTTTTCTTAAATATAAGAGCCTTATGTGATAAATGGGTAAAATCTAAGTTGGGTAGAAATTGCATTGTTAACTTGCGATAAAATATTTTAGATTGTGATTAGGTAAAATTAGATTGGGAGATTCAAACCATTTCAATGTTGAGAAATTTTAAAAGAATGATTAAGATGATGATGATTTGATGAATTTTAAAAACCCTGCTACGGCGAACCAAATATTTATATTTTGAGCACATAATTTAAATTTAGAGTATTGGAGGTCGAATCATCAATTTAAATCTGGAGGAAAATAAAATAGAACTTTAAATATGAACATGGTCGGATTGAATCCCAAATTTGATGATTTGAATTAAGAATTAAAAATTTTGAGTGTTGGATCACCTATTGAAAAGATTGAGGATGTAAATTTAAAGAAAATCAGAAGAGTATGGAATTCATAAGTTGAAAATAAAAATAATATTTGATTTTAATTGATTTCTAGAGGAGATTATGATAGTTGGAGATTGCGAGATAAATTTTGAATTGGGATGTTATATAAATTTAAATTAGATTTGGATGAGGATTATTTAATTTAAAAATTGAGAAGATAGTGTAATATGTTGAAGATGATCTGAATCAATGGTTAATATAATTTAAAAAGTGATCGTGATGGATTTGGATGAATTTTAAATTTTTAGAAGAGATCACAATTGACTTGCCTGATGTACACATGTAAAGGATTTAAACCAAATTATGCCTTATTTTAATTTTGAGGACGAAATTATTTTTAAGTTGGGTAGATTGTAAACCTTCTCACCCAAAATTAGGCCTACTTGGCTTAGATAGTAAAATTAGGGCTAGTTTGAACCCAATTAGAAATAGAACAAGACATTTTATTTAACTATACAATATTTTATATCGCTTAGCGTACCTTACCATTGCTTCGATAATTGGAGCACCTCACTACCATTGTCTTTCTATAAGTTTCACAACCTTGTCCTAGACATGCCCGCCTACCATTCTAACCTTTGGGTAACTTATAATTATGCTTTCTTGTGCTACATTTTAGTCGCACAATAAACGTCACGAACATTATTATTTAATTCTAAATAAATCCTGACCTTGTACCCTTGTGCGTTCCAATTTAAATTGGGAACACAATATTGACCATTTTGTACAAACCAAAATTTGTTAATATTCTACACTGTATCCTCTACGTCCCAGACACTTTGTCCCAGCTAATTTTATTCCCATGTACTCCTAATTAATTCCAGAATATCGTGCACGGTGTTTTAATTAATTAAAACCTAATTTCCATGTGCAATTTTCCCAATTGCTGGGCATTTTTATGCAAAAATGCACTAAGGCATGAAGAAAACCCAATTTCCCCTTTCACATAATTTTTCCATAATTTTTTGGAATGTGCAAACGCACAATATCGCCCCCTCAATTGAACCTAGCATTCAATTTAATTAATACAAATTATAGCCCTCCTAAACATTCTCATGTGAGCCCAAGGCCCAACCCAAGAGGATGTTAACCAAAGTCAACTTTTCCTAGGTTAAACCAACCCCCTTACATGTGTACAAATACAACTCCTCACCTCTTTCTTTATTTTCTCTAAAACCAAAATAACCCCAAACCCTAGCCGAAACTCCCTCTCCACCAGTGCACCACCTCCTCCCTCCTCCGACCGGACTTCCCGGCCGCCACCACCGCAGCACCGGGCCGCCACCCTCCCCCAGTCGACGCTGGGCATTCCCCTAGCTGCCGGACCGCCTCCCCCGGCCACCTGCACAAAATGCCGCTGTCAACACCATCTTTACCATCGACACCATCACACCCGACCTGCCCCTTCCCGAGTTACCTCAACTAACCCAACCCGATCCTTTCTCCTCCGTTCATCATCGGAGACCATCGCCACCGGCCTGACCACCGTCTACAATACCCCAACGCCACCAGCAACCAAACCCTACACCGCCAACAACCACCACTCGCACCACCTGCACCAACATCGCCAGCATCCACACCATCCTCAACCATCCCGACCCGATCCCTTCTCCTCCGTTCATCATCGGAGACCACCGCCAACTTAGCCAACCACCCCCATGACCTTCCCCCGCTACCAGCCACCGCCACCACTGCCCTTGCCACCGCCGGCCACCACCACAGCTTCTGCAACTGCTATTGCTACTGCCATTCCAGGGAGCTACCACCCGCTGCTGTTATTCCCGAGCCCCGCTGGAGCTCCGCCGCCCCTCGTCGGCGACGACCGCACTGCAGACACGCACCCCCCCGGAGACGACACAATACGGTATGAATATATAATATATATTTAGATATAATGTATAAATTATGTATTTATGTATATATATAGTATATACTTAAATATATAGTGTATAATTATGTATAATTGTATATATATAGTATATATTTGGTATAAACTGGGTATAATTATATATATATATATATATATATATTATATTTATATATTGTGTATATTGTATATAATGTATATATGTAATGTATATTTATACATAGTATATATTGTATAAAATGTATATATATATAATGTATATTGTATGTATATATATATTTATTTGTCTACATATATATGTATAGATTTATTTGAGTTGGATATATATATGTATATACAATGTACAATAAATAAGTATATATATATATATGTATTCTATTACTGTGTATGTATTTAAATAAACATATATATATATATATATATATATATATATATATATATATATATATATATATATATGTGATTTTATGTATATACATAATTAAGTATATAAAAGGTATTATGTTGTTATATATATATATATATATATATGTGTGTATAAATATATGTATAATTTTATATTTTGGTATAAATATATGTATAATTTTATATTTAGGTATATATATGTATATATGTAAATAGGTTATTAATTTATATTAGGTATATATGTAATGTATTATAGGTACATATGTTGTTATTTTATATATTATGTAATTGTGTACATGTATTAAATTAGTGTTTATGTATATATATGTACTTACGTATTTTCTTTATGTATATTGTGTATATAGATATATAGTGTCATACTCATGGTTGTTTATGTATATACATATGTATAATGTATATATGTACATATGTCTATATGCATAATTGTATATATAAGTATGTATGTTATTAAATTATCTAATGTATATATATGTACATATGTTATGTATGTGTGCCTGTACTATGTTAGCATAAGTAATTAAGCATGGTATAATTTTGTGATTTATAATTTTGGGTTATCTGTTCGTAGGCATCCGAGACGGTGCTACCTTGACTGCTGGTTTCGGAGCATTGCTTGCGCACATCAAAGTTCCAGGCAAGTATACATTGCCTTTGTTATACTGTTTAAATCTTAGTTATTATTTAGCTGACTGTTATTGTTTAGCTATTATAACTATGCGCATCCGAGAGAGACTCGGGTGCAGTCAACGAATGCGTTGATGTTAGGACGTGTGTCTGACCTAGTGTCTAGTAGACCACCTAAAGTTGTGAAGTTATTGGTATGACTCCCCCAGCCTTGACACATTTCTTACACGTGTTGTGAGTCTCATGTAGGGCACGGACTTGCGTATATGGTTGGCCACCTGTACGTATAGGTCATGCAACAGATAGGGTATAACTGCTAATAGTGATGCATGGTTAGAAGACTTAGCAGTTATTAGTAGGCGGAGCATAGATTGTAGTGAAATGATGGCCCAATCCTTGTCTTTGTTTGGTTGTAAGGTTGGGCTATTGTTTTAACGATAAACTATGAACCAGAGTTACGATGCTGATGCTTGCACTTTGGCGTAGTAGCTAAGGCGTGTTGTAGATACAACATGCATAGATCATTGGGCGGGGAGGACGACTAGTAGGCGTATGGGACACCCACCTCCTTTATTGCAGATACCGCACTATTCTGAGTGATACGGACGTATATATTATTGCAGATACAACGTCCCTTAGAGGGTTGGACGTTATATATATACAGATACCTCATTGTTTGGAATGATGGACGTTACAGATACTATACTCTAGAGGACGATGGACGTTATGCCTACGCCTACCCATACGTACCAAAGTTGTCCTCACATTGCATTCACTTAGTTGGTTAGTTCACCCTTGAGCTTTTACAGTATTTACATTATGGCATGCTTTTATGTATCTTGGTATGTCCCTCTGAGGACCTGGCCACTTTTCAGGTGTATTGTTCATGAGTATTCGCTGGAGCGCAGATCCGAATTTACTACAGATATTGTGATGAGGACCTCTCTTCGAGCCCGTGATTGTTAGTTGATAGTCTCATATTGTATTTATCTTGTTTATCTATATTCTAGTTCTGCAGTGGATTTGTTTCCATCCAACTACCCTCATTAGATGCTTTACATTGAAATCTAGTTATAGATATTGGTTATTCATTTGTATATGATTTCTATGGATGAGATTTAGCTATGCCCTGTGACATGTATGTTTACCACTTATGAATTATTATTCATATTACAGCGTACGTGTGTGTAACCTCTGTATCCTGAAATTCGTGCTTAAATATTGTTATTAGCTTAATTTGGAACTATTGGAATTTTTTCATAATTTTAGTTAATTAAAAACTAGTAACCCTAATTTCCTAGGACTTTCAAGAATTTATTGTATGTTCAAACTTAATTAAAAATATCCCAAAATTTTATTTTAGGTTCTAAATAGTCAAATATATTTTCTAGATTTTGTTGGAAATTTTCTGATTATTTTTAGAATTTATTTTGATTTAATTATGAAAAACTGAATTAAAAACTATTTTTTGAAAATAAAAACCCAAAAAGTAATTATTTCTGCCCAGTCAGCCAACTGGGGCCTACTTGTTAGCCTCCCGCAGCGAACTGGGCGGGGCCCGCCTGTCAGTGACTACGGTGTGGGTGTGGGTGAAACCGAGCCGAGTCAGAGTTCGACTCGGACTCAGCTCAGCCGAGCCGCGTCAGTGCCTGACCGTTCGATCTGAGCGGGCAGCCGCGGATAGCTGCCACGTGGCGCTCTCCGAGCCGCGGCTGCTCTCTCTCTCCCCTCTATATATAATAGTTTAAGTTATTAATTTCTAGGATTTTCCTTGAGCCAAATTTTGGAGAATTGCCATCTAGGTTTCCTTCATCTTCCAGAAGCCATTGCACATAGCTCCGTACTCCAAACGAGCCCCAATTTCTTGCATTAGAACGATATTGAGGTTAAATTTTTGATTATATAAATTGTTTTATGAAATTATGATTATTAAATTCTGGAAAATTTGTACAGCACAATATGTCCAAAAATAGACGTGTTTTGATATTTTTACGATTTCGGGAGAACCAGGAATCAGAATCATGAACTGTTTAAAGTTTCAAAAAGCTAATGTCGAGATCATTGACATGTTTTTTCTAGAATTTATTTTGAAATATTTATATACTGTTAATTCTGTAGAACTTCTACGTTAGAATTTAACCATCGGTGCACAATACGAAATTTGTATGTGCCATAATTTCCAAACGAATTTGAATTCGGACGAGCCATAAATTCTAGAATATTTTTGACACTAAAATCTAAAAGAAATCATGCATAAAAGTCGAGTTTGTGTCGGTTGACTTTTCAGTCAACAGATTGCCTCGATTTGCGTGCCATGAGTCTCGAGTTGATAAAAATTAGTTTCTTTGGACATAATTTAGGAATTAACCTAAAAATTAGAATAATAAGATTAAAATAGGATTTTAGAGTAATTATTTTAGAATTAAATAAATTAAAATAAATTATCTTTTGACATGGTAAATTTGTAATACATAGGCTATTTGGACTGTTACTTGGACTCTGATTCATACCAGCTAAGGACCACATGCGAGTACATTCTCTGATAATTTTTGTTATTTGATAATTTCTATAATTCAAGTATGTAGAAATGTTACATCTGATTATTGACACTCTGCTAAACGGACTAGTATATAGATTGGATCTTTAGTCATGAGATGTTACATTGGTTATCGTGTTGACATTGTACACGATATTGATATTAGACATCGTACATGATATATTGGACATTGATCGTGTATCATGACGTAACATGATTGGATCTACAGTACTAGTTGGGGGTGGAGAAATTGCTAGTGAGAGATGTGATCAAAATACCTACCATACAAGTGTAGACATTGAACGGTGTTAATCATACACCTCACGTATGATTAGCCAGGCCATGTAACCATCGAACAAGTTCCCAAGCCGATCACATTTTGAAACTACGATTTCAAACACTTAGATAGTTACAGTTCTCTATTTTAGTTCATATACTACATCACTCGTAAATGATATTGTACATCGTTCTCTTAATTTTATATATGCACTGACTGTACCATATTGTTTATCTTGCATGTTCTTCTTATATTGGCATTGCATTTATTTATTGCCTTCTCTCAGTATATAGCATCATCTATTTATTGTTTTATAGTCCTTATCAATTAACTAGAACTGTTATTTGAGATGTACTTTGCTCCATCCTGACTGAAAATATTTTTCCAGACAGCACCTTAGAGGACTGTGTCCGACATATTATGGACTACAGGGAGAGTAGCTGCAGACTTGGACTTGGTAGCACAGGTGTGATTCCCGGGAGATCTAGTCGGGATCACTAGTTATTTAGTTAGTTTTTTTAGCAGTTTATGGTACAAAATTTGTTTCTGGCATACTTTGAAATTTGAATATTACTGTTGAGTTAGATTATTTCTATTTTAGACTTGTGTTACATTTTGATTTATTTATTTCTTCGATATCTTATCGTGTTGTAGTTATGTGATTGAGTATATTGATCATATTATAATATGATATCTGTGACTCCTTATGGAGTTGGATGCTCGTGTGAGATTGTTCAGATAGTATTATGACCTAGACAGCGTTCTACCGCCGATGCTGCGGCATAGGCTGGACGTACCCACGTACTCGTGTCCCAAATTTCGGGTGCGGGTCGTGACACCTTTTTAGTGGTGGCCCATGCAGGTCAGACTTTGCAAGTTGTACGATATCGTGGTAGTGTGACGTCTTAGTTATACTACTACGTGCCTGCGATAGGATCTAGGATATAACATACTAGGATGAGAGCGAATATTCAATCACAACTAGGAACATTTCCAATCTATCTGTCTTGTTATCCTTATTCCTCACGAATATTGCTTCCTTTAGAATTTTGAATGTCCTCCCTTGATGATATCGCATCTATTGCCTTAATTTATTTTTTTCGGTCTGCCTTCAGGATGCCGTTGAAGACCAGATCGCAAGATCAGCAACAGCCTCCGAGGCAGACCCAGCTAGCTTGTCATTTCTGTATGAAGCCAGGTCACCTTTGGAAGAGCTGTAGGATAAGGCTAGGACTTTGTTTGCACTGTAGCACTGCGGGACATCGAATGAAGGATTATAGTCGAGCCCCATATCTTTCCAGCCAGCGAGCAGCTCCAAACCATAGAGATCCAGTTAGGCAACCTGTGGAACAACAGACTGCTCAGCACCCGCGAAGGAAGCCACCCCAACAGGGCGGGGCATTTGCGATGACGGTCGAGGAGACCGATACTGCAGGTGATGTGTTAGCAGGTTCTATTCTTTCTTTCCTTCTGTTCTTTTCTATTTGATTGATTGATTGATTCCTTAGTACCGTAGTTTGTATTCATGATTTCTTGTTAGAATATAGTTAATAGTACACCCTGACAGAGACTGCAATACCATAACAAAAGTGACCATATCCATACATGTTTTCCTTAGATTGTATATTATATGATTGTAGGTAGAATTCTCTTTGACTTTGATTGTTGAGGATTTGACTGTAGTAAAGATTAACGAAGAGGTTATGACTTGACAAAGAGAGACAAGGTGCCTTAAATTTTGAGAAAAAATATTAAATTAAATAAAGAGTTGGGAATCTAATATGGAAGAATTAACAATTTTGTTAAATCATTAATTTTTATGAAGATTTTGAAATGCTTGAATTTATCATTAAATTTTAAGGAATTTAAGAAGGCTATCAATATATTTATTGGACGACAACTTATGAACTTATATTTTGAATATTGTATTGGAGGTTTCATAAGTATTACATCGTTGAGTATTGTGAAAAAAAAATTGAGGAATAAGAACACAAATGGATTAGTGTTGAATTCAAATTTTGGGATGAGATTCAATTTTATAATATGCATTGATTGGATTTAAATTAGAGGAGTAAGATCATTAATGGATTAGTGTTTGAATTCAAATTTTGGGATACGATTTTTAAATTTTATAAATATGCATTGATTGGATTTCAATTAGAGGATTGAATATTAAATTCTTGTATTCGTTATTAACTTAAAATTTTGGAGGAGATTGTGATAAGAATGGAATTTGATTTTATATTTGAAGATTTTTAGGGATATGATATTTATAGAATTTTGAGAAATATTGTGAAATAACAATGTGGATTAGTTCATGATTATATGATTTGATGAATTCAATTTTGATGGTAATAAATAAAAAAAATAATTGAGGATTTTAAATTTTGAGGACAAAATTTTTTAAGGTGGATAGACTTGTAACCTCCGTATCCTGAAATTCGTGCATAAATGTTGTTATTAGGTTAATTTGGGACTATTGGGATTTTTTTCATAATTTTTAGTTAATTTTTTAAGGTGGGTAGACTTGTCCAGAATTGATAATTAGCTCCATTTTGCTTTTAGTGACTCCAATTGTATCCTAGATCAAAATATAAAAATAATGAGTATCGTTAGACATTAAATGAGCATAAAGGAGTATACATTAAGGAATAAAAATATGATATTTTATGTTCTCATCAGTATTCGGACACCAGGCAAGTGTACCTTGCCAAACTCTGCAGTATTGTTACATATTTTCCTTGTTTTATTTATATTGTTGTCCATGCGTAACCTAGGACCGTGTGACGTACTTAGCGTTCGATTATCAGTCGGGTGCCAACATCGTACGCGGTGTTGTGTATGGTCATCTAGAGATGGATATTCGTGACACTTTATCTTCTCGTACTTGTCTTACCAAGTACACTTTGACCCAGGAAACTTGACACTGTTCATGAGACAGGATCTTTCCGAGATATTCGTGGTGATTCTGTATAGGATACAGGACTTGACAAAGATATTATATTCCAAGACAATTATGACTTATTGCATTAGTTATGATCCTGTTGACATGGACATGAGACGTTATGGTCATGAAATGCGTGGTTACATTGGGAGGGGAGAGACACACAGGCTACAGGCTGATCATATATATACACCCTTATTATCGTGAGGCACAAGATTCTGAAGCCCGAGCTTGGCCCATTACTCATTATTACTGCTGCTACCGGCTCCCTGACACAGAGCTTGTAGTGGCTTCAGCCTGAGTTCTAGTGCTGCTCTCATCTTGCATATCACTTAGCTGGTTATTTAGTATTCCTTTATTGTTCCATCTATTGCTGGAGAGACCCATAGGCTACAGGTTGATTATATTATGCTGGCTACTCTGTCTCCTGCTGAGCTAGACCACCTCATGATATCACTGCTACCGGCTCCCCTATACAGAGCTTATAGTTGTTTCAACCTGAGTAGTATTGATGCTCTCTCTTGCACTTCACACAGATGTTTACATACTTACCCTATTTATCTCATTATTTGCTGCACTGCTTATATTTTGGCTTATATATTTTCCGTACCTTGCTTTGTCCCCTGAGGACCTAGATATGGATTATGTCCCAAGGATTTGAGGACGAGACCTATCCCGAGGTGTACGGGACCGCTGCAGGAGCTGATCCAGGAGCTGTACTGCCATCTGAGGACGAGGTGTTAGCCGAAGACTTTTCCTGAGCATCCATGTTTCACGCTCAGCATTTTTTTACTTCAGTCATTTATATTCTGGTCTGTTGAACCATTATATTAGATATTTATCGGGTTGTTCCCCGAAGCACTTTGTTGAGACCAGCTGATGATTTACATTCCTTATTTATTCTGTGGATCATATTTTTATATCTTGTGTGGATGAGATTAGTTGTGCCATGTTGTCGTAGACTTGATTTTACAGCTTAAGTATGCCTTGATGGATCCATTAAATTGGGTTTGTCCATCGGTGCGTGCTGCTGGCCATTGCCACGTATCTGGTCCCTTGGTATTATGGGACTAGGGCGTGACATAGTTTTTGTGGTGGCCCATGCAGGTCTACGACTAACTTGTTTGGTTTCAACTTAGGGACTGAACCAGCCTGCCCTAAGGATAGAATAAGTTATAGGATCTCATCCATTATTTGAACCATTTTGAACTCTATATCAAACTCGAATTTGTTACTTGATTTGCATCCTGTGTTGATTCCTCTGAGCGTTCTTACAGTTTATCTTTTGGTTGCAGAGTAATAGATCCCAAGAACGGAGATGAGATTTCTTTGGATACGCCACATGACGCTGTGGTTACTTATATAGACGGAGTGACTCCAGGGAATGGAGGACAAACATCGTAGAGCGATCAAACCGGACAGCCTAATCCAAGGTTCCGGAGAGATGACATCCCACCTCCACCACAGTTCACTCCCCAGATACCAGTTTTCCCGCCAGGACAAGCTATGGACGGGCAACAGATGTTCCAAATGATGTATGCCATGATGCAAGCACAACAACAGATTCAGCAAGAGGCCCATCGTCAAGAGGCAGAGTATCTGAGAACCAACCTGGTATACGCATTGGAGAAGGCAAATCCACGGTGAGGCGATCAACGACGGGATCTATCACCGACTTCCGTCAGCTCAAACCTCGTACATTTTCTGGTAAAGAGGGGTCAACATAAGTTCATGAATGGCTCACAAACATACAGCATCAGTTGGAAGCCGCTGAACTTCCAAGAGAGAAGTGGATAACTACAACCAGAATGCAGTTAACTGAAAATACATATCACTGGTGGTTAGCAGAAGAGAGGAGGCTCGGACAGGACCGAGTCACCTGGGAAGAGTTCTCCAGACTCTTCAAAGAGATTTATATCCCCGCAGTAGCACGGTCAGAGCTTAGAGACAAGTTCAACCGCCTTATCCAAGGCAATATGACAGTGGAAGAATATAACGCAGAATTTATTCACCTCAGTCGCTTTGCCCCAACCTTGATTGCGACAGAGGAAGAGAAAGCTGAGAAGTTCTTTGACGGACTGAAGTTCGAGCTTCAGAGATTGATTAGATCGATCGTGCCTACATCATATACCGATGTTCTTGCAGTAGCACGACGCATGGAGCGCGTCACTAGAAGGGAGTCAAACCTGAAGAGGCCTATCACCTTATCACCATCCAGGACAGCACATGGAGATTCAGCAAAATGGTCCCAGAGGAGTATGTCAGAGAGGACAGTACACAGGGCCATATCTCTCCCTACTTGTCACCATTACGGCAAGATAGGTCACATTGAGAGAGAATGCAGATGTAAGTTGGGACTCTGCCTGGCTTGCGGGTCCAACTGGCATCAGACCAGAGACAGCACCGAGCGCAGAGAGGGAGCACCGAGACTAGCTTTACCTGTACCACGACCAGCTTAGCCAGCAGTAGGATCACCACAGACGGGAGTTGGAGGAGCCAGACCACCAGCTCCAGGAGGAAATCAGCAGAGACCACCTCTGGCACCGCATGCAGCTCTATTTTAGCAGGCTCAGCAGCAACAGAGAGGTCCAGCTCAGGGACGAGGACATGCATTCACATTAGCTATTGAGGAGGAGGCTACGGCAGGTGAGGTAATCGCAGGTACTATTTTAGTAGCTTCATTACCAGCTGTAGCATTATTTGATTCTGGAGCATCGCATTCATTTATAGCAACTAGCTTTGTAGCCACCCATCGAGTAGCTACCGCACCCCTTCCGAAGATAAAGAGAATTCTTACGGGAGGTAGAATTATTGCGGTTAGTGACGTCTGTAGATCATATTCTGTAGTAGTCTGTGGAAGAGAGATGTGCGCTCAATTTCTGATCTTTTCTATGTCAGATTATGATGTTGTACTTGGTATGGACTGGTTAAGTCAGTACCATGTGACTCTTGATTGCCGACTTGGATGGGTTATATTTAGACCACCTGGACATCCAGAATTTGAGTTTCTTCGAAGAGCAGTAGAGCAAGGAGTTCAGCCTACTCTTTGGGTACTATCTGTGGAAGGGGAGACAGGTTACCCAAGAGTCATATCAGAATTTGTGGATGTATTTCCTGATGATCTTCCAGGTTTACCGCCTGATCGGGAAATAGAATTAACAATAGACTTAACCCCAGAAGCCGAGCCTATCACTTCATCAGTATATCGGCTAGCACCTAAGGAGTTAGTGGAGTTGAAGGAACAGGTTGATGATCTTCTGGAGAAGGGTTTCATTCGGCCTAGTATTTCACCTTGGGGAGCACCCATATTATTTGTGCCGAAGAAGGATGGAACAGTACGATTATGCATTGACTACCGGGCACTAAATATTGTGACTATCAAGAACAGGTATCCCTTACCACGCATTGATGATCTATTCGATCAATTGAGTGGTGCAAGGGTATTCTCGAAGATTGACCTTAGATCCGGCTACCATCAGATCAAAGTAAGGAAAGAGGACATACCGAAGACAGCTTTCAAGACCAAGTATGGACATTATGAGTTCTTGGTAATGCTGTTTGGTTTAACCATCGCGCCAGCAGTGTTTATGAGTTTAATGAACAGAGTCTTTCATCAGTTCTTGGATAAATTTATGGTTGTGTTCATTGACGATATTCTAATATATTCCAAGAGCCACGAAGAGCACGAGGAGCATCTCAGAATCGTGTTAGAGACCTTGAGACAGGAGAAGTTATATGCCAAACTTAGTAAGTGTGAGTTTTGTATAGACAAAATGCCTTTCTTGGGATATATCATCTCAGGAGAAGGACTTTCAGTGGATCCAGAGAAAGTTGCGGCAATAGAGACTTGGCCTACACCCACATCAGTTGCAGAGGTGAGAAGTTTTCTCGGACTTGCGGGATATTACCGAAGGTTTGTAGAAAATTTCTCAAGGATTGCAGAACCGATGACGAAGCTGACACATAAAGACCAGGAGTTTATATGGACAGAAGACTGCCAGAAGGCTTTCAAAGAATTGAAGAGAAGATTAACAACAGCACATATCTTGACTCTTCCTTCAGGGTCAGGAGGTTTTGTTGTTTACAGTGATGCATCAGGCAGTGGATTAGGATGTGTTTTGATGCAACATGGCAAAGTCATTGCTTATGCATCAAGGCAGTTGAAGGTCCATGATAAGAACTACCCAACACATGATCTAGAGTTAGCAGCAGTTATATTTGCATTGATGATTTGGAGGCACTACCTTTATGGGGAGAAGGTAGAAATCTTTACAGATCACAAGAGTCTGAAGTATGTATATACTCAGAAGGAGCTTAACATGAGGCAGAGACATTGGCTTGAATTGATGGTAGATTTTGATATAGATCTGCAGTACCATCCGAAAAAGGCGAATATCGTGGCAGATGCACTCAGCAAGAAGCCTACGGCTTATTTCTTGACGATGCAGCCAGAGTTATTGAGAGATCTACAGGAGCTTCAGATAGAGATTATTTTACCAAGACAGAATGGATTGTTGGCTAATCTTGAAATTAAGTCATCACTTATGGAAAGAATTAAAGAGGTATTGCCCACCGATGCTAGATTTAGAAGACTCAAAGAGAGGACGGAAGCAGGCCTGCAGACAGGACTTCGCATATACGAAGACGGGATATTGAGGTTTTGGAACCGTATGTATGTTCCAAATGGAGAATTGAGACATGAGTTAATGACTGAATCACATAGCTCTATGTACTCTGTTCATCCAGGAGGAACCAAGATGTACCGAGACTTGAGACAGTATTATTGGTGGCATGGAATAAAAAGGAAGATTGTAAGATTTGTGGCCAAATGCCTAGTATATCAGCAAGTAAAGGTCGAGCATCAGAGGACTGCAGGTATGTTACAGCCGCTTCCTATACCAGAATGGAAGTGGGAGCATATCACGATAGATTTTGTCACAGGATTTCCAAGGAGCCCCAGCGGAAGAAATGCAGTATGGGTTATCGTGGATCGACTCACTAAATCGGCACACTTCTTGCCATTTAGAGTTGGACAGTCCACAGAGGTACTAGCCGACATGTATATGCGAAAAATCGTCAAACTACATGGAGTGCCGGTCAGTATTGTATCGAATTAAGATTCAAGATTTATATCTCATTTTTGGCAAAGTATGCAAGAGAGTCTGGGCACCAGACTCATATTCAGCACAGCTTACCACCCACAGACAGATGGCCAATCGGAGTAAACCATTCAGATCTTGGAGGATATATTGCGATCATGTATGCTAGACTTTGGAGGATCTTAGGAAGATCATTTGCACTTAGTGGAGTTCTCCTACAACAACAATTATCAGGCCAGCATTCAGATGGCACCATTCGAGGCATTATACGAAAGGAAGTACAGATCGCCTATATGTGGGAGTGACGTTAGTGAACATCAAATACTGGGTCCAGAATTGGTAACACAGACAGTGGAGAAGGTGAAACAGATTCAGAATCATCTTCGAGCAGCTCAGGATAGACAGAAGCATTGGGCAGATACACACAGACGTCCCCTAGAGTTCAAAGAAGGAGAGCACGTATTCTTGAGAATTTCGCCCACTCGAGGTACTATCAGATTCGAGAGCAGAGGCAAGTTGAGCCCAAGGTATATTGGGCCATTTGATATTCTAGAGCGTATTGGTGAGGTGGCTTATCGTCTTGCATTACCTCCATCCTTAGAGGGAGTACATAACGTATTCTACGTCTCACAGCTGAGAAGGTACATGACCAACCCAAGTCACGTAGTCGATCATTCAGAGATCGCAGTGGGCCCTTGCTTGAGATTTGAAGAACAACCAGTTGGCATCCTCGACGTCATTCTCCTGGCGAATCGACTTGGGAACGAGAAGATAGTATGTGCCAGCGTTACCCCCACTTACCCCTACTTATTCGTGTAGCTTGGAAACATCATTCTCTTGGCGAATCGACTTGGGGACAGACAATCAGACTGGTTCGTGTAGCTTGGAAACATCATTCTCCTGGCGAATCGACTTGGGAACGAGAAGATAGTATGCGCCAGCATTACCCCCACTTATTCGCGGAGGCAGTTATTACCTGAGCAACCTTGTATTTTTATAGTTCTTCCTTTAGTAGCTTATTATTTGATTGCGAGGACGCAATCCTCTTAAGGGGGATAGATTGTAAACAGCCTATTTTTTAGAATAATTTTAATATAATTTTCTCGGATTTTTTGGTATTTTTATGAATGAAGAACCAAGGTAATTATGATCAAAGAATTTTTAAATGCAGTTTATTGATGTTAAAATATTATAGAAATAATATTTTATGGTATAAAATGGAAAACCGGACATAGGGTATTTTTCTGTGAATTTATTGGACTCCGGAGACGCGTTTAAAGCCTTAAAAACTATTAGATTGATAAACCGAACCTAAACCCAAATTAAACCAAACCAACCCTGAGCAAACCAAACTAGCAGATTGGGTCGGGTCGGATCTGAGCCAAACCCGACCCAAAACCCATTGGGAACCCTACCCGCCGGATATACTGTAGCAACAGTATAAAACCATCTTCCTCGACTTCCGTGTAGACCACCGCCGCCAGACCTCTATCTCCCCTTCTCCTCGCCGTCGTCGCAGACCCCCGCCGCTCGGACCCCGCCGATCGACTTCATCTCCCTGACCCGTGCGACCGCCGTTCCCTGTGCTCGACTCCGCCGTCGAGCCGACCCAGCCGTGCTCCTCCCATCCCGAACGATGCCGACCCCAGCTCCGCCAGGCCGTTGACCCCTTGACGCCTTCCTTCTCCTTCCCACAGCCCCGTCGACCTCACCGCTCCGCCCACTTCACCCGAGTCGACCCAGCCATCGGTCAGACCCGAGTCGACCTTCCCCGAACCCGAAGACAGCCCCAGACCCTGGCGCCGCTGCCGCGAGGCCGTCGACAACCCCGAGCCGGACTCCCTCCAGCGAAACCCTGCTGTCCCCTGATCAGAACCCTAGCTTGGACTCACGGCAGATACGAGGACACGGAAACTCTCGACCAGGACACGAACAGTACCCTCGGACGCGTGAAAACTCAGATTCACGGAGCCCTGTTCAGGTACCGTTTTCTCCCTACTCGTAACTCCGTTTTCGATTCCGTCAGTTGCAACGCGTAGACTGTATAACCCTCTCGGTGCTCGTGTAACCCGTTCGGTGCATCGCGTCCTGTGGTGATCGCAAACCGCAATCCAAAAAAGAAAAAACAACGTCCTATTTTACCCGGGAACTGAGTGCGCCCCGCCAAACGGGACGACTTGGTCGCACGCGGTCTGTACCGAAACGTGCGCGATGTTGATACGAACGTGTGGGCTTTCGCAGAAGTCGATTCATATGTGCGTGCACACCGGAATCAACACATATCCGTCGACAACGCCCCGTATCCGTCCATTCTAGAATATGTTGTAACTTTGTGTACACACGTCGGATCGAGACGAAACTTGCGCCATCATACTCGTAGCAATACGCTGGTCCTGTGACCGAAGTTTGGTCCGATTCTGAGAACGTTGACAAAATCGTGTATCATAGGCCCCAAAGGCTCCACTTGACGGGCGATTTTGTGATCGGCTCATTGGAATCCAATTCTGGAAGTTCCGTTGGGTTCGTATTATCGTTTCTGACTTACAGATACTGAGTTGGAGGAATTTGGAGACCTTTGACCCAAACACGCTTTTCTGTGCAAAGTAGCCCATATGTGGACCCCGCTTTGGCCCAGAAATATCATTTTTGCCCTTGTGTCCAAATTAAACTTAAGGATAGGCGTTAGCTATTTGATATCTTCTGAGACTGTTGGTGATATTTATTACAGCTTTTGGAGTAGTACCTACATGATCCACTGATACAGGGACGACTGTTGTTATTCGGACACCAGGCAAGTGTACCTTGCCAAACTCTGCAGTATTGTTACATATTTTCCTTGCTTCATTTATATTGCTGTGCATGCTTAACCTAGGATCGTGTGACGTACTTAGCGTCCGATTATCAGTCGGTTGCCAACATCGTACGCGGTATTGTGTATGGTCATCTAGAGATGGATATTCGTGACACTTTATCTTCTCGTACTTGTCTTACCAAGTACACTTTGACCCAGGAAACTTGATACTGTTCATGAGACAGGATCTTCTCGAGATATTCGTGGTAATTCTGTATAGGATACAGGACTTGACAAAGATATTATATTCCTAGACAATTATGACTTATTGTATTAGTTATGATCCCATTGACATGAACATGAGACGTTATGGTCATGATATGCGTGGTTACATTGGGAGGGGAGAGACACACAGGCTATAGGCTGATCATATATATACACCCCTATTATTGTAAGGCACAAGACTCTGAATCCCGAGCTTGGCCCATTACTCATTATTACTGCTGCTACCGGCTCCGCGACACAGAGCTTGTAGTGTCTTCAGCCTGAGTTCTAGTGATGCTCTCATTTTGCATATCACTTAGCTGGTTATTTAGTATTCCCTTATTATTCCATCTATTGCTGGAGAGACCCACAGGCTATAGGTTGATTATGTTATGCCGGCTACTCAGTCTCCCGTTGAGCTAGACCACCTCATGATATCACTGCTACCGGCTCACCTACACAGAGCTTGTAGTTGTTTCAACCTGAGTACTATTGATGCTCTCTCTTGTACTTCACACAGATGTTTACATACTTACCCTATTTATCTCATTATTTGCTGCACTGCTTATATTTTGGCTTGTATATTTTCTGTACCTTGCTATGTCCCATGAGGACCTGGATATGGATTATGTCCCCAGGATTTGAGGACGAGACCTATCCCGAGGTATACGGGACCGCTGCAGGAGCTGTACCACCATCTGAGGATGAGGTGTTAGTCGAAGACTTTTCCTGAGCATCCATGTTTCATGCTCAGCATTTTTTTACTTCAGTCATTTATATTCTGGTCTGTTGAACCATTGTATTAGATATTTATCGGGTTGTTCCCCGAAGCACTTTATTGAGACCTGTTGGTGATTTACATTCCTTATTTATTTTGTGGATCATATTTTTATATCTTGTGTGGATGAGATTAGTTGTGCCATGTTGTCGTAGACTTGATTTTACGGCTTAAGTATGCCCTGATGGATCCATTAAATTGGGTTTATCCATCGGTGCGTGCTGCTGGCCATTGCCACGTATCTGGTCCCTTGGTGTTATGGGACTGGGTGTGACAAAGAACCACATGCGAGTACATTCTCTGATAATTTCCGTTATTTAATAATTTCTATAATTCAAGTATTTAGAAATGTTACATCTGATTCTTGACACTGTGCTACACGGACTAGTATATAGATTGGATCTTTAGTCATGAGATGTTACATTGGTTATCGTGTTAACATTTTACACGATATTGATATTAGACATCGTACATGATATATTGGACATTGATCGTGTATCATGACGTAACATGATTGGATCTACAGTACTAGTTGGGGGTAGGAAAATTGCTAGTGAGAGATGTGATCAAAATACCTATTGTACAAGTATAGACATTGAACGGTGTTAATCATACACCTCACGTATGATTAGCTAGGCCATGTAGCCATCGAACAAGTTCCTAAGCCGATCACATTTTAAAACTACGATTTCAAACACTTAGATAGTTACAGTTCTCTATTTTAGTTCATATACTACATCAATCGTATATGATATTGTACATTGTTCTCTTAGTTTCATATATGCACTGACTTTACCATATTGTCTATCTTGCCTGTTCTTCTTATATTATTATTGCATTTATTTATTGCCTTCTCTCAGTATATAGCATCATCTATTTATTGTTTTATAGTCCTTATCAATTAACTGGAACTGTTATTTGAGATGTACTTTGCTCCATCCTGATTGGAAATATTTTTCCAGACTGCGCCTTAGAGGACTGGTGTCTGACATATTATGGACCACATGGAGAGTAGCTGCAGACTTGGACTTGGTAGCACAGGTGTGATTCCCGGTAGATCTAGTCGGGATCACTAGTTATTTAGTTAGTTTTTTTAGCAGTTTATGGTACCGAATTTGTTTCCGGCATACTTTGAAACTTGGATATTACTGTTGAGTTAGATTATTTCTATTTTAGACTTGTGTTGCATTTTGATTTATTTATTTCTTCGATATCTTATCGTGCTGTAGTTATGTGATTGAGTATATTGTTTATATTATAATGTGATATCTGTGACTCCTTATGGAGTTGGATGCTCGTATGAGATTGTTTAGATAGTATTATAACCTAGACAGCGTTCTACCGCCGATGCTGCGACGTAGGCTGGACGTACCCACGTACTCGTGCCCCAAATTCTGGGTGCAGGTCGTGAAGTGTGTTATGGTTAGCATATATTGGAGTACCATATTCATACGGCTGGCATGCTTATGTGTCCTAGTCCTACGTATTTTGGGACAGGGGCGTGACATTTCTCGTATTCTCATATGGTTAATAGACATTATTTAATATTAGACAATGATCAATGATTCAATGTTCAATGTTTAATATTTTACAATACCTTGAGTACCTTGTAGTGTAACGTGTAATGGTTGGATCCATTATACTAGTTGGAGAAAAGGGAAAGTGTTAGCTAGATATGTGATCAAAGCCTAGATAATGTTAAATATTTAATATTTAAGTTAGATAATTTATCCAACGTTTAAGAAGACAATGTTTAACCCAAGACGATCACATATCTAACTAGTATTTCAAACACTTAGTATAGTTACAATTCTTCACCATATTCTATTTTATTACTTTGATCTATTTTATTATGATTAGTGTATACCATATTGCTCTAGTTTATCTGTCTCTTCTACCATGGTATAATATTGTTCATTGTTTCTCGTCTTGTATTATATTCTCTATTTCTGATTACAATCATTATCAATTAATTGGAACTGCTATTGGGTTGTACTTCACTCCAATCCTGACTAGATTTTTTTTAGATAATTGGTTGGAAGAGATGTGTCCCACCTTTAATGGGCCACAAGAGAGTGAGCCGACAGAGGATTAGTACCAGCTACTAAGGCGACTTAGATTTCCATTAGCATATTATTTTTATTTCAGTTAGACATTGAAATGTATATATTATTAGAGATTGTGTTATAGCTAGACTTTTAGTTTTTGATGAATTGTATTATAATTTGTGACTCTTTTTTTATCCTATATCATTTATTTATCTTCCTTTAGTTTTATAATATGATTGAGTATCGATTATACTTGAACCATTATATCATTGTTCTCCATTCAGAGTTCAGATGGCATAACGAGTATCTTATATATTGTGTGAGATCTTTAGATAGTATTGTTGACCTAGACAACGTTCTACCGTCGATACTATGGCATAGGCTGGATGTACCCACGTACTCGTGCCCCTATACCAGGTGTGATTCTTGACACATTTTTGTGGTGGCCCATGCAAGTCCATCTTTGCAATAGAGCGATGTTGTGGTAGTGCAATGGTTTAGTTGTACTACTGCGAGATTGTGATAGGATAGGATATATGATACTAGGATGAGAGCGTATACTCAATCACAACTAGAAAATAATTCCAACCTAAATGATTCTTGCTATCTTTATCATTTTAAATATTGCTTTCCTTAAAAATTTATCCTTCTGTGATGATATCATATCTTGCTTAATATTAATTTTTTATTTTGAACTGTCTTCAGAATATCGTCGAAGACCCGATCGCAAGAATCTGGGGCAACTTCAGTGAGGTCGGTTACTTCTCCACCTCCGAGGTGAGCAGCAGCAGCCACTGCTCCATTATCTCCAGTTCAGAGGACCGTCTTATCGGTCTAGGTGGGCGACACCGCAGGAGCTTTTGGGGGTGCTTCACCTCCTGTTCAAAGGGCAGTACATGCAGTTTCAGAGGAGTTTCCATGAGGAGCTTCCACCACCCCACCACCAGTTGATCTGACATAGGTATTTGTACTCTTCCTGCAGATGATGGAGACGTAGAGATCCCAGGTGGAGGCTCAACACCACCAATCAGACATTATGAGGCAGGACATCGAGAATGCCCATCAGCTAGCACTCACCGCGGTAGAGAGAGTCACGACAGTCCAGCCACAGGTTCTACCGTTTCAGCTCGATCTGCTGTAGCCGAGGCCGGATACCATCATAGATTTCAAGAGGATAAGGTCTAAGGAATTTAAAGGCATGGAAGGGATCATATATGCGGATGACTGGATAGAGGACATTGAGAGAAACCTGCGGTTGTCACATATTTCTGAGAGCTTGCAGGTAGAGGCGACGGGTAGTATGATGTTCGATATTGCGCTGACATGGTTCAGGACAGACCCCATGATATCAGCGCCGGGACTTACTTGGAAAGCTTTCAAAGAACTTTTTAGGGAGAAGTTCTTCCCGGATGTGGCTTATAGTACTTTGGAGAGCCAATTCTAGAACCTTGTCCAGGGGAACTTGATAGTGGACGAGTATGCGACAGAGTATTGTCGATTGGGATAATTTGTTGAGGGACAAAATCCTCGGGCCAAGGCTAGGAAGTTCAAGAAGGGACTGAACAATGAGATTAAGTCCCATACTAATAGAGACCATAATGCTACTTTTGAGGAAATTTTGAGATAGGCACAGCAGACGAAGGATGATTTGGAGCTTGGCTCCAAGAGGTAGAGAGACACCAGAGGAGCGAGTAGTAGTACGAGCCCACCGAAGAGGCCTTACTTTTAGTAGTCGGGAGTATATCAGCATCAGCAGTATCTTATGCTAGTTAGGGCACCAGCTCAACAGATACAGAAGCCAGTTCATCAAGCACGGCAGCAGCCTCAGAGGCAGACTCAATAAACTTTTTCTTGTGCCTATTATGGAAGTTATAGGCATGAATGGGAGAACTGTAGGAAGAGGCTCAGACTATGCTTGTATTGTAGTTCCCCTGACCATCAGGTGAAGGAGTGTTCCAATAACCCGTATGGACCAGATCATGGTCAGAAAGGTGGAGTTAGGCTACCTGTGGCACCACAGACTGTTTAGCACCCGCATTGGGAGCCACCCCAACAGGGCGGGGCATTTACGATGGCAGTCGGAGAGACCGACACTTCAGGTGATAGGTTAGTTTATTTTGTCCTATTTTGTTCCTTTCCTTTCCATCTGTTGCTTGTGTGCTTAGTTAGTACTTTATAGACTGCTTGTGTCTTATTGTATTGTTAGTATACCATGTCGGAGAGTGCAAAACCATGATAGACAAAGATCATAGTTAATAATTTCTTTTTAATTGCATGTTGTTTGTTTTAGTTTGGACAGGGGTTGACCTAGAGGGGGGTAAGATCATCTTTAATTTTTAAGGATAAAATTTTTCTAAGGTGGGTAAGATTGTCATCCTCACTTTTTCAGCTAGGAATAATTTGATAATTTGGCCTAGTTATTTAATTTTAGAAATATTATATTAATGAGCTATGAATATTTATTTAATGCTTGTATTAGTTATTTGATTATTAGAGTGTTATATATTTATTTAGAGGCTTGTAGCATTTAATTTAGTAGTGGGCTGGCTAGCCTATTAATTTGACGATATTAGTGGACCTAAATTAGACTTGTCATGACAAATAGTGAGCCAACATGGACAAGTCCTAATGAACCCATTTTCACTAATTAACTAAGGAGAATTAGTTTAATTACAACTAGTTAAAGACTTCCCAAAATACCCTATTGCTAATTATTCCTCATATTATCATGTAGGGGCATAGTTGTCATTGTCAATTGCTTGGAGAAGGGGGGATGAGGGGTCGGCCACATATAGAAGGTCTCCTCTCTCTTCTCTTAATTGTTCATTTATTTTAAGATTCTAATTTTCCCATATTTCTCTCCATTAATTTCTCTCTTATTTTATTTCTATTTCCCTCTCATTTTTTCTTTCCTAAGAAAATTTTGGAGTTTGGAGAAGCAAGGAGTTCAAGGAGGAGGAGCATTGGTGAATAGATTATGTCCGGATCGTGTCTACTTGAGTTTTCATTGGGAATCCATCTCTCAATTAGTAATTTCTTAATTTCTTCTTATTGTAACTTCCAAATCATGCATTTGACTACTAGAAATCACCCCATGGCATAGGACTACTTATAGGAAAAAGTTTTAGGCTATTTGGTTGAGTATTATGATTTTTACATGGTAATTTGTATCCATTTGAGGGAATTACGGGATTGGCACATCAAGTGTCTGTCATGAGACTATATTAGTCAAATTGGACTTAGATCGGGGTTGAAATTCTGGTTACATATCCATAATTGGGCACGAGTAGACCGTATCACGAAACAGTGAGATACCGTGTAATACAAAGCTCTATTTTGTGTGTTTTGTATAATTACTTCTTGTTTCTCTCTGTAACAAGTTACTATAGTCATATTATATTGTATTTAGATCCTATAAATACTAATTATAAAGAACTAAGGGAATTATTACTTGGATTTAAGGTATATAATAGTTTTCCCTAAATGCACTTTCTAAATATTTGATTAAATGTCTACTTGTTAGTTAGATATCAATTCTCAGATTTGCATGAATAAATATATATATGGTGTATAAAAATTAGTGAGTGATTTGTGTCAGGATCTATGGGTGTGGGGTATACCACTTAGAGTATCTATAGGTGTATCACTAGATATTGAGCTTGGAGTTGAGTGTCATAGCTAGAGAATTAGATAGTGTGTGTGGGTGCGGGCACTCGGATGTGTGAAAGAGTGGAGTGAGTGCAGACTTGAATCTGCATAATAGGATATGGGAAGCTTGTTGCATTGGTTCAGCACCTGCTGTGCCTGATTCGCAATAGTACAATATGGCATGCACAACTTATAGGCAACTATTTTTGGTGGTTTAGCCCTTTGTTGCAGTGCTTGAGTGCATATGGCAGTGAGATGAGGGCTTAGAGTATCTTATGTCTGTGTGCTGTATGGAGATTTAGGGGGAGTGAGTATCGGAGTAGGGGACTGCAGTGTGTTATTGTAGTAGTTTACATCAGGGGCAGGCAATGAACTTATATTCAGGAGCAGTGATGTTAGAGTGTGGTGCTTAAGGTATTGAGCAGTGTGGTCGTTGTAATTGGAGCAACTGCTTAGGTATTTGGTATATCAGTCACTTGAACTGTTGGCACCATGATGGGCAGTTAGATATAAGGTTGGTTTAAAGCAGTTGCAACTGTGATACATTTGTGTTACTTGTCTTTATCCAACATCTGTTGAGACCTGGCATCAGCAACAATCAACATGGTTAGTGAGTTAATATTCCATATATTGAACCAAGGTATTGGTTTAAGGTAATGAACCAAGGTATTTGTTTAAGGTTAGGGTATTAGTGATATATGGTTAGTGACTTAATATTCCATATATTGATATCATAGAGTATTTATTATATGTATATATAATGTAATATATTATATTAACTAGTATTATCTATATTAGTTAAGTGTAACATATAGTTAGCTAGGATACCTTGGGTATTAGCAAGTGTAGTCTAATACTAGTAGGATAATGACTACTGTGACCTAGAAAACCTAGTGTGGCAAGGTATTAACCTAGTTTGACCCTTAAAACCTAGTTTGACCTAGCATTGACCAGAGACCTAGTTTCAAGCCAGTTTAGCATGTTTATAATTCAAAAATACTGTTTTGACTTGTAATTCATATTTAGGTCCTTAAGGCACCGTTTTATACACCATCTGAGATTCAGCACCAGATTTCAGGCGAGTATATTCTCTGATAGTTTTCTTTTTCAATAATCACTATAATACAAGAATTTAGAAATATTTCACTTGACTCTTGACATATTGGTACACGAACTAGTATACACATAGATCTTCAGTCATAGGATATTATTTATTTTTTATTGTTTCTCATGTTCTTATATGGTCATTAGACAATGTTTAATATCAGACAATGATCAATGATTCAATGTTCAATGTTTAATTTTTTATAATGCCTTGAGTCCCTTGCAGTATAACGTGACATGGTTGGATCCATTGTACTAGTCGAGAAAAATGGAAAGTATTGCAAGATATGTGATCAAAGCCTAGACAATGTTCAATGTTTAAGTTAGATATTGTTTATCCAATATTTAAGTAGACAATGTTCAACCCAAGCCGATCACGTATATAACTAGTATTTCAAACACTTAGTATAATTATAGTTATTCACCATATTCTATTTTATTGCTTTGTTCTATTTCATTATGATCTGTTTATACCATATTTCTCTAGTTTATCTGTCTCTTCTACCATGGTATGATATTGTTCATTATTTTTCATCTTATATTATATTATCTATTTCTTGTTATAGTCATTATCAATTAATTGGAACTGCTATTAGGTTGTACTTTGCTCCAATCCTGACTGGATATATTTTTTAGATGATTGGTTGGAAGAGATGTGTCACACCTTTTATGGGCCATAAGAGAGTGAGCCGACAGAGGATTAGTACTATCTACTGAGGCAACATAGATTTCTATTAGAATGTTGTTTTTATTTCAATTAGACATTGGCATGTATATATTATTGGAGATTGTGTTGTAGCTAGACTTTTAGTTTTGGATGAATTATATTATAATTTGTGACTCTTTCTTCTATCCTATATTGTGTATTTATCTTCCTTTAGATTTATAATGTAATTGAGTATCGATTATACTTGAAATATTAAATTATTATTCTCCATTCAAAGTTGAGATGGCATGACGGGTATCTTATATTTTATGTGAGACCTAGACAATGTTCTACCGCCGAAGCTGTGGCATAGGCTGGACGTACCCACGTACTCATGCCCCTATATCGGGTGCGGCTCATAGCAGGCCAGCCTAGCAGTTTTTGACACTGCCAGCACCAGGGGCAGTATAGTACAGAGGACCAACGGTAGCAGCACGACTAGTGGCTCATCCTCCATTATTAATACAGGAACAGATATTCCGACAGAGGGACCAACAGTAGGGCCAACAGAGGCCATAACAACGCGTCCAAGGTAGACAACAACAAGGAGCACAACACGGACAAGGACAAGCTTTTACTGTCCTTAGAGGAGGCTTTGGCATCAGGTGATGTAGTGACAGGTAACATTTCTGTCGCGTCTTTTCCTGCACTAGTATTATTTGATTCAGGAGCTTCATACTCATTTGTATCTGCATAATTTATGACATATATTGGATTAGAGTTCTAGACATTGTCAGAGAGGTTGAATATACTCATTGGTAATGGACTCGTAGAAGTTAGTAGAGTGTGGGTAGCAAGTCCAATCATAGTGTGCGGGCGTTCATTACCCACCAAGTTGATTGAGTTCCCTATAGGTAACTTCGACGAAGTTTTATGCATGGACTGGCTGAGAGACAGTCATGCTATGATATATTTCCATAGGGGTAGAGTGTTATTTAGTATCCCAAGTATAGAGGATTTTGTCCTGGAAAGAATCGTGAGGGACCGATGCGAAGACAAAGTTGCAGCAGTAGCATTAGTAGAAGAAGAGTAAAATTTTGGGGTTGTCCAAGAATTTCTAAATGTCTTTCCTGGTGAACTTTCAGGTTTAACCCTAGTAAGAGATGTGGAGTTCTGTTTAGAGTTGATTTCGAGGGCAGGACCAATATCTTATAAAGTTCACCAAATGTCGCCATTAGAGCTTGACAAACTATACTAAAATATAGAAGAATTAAAGACGAAGAAGTTTATTTGAACAAGTGGATCACCATGGGGAGTTCCAGTATTTTTAGTAAAGAAGAAGGATAGGTCATCCCAGTTATGTATTGACTACAGATAACTGAATGCTTTAACAGTGAAGAATAGGTATCCATTACCAAGAATCGATGATTTGTTTGATCAATTGAGAAAGGCTAAGGTTTTCTCCAAGATCGACCCCCGATTACGGTATCATCAAATGAGAGTTCAGGAGCAAGACATACCCAAGACAACATTTATGTCACGATATAGGCATTATAAATTCTTAGTTATGCCATTCAGATTAACAAATACTCTAGCGATATTTAGGGATTTGATGAACCGAATCTTCATGCAATACTTGGATTAGTTCGTGGTGGTGTTTATAGATGATATTCTTATTTATTCAAGTATCAAGGAGGAAAATGAAGAACATCTTCGGAAGGTATTACTGATTCTGAGGGAGCACCAGTTATACGTGAAACTTAGCTGATATGAGTTTTGGTTGGATCATGTGTCATTCTTGGGCCATATCATCTCTGGAGCAGGAGTGGCAGTAGATCCAAAGAAGGTTGAGGCCGTAGAGAGTTGGCCAATTCCTAAGACATTCGCAGAAGTGCGTAGTTTTCTCGGCTTGGTAGGATACTACAAAAAATTTGTGCCAGATTTTATAAAGATTTTAGCACCATTGACTCATTTGACACGCAAGGAGGATAAGTTTGATTGGGCAATATAGTGCCAGACTGCATTTGAAGATTTAAAGAAGAGACTAATTTTAGCACCAATTATCACGCTTCTAGTAGGTTTCAGAGGGCTTACTATATATTATGACGCATCCAAAAAAGGACTAGGGTATGTATTGATGCAATATGGAAGGGTAATAGCTTATGCATCTCGACAGCTTTAAGATCATGAGAAAAACTTTCCAACTCATGACTTAGAATTAGCAGTGGTGGTATTTGTGCTTAAACTATGGAGGCACTACTTGTACGCTAATCCGGTAGAGATATTTACGGATTATAAAAGTCTGAAGTATGTATTCACTCAGAAGAACTTGATAAAGGACTATGATGTGGAACTTCATAGTCTGAAGTATTTATAATGCAGGGGAGGTGGCTAGAATTGATTACTGACTATGATGTGGAACTTCAGTATAATCCAGGCAAGGCTAATATAGTAGCAGACGCCCTTAAAAAGAGAGGCAATGCATTCATGTTGACATCACATCGACATATATTAGAGGATCTTCAAGAAATGGGTATTCAGGTAGTACTTTCGCAGGATACAGGGATTTTGGCTAGCTTGCAAGTGTAGTGTACTTTGGTGAAGAGAATCAAGGTGGTTCTTGTAGAGGACCCAAAGATTCAAAAGCTACGGGCAGAATATGAGTCTGGTCTTAGAAAGGAGTTAAAAATTAATAAAGATGGGATACTTAGTTTGGGGATCGTCTTTGTATACCAAGTAGAAATATTCATCAAGAATTTATGATCGAGGCACACAGTTCTCAGTATTCTATACATCAATAAGGCACCAAGATGTATCAAGACATCAAACAACACTTTTGGTGGAATGAGATAGAGAGGGAGATTGAATGATTTGTTTCTCGGTGTCTGATATGTCTACAAGTGAAGGCCGAACAACAAAGACCGATAGGATTATTATAATCGCTTCCTATTCCAGAGTAGAAGTGGAAGCATATCATAATGGACTTTATGACTAGTTTACCTTGATCCCCGATTGATCATGATACAGTTTGGGTGATAGTGGATCGTCTCACAAAATTAGCTCACTTTCTTCTTTTTCGAGTAGGACAGTCTACATAATAGTTGGCTAAAATATATATGCGACAGATAGTGAGATAACACAATATCCCAGTATCGTATCAGATCAAGACACTCGGTTCACTTCACATTTTTGGAAAAGTTTGCTTCAAAGTTTGGGCACCAAGTTAAGGTTTAGCACATCATACCACCCTTAGACAAACAGGCAATCAAAAAGAACCATCTAGACATTGGAAGATATGCTACAAGCTTATACCTTAGATTTTGGAGGATCTTGGGAGAATCACCTTTATCTTGTCGAGTTCTCTTACAATAATAGTTATCAGGCTAGTATTGAGATGGCACCCTTCGAGGCATTATACGGGAGAAAGTGTAGGTCACCATTGTCATGGAATGATATAGGTGAGAGAAAGATATTAGGCCCTGAAATAACCATGCAGACAGTAAAAGTTGTCAAGCAGATCAGAGAGGGACTTCGGGTTGTGCAAGATTGGCATCGACATTGGACAGATCAGCATCGTAGGCCTTTTGAGTTTTGTGTCAACGACCACGTGTTCTTATAGATTTTGTCGACCCGTGGAGTCATTAGATTTGGGGTTCACGGGAAGCTTAATTCGTGATACATCGGTCCATTCGATATCATCGAACGGGTAGGCGGTATTGCTTGTCATCTCGCCCTTCCACCTTTGTTACGTGAGTTACACAATGTATTTTATGTGTCTCAGTTACCTAGGTAAGTTTTGAATCTGAGTCATATCCTCGATCACTCAGAATTAGTTGTTGATACCGACTTATCTTATAAGGAGCGACCCATATCCATATTGGACCAAAGGGAGAAGTGCTCAAGAACCAGACTATTTCTCTTATCCAGGTTGCCTGGGGCATCACTCTCTAAGGGAATCGACGTGGGAGCATGAGTACTATATTTGATCCCGGTACCAGCATCTATTCAATTCAGAAGGTATATTCTTTCTTACGTCTTCATATCTTGGATTTTGTGATCAGGTGATCACCTATGTGTTATGATGATATTACTTGCATGTGTAGTTGCTAGTAGATTTGTATTATTTTTAGTAGATTTGTATCATACTTGTCCTAACTTGTCATGACTTACACCTACTGTAGGGGTACGAGTACGTGGGTACGTCCAGCCTACACCGCAACATCGGCGGTAGCTGTCTAGGAGAATACTCTATCTAATCAATCTTACACGAATATCCAACTACATAAGGAGACACAGATATCACAATATAATATAGAAAACTCAATCACAAAAAACTTGAGCACGATAAGATATCGAAGAAAATAAAGGAAATACAAGACAAGTCTAATAACAATAAATAGTCTAACCTGCAATCAATAACATCCAAGTCTCCAAGTACGCAGGAAACAAGTCATCTATGTCACAGTCTGGAAAAAATATCCAGTCAGGATTGGAGCAAAGTACAAGCGCTAACAGCAATTCCATATATATTGACAAAAACTATGATATAGTATAAAAAATCCAAGATGGATATAAATACTAGCAATAAACAATACTGGAATAATAAAATACTGGAAATAAGAAATATGGAAATAATATCATCATCAATGCTACATCTAGCAATGAATAGAAATGCAAGTGCATGCTAGAACAATGAACTAGAATATAAGTGAAAGCTAGAGCAATAACTAGAACATAGAAATGCTAGATCAATAAACTAGAGATACATGTATAGACTATCTAGCTAAGTGTGTGAAATATCAGCATATCATGTGATCAGCTTGGGACTGATAAGGCTTGTTATATATGATTATCTATAATTCATGTAAGATCAGGCTAACCATTCGGATAGCTATGATGCGAGCAATAGTCAGGCTAATCACATATAACAGGCTATGAGGCATATAATAGTCAGGCTGCACCGACGCAAGGTGTGGGTGAACTATAATGCATGTAGAGTTGGGTATGATCACGTAAGCTACTAATATCTTCTCGTCCTCCACTAGCACGAGGGATTCCAAATCACAACTCCTCATGATCGGTCTCAATGATGCCAACTCGTGTATACATAGTGTCAGAATCATGTATGCTATACAACTATAATTATAGAGATTATCAACTTAATGAAAATTATAAGAGAATGTACTCGCCTATGGTCCTCTGCTAGAAATACCAATGTCCTATTTTCGAAATCTTGTCTGAATAATCCAACAGTCCTATAGACATCATATAATAGTAATGCAAAATCAGTCGATACACTAACACACAATCAACATAAATACACTGAACTCAGGGGATACACTAGGTATGACACTGGTCAACTAGCAGGGTCGAGTGTGCGTCTAATTATATGGGTGTCACATCTGCAATTGCAGTAAAATCAGACAGTCAAAAACTAACACACGTCTAGCCAGTACGTTAGTGTACATAAGGCAGATACTCACAATCACTCAGGGTCACATGGTCAAAGTAAGTACGGGATATCCGTAAATTATACTTATGGTCATATAGTATATATACATATATAGTCATAACTATTACTAGCATTTAATTACTTATATATATATTTATATATATATATCTATACCAATTTACTTATTACACACATACGTATACGCACACACACACTAGCTATTAGGTTCACCGACATGGGTTTGAAACCAACCAACTAAACCTGTCATGAAGCAATACTAATCCCTAAAAGCATTCACACAAGCACATAAAATTACGAAGGAAAACAGGACAGGTACGAACCTTGGTGGGCACATACGGGGTCGACGATGACGACGATGACGACGATGATGGTGGTAATAAGGAGGATGATGATGAAGATGATGGTGGTGATGATGATGATGATGATGATGATGATGATGAAGGTGATGATGATGATGATGGTGGTGGTGATGATGAGGAGGAGGACAAAGTCATGATGGTAGTGATGGTCGAGTCTCAGGAGAGGAGGACGAAGGAGGGGGCTCAGGGAGGTCAGACTATCGTGGTGGTGGATCTCAGGTGAGGCTCGGTGGTCCGGTGAAGGAGGCATTCAGGGGAAGGGAGTCGAGGAGATCGGCGGTCAGCAGTCGATGACTGCACTACTCGGCAGAGGAGGGAAGGATGTCGGAGAATAGAGGGAGAGGTTAGGGTGAACCGCAGTTCGTCGTGGGTGGAGGAGGCTGGTTGCAGCGGGGGATATCGAAGGTAGGCTGCTGCTCGTCAGTGGAAGGTCAATCGACTGTGTTGATGGCGGTGGAGAAGGAGAATGGACTGTCGAGCTCCGGGGACGTCGGGGTGGCTGTATCGAGTTATGGTGTGAAGTCTGGTTCGTGGCCATCCTATGGAGGAGAAGGTCGTGATATTCACCGGAGATGGGAGACTGCTGCTCTGGTCGGCCCAGGCGGTAAGGGTGTTGCTCGGTTCAGGCGTCGACGTTCTGGGGTCCGGTAATGTCAGGCGGGTTGACGGGGTTGAGGGAGGTCGGGATGCGGTGGATGGCCCTGCCTGTTGTGAGGCAGTTCAGGCGAGGTCGACAGGAGGTGCAAGAAGGAGAACAGGGAAGATGGGTTATGTTCGGCGGAAGATGTCGGCTGGGAAGGCTGGGTTTCGGCGGGGTCGGGTTCACCGAAGGAAGGAGAGGGTGAGGGTGATGATGAATAGGGTTGGGTTTAATGTGTTGTAGTTTTTGTGATGGCGATGAAAATAATACAATGGGAAGGATGATAGTTTTTGCATGGGGAAGGAGAAGATATCAACCTAGGGATTAGGGTCGATTGTGCCTTGGGATAGGGTTTGCATTGGGAGAGGGGTTAGTATGAGGATATATATATATATATATATATAATGGTGTGTGTGGTGAGGATGGCTCCATTTTAAATGTATGGCCTAGTTTAATCATATAGGGAAGAGAGTACAACAAAGGGGAGAGAGAGTGGAATGGTCAAAGGGAGGAGGGGGTGATTTCTTCATGTGCTTGACCAATATGATGGTGACACATCATTGCACTTTTGCAATAAAGTCCCCAACAATTAAAAAATTGCACAAAAAATAGATTTTTGGATTAAATGAAGGAAAATACCATGTTTGGTGTGATGTATTGGCTAAAAAGTATGTGTGGAATTTAGTATGAGTATTGAGAGTGTGAATGGAATTTTGGTTTGGTGTTGGGTATTGTCATCTATCAAGTTGGGTCCTTACATGAATTTAATTAAAATTAAAGTAAATGGTGTTCTAAAATTAATTGAAAGTACATGGGATTAAAATTAGGGGGGACACAAGTGTCATGGACATAGAAGACTCAGAATATAATATTATCATAATTTGGGTTGCACAAAATGGGTCAAGATTGTGTCTCCAATTTCGATTGGAACACACAAAGATACAAAAGTCAAATTTATTTGATATTAAAAGTAAATGTCTGCGACGAATATTGTGCGACTAAAATGAAGCACAAGAAAGCATATTTATGAGTTACACAAAGGTAAGAATGGAAGACGGGCACGTCTAGGACAAAGGTATAAAATTTGTTGGAAGGCAAAAGCTAGGGTAGCACTCCAAATATCGAAGCAACGGTAAGGCACAATAATTAAATAAAATCACAATAATAAATATAATCTCCAATATTTAATTTCTCAAAATGCTAATTAAAATTCACAATCCTGTAATTCGGTCAGGGGTTTATCTAGTGGGCTTCTAGGTCTAGTCTACTAACTCATACATTAAGAACACTATACATAATATATATATATATATATATATATATATATATATATATATATATATATATATAAATACACATATCATGCAATTATTTAAAATAAATATACACAATATTTATAATAATTAAAAAGATAAAAATATTCCTATTTCAGAATGTGGTAGTGACAAGTCTACCCTCCTTAGAAAAATTTTGTCCTCGAAATCTAAGATCCTCAATTGTTGTATTTATTTATTTATTTATTTATATTTTACCATCAAAATTAAAATTCATCAAGCCATATAATCATGAAATAAATACATATTGCTATTTCACAAAAAATTTCAAAATTCTATAAATATATTATATTCCTGAAAATCCTCGAAATTAAAATCAAATTCTATTCTTATCACAATCTCCACCAAAATATTAAGTTATTAACTGAATACTCAAAAATTTTAATATCCAATTATCTAATTGGAATCCAATCAATGCATATTTATGAAATTTAAAATCTTATCAAAAATTTTTGAATTCAAACACTAATCCATTAATGATCTTACTCCTCTATTCTTTTTTTACATCATACTCAAACAATATAATACTTACAAAATCTTCAAATGCAACATTCAAAATATAAATTTTAAATTTATATCTTGCAGTCAAATAAATATAATGATAATCTTCTTGCTTTTCTCGAATTTTAATGACAAATTCAATCATATCATAATCTTCATAAAAATCAATGATTTAACAAAATCGTCAATTCTTCCATATTAAGTTCTCAACTCTTTATTTAAATAATATTTATCCTCAAAATTTAAGACACATTGTCTCTCTCTGTCCAGTCATAACCTCTTCATTAATCTTCACTACAGTCAAAATCCCAACAACCAAGGCCTAAAAAAATCCTACATATAGTCACACAACATGCAATCTAGAGAAAACATACATAGTTATGGACGGTTTCATCATGGTATTACAGTCTTTGTCGGGGTGTACTACTAACTATATTCTAGCAAGGGAATCATTGATACAAGCTACGGTACAAAGAAATCAATCAATCAATCAAATAGACAGAAAAAGGAACAAAATGAAAGAACAGAACAGAACCTGCTAACACAACCATGGTTTAATGATGCATCCAAAGTTTAATACCTCTATCCCTTTAGGTACCACTGTTTCTACTACTAGCACACTCACTGCTAGCTTTCTTACCTACTACAATTATTTATACTAGTTGTTCTTATCATTCAAGTGCAGGCCAAGTGCAACATACCATACTAAGTACTACTCCCTCTAATACAACTCTAGATGGACACCCAAGTCAGTTTGCAGTGCTACCTCAAGCATGCTCAAGCCAACAGATTCTTACACATGCACATTATCTACTCATATACTGATATACATTTCTTACCCACCATAAAATTTTATCCTCAAAATAAAATTCTCAAAATTTAACTTCTCGAATAATTTAAAATAAAATGTATATACTTTCCTTAAAAGTCAAATATTCAAATATTGAAATAAAATTTTAATCACTTCCAAAAGTCTTTGTAGCTTTGACTATGTTTATTGAATTGAATTTGAATCCTCAAAAATTTTAATAACATAAAATCTCAACTCCTCAAAAATTCTTAAAAATTGAAATTTATTTCCAATCTTCAAATTATAAATTTAAATCCACATCTATCAAAGTATACGTCTATATACTCAAAATCTCTAACACACAAGATACACACAGATACACCAATTTTCTGCAACCGCAACTGTGTACTGAATATTGTACTGCCCGGATTGCTTGCACTATTACTCCCAATAATTTTTTATCCATATTAACTGATACACCAATCTAGTACATGAGGTACTTACTGTTTGTCACTACCACATTCCAAAAACAGGGGTATTTTCGACTTTTTACAATATTTAATATTATTGTAGTTATAACTAATTAATTGCATGAATAATATATATTTAAATTAAATATCTGTGTGATGTGTACTTTAATATATTATATTATAGACAGTGTTCATTGTGTTTGTGATGGTAGACTTGACCTAGAAGCCAGTAGATGAGCACCTGTCGGAGTCATGGAATTTTGAGGTTAATTGTTTTATTTTAGAATTAATTTATTGGAGGTGTAATTAATTACTGTATTTTATTTAATATTTTTGCGCATTGCCTTTGCTTCGATATCTGGAGCACTACTCTGACTTTTGTCTTCCAACAAATTTCACAATCTTGCCCTAGACGTGCCCGCCTTCAATCCTGCTATTTTTGCAACTCATAATTTTGCTCTCGGTACATTATTTCTGGCCGCGCAAAAATCGTCGCGGACGTTATTTAATGAATTCCTATTTTGTATCGTTGTGCGTTCCAATCGAAAATTGGAGGCAATCTTGACCTATTTTTCATGCGGCCTAAATTAGGGTAATATCCTGTTCTGAGTCTTCTTCAATATTGGTATTGATGACTTGACCTGATTTTGGCCCCATGTACGCCTAATTAATTGTTGAACACAACTTGCATTTAGTTCTATTTAAATTGAGGATACTATTATATCTGATTCTAAAATCCCAATTTAATTCCAGTGCCCTGCTATTTAAGCCCGTACCTATCATACAACGCCCCCTGACCCTACAAAACACCGGACCCCAAATCGCCCGCCAAATTTTCGTCATTTTATGTGTTTGTGCAATTTCTCAAATTTAAGGGGGTTAAATTATAAATTGGCATTTTGTGCCAACACCCAATTATTTTAACCAATGAGGAATCCTTAATATTTTAATTAAACCCTCATCCCTACATGAATTATTTCCCTTCATGAACAATCCTAGCCACCCATTCAAGGGATCCAATCACCACCCTCCATCACACCCTCTCTCTCCCTATTTAATATCTTGTACCCATCAACCCTAATCCCTAGACAACCTAGGTTTTCCCCCACCTCTCTCTCTCCTCCATCCTCAACACCAAACCGTAGCCTCCTTCTTTTTCGTTTTCTCTTTTCCTTTCTTCTTCTCCTTCTTCCTTCCTTCTTCTTCCTTATTGTTTTCTTTTTTTCATTAAAATTAAAGTTGAATTCAAATAGTTAGGGGGGGATACTGTTCCTCAACTTTTCCCCCCATATAACTGTTCAGCCCGGCCATTCTCAGGCCGACTCCGGCCCGGCGGCTCTGTGTACTCCCCGCACAGTTCCCCTTCAGCCCGGCGGTTCCTCCCCTCGCCGCTGCTCATCTCCTCCGTCCAGCCCCCTATCACCACCATCATCTCCACCCATCAGCCGGCGGCCAACCCCCGCACCGACTGTTCCCGAGCCGATCCCTCCGGCGGCCCCTGTCCACTCCGGCGGCGGCTGCACCACTGCTTCTCCCTCCGACAAACTCCCCGCTTCCTGCTCCTCCTCAACGCACAGCCCGACTCGTCTCCCTCCGGCGGCCCGGTCAGCCACCCGAGCGACTCCTCCCATCTCCCTGCTGCATCCAGCCGGCGGCCGAGGCCGACCCCGAGCATCCTCCTCGCCGCTGCTCTTCCTCTCCCGACCCCGGCAGGCGCTGCTCGGCCATCCTCCTCCTGAACAGCACTCCGGCGAGGCTCCGACCCCAATCACAGTAAGCCTCCTCTCCTCCCCTCTTCCCTCTTTCACTGTAACATATACAGGTATGTGTATAATTGAAGAATGTATGTACATATGTATATACATGTTTATATATATTTTATTGTGTATAAATATACATGTATGTATATATCTAATTAATATGTATATTAATGTGTATATATCTAATGAATGTATATATATTTAATGTGGATAAATGTACATGTACATATATACAATGTATGTAAGTATGTATTTGCGTAGGTATAAATGTGTAGTAGTATATGTATTAGCATATATTAATTAATGCTTTAAATATGTGAATACGTATGAGTTTAATTAATATGTAATGTATATATTTTGTATATAATAATTAATGTATAGTTAATGTATATATAATTAATGTGTATGTTAATGTATATATAAATTGTATATATATATGTATATACACATTGGTTTATTTTATGGCATCTATTTAATAAAAGTATACTAATGTAATTTAAATTAGTATATGTATAATTATTAATATTTAACATGTATGAATTCTAGTATAAATATTTCTCAGTATATACATGTTAATGTATGTTTTAGTATTTAAAATTTATGTGTTGTATAATAATTGGTACATATATATAACCGTATTTTGGTATCAATATATACATGTAGAGTTATATTTTCGTATTGGTATATTTATATTTTTGTATAAACCCTTAGCATATTTTTAATATATATATACATATATTTTGTATATGTATTTAATTTGATATATATTGTAAGTATAAATTATTATGTTTATATATACATACAAGAATTATTTATTTTAAAGTATATATTTATACAATATCTATTATTGTGATTGATGGAAATTATATATATTAGTTAAGGAGATGTGTTTTAAATATGTATCCCTACTAGGTGACCCTAGTTGACTAGTGCCCTGCCTGGCATGGCCCTGAGGCCAGTGTTTATAGACTGTATGTTAGGGTAGCATCTGATGCAAATGTTATATTATGATGTGTTTATAGGACTGTTGGTTTACCCAGGGGATACTCTGGAACAGGACATCCATAAATACCAGCTAAGGACCCAAGGCAAGTACATTCTCTGATAATTTTCAATTCTTGATAATTTCTATAAGTTCAACAATCATGAAATGTTACATCTGAATCCTTGACACTGTGCTACACGGACTAGTATAGCTTGGATCTGCAGTCATGAGATGTTACCTTGATTATCGTATTGACATTATACATTATACATTGACATTAACATTGACATTTACATTGACATTGACATTAGACATTGATATTAGACATTGTACATAATATATTAGACAATGTTCGTGTATTCGTGACGTGTCATGATTGGATCCACAGCACTAGTTGGGGACGGGGAAATTGCTAGTGAGAGATGTGATCAAATACCCATTGTATAATTAAATATTATTGGTGTTAATCATACCCCACGTATGATTAGCCAGACTGTAGCAATCGTACATGTTCCCAAGCCGATCACATTTTGAAACTACTATTTCAAAACACTTAGAATAGATTACAGTTCCTTATTTTAAATCATATACTACATCACCCGTATATGATACCGTTCCTTGTTCTCTTTATTTCATACATGTACTGACTGTATCATATTGCCTATTGCCTGTCTCTTTATATTGCCTGTCTCTCTTAAATTGCCATTGCATTTATTTCACTGTCTTCTCAGTAGCTAGCATGACATGTTTTATTGTATTATAGACATTATCAATTAATGGAACTGTTATTTGAGAGTGTTGCTTTGCTCCTTCCTGACTAAAAATATTTTTCCAGACTATGCCTTAGAGGACCGCTGTCCGACACTTTATGGACCATATGGTGAGTAGCTGCAGACTTGGTAGTAGTTGTGATTCTGGAAGGTCTAGTCGGAATTATTATTATTGTTAGTTCTTAAGTAGACTATTTGGTACCGGATTTGTCTCCGGCCTTTTGATGATTCTTGGATATTGTTGAGTTAAGTTATTACTTGTTGACTTGTGGTGTTTAATTTTAATTTCTGTTTCGAAATCTTATCGTGCTGTAATCCTGTGATTGAGTATATGTTCATCTTATTTGTGTCATCTGTGCCTCCTAATGGAGATTGGATGCTTGCGTGACATTAGTTAGATAGTATCAAGACCTTGACAGCGTTCTACCGCCGATACTGCGGCGTAGGCTGGATGTACCCACGTACTCGTGCCCCTAAACCGGGTGCGGGTCGTGACACGTTTTTAGTGGTGGCCCATGCAGGTCAGACTTCGCGAGTTGTGCGATGTCGTAGTAGTATGGCATCCTTGTTATACTACTGCGTGCCTGTGGTAGGATCTAGGACATAGGATACTAGGACGAGAACATATACTCAATCACAATTCCTTGAGAGATTCCTGGGATGACCCCTGAGAATCTTGTTAAAACTTCCAATTTAAATCATTCCCTTGCTCCGTCCATTCTCACTTATTAATATTGATTTGATTGTTGTTAATTAGGTATTTAAGTTAGGATCTTGGGTTCATTATAGGGTTTGATTTCATATTAAGATGAAATTATAGACTGATTTATGGTATTATTTGATGATGCACGTCAATGAGGACAGTGAAAATGATTAACAGTAGAGCTATTGGACTACAGAAGGTGGATTTAAAATTTTTGAAGATTGAAAATGAATTTCAAAATTCTTGAATTCTGAGAAGATTGAGATTGTTATAAAAATTTTATTTTGAAGACTTCAATGAATTACAAAATTTTGAAATTGAGGAGTTGAAATATGGTTATTAAAATTTTATTTTGAGGAATTCAGATTCAATTTTGATGAACCTAGACAAGTCTGTAAGGATCTTTTAAGGTTATTAAGTTTTTATTTCAGTATTTAAATAATTGACCTTGAGGAAAGTGTATACATTTTACTTTAAAGGTTTATTCGAGGAGTTATTTGAGGAATTTTATTTAAGGATAAGATTTTATAGTGGGAGAGATATATTATAATATAAGTAGATAAGGTGCATGTGTAAGGATCTGTTGGCTTGAGTATAATTGAGATCTCACTGCCCACTGACTTGGGTGTCCATCTAGGATTGTATTAGAGAGAGCAGTACTTAGTATAGAGTGTTGCAATTGATATGCACTTGAGTGATAAGAATAACTAATATCAGCGATTGCAGTAGGTAAGGAAGCTAGCAGTGAGTGTGTTTGTGATAGAACTGTGATCCCTAAGGGATAGAGGTATCAACCCTTGGATGCATCTTGACCTGTGCAATCACAACTAGGAATTTATTCCCAATCTTTTATCTTGAATGTTGCTCTTTAGAACTATACTGTCCTTCCTTGGTGATATCGCATTTTTCCTAAATTGATTCTTTGGGATCTGTCTTCAGGATGTCGCCGCAGACATGGTCTATGAGAGCGAGAACATCAGCTTTAGAGGGATCTGCCACCTCTCCACCTGATGAACAAACATCCGTAGTTCCTCCTACATCTCCGATACATGTGGGAGTTTCTACACTTTTCGGGGATCCTTCTTCCCCACCTGTTCAAAGGATAGCCGCAGCTATGACGGACAACCTTCCTCCTCCACCGACTCCGATTCCCGGAGGTTTGCCCATTGACGGAACGCAGATGTTTACTTTGATCCAGGGCATGGTAGATGCCCAGAGAGTGGCGGCAGATGCTCAGCGAGTTCAAGCTGAGGCTCAGAGGGTGCAAGCAGAAGCGCACCAGGCACAAACCGAGCTGATGAGAGAGAGCATGGAGAATGCTCACCAGATGGCACTACAAGCAGTTGAGAGAGTTGCCCAGCAGTATCCTGGCCAGTGGCAGTCGAGGGCATTTCAGTATCAACAGCAGTACCAGGCACCAGTTCATATTCGGCAACAACCCTGGGCATTTCAGTATCAACAGCAGTACCCGGCACCAGTTCCTGTACAGCAGGATCAACAAACTTGTCATTTCTGTAAGAAGCCAGGTCACCTTTGGAAGAGCTGTAGAACGAGGCTGGGACTTTGTTTGCACTGTGGCGCTGCGGGACATCGAGTAAGGGATTGTCTTCGAGTTCCTTATCTTTTCGACCAGCGCGCAGCTCCAAATTATAGAGATCCAGTTAGGCTACCTGTGGAACCGTATATTGCTCAGCACCCGCAAAGGGAACCACCCCAGCAGGGCGGGCATTTGCGATGACGGTCGAGGAGACCGATACTGCAGGTAATGTGTTAGCAAGTTCTGTTCTTTCCTTCATTCTGTTCCTATCTACTTGATTAATTGATTGATTCCTTAGTACAATAGTTGTATGCATGAATTCTTGTGATAATGTAGTTAGTAGTACCCCTGATACAGAGACTGCAATACCATGACAAAAGATACCATGATCATACATATTTCCCTTAGGTTGCATGTTGTATGGTTGTAGGAAGAATTCTCTTAGATTTTGATTGTTGAGGATTTAACTGTAGTAAAGATTAACGAAGAGGTTATGACTTGACAAGAGAGACAAGGTGCCTTAAATTTTGAGGAAAAATATTAAATTAAACAAAGAGTTAGGAATTTAATATGGCGTAATTGAAGTTTTGATAAATCATTGATTTTAAGAAGATTATGAAATGATTGAATTTATCATTGAATTTAAGGAAATTAAGAAGGCCATCGATATATTTATTGGACTGCATGTTATGAACTTATATCTTGAATATTGTATTGGAGGTTTCATAAGTATTACATCGTTGCATATTATGTGGAAAAAAAAATCGAGGAATAAGAAAACAAATGGATTAGTGTTGATTTCAAATTTTGGGATGAGATTCAATTTTAGAAATATGCATTGATTGGATTTCAATTAGAGGATTGAATATTAAATTCTTATATTTCGTTATTAACCTAAAAATTTTGGAGGATATTGTGCTAAGAATGGGATTTAATTTTATATTTGAAGATTTTTAGGGATATGATATTTATAGAATTTTGAAAAATTATTGTGAAATAACAATATGGAGTAGTTCATGATTATATGATTTGATGAATTTAAATTTGATGGTAGTAAATGAATAAACAAAACAATTGAGGATTTTAAAAAAAAAAAAATTCGAGGATAAACATTGATTAAATAGAGGGCTAAGAATTTAACATGGCAGAATTTATGACTTATTAATTCCGGGAAATTATGACATGATTAAATGGGTTATAAAATTTGAGAATTTGGAGGATTATCAATATATTTAATTGATTGCAAGTTATGAATTTTAAAATGTTATAATTGGATGTGGCATTGTTGAGTATTTTGAGGAAAGAGAAAATCGAGGAATAAAATTATTTATGGATTTATGTTTAAATTCAAATCTGGTGGGACGAGATTTCATTTTATAATTATGCATGGATAAAAACCAAATTTGAGGAGTGGATATTAAATTATGAGTATTGAATTCTTAACTAAAAACTTTCAGGAAATTTTGATAAAAATGGACTTTGATTTTATTTCGAGGATTTTTCAGGTTATGCAATAATTTTAGAATTTTGAAATTGTGCAAAGACATTGTGGATTATTACCTAATTTCAGGGATGCTGAATTTAAACTTTGAGGGAAATAATAATGTGTATGATTAAACGCCACTTAGAGGATTTTTGAATTTCGAGGACAAAATTCTTTTAAGGTGGGTAGACTTGTCACTACCACATTCCAAAAACAGGGGTATTTTTGACTTTTTACAATATTTAATATTATTATAGTTATAATTAATTAATTGCATGAATAGTATATATTTAAATTAAATATCTGTGTGATGTGTACTTTAATATATTATATTATAGACAGTGTTCATTGTGTTTGTGATGGTAGACTTGACCTAGAAGCCAGTAGATGAGCACCTGTCGGAGTCATGGAATTTTGAGGTTAATTGTTTTATTTTAGAATTAATTTATTGGAGGTGTAATTAATTACTGTATTTTATTTAATATTTTTGCGCATTGCCTTTGCTTCGATATCTGGAGCACTACCCTGACTTTTCTCTTCCAACAAATTTCACAATCTTGCCCTAGACGTGCCCGTCTTCAATCCTGCTATTTTTGCAACTCATAATTTTGCTCTCGGTACATTATTTCTGGCCGCGCAAAAATCGTCGCGGACGTTATTTAATGAATTCCTATTTTGTATCGTTGTGCGTTCCAATCGAAAATTGGAGGCAATCTTGACCTATTTTTCATGCGGCCCAAATTAGGGTAATATCCTGTTCTGAGTCTTCTTCAATATTGGTATTGATGACTTGACCTGATTTTGGCCCTATGTACTCCTAATTAATTGTTGAACACAACTTGCATTTAGTTCTATTTAAATTGAGGATACTATTTTATCTGATTCTAAAATCCCAATTTAATTCCAGTGCCCTGCTATTTAAGCCCGTACCTATCATACAGCGCCCCCTGACCCTACAAAACACCGGACCCCGAATCGCCCGCCAAATTTTCGTCATTTTATGTGTTTGTGCAATTTCTCAAATTTAAGGGGGTTAAATTGCAAATTGGCATTTTGTTCCAACACCCAATTATTTTAACCAATGAGGAATCCTTAATATTTTAATTAAACCCTCATCCCTACATGAATTATTTCCCTTCATGAACAATCCTAGCCACCCATTGAAGGGATCCAATCACCACCCTCCATCACACCCTCTCTCTCCCTATTTAATATCTTGTACCCATCAACCCTAATCCCTAAACAACCTAGGTTTTCCCCCACCTCTCTCTCTCCTCCATCCTCAACACCAAACCGTAGCCTCCTTCTTTTTCTTTTTCTCTTTTCCTTTCTTCTTCTCCTTCTTCCTTCTTCTTCCTTATTGTTTTCTTTTTTTCATTGAAATTAAAGTTGAATTCAAATAGTTAGGGGGGGGGATACTGATCCTCAACTTTTCCCCCCATATAACTGTTCAGCCCGGGCATTCTCAGGCCGACTCCGGCCCGGCGGCTCTGTGTACTCCCCGCACAGTTCCCCTTCAGCCCGGCGATTCCTCCCCTCGCCGCTGCTCATCTCCTCCGTCCAGCCCCCTATCACCACCATCATCTCCACCCATCAGCCGGCGGCCAACCCCCGCACCGACTGTTCCCGAGCCGATCCCTCCGGCGGCCCCTGTCCACTCCGGCGGCGGCTGCACCACTGCTTCTCCCTCCGGCAAACTCCCTGCTTCCTGCTCCTCCTCAACGCACAGCCCGACTCGTCTCCCTCCGGCGGCCCGGTCAGCCACCCGAGCGACTCCTCCCATCTCCCTGCTGCATCCAGCCGGCGGCCGAGGCCGACCCCGAGCATCCTCCTCGCCGCTGCTCTTCCTCCTCCGACCCCGGCAGGCGCTGCTCGGCCATCCTCCTCCTGAACAGCACTCCGGCGAGGCTCCGACCCCAATCACAATAAGCCTCCTCTCCTCCCCTCTTCCCTCTTTCACTGTAACATATACAGGTATGTGTATAATTGAAGAATGTATGTACATATGTATATACATGTTTATATATATTTTATTGTGTATAAATATACATGTATGTATATATCTAATTAATATGTATATTAATGTGTATATATCTAATGAATGTATATATATTTAATGTGGATAAATGTACATGTACATATATACAATGTATGTAAGTATGTATTTGCGTAGGTATAAATGTGTAGTAGTATATGTATTAGCATATATTAATTAATGCTTTAAATATGTGAATACGTATGAGTTTAATTAATATGTAATGTATATATTTTGTATATAATAATTAATGTATAGTTAATGTATATATAATTAATGTGTATGTTAATGTATATATAAATTATATATATATATGTATATACACATTGGTTTATTTTATGGCATCTATTTAATAAAAGTATACTAATGTAATTTAAATTAGTATATGTATAATTATTAATATTTAACATGTATGAATTCTAGTATAAATATTTCTCAGTATATACATGTTAATGTATGTTTTAGTATTTAAAATTTATGTGTTGTATAATAATTGGTACATATATATAACCGTATTTTGGTATCAATATATACATGTAGAGTTATATTTTCGTATTGGTATATTTATATTTTTGTATAAACCCTTAGCATATTTTTAATATATATATACATATATTTTGTATATGTATTTAATTTGATATATATTGTAAGTATAAATTATTATGTTTATATATACATAAAAGAATTATTTATTTTAAAGTATATATTTATAAAATATCTATTATTGTGATTGATGGAAATTATATATATTAGTTAAGGAGATGTGTTTTAAATATGTATCCCTACTAGGTGACCCTAGTTGACTAGTGCCCTGCCTGGCATGGCCCTGAGGCCAGTGTTTATAGACTGTATGTTAGGGTAGCATCTAATGCAAATGTTATATTGTGATGTGTTTATAGGACTGTTGGTTTACCCAGGGGATACTCTGGAACAGGACATCCATAAATACCAGCTGAGGACCCAAGGCAAGTACATTCTCTGATAATTTTCAATTCTTGATAATTTCTATAAGTTCAACAATCATGAAATGTTACATCTGAATCCTTGACACTGTGCTACACGGACTAGTATAGCTTGGATCTGCAGTCATGAGATGTTACCTTGATTATCGTATTGACATTATACATTATACATTGACATTGATATTGACATTTACATTGACATTTACATTGACATTGATATTAGACATTGATATTAGACATTGTACATAATATATTAGACAATGTTCGTGTATTCGTGACGTGTCATGATTGGATCCACAGTACTAGTTGGGGGCGGGGAAATTGCTAGTGAGAGATGTGATCAAATACCCATTGTATAATTAAATATTATTGGTGTTAATCATACCCCATGTATGATTAGCCAGACTGTAGCAATCGTACATGTTCCCAAGCCGATCACATTTTGAAACTACTATTTCAAAACACTTAGAATAGATTACAGTTCCCTATTTTAAATCATATACTACATCACCCGTATATGATACCGTTCCTTGTTCTCTTTATTTCATACATGCACTGACTGTATCATATTGCCTATTGCCTGTCTCTTTACATTGCCTGTCTCTCTTAAATTGCCATTGCATTTATTTCACTGTCTTCTCAGTAGCTAGCATGACATGTTTTATTGTATTATAGATATTATCAATTAATGGAACTGTTATTTGAGAGTGTTGCTTTGCTCCTTCCTGACTGGAAATATTTTTCCAGACTATGCCTTAGAGGACCGCTGTTCGACACTTTATGGACCATATGGTGAGTAGCTGCAGACTTGGTAGCAGTTGTAATTCTGGAAGGTCTAGCCGGAATTATTATTATTGTTAGTTCTTAAGTAGACTATTTGGTACCGAATTTGTCTCCGGCCTTTTGATGATTCTTGGATATTGTTGAGTTAAGTTATTACTTGTTGACTTATGGTGTTTAATTTTAATTTCTGTTTCGAAATCTTATCGTGCTGTAATCCTGTGATTGAGTATATGTTCATCTTATTTGTGTCATCTGTGCCTCCTAATGGAGATTGGATGCTTGCGTGACATTAGTTAGATAGTATCAAGACCTTGACAGCGTTCTACCGCCGACACTGCGGCGTAGGCTGGACGTACCCACGTACTCGTGCCCTAAACCGGGTGCGGGTCGTGACACTGTTACTAGCACATTGCTCAAATAATCCTTGATATACAAATACTAGCACTCTTGGTAAAGTAACACTAGCTTCCTCACTACACAATATATGACCTTAATGTTCTAGGATACTAGCTTCATCATTAGATTATCTTATCACACTCACTAGATCTCATGATCACTTGCACTTTCTATAACACCCATGTTTTACTTCACTCTCAAAGGTAGGCATATGGTTCCATATCTCGGTTGATGTATACGTATCTTCCATTAACCTTTTACAGACTGGTACACTAATCAGTGATACACTTCACACCTTCCATGACCAATCTTGATATTTCTCTACCCATGGCATCTCATTAAAACCCTTTATGCATATATATTTCTTTACTCTTGACACACCCAAGTAATCAACCATCAATTTGAATATCATGCTCCATTAATTTTTAACATAATTTCCTTGATACTTAATTGTTTACATGGATCACCCAACTACATGAATTTATGATTATCCAGGACTGGCATGCCAGCTCTGATACTAACTCCTGGAACCATCACTGATACTCTTTACTCCTTCTTCTACCTATAGTACCAATACTAACTATAATTGTACCTATTATAGAACTATTTCTATAAGGTACTATGCTACAGGTGAACTCTAGATTGATGCTTATTTCTCATATGTCCAACCAAGAAATACTTACAAACTCACAAGCCATACTCAACAGTCAATATTGATACTAGACACAGACCTAATTATAAGTCATTAATTATCACACTAACAAGGAACCTTAAAGGAAAGAAGCTTAAAAAGGAACTGGACTAAGGACTGAAGGTATCTCTACTACTAGCAAAGAAAATGATGGAACAAGGTCCTACAATGTCAGAAGTAGATATGCATTGAGATGATACTTTAAGAACCAATTTAAGATACAACCTGATAATCATACACGTATGTCCAAAATCATGACACTCAGAATCCTTACCATGCCAGTAAGCATAGCTACGATAAACGATAGGTTCCATAACTAAGGTATGCGACTCTATAATCACATCATCTAGAATCCTCACTATGCCAACAGGTATGGCTGTAAGAAACTCTAAATTTTATAACTAAGATATGTACATCCAAGGTCAGGTTCCTACGTTTCTGCTACGATAGCTAATGTGGCTGCGATAAACTCTAGGCTCCACAAACAAAGTAAACGTTTTACCTTTCTCACTGTCCTTATCAATATATGTTATCAGATTATACCCTATTTTAGCCTGTAAAATTTATCTCAATATGAAATCAAACTTAATAACGACACCAAGAATTAAATAACTGATCAACAAGAATCAAATTCAATAACAACAAGTGAGAAAGGACGAAAATAAAGAAAAAAATTAAATTGGAAATTATAATAAGATTCTCAAGGGTCGTCCAAGGAATCTCTCAAAAATTTATGATTGAGTATCCTCTCTCATCCTAGTATCCTATGTCTTATATTCTATCGCTGGCTCGTAGTAGTACAACTAAGACGTCGTACTACTTGTGAAGTCTGACCTGTATGGACCACCACTAAAAATATGTTATGACCCGCACCCGCTGTAGGGGTACGAGTACGTGGGTACGTCCAACCTATGCCACAGCATCGGCGGTAGAACACTATCTATGTCAATACTATATCTAATCAATCTCACACGAATATCCAACTCCATAAGGAGACACATATATCATAATTTAATATGGAATACTCAATCATAGAAACTAGAGCACGATAAGATATCAAAGAAAATAAATGGAATATAAAACAAGTTTAACAACAATAAATAGTGTAACCTGCAATCGATAACATCCAAGTCTCCAAGTATGCCAAAAATAAGTCCTCTATGTCACAGTTTGGAAAAAATATCCAGTCATGATTGAAGCGAAGTACAAGCACTAATAGCAGTTCTATATATATTGACAAAAACTATGATACTGTATAAAAATTTAAAGATGGATACAAATACTGGCAATAATAAAATATTGGAAATAAGAAATACGAAAATAATGTCATCATCAATGGTACAACTTGCAATGAACAGAAATACAAGTGCATGCTAGAACAATGAACTGGAATATAAGTAAAAGTTAGAGCAATAACTAGAACATAGAAATGCTAGATCAATAAACTAGAGATACATGTATAGACTATCTAGCTAAGTGTATGAAATATCAGCTTATCATGTGATCATCTTGGGACTAATCAAGCTTGTTACATATGATTAGCTATTATTCATGTAAGGTCAGGCTAACCATCCGGATAGCTATGATGCGAGCAATAGTCAGGCTAATCATATGTAACAGGCTATGAGACATGTAATGGTCAAGCTACACCGACGTGAGGTATGGGTGAGATATGATGCATGTAGAGTTAGGTATGATGACATAATCTACTAATATCTTCCCGTCCCCAGCTAACACGATGGATTCCAAATCATGAAACCTTATAATCGGTCTCGATGATGCCAACTCGTGTATACATATTGTCAGAATTATGTATGCTATACAACTAGAATTATAGAGATGATCAACATAATAAAAACTGTGAGAGAATGAACTCGCCTGTAGTCCTCTGCTAGAAATACCAATGTCATGTTTCCGAAGTCTTGTCTGAATAATCCAACAGTCCTATACACATCATATAATAGTAATACAGAATCAGTCGATACACTAACACACAATCAACATAAATACACTAAACTCAGGGGCTACGCTAGGTATGACAATGGTCAACTAGCAGGGGCGAGTGTGCGTCTAACTGCACGGGTGTCATGTCTACAATTATAGTAAAATCAAAAAGTCAAACACTAACACACGTCTAGCCAGTACGTCAATGTACATAAGGCAGACACTCACAATCACTCAAGGTCACATGGTCAAAGTAAATACGGAATATCCATAAATTACACTTATGGTCATATAGTATATATACATATATAGTCATAACTATTACTCGCATTTATATATATATATATATATATATAATTTACTTATTACACACATACGCATACGCACACTAGCTATTAGGTTTACCGACATGGGTCTGAAACCAACCAACTAAACCTGTCATGAAGCAATACTAATCCCTAAAAGCATTCACACAAGCACATAAAATCATGAAGGAAGAGGGGACAGGTACGAACCATGGCAGGCACGTACGGGGTCGACGATGACGACGATGACAATAATGATGATGGTAATGATGATGATATTGATGATAATGATGATAGTGGTGATGATGATGATGATGATGATGATGATGATGATGGTGATAATGATGATGGTAATGATAAGGAGGAGGACAAAGTCGTGATGGTAGTGGTGGTCGAGTCTCAGGCGAAGAGGACAAAAGAGGGGGATCAGGAAAGTCGAACTGTCATGGTGGTGGAGCTCAGGTAAGCCTTGGTGGTCGGATAAAGGAGGTGTTCAGGCATAAGGAGTCGAGGAGATCGGTGGTCTGTAGTCGAAGGCTGCACTGCTCGACGGAGGAGGTAAGGAAGTCGGAGAAGAGAGGGAGAGGTCGGGGTGAACCACGGTTCGTCGTGGGTGGAGGAGGCTGGTTGTAGCGGGGGATGTTGACGGTGGGCTGCTGCTCGTCGGTGGAAGTTCAGTCGACTGTGTTGATGGCGGTGGAGGTGGAGAATCGACTATCGAGCTCTGGGGACATCGGGGTGGATGTGTCGAGTTATGGTGTGAAGTCGGGTTCATGGCCATCCGACGGAGGAGAAGGTCGGGATGTTCACCGGAGATGGGAGGCTGCTGGTACGGTCGGCCCAGGCGGTGAGGGTGTTTCTTGGTTGAGGCATCGACCTTACGGGTTCCGGCGATGTCAGGCGGGTTGACGGGGTTGAGGGAGGTCAGGATACGGTGGATGGCCCTGCCAGCTGTGAGTCGGTTCAGGCGAGGTCGACAGGAGGTGAAAGGAGGAGAACAGGGAAGAGGGGTCATGCTCGGCGAAAGAGGCCAGCGGGGAAGGCTGGGTTCCGGCGGGGTCGAGTTCACCGGAGGAAGGAGAGGGTGAGGGTGATGATGAATAGGGTTGGGTTTAATGTGTTATAGTTTTTGTGATGGTGATAAAAATAATATAATGGAAAGGATGATGGTTTTTGAATGGGGAAGGAGAAGATGACAAACTAGGGATTAGGGCCAGTTATGCCTTGGGATGGGGTTTGCATTGGGAGAGGGGTTAGTATGAGAAAATATATATATAATGGTGTATGTGGTGATGATGGCTCCATTTTAAATGTATGGACTAGATTAATCATGAAGGGGAGGGAGTAAAAAAAAAAAAGAGATAGTGGAACGGTCAAAGGGAGGAGAGGGGGTAATTTCTTTATGTGCTTGACCAATAGGATGGTGACACATTATTGTACTTTTGTAATAAAGTCCCCAATAATTAGAAAATTGCACAAAAAGTGGGTTTTTGGATTAAATAAAGGAAAATACCATGTTTGGTGTGATGTATTAGCTAAAAATAATGTGTGGTATTTAGTATGAGTCTGAGGGTGTGAATGAGATTTGGTTTGGTGTTGGATGTAGTTTTGGGTCAAGTATGGTCCTTACACAAAAAAAATTAAAATTAATGTAAATGGTATTCTAAAATTAATTGAAAGTATATGGGATTAAAATTAGGTGGGACACAAGTATCATAGACATAAAAGACTCAGAATATAATATTATCATAATTTGGGTTGCACAAAACAGGTCAAGATTGTGTCTCCAATTTTGATTGGAACGCACAAAGGTACAAAGTCAAATTTATTTAAAATTAAAATAAACGTCTACAACGAATATTGTGCGACTAAAATAAAGCATAAGGAAGCATATTTATGAGTTACACAAAGGTCAGAATGGAAGACGGACACGTCGAGGACAAAAGTGTAAAATTTGTTGGAAGATAAAAGCTAGGATAATGCTCCAAATATTGAAGCAACGGTAAGGCACAACAATTAAAGAAAATCACAATAATAAATATAATCTCCAATATTTAATTCCTCAAAATGCTAATTAAAATCCATAATCCTATAATTCGGTCAGGGGTTCATCTAGTGGGCTTCTAGGTCTAGTCTACTAACTCATACATTAAGAATACTATATATAATATATATATAAATACAAATATCATGCAATTATTTAAAATAAATACACACAATACTTATAATAATTAAAAAGATAAAAATACCCCTATTTTAGAATGTGGTAGTGATATGACTTCTCTAGCTATTGCTTGGATTCAAATTCTGAGGATATAATTTTTCTAAGGTGGATAGAGATGTCACTCCCTGTTCCCGATATACATAATTTGGGACTTATTTTATTTTAGCATGGTTGCATGTGCATGGCGACTAGACCCATTCTTTGGTTTAACCTGGTTCATGATTTATTTTGTGGGTTGGGTCAAGTCATGAGAACCATTGGTTCAACCCTCAACCCTACCATATATAACCTAATATTTTCTCTCTTTCCCTCCACTTCTTTATTTCTTCCTCTCTTTAGTTTGCTTTCCTATTTTTCCATAGGCAAGTACACCTTACACGATAAATAAAAAAATTCTCCATATTAATTGATTATTATATTCTTTGCATAATTTTAAACACTTTTAGAACTTGGATTTTTTGGATTTGGTGAATAGATTAGTGTAGATCTATATTTCTAACTTAGAGTTTTTATGGAGTTTAATGGATTTTTCTTGGTTTTGATATATTAAATATGTATTTTTGAAAACCATTATTTGCTACATGATAGAGCTTTCAATTTCAAGCGTTTTGGCTTTTGGTTCACTTGATTTGGACTTAAAATAAGGGTTTTATGGTCAAACTAATTTTCTACTTTTTGGAGCTTATGTCATGGCCGAACCTGTTGTTTGAAGAAGATGAAGTATTCACACGTCCAGCTAGTTATGCGACTTGGACAATGTTATGCGGCCTGAGTGCTATTCAGCCAGTGCTCTTTGTCGCATACTGACCAACATGCGTCCATCTTGTTAGATGCATGACTGCCATCACACAAGTGTTCTGGAGCTAATTCTTGAACTTCTTATTTTTTCACTCGCTGAACGAGTGAGAAATTCGCTAAGTCCAAAAGTAAAATATGTGTCCGAGTAACCTATGCGGCCACCATTCCTTGGACGCATGACTCTGAACCGTGGGCACACATTTTTTTATGATTTTGTCTTATCTCTCTGACACACTTTATGGCTTCTCACATCAATCACTTCAGTAAATTTTCTCTGTCACTCATCACTTCAGCACTTATTCTAAGAGAGTAGACTTTTATCTGGAGCTTCCGGCCTGGAGCCATATGCGGCCTGGGGTATCTTACGGCCTGGGGCAGCATACGACCGATAGTTCATGCTGCAATCACCTTAGGCTCCCAGTTGTGCATGCGACTTAGCTATTTTACTTAGAATATTTTTTTGTTCTGAGTTGTTGGTCCTGACAATTGCTTGTGATTGATCCTAAGGAAGAATGGACTTAGTAACCCGACCTTGTGCTAGACATGACCATGTGCTAGATTTGACTATATCATAAGCGACTAACCAGCTATGTGCATAACATGAGCTATGTGTCCTAATTTGATAAGACTCATACAACCAACTGTACGTTTGGTAATTCGACCTGATTTCTTGTATCTGTGATGATACAATTACTATATGCTACATGTATATATGTTATAAATGTGCACTAAGGTGCGACATAACTTGCTACGTGCTATAAGATTGCATAGTATATGGGTCAACTACCAAGCATGGCTAGGACTTATTATTTGTTATATCACGCTCGGGTGAATCCAGTTTGAGTTATCAAGTAATAAAGTAAATTTGTTTCTAGCGTGGTTATACTATGGTACATATAGGAGGATTGATCATGTGATCACGCCATAGAATTCCTAACATATATCAAGTAACAAGGTGGATTTGTTTCTAGCGTGGCCATACTATGGTACATATAGGAGGATTGATCATGTGATCATGCCATAGGATTCCTAACATAACCATATGGTTAACTTAGGCAACTAAAATTGGTAGAGCATGGGAAGGGATAAAATCTTGAGATCGTGCACATTAGCCACCGAAGACAACTGTCATGACGTGCAAGGCTGACCCCACTAGTGGACGACAATATCCAAATACTTATATTGTATAATGCGTTCTATTTTATCTAGCACGGTAGCCTTACGAGAGACCGGTGCATAATATACAAGTATTATATGATTTCTATAGCTTGGTTTGCCCCGCTAAACAGCTCACGATCAGAGAATTTCTCTTATGCATCTAATCTGAGATAACTTAGACTCCACAGTAGCAAGTCGTTCAATTGATTGGCAGTTATATAACTGGACTTGATTGCAATTAGATTATTCTGTTAGTACTCTAGGGACATGGAGTATCATAGTGTGATGGTTCAACCCTTGTCTTTTTTGGTTGTAGGGTTAGGCTATTTTGCTAAGATAAACTATGGACCGAAACTAAGACACATAACCTATATTATACCTATCTATTACTTTGGATTTTGTTTCTCTATTTCGTGCTTCCTTTGTGGTAATTGCTATTTTAGGTCTAACCCCACTGGTTTTGCATGGCCATGTTTCGAGCCACTTCTAGAGAATCCAACTTACTTACCCATTTCTGATGGCACGAACCAGGCGGATGGTCGATGAAGGGCACGAGTGGGTTTCTTCTTCCCTGCTCGTTATCATATATTTTACTCTTTTATGCATTTAGCCATCGATATTTGTTAGCCATAAATCTGGATATTTAGTTTTTTACATGATTGTAATTAATCAGACTGCTGTTGAATATGGTCATGTACTTTGTTACTCTACCAGCTTTTTATTTTGTATAGTTGATTTTTAAAATATTATGGTAGGTCATTTTGGATATCTTACTTTCTTGTCATATAAGTTCTATGTTTATTATTCTTACTTGACTGATTGAGATATGTTATGTAACCCTAAGTGACTTGCTTGTAGTATGCACCCCCTTGTCTAGTTACAGCCGTGATCATCGTACAACATATAGTACCTTGTACGGAATAGCTGGCCATGTCCGTCTCCGTATTTTGATACTGTGGCATGACATTTTTTTATATATATATTTTTATTTTTTTTGTTGCTCTTACACATACTGTGTTACATGTTTATTTATTCTACATTGTCTAAAATTGATATCATGTATAGTTAGGGGACTCTTACCTTTTATACATCTGCCAAACTCGATATTTTGTATAGTTATGGTACACCTAACATTTATGTATATGTCCAGACCCGCCTTCATGTATAGTTAGGGGAGACCTACCCTTTATACACCTGTCATGTATATGCCTGATAGTGACTCATCGTAGTGCACTCTTGATCATTGTCTAATATATGCCTGTTAGTCACTCAAAATAGTGCACTCATGATACCTGACCCATATATTACCTATTGTGGCTTATTATCACGCACTCTCATCATGCCTATAACAATTTAGTTGTATTCCAATTTAGTCTTAATTATTTCCTATCAAATTAATGTATAGTTTAGATCATCCCAAAGGGGAGCATCATGTCTAGAATAGATTCTGCGGAATGCCACATCCAGAATCTTGAGATTAACTGCTAAGGATTAATAACTAGCCTTAATGATTAGAGCATCAGAAGGGAAGAATCTCTAGGTTGCTTGCGGTCTCGTTATCTTGACGTCGGCCAAAATAGATTTATAGAATACCATCGATTGGGGCCCATTTCTAGCACACTTTGAGTGGGACACCAGTATTTGTTTATTATATTACTTGATATTGTGGTCCGAATAGCTTTGATAGTCTGCAGCGCATGCAACCATAGATATTATTAATTATTGTATTTGTTAGTAACTAGGACTTATGATAACCCTAGTTAGTTAAAGTATCAAGTCGTACTTCTTGATTTGTCGTGATTGATGGATGGAGTCCATTTACTATCTTGCTAGTTCTAATTCTAATTAAAGATCTTGCCATATGTTAGTTACTTGCACATTGTCCTGCTTATCGAATTACTTTTATATGCATTATTACTTATATGTTACTCCTGCCTTGTTCATGATCCCGTACATGCCCCATGTTCCAGTTTACTTGACATGACCTTGTTCCTATTTACATACTCCAGTTACTTTACATGGTCTAGTTTTGTAAGACTCGTCTCACTATTATAGTATACGTACCTGATATATGCGTACTATACATGTATAGATCATTTATTATTTAATTATTTACAACATATTTTATGCCATTCATGCATTGTTTAGTTATTTTTTTAAGTTTCCCTTAGTTGCATGCTTTGGACCCAGTCCTTTAGTTTTCTTGGTGTGTGTCTGTAATGAACCCGGGTGAGTGGCATGGATTATGATACAATGACCTACAATTCTATCTCTTACTATATAAGCAATCCCATTCTTTTTCCTCCACTTTTTTTTTATTTCTCTTTTCTTCTTTATTTCTTCCTCAGCAGAGAGCAGCCGTCGAGCTTGGCCTTGGTCGTGGGTGACGTTGGTAGTGTTGGTACTAGGCTAGATCTTGACCGTAGGCAAGTACATCTTGCCAATCGAATAAACAACCATGGATCTTACTTTGATTTATATTATAACTTATTTTAATCATTTGATCGATTTTATTTTTGGGTAACCCTTAGAACTTGTCTCATTGATGATTTTGTTTTTCTTGAATTGGATTGCTCATAGAGCCCGAGAACAGAAGTCGGATAATGCAAAGTTGGCCTTAAAATGCATACCAAAAGTACGCAGGGAACCCTTGTCGCGTATAGCGAAGTTCCAGTAAGCGTACTTGTGTGTGTTTCATAAATTCCTTAGAAAGTACTCCAAGATATGTTGAGTACTCTTGGCGTACTTCTCTACTCCTACGTACGTTTTATACTATAGAAATTTCTTCAACAGTATGCCATTCCTACTTAGTACAATTTTGAATGGGTCTGCAAGTCATCAATAATGTACGCCACTTCTTCAATAGCCAAGTTGGCGTACATTCCAAATATTGCAGAGTTTGTGCACTTTGGTGAAACTTTTCTTACCAACGCACTTTGTCGTTTTTAGAGAATGCGTACTTTGCTGAGTTGGCGTACTATGTGACATTCTTCAAATATGGCGCATTTTGTAGACCTTCATTATTACTTAATGACTAAGCAATGACTTTTGACCATTCTCGAGAATTGTGTTCTCGACTGTAGGGCTGTCTCGACTGCTGTGCCTTACCTTGAAACTTGTATTATGCGTAAAATCTCACTACTGGCATACTTGATAAAAGTGTGCCAATTTTATAGTTTGGGAACTTTTATTTGTGTGCTAATGATAGACTTATTTGCCGAGTTCCTGGCTCACGCACTTCTATCATTGTGCGCCAAGGTCCTATAAGTGCGCTTTAGTATGATTTGTGTACTACCTTTTGCTCGGAGCACTTTTGTATCAAAGTGCACCAAAACTGCCCAGACTAGTAATTTATGTGCCAACACTATTTTTGGCCTTTTGTGCGCCAATACTCTTTTTGGCCATTTGTGCGCCAATAGTGGTTTTGGCCTATTATGCACGGAGGTTATTTTATTGCCAGGTTTTATGCGCCAATCCTAAATTGATGATTTATGAACTTGTATGCCAGTATTCTCTTTAATAAGCTTAACTCTTGATGATTCTCTATTTCTCTTTTATCCATTAGTTTAGTTAATCCTGGTTATTTTCTGAATATGACATTCTTGACATTGATCTTAATTTTCTAACATGATCTAGTAATTGTACAATATAAATATACTCCTAAATCTTGACATGGAGCTGATAATCCTAATACTATACTGATAATCCTGATGCTATATTGATAATCCTGAGACTAGCTCGACATAGCGCATTCTTGACTCAAGAATTCCTGTAACTGTCCTGATCAAGGCTATTAATAGCACATATATTGTATGACATGTATCCGCATGATTGATTTGGATTGTACTTGTCAAGCTATTGACCTGTCTTGCATCAAGTCTAAGACAGATTCTTGAGCACCACAGTCGAAAATCCTTGATAATTATCTAACCTAATAACTAGAATAATAATCTAGATAGCATCTAGAGAGATTTCATGGCTACATGCAATCTCGGTATCCCAATGACACATGATGGATTTGGAGCTCCCCATCGAGAGAGGTACACTTCCAACATACTGACGAGTATTACACTACTAGAAAAGATAAAAAAAATTATTATACCTCATAAATATGTACTATGTACCAGTTCGTCTGGATAACCCAGATAGTCTGTAGGACATATGGCTGTAAGGAATCTCAAACTATATTTGTTAGTAACTAAGACCGTGATAAGCCTAGTTAGCTAATGATAGCAAAGTTGTAGGACATAATTTCCCATGATTGCTTGATTACTAGTCTAGTTTAGTCCAGTCCTGATTTAAATTAGCAACTGATCCAAAAATGGTTACCGGAGTACTGATTATAGATATCCTTGTTTAAATAATCAAGATAGCAAGCCATAAGACATGACGTTTAGCCACCGAGCATATGGTTAACTCGTATTTTGGGACATAATATTCTAGCCTACGGGCATACATGTAAAATATATTCTAGACTATAGCTAGAGATGATCAAATAACAATATACTCTGTAGTTCTTTATTTTGGTAACTAGCATCATGATCATCTGGGTATGTATAGTTTGGGATGTCTTACTATTATATGTTGGTGATCATACATCTTATAAACTTATTGCTTTCTTGATATTGAGACACCTAGGATTCTTGACCCAGGAATGCCTAATGGACTATAGAGTAACCCTCACATGTCTAGACAGCCGTGACCGTATCTTGGGGTATAGAGTACTCTGGCATACGTAGCTGGCTTTGTCTGCCCCCGCTTTCCAATATTCTGGTTCTAGGACGTAACACGGCTTTAGTGGTAGACCATACATATCTAAAAATTTAAAAGTATAGGAGGTTTACCAATGAGTTTTAGATGTCTTAATCATTCTACTCCTTGATCTCCTCCAGTGTCGAATTTATATCTATAAAATCTTGATTCAACATAGGCTTTGACCCTCGATAAATTATATTTTTTTCCTTTGATGATCCTTGTGTCCTTTATCTTTCAGGGATGTTGTTCATGGTCCTTCTGATCATCCGGCTAGGGTTCCTCCAGTAGCATGACAATATCCTGATGCCCAACAAACCCTTGAGGTTCAGCCTCAGAATTATAGGGCCAGGTCCAAAATAAATCAAAATAAGGAACCTCAGATCCAGCTAGTACCTCCAGTACAACCAGTACCTGATGTAGAAGGGGACAACAATGTCTTAATTTGTATCCTTCAGGGATTATTGACATCTCAAGGATGTCGAGAGGACGTACTCATTCAGTCAGTATAAGGGGATTTGGAAAGAGGCAGACCTCATGCCAATAACTCGATAAGCAACTTCAAGTGCCTCCATCCCTCATATTTATATGTCACCATGGATGCGATTGTATCAGACGCTTGGCTTCAGGACACTGAGGCTATTCTAGAGGCATCTAGAGTTCCAGCTAGAGAGCAACTATCTGTTGTTCAGTTGCAGTTGCTTAATCTAGCCCAAGACTGGTGGGCAATACAGATGGTTTCGCTAATAGTACATGTCCCCTGGGCCATATTCAGTGAAAGGATTCAGGTCAGATACATTGACGCAGTGTCATATTATGATCAGCAATAGAGATTTAATAACTTGAAGTAGATTGGCAGTACTATCGACGGCTACGCGGCTGAGTTCTGTAGGTTAAGTCTGTTTGCTTCCACCTTGGTGGCGACTAAATTAGACCGAGCAAGGAGGTTCCAGCAGGACTTCACATGGATATTATATTGGCAGTAAAATAACATGAGTTCTAAACTTTTAATGCTGTATTAAGAGCAGCAATGAGGCATGTGTATTCCTCCCAGAGAATGGTGAATAAGACTGGAGTTCATAAGAGGATCTATACTTCAGGCGGTTCTTATAACCAATCTTCAACACCTACCCTGGTTGTTAGGGCTTTAACTATCAGATCTCCGAGGAGGCTTGTAAACCCCCTCACCTAAAATTAGGGCTACTTGGATTAGATAGTAAAATTAGGGCTAGTTTGAACCCAATTAGAACTAGAACACGGTATTTAATTTAATTACTAAATGGTTATGACACGTAGCGCACCTTACCGTTGCTACGATAATTGGAGACACAATCTTGCCCGTCTTGTGCATCTCAAATTTTATTAATATTCTACACTGTCCCCTCTACGCCCTGACACTTGTGCCCGCCTAAATCTAATCCCATGTACTCCTAATTAATTCTAGAACATCGTGCGCGTCAATTTAATTAATTAAATCTAATTTTCTGTCTTTGTGCAATTTTCTAATTAATGGGGGGTTTTATGGAAAACCGCATTTAGGTGTCCCCACCGTTGGACAATTAACAAAGAAATCTATTTTTCCCTTCACGTGTATTTTTCCGTAATTTTCAGCATGTGCAACGCGCGCACATCGCCTTCGTATATTTTTAACCCCATCCTTGTATTTTAATCATGCAATTATAGCCCAATATCCTCATATGAGGCCATGATCCACTCCAAGGATTGTAGACCAAGGCCCAAGCCCAAGGGATATTGACCAAGCCCACAATTCCTAGGTCAACCCAAACTAAAGGTTCACATGTATAAATATACAATATTCCTTTCTTTTCCTTTTCTAATTCACCTAACTAATACCTCCCAGCCGACTCCTCCTTCTTCCCCTTCCCTCTCCCTGTGCTCCTTGCCCGGCCGGAGCTCCGCCAGAACTCGCCTCCTCCACCTGAACTCGTCTCTCTCCAGTTGGTATTAAAGAATTTCAAGAAGAGCTCGGCTCTATAACCACCTTACCTCATCGAGCTCGAGAGCTCCATCCATGGCGGATGATCTCCGATGAGTTGCTATGGCGACCTCCTCCGCCGCACCTCGACCCTCCTCCAACCGACGGCGAGCATCATCTTCCCTGTCGGTGGTTCTTCTTTGGCCACCAACTCAGGCCGAGAGACGACGACTAACAGGCGAGATTCACGAACTCTGTGAACTCGGCAGCGACGAGTTCGAACCGGTGGACTCTCCTCCGACCACTAACCTCTTCCTACGCCGGTGACTCCTCCCTCCTCGTCGAGCTCGGATAGACGAGTTCTCCGTCCGGTCGTCTGCTCCGATCAGTGGCTGAGCTCGTCGACGGCAATGAACACGTCTCTTTTTTCTGCTGAGGTTTTCGTCGACGTCGAGCAACGTCTGGTCGTCCTCCACCGAGTCCACCATTTCTGCCTCCTTCCCCGACCAAACAATTGGACCACCCTGTCATCCTCCTTTCCTCCTCCTTCTGGCCGGATCTGTCACTACCACATTTTCTAGGAAAGGGTATTTTGGTAATTTTCTATTTAAATAAATATTGTGCATGGTAAATAATTATTTGTTGTATTATTTAATTGTTGTTAGTTATTATTTAATTATTTTGGACTTATTTTAGTGGACCCAACTAGTTTAGTTTGGACCCATGGACCAACATGAATTAATTAGTTAGACTTGGCCCATTTAGAAAGCCCATAGTTAAGGAGATGGATTAAATTAATTAAATGATTAGACTAGAAGCTTCCTTCCTTAATTATTTCTTCATGAGAGGCCCCAAGGGGGTACATTGGATATTTTACAATTGCTTGGGGGAGGGGCTATGGCCGGCCTATTAAAGAGGGGGGGAAATTTCTCTCTCCTCTCATCTTATTCCAAATCTAGATCTAGAATTCTCCCACTACCAAATTCTCTCCATTCCCAATCCAATTCCCTACCAAATTCATTCCAAATTCTTTCCAATTCACCATTAGAGAAGGAGGAAGCAAGGATCTAGAAGAAGGAAGCAAGGATCTACAAAGAGGAGCAAGGATCTACAATTTGGAAGCAAGTTTATCTCAAGTGGAGGTTTCATTGGGAATCCATCTCCCAATAGGTATAATTCAGATTTTTCCATTTAAATAGCTTCTAAATCTGAGATTTAATCATGTAAAATCAACCTATATGTATGTACTACCCATAGGACTTTGTTTTGTGTTCATAGGAGACCCATGGAGAAAGTTATGGTACTTTTTGTGTCAATTTTGTTGGAATTCCGAATTTACATTTTTTTGTGTGTGTCAATTGATCCTATAGATCAATTGGACATGAGATTTGTGTTTGAGGCTAGTGTCGTGTCCATATTGGGATACTTGTGGTTCGTATCCCAACTATTTGGTGATACGTGTCATTTGGGGGTTTTCCTCCGACACGGGGCTTTGAACATGTCGTATTTTGACACGGACACATAGATCTACTTTTGACGCTTTGATTTGTTCATAAATATTATTTGTGATCTGTTTGTGTCCTTCGGGGTGCATTTAGTTGTGTGTTGGACTCGTGTCGCATGCGTATCCTAGATCTAGTGGGATACGGTGAGATACTCTCCAATTGTGTGTATTTTTGTATAGATCTAATTAATTGTGGTTTAATTTTTCATTTATAATTAGTATATATATATGGATATTAAATATTTATTTTGTGTATTTATTATAGTAATTATTGTAGCATAGATCTATATTTTGGGTGTGCTAATATAATGTACAATATAATATGTAGCTTTTTTGCATGCAAATATATATGTTACTACTTGTTAAATAATATAATTTATACATAAAATATTTTATAAAATATATTTATATGTTTAATTGTGTAATTATATTATTTATAATTATTATGTAATTATTTGGATATTAATGTAAATATTTTAGGTGTGCTTCTAGCCATGTAAATTATATGTTCTTTTTTAAATATTTGAAGGTATAAGTTTATGTGTATATTAATATATATATATGTACATTTTTGTATTAATGGTTTATATATATATATATATACTGTTTTATATATTCTGTTTATATATATATATATATATATATATTGTTTTATATATTCTGTTTTTATATATATAATTATATATATATAACTTGTTTTAGTGACAGTGAATTAATGACAGTAAAAACTGTCATTAATTAGCCGACTAATAGCAGCCGCTGTAGCCTTCGGGCAATTAATGACAAACCTGTCATTAATTGCAGCAGCGGGAAACAGCAGCTTTTCTGCGACGCTTTTCCGCGACAGTTTAACTGTCAGCGAAAACCAAAGCAGTGGCAGTTTATTATTTGGGTTTCGGTGACAGTCCCGACTGTCACTATTTAAACTATTTTGATTTAATCCTATTTTATTCACTGTTTTTCAATAACGCTTTGACAGATTTAATGTATATATTATATATTATAATTGTATATATATATATGTATATATATATGTGTTTTGTGAGGAATAATAATTGTAATAATATATTATGTTATTTATATAAATGTTGGGTTGTATATATTATTTTAGGGTATATATTAATTGTATTATTAGTATACTTTGTGTGAGTTGTTTTTTTGATCTAATTTGATTCCTAAATTATTGTAGTTTATCTCTATATTATTTTATAGATGTCTTGTGAGGTTGACTTTGGGTTTGACCATGTTTGACTTTAGGGGACTTTAGAGTTGACCATAGTTGACTTTTACCTTAGAATTGACTTATTGACCTAGAAGTTGCCTAGTTTGACTTGTTCTCTTTTTGGGACCTTGTATTAATGTGGTATTCCATGTCTAGGTCTTCGAGGCACCGAGTCAGACATTTGTGAGACTGTTCATTGGACTTCAGGCGAGTACATTCTCTGATAGTTTCTCATTTATGATATCCTCTATGTTCGTTGTATCTAGTGTAGATATACATGTTCTCTTGACACTATGGTTACACGGATTGGTATATCCGGATCTCGTCATGAGATGTTATTCCTTGGTATATGGTGTATATGGTGCAAGTATTGTTTCATTGGTTATCTTGTACATGTACAGACACCGATTCTCGGGGAGACTAGCTATCTTCTTGGGGAATCTAGTGCCATAACGTACCGTGGTTGGATCTATTATACCAGTCGGGGTGGGGAGTATTTTAGTGTAGATATGTGATCATACCCTCCTTGTGCATGTCTTGTTCCTTGTGAGTGTTGATCATACACCGCACGTATAATCAGCCAGGCCATTATACTCTTGTGCAAGTTCCTAAGCCGATCACATGTTAAAGCTAGTACTCACACACTTAGTCATTAGTATTCTTGTTCTATCAGCATATTGTTCATTATTGTATTTCTTTCCAGTACTTCCTTATTGTCTATATATTTCTTGTATCTATTTATGCATCTTGTTTATCCACAGCTACTTACTGTTACATAGTTTTTATCATTATTTGAGAACTGCTGTTAGGGTTGTACTCTGCTCCTTTCCTGACTGGATATATTTTTCCAGATGACACTGAGGAGTACCCTACCTATTATGGACCACAGGATGTTGTGGGTTTAGATTCTGAGACCCTGGCTCAAGAGGGACTTATCCCAACTGAGACAGTTGACCCTGGAGTTGTAGCTTTATAGTTTTGTAGTATTCTTTTGTACTGGATTTGTCTCCAGCATATTTCTGTAATTTTTTTTCAGACTCATTGATGTATTATTTTAGACTCATGAGTTGTATTTTGACTATTCTATTCTTTATCTGATTCGTGCTCATTTCTACCTTAGTTCTGTGATTGAGTATACTATCTTTTAGTGGTTCATTATATTAGATAGACTTTCTAGACAGCGTTCTACCGCCGATTCTGCGGCGTAGGCTGGGCGTTGTTTCCGACTAGTACCCTTACCCCGGGTGCTGGTCGTGACACGTTTTTGGTGGTGGCCCATGCAGGTCTAGCTTCACAAGTATGTGATGTCGTGGTAGTGCGACAACTTAGTTGTACTACTGCGAGCCTGCGATAGGATATAGGATATAGGATATAGGCTGAGATACTCAATCACATCTAGGAAAATTCTTTTGATTCAACTATTCTCCTTTGATATTGATACTTGATCCCTTAAACTTGTCCTTTCCTTGAATATCTTACATCTTGTGCCATATTGATTCTTTCTTTCGCTTTGTCTCAGGATGCCGCCTAAAACTAGATCACAGCAGGGGAGAGCAGCTTCTGAGAGGTCTGCGACATCCCGAGGGCCTGCACCAGTCACTTCTCCGGTGATTGGAGTGTCAGCTGCTTTCGGAGGTCCACCACCCACTCAGAGGACTGTGCCAGCTGTATCTGAGGGGCTTCCACCTCCATCTCCTGTGCCAGCAGAGGCGTCACAGATGTTTACTCTGTTTCGTGAGATGCTCGAGGCACAGAGGGCTCAGTCGGAGGCACATCAGAGGCAGACCGACGTTCTACGGCAGGGCATCGAGAGTGCTCATCAGCTTGCTCGTGCTGTAGTTGAGAGAGGAGTTCCGGTCCGGCAGCAGGTTGTTCCTCAGGTTCCTCAGCTTCGGCCAGGCAACATTCAGGACTTCAAGAAACTGGAGCCTAGGGTTTTCAAAGGGACGGAGGGCATCATCTATGCTGATGATTGGCTCGAGGATATTGAGCGTCTTATGAGGGTGTCCCGTCTTTCTGAAGATCTGAAGGTTGAGGCGGTAGGACTTCAACTGTTCGACGTCGCTCGTACTTGGTTCAGGAATGAGCCGGTTCTAGTTGACGCAGGACAATCTTGGGAGGTATTCAGGGACCTTTTTAAGAAGAAGTTTTTTGCCCGGATAGACAGGCTTGACTTGGGGAGACAATTTGAGAGTCTCATTCAGGGAAGCATGTCTGTGGAGGAATACGCTGTAGAGTTCGGTAGGCTGAGGCGATTTGCAGAGTATCTGGTGAGGGAGCCGGAGGTTCGAGCTATTCGTTTCCGAGAGGGTCTAAACTGGGAGGTGAAGATTCTCATTCCGTCTTTTTATGAGACATACTCGGAGATACTTGCGGAGGCACGCAAGGTTGAGCGGGATCTGGGTTTGAAGACCAAGAGAGACCGTGATTCTTTTCTGGGGGCCAACGGCAGTGCAGTATCTGCCAAACGTCCTCATTTCCAGTCCAGACCTTTCCAGCAGCCACAGCAGAACCAGACTCCAGCTAGAGCACCTTTTCACCAGGCACCTCAGCAGCAGAGGCAGTTACAGCAAGCTCTATGCAACTTCTGCAAGAAGCCCGGCCACATCTGGGAAGTTTGCAGAAAGAGGCTAGGAGTTTGTTTGTATTGTGGTACTGAAGGGCATCAATTGAGGGAGTGTCCTCGTCGTGCAGTTCAGGGAGCAGCTCCAGCTCCGAGGGCACAGATGAGACCACCTGCAGCACAACCGAGGGGACCGCTTCCGACACAGCAGCAGCGTTTTGTCCAGCATCAGCAGCAGGGAGGTGCTCGGCAGGGACGAGCGTTTGCTATGACAGTCGAAGAGGAGGAACCCACCGGAGATGTCATCGCAGGTTTTATTCTTCTTGATTCCATTCCAGCTTTAGCTTTGTTTGATAGTGGTGCTTCCCATAGTTTTGTATCTGTTGCTCTAAAGCATGGTTTGGTAGCTGAGTCTTTGCTTAGGACTTGCAAGATCATGACCGGGGGAGGCATTATCCTGGTTAATGATATTTGCAAAGATCGAAGAGTTACTCTGGGAGGCCGGGAGTTGAGTGCGTGTCTACTTGTAATGCCACTTCCGAGCTACGACATTGTACTCGGGATGGATTGGTTGAGTAGGCACCGTGCTAGCATAGATTGTAGAGGAGGTAGAGTTTTGTTTGGTCCGCCAGGAGAGCCAGAGTTCGAGTTTGCTAGAGGAACTGCGGAGCAGGAAGAAGGCATTATTTGTGGAGCTATGGTGGAAGACAAGGAGTTGCCACATCTGTTGATAGCAGAATTTTTGGATGTGTTTCCTGAAGAATTGCCAGGATTGCCGCCAGATCGAGATATTAAATTTTCTATAGATTTGGTGCCAGGTGCAGAACCGATTTCGCAGCATGTCTATAGAGTAAACAACAGCGAGCTGGTCGAGTTGAAGAAGCAGGTGGACGAATTGCAGGATAAGGGGTTTATCAGATCGAGTTCTTCACCATGGGGAGCCCCGGTATTGTTTGTACCAAAGAAGGATGGATCGGTGCGCATGTGCATTGATTACAGGGCTTTGAATAATCTCACTATCAAGAATAAGTATCCTTTGCCATGGATTGATGATCTGTTTGATCAGTTGAGTGGTGCGAAGGTGTTTTCTAAGATAGATTTGAGATCAGGCTACCATCAGGTGAAGGTGAAGCCGGAGGACATACCGAAGACTGCTTTTAGAACTCGGTATGGTCAGTTCGAGTTTATGGTGATGCCGTTTGGTTTGACTAATGCACCTGCGGTATTTATGAACTTGATGAACAAGGTGTTCCACCAGTACCTTGACAAGTTCATGGTGGTGTTCATCGACGACATACTCATATACTCGAGGACACCGGAGGAGCATGAGGAGCATTTGAGGATTGTGTTGGATGTGCTGAGGAAGGAGAAGTTGTATGGGAAGTTGTCCAAATGTGAGTTTTTCTTGGACAAGGTAGAATTCTTGGGGCATGTTGTGACTGGTGATGGTATTTCAGTGGATCCGAAGAAGATTTCAGCAGTGGAATCTTGGAAGACTTCGAGTTCGGTAGCAGAGATCAGGAGTTTCTTGGGATTGGCAGGCTACTACAGAAAGTTTGTGCAAGATTTTTCGAGGATTGCCGAGCCGATGACCAGACTCACAAGGAAGGATGTGGAGTTTGTTTGGACGGAAGATTGCCAGGCTGCTTTTGAGGAGTTGAAGAAGAGGTTGACGTCTGCTCCTATTTTGACATTGCCATCAGGGTCCGGAGGTTTCACTATTTATAGTGATGCATCGGGAAAGGGTTTAGGTTGTGTTCTTCAGCAGCATGGGAAAGTAATTGCCTATGCATCCAGGCAATTGCGTCCTCATGAAAAGAACTATCCTACCCATGATTTGGAGTTGGCAGCTGTCATATTCGCCCTGAAGTTGTGGAAACATTATTTGTACGGAGAGCGTGTGGAGATCTTCACAGACCACAAAAGCTTGAAGTACGTTTTCACGCAGAAGGAGTTGAACATGAGGCAGCGTCGGTGGTTGGAATTGATGAAGGATTTTGATATCTCTTTGCAATATCATCCTGGGAAAGCCAATGTAGTTGCCGATGCTTTGAGCAGGTATCCGGTAGCTATGTTCTTGACGCAGGATCGATATTTGTTGGAGGACTTGGAGAGCTTGGGCATTGAGGTGATTGTTCCTGGGTGTGCTATACAGATGTGGGGATTGCAGATACACTCAGATTTGATGGACAGGATCAAGGCAGCACAGTATGATGATGTATCTTTGAGGAGTATCAGAGCTCAGGTGAGAGCAGGATTGGAGGATGATTTCACTATTGCAGAGGATGGATCCTTGAGGCATGGAGTTAGATTGTGTGTGCCTAGTGGGGAGTTGCGCGAGAAGGTGTTGCAGGAAGCTCATCGCTCTCAGTATTCCATACATCCAGGTGCTAACAAGATATATCGGGATATGCGAGAGAGTGTGTGGTGGTATGGCATGAAGAGGGAAGTGGCACAGTTTGTATCCAGATGCTTAGTGTGCCAGCAGGTGAAAGCCGAGAGGCAGAAGCCAGGAGGTTTACTTCAGCCATTACCCATTCCAGAGTGGAAGTGGGAACACATTACTATGGATTTTGTGTCCGGACTACCACGATCTCCAGGAGGGAAAGACGCGATTTGGGTCATTGTTGATAGATTGACCAAGTCGGCCCACTTTTTGCCTTTCAAGGTGGGTTTGTCTACGGAGAAGCTGGCAGAGATGTATGTGAGGCAGATTGTTAGGATACATGGAGTTCCCGTCAGCATAGTCTCAGATCGGGATAGTCGTTTCACTTCTCATTTTTGGAGGAGTTTGCAGGAGAGTTTGGGCACTCAGCTCAAGTTCAGTACTGCATATCATCCCCAGACAGATGGGCAGTCAGAGAGGACTATTCAGACTCTCGAGGATATATTGCGCACTTGTGTACTAGATTTTGAGGGTTCTTGGAAGGACCATCTCCATTTGGTAGAGTTTGCTTACAACAACAGTTACCAGGCCAGTATAGAGATGTCACCTTTTGAAGCTCTATATGGTCGGAGGTGTCGTACTCCTTTGTCTTGGGACGATGTTGGAGAGAGAGTTTTGCTTGGGCCAGAGATGGTTGTGGATGCAGCAGAGAAGGTTCAGTTGATCAGAGACAGACTTCGAGTGGCGCAGGACAGACAACGGTATTGGGCCGATAGCCATCGGAGACCCTTGGAGTTTGAGGTATAGTTTAGATTTTATTTTGTGTGCTTGTTCTTGGTTGTTTGTTATAGATAAGTTCTTAAGGTGGTGTTTTGTTCTAGGTGGATGGTTTGGTGTTTCTGAGGATTTCTCCGACACGAGGCACGATTCGCTTCGGTGGAGGCGGAAAGCTTAGTCCGCGATTCATTGGACCTTTCACTATTCTAGAGAGGGTCGGTGCAGTTGCGTATAGACTAGACTTGCCACCTGCATTGGAGGGAGTGCACAACGTGTTTCATGTGTCGCAGTTGAGACGATACGTGGCAGATCCTAGTCATGTATTGGATCACTCAGAGATAGAGGTGGGCCCTACTCTTAGCTATCCAGAGCAGCCAGTTGGGATTCTGGATCGGAGAGAGAAGGTGCTGTGGAACCAGACTATTCTTTTGGTGCGCGTCGCATGGAGGCATCACCCTCCGGGGGAGTCTACCTGGGAGAGAGAGGATAAAATGCGAGAGCGTTATCCATATTTGTTTGTACCTTGAGGTATGTTATTTCTAGTTATGTTCTGTTCATTGTTATGTTCTGTTCATTAGTTAGTTGTGATTCTTTAGTTCTGTTCTGTGATTTTCTGGGGGTAGTTTTCGTCTTTGAATTTCGAGGACGAAATTATTTTAAGGAGGGTAGACTTGTCACTACCACATTTTCTAGGAAAGGGTATTTTGGTAATTTCCTATTTAAATAAATATTGTGCATGGTAAATAATTATTTGTTGTATTATTTAATTGTTGTTAGTTATTATTTAATTATTTTGAACTTATTTTAGTGGACCCAACTAGTTTAGTTTGGACCCATGGACCAACATGAATTAATTAGTTAGACTTGGCCCATTTAGAAAGCCCATAGTTAAGGAGATGGATTAAATTAATTAAATGATTAGACTAGAAGCTTCCTTCCTTAATTATTTCTTCATGAGAGGCCCCAAGGGGGTACATTGGACATTTTACAATTGCTTGGGGGAGGGGCTATGGCCGGCCTATTAAAGAGGGGGGAAATTTCTCTCTCCTCTCATCTCATTCCAAATCTAGATCTAGAATTCTCCCACTACCAAATTCCCTCCATTCCCAATCCAATTCTCTACCAAATTCATTCCAAATTCTTTCCAATTCACCATTAGAGAAGGAGGAAGCAAGGATCTAGAAGAAGGAAGCAAGGATCTACAAAGAGGAGCAAGGATCAACAATTTGGAAGCAAGTTCATCTCAAGTGGAGGTTTCATTGGGAATCCATCTCCCAATAGGTATAATTCAGATTTTCCCATTTAAATAGCTTCTAAATCTGAGATTTAATCATGTAAAATCAACCTATATGTATGTACTACCCATAGGACTTTGTTTTGTGTTCATAGGAGACCCATGGAGAAAGTTATGGTACTTTTTGTGTCAATTTTGTTGGAATTCCGAATTTACATTTTTTTGTGTGTATCAATTGATCCTATAGATCAATTGGACATGAGATTTGTGTTTGAGGCTAGTGTCGTGTCCATATTGGGATACTTGTGGTTCGTATTACAACTATTTGGTGATACGTGTCATTTGGGGGTTTTCCTCCGACACGGGGCTTTGAACATGTCGTATTTTGACACGGACACATAGATCTACTTTTGACGCTTTGATTTGTTCATAAATATTATTTGTGATCTGTTTGTGTCCTTCGGGGTGCATTTAGTTGTGTGTTGGACTCGTGTCGCATGCGTATCCTAGATCTAGTGGGATACGGTGAGATACTCTCCAATTGTGTGTATTTTTGTACAGATCTAATTAATTGTGGTTCAATTTTTCATTTATAATTAGTATATATATATGGATATTAAATATTTATTTTGTGTATTTATTATAGTAATTATTGTAGCATAGATCTATATTTTGGGTGTGCTAATATAATGTACAATATAATATGTAGCTTTCTTGCATGCAAATATATATGTTACTACTTGTTAAATAATATAATTTATACATAAAATGTTTTATAAAATATATTTGTATGTTTAATTGTGTAATTATATTATTTATAATTATTATGTAATTATTTGGATATTAATGTAAATATTTTAGGTGTGCTTCTAGCCATGTAAATTATATGTTCTTTGTTAAATATTTGAAGGTATAAGTTTATGTGTATATTAATATATATATATATATGTACATTTTTGTATTAATGGTTTATATATATATATATATATATACTGTTTTATATATTCTGTTTATATATATATATATATATATATATTGTTTTATATATTCTGTTTTTATATATATAATTATATATATATAACTTGTTTTAGTGACAGTAAATTAATGACAGTAAAAACTGTCATTAATTAGCCGACTAGCCGACTAATAGCAGCCGCTGTAGCCTTCGGGCAATTAATGACAAACCTGTCATTAATTGCAGCAGCGGGAAACAGCAGCTTTTCTGCGACGCTTTTCCGCGACAGTTTAACTGTCAGCGAAAACCAAAGCAGTGGCAGTTTATTATTTGGGTTTCGGTGACAGTCCTTCGGTGACAGTCCCGACTGTCACTATTTAAACTGTTTTGATTTAATCCTATTTTATTCACTGTTTTTCAATGACGCTTTGACAGATTTAATGTATATATTATATATTATAATTGTATATATATATATGTATATATATATGTGTTTTGTGAGGAATAATAATTGTAATAATATATTATGTTATTTATATAAATGTTGGGTTGTATATATTATTTTAGGGGTATATATTAATTGTATTATTAGTATACTTGTGTGAGTTCTTTTTTTGATCTAATTTGATTCCTAAATTATTGTAGTTTATCTCTATATTATTTTATAGATGTCTTGTGAGGTTGACTTTGGGTTTGACCATGTTTGACTTTAGTGGACTTTAGAGTTGACCATAGTTGACTTTTACCTTAGAATTGACTTATTGACCTAGAAGTTGCCTAGTTTGACTTGTTCTCTTTCTGGGACCTTGTATTAATGTGGTATTCCATGTCTAGGTCTTCGAGGCACCGAGTCAGACATTTGTGAGACTGTTCATTGGACTTCAGGCGAGTACATTCTCTGATAGTTTCTCATTTATGATATCCTCTATGTTCGTTGTATCTAGTGTAGATATACATGTTCTCTTGACACTATGGTTACACGGATTGGTATATCCGGATCTCGTCATGAGATGTTATTCCTTGGTATATGGTGTATATGGTGCAAGTATTGTTTTATTGGTTATCTTGTACATGTACAGACACCGATTCTCGGGGAGACTAGCTATCTTCTTGGGGAATCTAGTGCCATAACGTACCGTGGTTGGATCTATTATACCAGTCGGGGTGGGGAGTATTTTAGTGTAGATATGTGATCATACCCTCCTTGTGCATGTCTTGTTCCTTGTGAGTGTTGATCATACACCGCACGTATAATCAGCCAGGCCATTATACTCTTGTGCAAGTTCCTAAGCCGATCATATGTTAAAGCTAGTACTCACACACTTAGTCATTAGTATTCTTGTTCTATCAGCATATTGTTCATTATTGTATTTCTTTCCAGTACTTCCTTATTGTCTATATATTTCTTGTATATATTTATGCATCTTGTTTATCCACAGCTACTTACTGTTACATAGTTTTTATCATTATTTGAGAACTGCTGTTAGGGTTGTACTCTGCTCCTTTCCTGACTGGATATATTTTTCCAGATGACACTGAGGAGTACCCTACCTATTATGGACCCCAGGATGTTGTGGGTTTAGATTCTGAGATCCTGGCTCAAGAGGGACTTATCCCAACTTAGACAGTTGACCCTGGAGTTGTAGCTTTATAGTTTTGTAGTATTCTTTTGTACTGGATTTGTCTCCAGCATATTTCTGTAATTTTTCTTCAGACTCATTGATGTATTATTTTAGACTCATGAGTTGTATTGTGACTATTCTATTCTTTATCTGATTCGTGCTCATTTCCACCTTAGTTCTGTGATTGAGTAGATAGACTTTCTAGACAGCGTTCTACCGCCGATTCTGCGGCGTAGGCTGGGCGTTGTTTCCGACTAGTACCCTTACCCCGGGTGCGGGTCGTGACAGGATCATCTTCCTGTGCCTCCGACCATCCACCAATGCCGGCATCACCATCCCCATTAACACCCAGGCCAACGCCTTCACACCACCAGCCATTACCACCATCATTAGCGTATCACCACCCATCACCACCACGGTCCACCTCTCCCTTCCCTGAATCAGAGCAACCTCTCATGGACCTCTCCTTCCCTAACTGGCCGGACCACCCCCTCGCTGGCCAGAGATCAACAGCCACCACCAGCGTCGTCATCATCAACATTGTAGATCGTCATCAGCACATTGCCATCACCATCACTACCTCTATCACTTTTACCATCATCATTGTTATCATCACCATCGCAGTAGTCATCACCATCGTCATCCTCGTCGTCATCATCGACTCTGTGCACGTGCACGCCCGCGCAGGTTCGTTCCTGCTCCTCGTGATTTCATGAACTTACGTATATGCTAATAGGTATAAGTACGTATTTGGTATGTATAGCAAAGGTATTCCATTAGCGTAAGTTTAATAGGTATATAATCGGTATAAATAAAAATACACATATATATATATAGTATATATATTCAATTATATACATTTAGTATATTTATGTACTAAATTGGTATATATATATATATATATATTGAATAGGTGTTTAATTGGTAAATTATAAGTAAATACTATGCTAAATAATAATTAGGACTATATGAATTCAGACTGTACGACCCTAGGACACCGTGGACTATCCCGTATTTGCCCTTGACCCTGTTGACCATAAGAAACAATGTGGTGTCTGCCTGGCGTACACCGACGTACTGACGAGACAGTATTAGTTGACTGACTTATTGTGTACGGTACTTAAAGACCCGACACCCGCGTAATCCAACGCATGATTGACCGTATTAGATGACTAGTGCCACCCCTAGTGTACCCCCTGAGTCCAGTGTAAATATTGTTGTGCGTGCTAGTGTAATAACTAATGATTTTATTGTATTATATCATATGTACATAGGATATTGGATTTACTCTGCGCGACTTCTGGAGTAGGTTATTGGTACATCGCAGCCTTTTTCCCAGGCAAGTATACCTTGCCATTGTACTGTTATTCTTATTCCATATATTGCACGCATCTTTATTTTCTGTCTTTAGTTCACATATTTTAATTGTTATATAAAATGCTCGCGACGGTGACGTCGCGATATATTTTTATTTATGTATTGCATTAACCTTGTTCATGATACTACCCCATTATCATGTAGCACCATTAGGTTCATGGGCCCTGACACAGTTGTTACACGAGTGTGAGTCTCATATAGATCACGGACTGCGTGACAGGCCTGGCCTCCTGTACGTGTGGGCCGTGCATTAGGAATAGCTGCTATTAGAAACTTTGTATGCTAGTGGACTTGGCAGTTATTAGAGGTTTATCGTGCCATGGACATGACATGCTTAGAGCATTGGGTGGGGAGAACAACAAGTACCGCATTTGAGCTCCTTTATACTTTTTCTATTGTGCGCCCGGATTCTCCGCCGGAGATACGGGTGGTGTTGACCACTATATATTATATTGTTATCAGGCTGGCCTCCGGCGTTCGAAAGTCATCGTGCCTTTTTAGGCCCCTGGATCTCCAATAGAGAACCATGCCAAATCCCAGGTTTTCAGCCAGAAAGCTCACTTGTGGGGAAAGTTGTTCTTAACTGCATTCACTTAGATTGTTAGGCGACCCTTTGGATATTTATTTCAGTACATTATTGGCATGTATTTAAGTATCTTGTTATGTCCCTCTGAGGACCTGGTCCGCTGCCAGGTGTATCTGTTCTTGAGTATTTGTAGGAGCGCAGATTCGGATGGTTCTATATGCTTCGTGGATGTCTTCTCTCCGAGCCGTGATCGATAGCTGGTATACTTATATTGTTTGATTGAGTTGTACTTATCTTGTATTTACTTTTCCCATTTGAGTTGGTAGTGGATTTGTTTTCATCCAACTATCATCCTTAGATACTTCTTATTGAGATCTAGTTTCATAGACATTGGTTATTTTATTCATACATAATTTTTCATGGATGAGATTTAGATTATACCCTGTGACTTGTGACATATGTTTTATACCACTTGTGGATTTAATATTCATATTACAGCGTACGTGTGGATTTGGTTTCCATATATTGGAGTTGCCATATCCATGCGGCTGGCATGCTTACGTGTCCTAGTCCTACGTATTTTTGGGACTGGGACGTGACATATTTTTGTGGTGGCCCATGCAGGTCGAGAATATATTGTCTCAGTTACGTAACTGTACCGAACAAGCCTGCACCTAGGACTAGAGTATAGGATCTCATCCACAATTGACTATGACTCATCTTTCTTCTAATCTGTTCTATTTGAATAATTGCATCCTGCTTGATTCCTGTACTTCTCTAATAAGTTTCTTGAGTATATATGGCCTTCTGCTAGAATATAGGAACCCCTGTTATTTGGATGATAATTAGAGTAGCACACCTATTAAGAATACAACGAGAATATAGACACACCACTAAGTTTAGAATATCAGGTGAACCCTAGAATTCCTTATCTTTAGAATTGGTTTACCATTACCCCTGATGTATTAAGAAGACTTGAGAGTATTATAGACACTACTAGAGATAGTTAGAAGTATTACCATGATGTTGACCCTAGTATTGAGGAACCAATAGAAAACCAAAATTTAAAATTAGGACTGAACCTAACCTTCATAGTTAGATAATATTGGAACTATAAACTTAGATCATTGTCTTATTATTAGTAGACAGCACCTTAGGAAGCCTAGAGGAATATAATCAACACTTGTTCCTTGATCATGTCTCGAACATAGCAACTAGCATACCACTCCCTAGAAAACTATGATGCTATCTAGAGCCCTCTATCTTAAATTTATATATTGTTCCCCTGCAACCCTAGCGCTTACTATTTGTGCGACGACTAATCATGTTTTCTCTTCTTCATTCTTTTAACTCGTGCCATCTGACACTCCTAATAATAGGCCAAGAAATTTTATCCTTGTTAAGGACACATAGTTTGCTAGGATTATAGTTGTAGTCTTGAATTTGAACATTTTTGTGCTTGGTAGTTAAGGTTTGATAAGTTTGAGTTGTTCTTGCAGACCGCGACCCGATGATTATCCCTTAGTGTTAAATCGTGTACCCTCACTTCGATACGAGTTAGATCCCTTCCCCTTAACGGCTAGTAACTCTTCTATCTTTACTATTGACACTTGTTCTATAAGCACTATGACTAAGATGTAAGATGACCATGACCTATTTAATAGAAAAGGATACCCCAATAAAGTACCAAGACCACTTTTCGTAGACCTTAATAGGAGCTTCCACGGTATCCTAAGACAATACAATAGTAGTTAAATTATTTTAAGTTGGGTAGCATACCTCACCACCTAGTATCACACAGTCCTCTTAACCCATTGGTGAAGTATAACCTAATGACACCGACATTAGACTTGCATAAGAAGATAACATTAAAATGTATGCTAGCATTAGATGACAGCGTTTATTCCGACGGTAGAATTTAGAGGTCCATGCCCCTATCTGGTCGACTAGTGACTTAGACAAGAAGGTTGTATGATAACTGTAGAGATTGTAGAGTCTTTTATTATTGGTTGCTTATGTTGTTTTGTTTCGTGAACTTGAATTAATTTGCACCTTCTTCATCATAATCCAGCGTATTTATATTTGTTGTACTATCTTGACTTATGCTGCTATTATAGCCTAGTTTTTGCAAGCTTATTCTTTATCAAGCTTGTTCACTACATATGTATTATTGGGCGCGCACACTAATACATTTCAGAATCAGTGTACTACGGTCTGATCAACCATAGTGCGCTCGATTCGTCGTTCATATAACTATTTTACGTGGATTGAGATATATAGTGATTAGTAGACGAACGTACTTGCCCTCTAGATATAGCTGAGCACATCGTATCCATTTCATAACTGAACTGATACGAGTATGTGAATAGGAACTACCAAAATAGGATTTCAATCCACAACTGCTTTGATAATTCCCAATTGAATTCTTTAAAGCGCCTTGATCCCCATACTTGCATTCTATTACCTCTCCATTGAACTCTTTATTATTGATCTACGTCTTTCCTTATTTCAGAAAGACGAAACATCTTGCTTGGTATAAGTTTGATATATAGATAGTACTAGATATATCCCACAGGCCAGTCGCTTTGCTTGGTGACCCTCTTTCATAAATAATTAAGGGAACATCATCGACGATATGTTTGGTGTTCAAGACTTTGAGGATTAAATAACATGATTCAATAAGTTGGGTCATAGCTTTCTTAGATGTACAACCTTAGAGGATAGATGGGTGAATTCTAAGTTGGGTAGGAACTGCAATGTTAATTTATGAAATTTTTTTTTCACTGTAATCAGCTAAGGTTAGATAGAGGAACCAACCCTATTTTAATTTCGAGGACAAAATTATTTTAAGTTGGGTAGATTGTAAACCCCCTCACCTAAAATTAGGGCTACTTGGATTAGATAGTAAAATTAGGGCTAGTTTGAACCCAATTAGAACTAGAACACGGTATTTAATTTAATTACTAAATGGTTATGACACGTAGCGCACCTTACCGTTGCTACGATAATTGGAGACACAATCTTGCCCGTCTTGTGCATCTTAAATTTTATTAATATTCTACACTGTCCCCTCTACGCCCTGACACTTGTGCCCGCCTAAATCTAATCCCATGTACTCCTAATTAATTCTAGAACATCATGCGCGTCGATTTAATTAATTAAATCCAATTTTTTGTCTTTGTGCAATTTTCTAATTAATGGGGGGTTTTATGCAAAACTGCATTTAGGTGTCCCCACCGTTGGACAATTAACAAAGAAATCTATTTTTTCCTTCACGTGTATTTTTCCTTAATTTTCAATATGTGCAACGCGCGCACATCGCCCTCGTATATTTTTAACCCCATCATTGTATTTTAATCATGCAATTATAGCCCAATATCCTCATATGAGGCCAAGATCCACTCCAAGTATTGTAGACCAAGGCCCAAGCCCAAGGGATATTGACCAAGCCCATAATTCCTAGGTCAACCCAAACTAAAGGTTCACATGTATAAATATACAATATTCCTTTCTTTTCCTTTTCTAATTCACCTAACTAATACCTCCCAGCCGACTCCTCCTTCTTCCCCTTCCCTCTCCCTGTGCTCCTTGCTCGGCCAGAGCTCCGCCGGAACTCGCCTCCTCCACCTGAACTCGTCTCTCTCCAGTTGGTATTAAAGAATTTCAAGAAGAGCTCGGCTCTATAACCACCTCACCTCGTCGAGCTCGAGAGCTCCATCCATGGCGGATGATCTCCGATGAGTTGCTATGGCGACCTCCTCCGCCGCACCTTGACCCTCCTCCAACCGACGGCGAGCATCATCTTCCCTGTCGGTGGTTCTTCTTTGGCCACCTACTCAGGCCGAGAGACGACGACTAACAGGCGAGATTCACGAACTCTGTGAACTCGGCAGCGACGAGTTCGAACCAGTGGACTCTCCTCCGGCCACTAACCTCTTCCTACGCCGGTGACTCCTCCCTCCTCGCCGAGCTCGGATAGACGAGTTCTCCGTTCGGTCGTCTGCTCCGATCAGTGGCTGAGCTCGTCGACGGCAATGAACATGTCTCTTTTTTCTGCTGAGGTTTTCGTCGACGTCGAGCAACGTTTGGTCGTCCTCCACCGAGTCCACTATTGCTGCCTCCTTCCCCGACCAAACAACTGGACCACCCTGTTATCCTCCTTTCCTCCTCCTTCTGGCCGAATCATCTCCCTGTGCCTCCGACCATCCACCATTGCCGGCATCACCATCCCCATTAACACCCAGGCCAACGCCATCACACAACCAGCCATTACCACCATCATTAGCTTATCACCACCCATCACCACCACGGTCCACCTCTCCCTTCCCTGAATCAGAGCAACCTCTCATGGACCTCTCCTCCCCTAGCTGGCCGGACCACCCCCTCGCTGGCCGGAGATCAACAGCCACCACCAGCGTCGTCATCATCAACGTTGTAGATCGTCATCAGCACATTGCCATCACCATCACTACCTCTATCACTTTCACCATCATCATTGTCATCATCACCATCGCAGTAGTCGTCACCATCGTCATCCTCGTCGTCATCATCGACTCTGTGCACGTGCACGCCCGCGCAGGTTCGTTCCTGCTCCTCGTGATTTCATGAACTTACGTATATGCTAATAGGTATAAGTACGTATTTGGTATATATAGCAAAGGTATTCCATTAGCATAAGTTTAATAGGTATATAATCGGTATAAATAAAAATACACATATATATATATATAGTATATATATTCAATTATATACATTTAGTATATTTATGTACTAAATTGGTATATATATATATATATATATATATATATATATTGAATAGGTGTTTAATTGGTAAATTATAAGTAAATACTATGCTAAATAATAATTAGGACTATATGAATTCAGACTGTACGACCCTAGGACACCGTGGACTATCCCGTATTTGCCCTTGACCCTGTTGACCATAAGAAACAATGTGGTGTCTGCCTGGCGTACACCGATGTACTGACGAGACCGTATTAGTTAACTGACTTATTGTGTACGGTACTTAAAGACCCGACACCCGCGTAATCCAACGCATGATTGACCGTATTAGATGACTAGTGCCACCCCTAGTGTACCCCCTGAGTCCAGTATAAATATTGTTATGCGTGCTAGTGTAATAACTAATAATTTTATTGTATTATATCATATGTACATAGGATATTGGATTTACTCTGCGCGACTTCTGGAGCAGGTTATTGGTACATCGCAGCCTTCTTTTCAGGCAAGTATACCTTGCCATTGTACTGTTATTCTTATTCCATATGTTGCACGCATCTTTATTTTTGGTCTTTAGTTCACATATTTTAATTGTTATATAAAATGCTCGCGACGGTGACGTCGCGATATGTTTTTATTTATGTATTGCATTGACCTTGTTCATGAGACTACCCCATTATCATGTAGCAACATTAGGTTCATGGGCCATGACACAGTTGTTACACGAGTATGAGTCTCATATAGATCATGGACTGCTTGATAGGTCTGGCCTCCTGTACGTGTGGGCCGTGCGTTAGGAATAGCTGCTGTTAGAAACTTTGTATGCTAGTGGACTTGGCAGTTATTAGAGGTTTATCGTGCCATGGTCATGACATGCTTAGAGCATTGGGTGGCGAGAACAACAAGTACCGCATTTGAGCTCCTTTACACTTTTTCTATTGTGCGCCCGGATTCTCCGCCGGAGATACGGGTGGTGATGAACACTATATATTATATTATTATCAGGCGGGCCTCCGGCGTTCGAAAGTCGTAGTGCCTTTTTAGGCCCCTGGATCTCCAATAGAGAACCATGCCAAATCCCAGGTTTTCAGCCAGATAGCTCACTTGTGGGGAAAGTTGTTCTTAACTGCATTCACTTAGATTGTTCGGCGACCCTTTGGATATTTATTTCAGTACATTATTGGCATATGTTTAAGTATCTTGTTATGTCCCTCTGAGGACCTGGTCCGCTGCCAGATGTATCTGTTCTTGAGTATTTGTAGGAGCGCAGATTCGGATGGTTCTATATGCTTCGTGGATGTCTTCTCTCCGAGCCGTGATCGATAGCTGGTATACTTATATTGTTTGATTGAGTTGTACTTATCATGTATTTACTTTTCCCATTTGAGTTGGTAGTGGATTTGTTTCCATCCAACTATCATCCTTAGATACTTCTTATTGAGATCTAGTTTCATAGACATTGGTTATTTTATTCATACATAATTTTTCGTGGATGAGATTTAGATTATACCCTGTGACTTGTGATATATGTTTTATACCACTTATGGATTTAATATTCATATTACAGCGTACGTGTGGATTTGGTTTCCATATATTGGAGTTGCCATATCCATGCGGCTGGCATGCTTACGTGTCCTAGTCCTACGTATTTTTGGGACTAGGGCGTGGCAAGGCCAGTTTTAATAGCCTCAGTTTAGCAAACAGTACCAACCCTAACTAAATAATAAAGGATATCTTCTTCAGTCGGGTGCTTTCATTGTGGAAAGTTTGGGCACGTATTTTTTGAATACCTCAGAGCTATGCTTAGCTTATGGAGCTCTAAGCCACAGAGTTGGAACTTGCTCACAGAGAGCTAGTTCATTATCATCTTCCCCGGCAGGACCTCAATATAGGGCTCCAGTACCGGTTCATCCTAACCAGGATTCGAGGCTTTTGCCAACCCAGTCTCAAGTATTCCAGCAGCAAAAGCCACAGCAGTATGCACAAGCCCAAGCTTAATTACAAGCCAGGAAAGGAGTTCCACAGCAACGATGACCAGCACCGAAAGGACGAGGTCAAGCTATGGTACTCACCGTGGAGGAAAAGCTAGCTTCAAGTGAGGTGGGGGCATGTAACATTCTCGTTAACTCTTATTTTGCTTCAGTATTATTTGATTTTGGTGTATCACAGTCTTTTATGTCTTCATGATTTGCGATAGGAGTTCGATTAGAACCCGAATCATTACTAGTAAGACTTAATATACTTACTGGTAACAGTATCATGCGAGTTTATAAAGTTTATACCTCGTGTCGGGTCGTAGTGTACGAGAGAGATTTTCTTGCTAGACTGATAGAGTTTTCTATGGAAGATTATGATGTCGTCCTAGGAATGGATTGGTTGAGTGTCCGATATGCGACGATAGATTGACATGCAGGCAAGGTTATCTTTTGTATCCCTGGAGTGGAAGAATTCTTATTTTCTAGAGGAGAGATGGAGTCTCTATCAGCAATAATGAGAATGGCAGTAGCAGAAGTAGTACAATTCCCTAGATTGGTCAATGAGTTTCTAGATGTGTTTGTAGAAGAACTTATAGGCATGCCACCAGAAAGAGAGATAGAGTAACTTTAATCTACTTCCAGGAACAGCACCAGTATCAGAGAGAGTCTATCGGATGACACCATAAGAGTTAGAAGTCTTGTACAGGATGATAGAAGAATTGAGAACCAATAGATTCATTTGTGAAAGTGGATTACCTTGGGGAGCCCCAATACTACTTGTGAAGAAGAAGGATGCAACATCACGATTATGTATTGATTATCGTACCCTCAATGTAGTAACCATCAAGAATAAGTATCGCTTGCCAAGGATCGATGGCTTGTTCGATTAGCTTAGTGATGCAATAGTATTTTCCAAGATTGATCTGCGATCGGGATATCATCAGATCAGAGTTCGATAACAAGATATACCTAAGACAGCATTCAGATCAAGATTTGGATATTGGGAGTTTCTAGTAATGCCCTTTAGAGCAACCAATGCTCCAGCAGTGTTTATGGATCTCATGAATCATATTTTTATGCCATAGTCCAAGCAAAGTTCGTGATTGTGTTTATCGATGATATCTTGGATTACAATCAAAGTGAAACAGAGAACGAGCAGCATCTTCGTGTAGTTCTTTAAGTCCTTTGAGAATATAAGTTATATGCCAAGTTCATCAAGTGCGAGTTCTATGTTGATAGTATTTCTTAATTGGGGCATATTATTACTAAAGGAGGAGTTGAAGTGGATCCTCAGAAGATAGAAGCCGTTGAGACGTGGCCAGTTCTCCCAAACAATTACAGAAGTTCTTAGTTTCCTGGGACTAACAGGATATTATCGAAGATTTGTATCAAAATTTCCTAGAATTTTTGTACTCTTGACACAATTAGCTCATAAGGATGTGTGCTTTGATTGGACTGATGAATGTCAAACCTCTTTTAAGAAGCTAAAGTAGAATTGATTACGGCAACAATTTTGACTCTTCCAGATAGGACTGGTAGTTTCACGGTATATTGCGATGTGTTAGAAAAATAACTAGGTGTCATGCCCCTGTACCAGAATACGAAGACGGACATGGCTGTTGACACAAAGTGGTCACAGTCAACCTGATTCTGATAATCGTCAAATATTAGATCTAAAATACAAATAAAGCAGATACTCGATGCAAAGTATATCAACTCTGTCAGTACTAAAGTCAGACTCTGTACCAGCTATTAGTTCCATATTCAAATATAATCTTTTACTTATTTGAGTCTAAGATTAATGTAAGCTGAGTCGCACTAGCAAATCCAAGTACCTATACCCAGATACCTAGTCTACTCAAATAAACTAAAGAACATATCCACCAAATCATGCCACATTCATTAACAAAGTCTACCATACTTAGAAACTGAAATCGGGCCAAACTCATATCGAACTCAGACCAAACTCATTTAACCTTTTGGTATAAAATCAACCAGTTCAATTAGCTCCTGATTTCTTGGCCCAACGGTTGGAAATTTGAATTAAAATCCATCCGAATTTTGGCCGAATTATTTTTGCCTACACACTATAAATAGGATTGGATTCTTATATTCCTACAAACTCAACCATTATTAATATTCTATCCAGTGAAGTTTGGAGATGGAGAGGAGAAGGAGAAGTAGGAGAAGAGAGAATATGAGAAAGGAGATTGCAAGGGCCTAAAACCCTAGGTTGCATCTCATGTCTATTTATATAAATATGCAATACACCCACAATTACTATTATACCCTCATATGATAAATAATAAAATAAAATAACTCTAACACCCTCCCTCAAGCAGGAGCATAGAGATCAGACATGCCCAGCTTGCTACATAAATCAGAAAATGGACCACGAGCAAGTGGTTTGGTGAGGATATCACCTAATTGATCCTCTGACCGAACATAAGGAGTGACAATCTGTTTCTTCAGCAACAAATCACGAACAAAATGACAATCCACCTCGATATGCTTCGTGTGCTCATGAAACACCGGATTACTTGCGATAAACATTGCCGACTGATTATCACAATACATCTCCATCGGAATAGGAATCATGATTCCCATTTCATGAAGAAGAGACTGCACCCACATCATCTCAGAAGCTGTATGAGCCATCGCACGGTACTCGGCCTCTGCACTAGAATGAGCCACAACATTCTGCTTCTTACTACGCCACGTGACAAGATTGCCACCCACAAACGTACAATAGCCAGAAGTAGACCTCCTATCACTGCGACTGCCTGCCCAATCAGCATCACTGAATCCAGTCACCGTAAGCAACTGGGAAGGTTTGTACAACAAACCCTTTCCAGGTGCACCCTTCAAGTATCGAAGAATGCGAGAGATAGCCTCCCAATGTGGTTGCCGAGGGGCATGCATAAACTGACTAACTACTCCAACTGCATATGTGATATCTGGTCGAGTAACAGTAAGATATATAAGTTTGCCAACCAAACGTCTATAATATCCAACATCCTCAAATAACTCTCCCCTGTCAGCATCAAGCTTGTCATGATAATCCATAGGAGTCTCAACTGGCCGACACTCTAACATCCCAGTCTCGGAGAGCAAGTCTAGAACATACTTGCGTTGTGACAGATACACACCTGTCTTAGATCGAGCAACCTCGATTCCAAGAAAATATCGAAGAAGACCCAAATCCTTAGTATGAAACTGACGACTAAGGTAGGCCTTCAAGTCCACAATTCCAGCATGATCACTCCCAGATATAATGATATCATCAACATAAACAATCAACACGATAATACCTGCTGAGGAATAATGACAAAATACTGAATGATCTGATGTGGTACGCCGAAAGCCATACTGAATGAGAACTGAACTGAACTTGTCAAACCAAGCACGAGGTGACTGTTTCAGTCCATATAATGCTTTCTTTAATCGACATACGAGTCTTTTATTTCCTGTTACAACATATCCCGGTGGTTGATCCATATAAACCTCCTCCTGTAAGTCACCATGCAAGAAAGCATTCTTTATGTCCAGCTGATATATAGGCCATTGGTGATTAACCGCCACAGAAATAAGAATCCGAACTGAATTCAGCCGAGCCACTGGAGAGAAAGTCTCCATATAATCCACGCCATATGTCTGAGTATACCCTTTGGCAACCAACCGTGCCTTGAGGCGCTCAACAGAACCATCAGGGTGATATTTAACAGTGTACACCCATCTACAACCCACTGTTTGTTTTCCAACAGGAAGTGATGTAAGCTCCCAAGCCTGGTTTTGATGTAAAGCATACATCTCCTCATCCATTGCACTTTTCCAACCAGAAGATGACATAGCCTGCTTGTAAGTTTTGGGAATAAAAGTAGAAGATAATAAAACAGCAAATGCATGAAAAGATGATGAAGCACGGTGTAATGAAACATAGTTAGAAATGGGATGCTTATTCTTTGTGGTACAAAGGCGTTGTCTTTTTCTGAGAGCAATAGGAAGATCATCTGGATCTGTGATGATGGGAGCAGAAACCTCAGGCACGGAAGATGATTGGTTGAAGGCTGAATTCTGCAGAACCACTGGCCTGTCCTTGGATCTCTGATAAACCTGTAAATGGGGAATGGAGACGGAAATTGATTCAGGAATGACCGGAAGTGGTATGGAAGATATCAAATCTGTTGTAAAAGGAATATCACGGTCTCCTGAAGGAAAGAAGGGGGTAGACTCAAAGAATGTAACATCTGCACTGACATAATATTTGCGTGACTGTGGACTGTAACAACGATAACCTTTTTGAGTACGGGGATAACCAAGAAAGACACACTTCAGAGATCTAGGAGCCAACTTATCTCGATTAGGTTCCAAGTTATGAATAAAAGCGACACAGCCAAACACTCGAGGAGATAAGGAAAAGGGTGCGACATCTGTATGTAATATAGTAAATGGAACTTTGTTATTTAATACAGATGATGGCATGCGATTAATAAGATAACATGCAGTAAGAACGGCATCTGCCCAATACTGTTTGGGGACATGCATATTGAACATGAGAGTTCGAGCCACATCTAAAATGTGTCGATGTTTGCGTTCGGCTATACCATTTTGTTGAGAGGTGTGGACACAACTGGTTTGATGAATCATACCACGATCAACACAGAAACTGTTCACAGAAGATTGAGTATACTCCAAAGCATTATCAGAACACAGAATTTTGATACGTTTATTAAACTGAACATAGACTTCATTATAAAAGGCAGATAACATATTTGGAAACTCAGATCTTTCTTTCATTAAATAACACCAAGTCATTCTGGAATAATCATCAATAAAAATAACAAAATACTGAAATCCTTTCGGACTTTTGACTCTAGACGGACCCCAAATATCAGAATGAACAAGATCAAAAGACTCTAATTGACGACTCTCACTATGACGAGGAAAGGAACTACGGTGATGCTTGCCTAACTGACAAGCCTCACATTCAAGACTAGATACATGACTCAAACTAGGAACAACTTGACGCAACTTAGCCAAAGACGGATGTCCCAAACGATAATACCACTGCAACGGAGAAGTAGAAATAGACGTGAAGGCCTTTCCAGGTAGATCCAAGTAGTACAGTCCATCTTTTTCATGCCCCGAACCAATCGTCTTCTTCGTCCTGAGGTCCTGAAAAATACACGAATTGGGAGAAAATGTCACAGAACATTGAAGAGATTTGGTTAACTGGCTCACAGATAACAAATTAAATGGAAAATTAGGCACATATAATGAATCAAATAATGATAGTGATTGAGTAGGGTGAATGACACCTTTCCTAAGCACAGGACGAGTAGACCCATCAGCCAAGATAATATTGTGTTTCATGGAACTACGATTATGAAAGATAGATGTTATACCAGACATGTGAGAGCTCGCTCCTGAGTCGATGACCCAAGAGGTGGATGGTGACTGGGTTGCCACAAAAGCAGGATTACCTATATGTGCCATGGTTGCAGTAGGTTGGGAGGTGGTACTAGCAAGCGCGTTCAACTTCTGGAGGATCTGTTGAAATGGAGATGAGGTATCGGACGTTGAAGTCTGATTGAAACCCGAAGTATCATCTCTGGGAGCAGAAGTGGTGTCCTGGGACTGCATATTTTCATCATGCACTTGATGTGCATATTCTGGTTTGCCCCATTTGTCCCAACAATAGTCTTCTACATGACCGAGCATTCCACAATAGTTACACTTTCGTGGTTGACCACGGCCACCACCACCACCACCGCGGCCACCACCACCACCGCGACCATTACCACGACCATTGTCTCTACCACCACGGCCTCCTCCTCGACCAAAACTACGACCACCATCTCTACCGCTACGTCCAATACCACGTCTACCACCACGACCAACAGCACTAGAAACTAGGGCAGAAGAGTCGGTACTCGGCACCACAGAACTCTGTCACAGAAAGGAACGATTGAGACGGGAGAAAGTATCTGCCACCGTAGGTAACTGCTCTCCAGCAAGGATTTGAGCTTTATAAGGTTCGAGCGCAGGATCCAAGCCGGCAAGGATGAGTGAAACATGAAACTCTTCCTTCTGTCTCCGAGCTTCCTTCAAATCAGTAGTAACAGGATGATATTGAAGCAGTTCCTCCCACAAAGCCTTCTTTGAAGCCAGATATTCATTCACAGGCTTCCCATTTTGCTTTGTATTGAACAATAACTCGTACAACTCATAGATACGGGCAACGTTTCGCTTCTGCGAATAAGATTCTTCCAGAGATGCCCAAATCTGTTTGCTTGATTCACACCACTGAACATTAGCAGCGATATGTGGTTCCATACTATGCCACAACCATGACATAACGTATGCATCTGCACTCATCCAATCTTCATACTCAGCGGACGTTTCAGGCAGGGGTTCTTCGGTCAAAAACTTCAACTTCTTCTTCGCCCTTAACACCACTTTGATAGACTTGGACCAGGCAAGATAGTTCGCACCATTCAGTTTCACCGCTGTAATCGACTTTCCCAATTCATCATTATGAATAACAGTAAAAGGAGAACCACCTCCGCTACCACCACCACTATTAACCTCGCTAGAAGATTCGGTCCCCACCATACTTGCAGATGCAACAGAAAGACGAGATCTTTGAAACCCTAGATCTCACAACGAACCTCAACCGACGACGAATAACCAACGGAGATCTGTAGAAACCCTAGATCTCATAAACGAACCACGAACGACCACGAACAGCGAACGACGAACGGCGAATCATGAGAAGTAGATGAAAAACAGCCCAAAAGTTCGATCGGCCCTGTCGGGGATGGGATGTACAGTACTTACAAATATATGCTCTGATACCAAGTGAAGTTTGGAGATGGAGAGGAGAAGGAGAAGTAAAAGAAGAGAGAATATGAGAAAGAAGATTGCAAGGGCCTAAAACCCTAGGTTGCATCTCATGTCTATTTATATAAATATGCAATACACCCACAATTACTATTATACCCTCATATGATAAATAATAAAATAAAATAACTCTAACATATCCTATTATGAGCAAACATCTAATCCTTAACTTTTCCATCTCCAAGGGCAACTTTCTAGCCTTTTTAGTGCCAAGTGCGGTCTCAGTCATGAAGTCTACAGAGTTATAAAAGAGCTTGGTTCCATCAGTTACTCTCTCTCTAGTTGTGAAGTTGCGAGACTTCGGATCAAACCATATCGTGTAAAGAAGTAGAAAGTCTTTGGATCAAAGCTTGTGATTCACTATTGGTGATTATAGTGGATAAAACTCTGAGCATGAGTTCTCGGGACTAGACTAGTCCTCTTAGAGGGAAACCAGTATACATATTTGTGTTTGCGTTTGTTTTCTCTTACCTTATTGCATATAATTAAGTATATTCATAACACTGCTAGTAGTATCACTTACACATAAGATATATTCTAACTGCTAGTAGTTGATCACTATTGTATGCCATAGAATTATGTTTTTAATAGGTGATTTTACTCCGCTGCATATATAAAATCCATTCACCCCACTTCTAGAGTTGCCATACACGGTCTTAAAATTAGTATCAGAGTCGGTACTCTTTATATATGAACTACTGCTCTTACCAATTGCTCCTACAATTGGTTTCAGAGCAGGTAGTCTCTTATTTAATTTCAGATACAAATTGATCCTTCAATTGGTATCAGAGCTAGTACTATCAATACAATTTCTCTTGATTATAAGGTTAACATCAAAAGAGTATAGCACATAGCAACAGCATGATCACTCTTTTCCATCAATGGTGAAAACTAACTCTTTGATAAGCCACCTATTTTTAACATCACTAACTATTTATTTTGGAAAATACATATGATTATTTTTCTAAAATCTCTTGGTTTTAACTTATTAACTTATGTTACTAATGGTAACAAACGAATTAACAAAGAAGATAATGAATATACTGAAGATGAAAAGATAGCAGAAGCGATGATGTAAAGACAATGTACTTACTATATTGTTCTCTAGGATAAGACGAATTCAAACTTATCTTCATGTGTAAAATATCACATGAGATATTTAAAATGCTAAAAGCAGCCTATGGAAACAATGAAGAAGTTGAAGAGGAACCTCATGATGTTGCAAGCTTATATCCAAAAAAAAAAAAACTACAAGTATAAAGAAAGATGCGGACATTCAATACAATAATGATGCCAGCAACTCAAAGGAAGAAGATGTTGCAAACTTATGCCCAAGTGAAGATCTAACAATCAATGTAAGCATCCAGTATGAGAAAGACAACACCTTCAACATACGACAGACTTGTGCTTAATGGTAAGCGAGGTAAATGGTGACTCACTAGCAAAAGATATTCCATATGATGAATTGTCTGATGCTTTTAATAATTTATTTGAAGACTTTAATAAGCTAAGAAATAACTATAAGCAAGCTCAAAAAGATATCAAATCTAATCAGCTTAAGAATGATCAGCTTATTTTCTTACTTAAGGAAGCTAGAGAAAACTCCTCTTCTGATGAATCAATTTAAATCTCCAAACTTAAGCTTAGCTTACAAGAAGCTCTTGACTGCTTTGATGAAAGCAATCAAGAAAATGCTAAATTAAAGAGGACCTAAAATAGCAAAAGGAGAAGTACTCTAATACCTCACTTAAGATTAATAATCTTTCTACTAAATATGATGAATTACTTTTTAGCTCTAAAAAAATAGAGAATGGACTGGATAAACAGGTTATACAACCTATAACCCAATCTAGCACTAGACACACACGATACTTGACCAAACAAAAGGACACAAGATACTCATATAAGAGAGACAAAATAATTGATAAATCACATAATCACGCCTTTATCTATACCAGACAAAAGAAAAATAATCACGTGATATATCATGCTCATACACCCGATTTTAACCCGAACATCACTATTACATGTCACTAATGTGGATTGAAAGGATACTCATCACAATTTTTCAAAGCACGAAAATTTGTAAATATGAATATGTTTATCTGGGTTACAAAAACTAATCATAATAGATCCAAATCCTGGATACCAAAGTCTTTTTCTAATCATATAGGTGGAACGATTTGCGGTAAGACGTAATATTAAAGTAGAAAGTTGGTCAATGCAAAAATCTAATGGACAATTCTCATGGCAATTGTACCAACACAAAATATGACTATTAAGTTATTATGGTAATACAATTTTTATATTTATAGTAGTATACAGTACTTATTCAATTTATTGAAATGCCGTAGTATAATTGCTCTTAACTATGTACGAAAAAACTTTTGTTAAATGACTCTTCAATATTATGCTCTAAAGGTATAGAAATTATTGTTAAATCGCCAAAAGGGTCATTTTGTCAACAAGGTGTAAATAGCCTTAAGCGACAAGCTACTTAAGAGTCCTCAGACACCGCTAGCTGGAAACTGGCCCCTACAGCTAATTAATAATAACAAAAATGTTCACTGAGTAATGATATAGAAAGAGCTATAAACAAACATTTCCTAAATACAATTATTATTTATTCAGTAATTGACTCCAATTAAAATGACTTGTCTAAAAGCAATGACTAATAATATTGCCTGTCATAGTTATAGACCTCATATATCTATACTTGTATAATGATGAGATTACTTATACGTTTCTCATATAACTTTTATGCTTACTACAAAATATAATTTTTAAATTCCTTAGCATATCAAAACTCGAACAGAGTTCGGTCAGAACTCGGTGCGATTTCGGTTCTAGTATTTTTATATAACAGCAACAACCTCAGATTTTATCATATTACTTCTTCTTCCCAAATCCTTAACTGAGAACAACCCCTTTTCTCCAAAGACTTAGTTTTGTGCTCTCCTTCCACAAAGATTTGTTTCTCAAAATTTAGGATCTAATGCTCTTCGTGAGATTCTCCTTTATCTCCTTCAATCTCTTTAAGGTACATCCTTCACATTGACAAACCCTAATTTTATGGCTCCAAAATTTGGGAAAAAGAAGAGAAAATTAAATGAAGCTTCCTCTTCCCAACCCTTAAGTGATGATGTTATATATTTCCTATTTTGTCTAATTATTCCAAACCCCGGTGAATATGATGATTTTATTTTCACTTCTCTTGATGCCTCAAATTTATGGTTCAATGACTTTGTACAAAAGAATATTTGCAAGAGAAATCCTATCAATTTTATTACTTTTTATGTCCAAAAATCTAAACTTGTAGAATTCCATCTTCATCGTTTAGTCAAAACTAGAAAATCTATTTATTTGAATGCCATTCATATCTTTTATTGTAATCTATCTCATGATCAATAGTCTATTTCTTCGAGAGTGGGTGGGATCAACATTAAATTTGATGATACAACCTTGGGTAAAATCCTTAAAATTCTAAACGAGGGATATGCCTTAGTTGAGATCGACAAACTCAATCTCATAGATGACATTATTCTTAATTCTTTCAGGGACATACTTTGTGCCCTTCATCCTTGTCCTGACGGAAAGTTTTGTGCTCATTATTTCAACCAATATTTTTATGAACCTTACCGTATAATTTACTCTGCTATCATTCCCAAGCAAACCTCCAAAGATGATTTTACCTATAGGGAGATGTCTGCTTTATATCACCTCTATGCATCCACTCCCTTTAGTCTTTCTAAGACCATGATTAGGCAGATGACTGACTGCTGTGAACACAAACGTCAACTTCCTTATGCCATATATCTATCACTCATCTTTGAGCACTTCCACATTCCTATGGAAGAACCCACATATTTATTTGATCATTCTTATCTCACCAAAGCCCACAGGATTTAGCCCACCTCTCTCGCTCCTGATAAAGATGACTCATCCAGATCTGATTCTGATGTACCAGTTGATCCAGCTCCATCTCCTCCTGCTCCAACTCCTACTCTATTATACTCTGCACAGCTTGCTACCTTGGACTTAATCGAAGAGATATTCTGCGAGCAATTTAGGTTACAAAATGAGATTATAGATGCTTAACACCAGGAGCAGAATACTATGATTATCACTCGGCTTTGTGACAGTCTTATCGCACTACTATTCAGGCCCACACATTAACCAACTCCTTATCAGATCTTCATTATCACCTAGCCCATCATCCTACTACACCTCACCCAGTAGCTCGTGATCCTTCCCACTCAGGCTACATGATCGATGATCAATTTGTTTAGCAGTACTTCGACCCTACCAGAGCATATTTTGATGATCACTCTCCCGCTGATGCTGCTGTTGATGAATTATGATAGTTTCTTTTGGCTATGTGGATTTGTTAGTTATTCTAATTTAGTGTACTAGAAATATTTGCTTAAAATATTCATAAAACTTTTATGCTATTTTGGTTATTTGCATTTAGATATTCGCCAATCTTGATACTTATTTTGATGCATGCTACTTTTATCTGGTTAATATGTCTTTCTCTTCAAAGTTGTCACAATCACTCATTACGGGGAAGCTTTTATTTCCTCCTATGATATATTAACAAAGGGGAAGAAATGACAAAATATGACAATTATAGTTTATGACATATATAAATTATAAACTATGTTATATTCATATTTGTATTCTTGATATACCTGTACCAAATTTTTCTATAAAAAAATGACAAGTTACATGTCATTCAAGTGCACCAGTTTAAAAGAAAGATCTACTTACGAGGGAGCTTTTCTTAAAAAGCTTATTTTTAACGAAAAGATCTACATACAAGGAATATTCTTCTATATTTCAATTACTTGCATCAAAGGCTACATCAAAATCACCTATGTGTATTTTGGCATAGTTTGTCAATTATCATAATAGGGGATATTGTTGACACAAAGTGGTCACAGTCAACCTGATTCTGATAATTGTCAAACATTATATCTAAAATACAAATAAAGCAGATACTTGATTCAAAGTATATCAACTCTGCCAGTACTAAAGTCAGACTCTGTGTGAGCAGCCTAATTTTTATATAGGGTTAGTTCGGTAATTAATAATTCTTATTTTTATCCTAAATATTTTTTTATAATTTAATTGAACTTTGGAAATCAACCACAATGGTTTTGAGATCTTAAGTGCAATACTAGACGTTTCCTTCAAACCAACCTAGCATGCTCGACTTAGATGAGTCAAATTAGGCTCCTGCTATGACTGTCACTCACAAATTCGCAATCTCATGCCTTATTTTGGTCGCAAAACTTTTTTGACACAATTATGAGAAAAAAATAATTAATTAACCCTTTTGTCGTGGTGTACGATTTTAATACGCCACCGCAACCCATTGGTTCCAACTAAATTCATACTATGAGCCTAACTAGTCCTATTACACATATGATACTCGAGTTGTGTATTCGAACCCTCTGCATGCTCCTAATATAATATTAAGTGAAAAATAGAATTTATAGATTTATTTAATTAATTTAATATTTATTTATATTTAGTAAATATCTTTTTAATTGATACAAATTTGGTTGTAAATTATTTGTTGAAGAAAATTTAAAATTTAAATTTTTTCCCAAGAACCTAACTATTTTTAGGGATTTTATACAAATAATTATTGAATAAATAAAAGAAAAGAAAAAGAAATAAAATAAAACCTAAATTCTAAACCCAACCCCAAACCCATTAATCCGAAACCGAAACCCAAAACCTAAAACTACCCAACCCGTGCACAGGAGACCCCTTCCTCTATATATATATATATGCATACATATATACATGCTAAACCCTAACTCTAAACTTAACTACGTCCACCATCACCCATGCCGAACTACTACAGCAGTGCCGGAGTCGCCGACCATTCGCAGCACCGCCCGTACCATGGCCCACAGTGCCATCGTGCGTACAGGCAGCATTAGCAGCCGCGCGGCCGACTGCACGGACGCGCATAGCAGCAGCACCGTGCGCCCCCCTTAGCATGGAGGTTCCGCCCTCCTCGCTCGTCCATTTTGTGTTCCGTCTTCGCTGGTATGTTCACAACCTAACCGTTTAGGATTTTCTTCATGTGGAACAAATTTGGGCACCCGAGTACGATCGAAAAATTGACAAAAAATTGGCTGAAAATGTTCAAAAATAGTTCAAAAATTCAGTCCAAGTACCCCAACTCGTTAATTATTTTTAAAGTATAATTAAAATGACTTCCTCACAATATAACAAAGATTTTTACAGTTCTTTTAGTTATTAGTAGTTTGGTTTTATGGTTAAATTACTCTGATTCTAAAATGGCCAAAAACTTATTTTTAAAACACCAAAAATCTTCAATGCGGGGTACGTCCCGCCAAACGAGGCTACGTCATCACGTGCGGATTCCAGCGAATGGTATGTAACATAAACGCGTACATGTGGGCTTCCGTAAAACTTGATTTGAACGTGTGTGCACATCAAAATTTATGCGTATCCGACAGAAAATACCATATCGGTCTATTCTGACACCTCGGCATAACTTCGTGTGTACTCATCGATTCGCAACCAAAATTATGCCATTGAATTCATAGCGTTATGCTGGCCCTGTGACCCAAGTTTGGTTCGAATCTGAGAACATTGACGAAATACCGTTTCGTAGGTCCCATGGTTCAACATGACGGGCAATTTCGTGATCGGCTTATCAAAATCCAGTTCTGGACATTCGGTTGGGTTTATATCATCGTTCTGGAATCGTAGATAGTAAGTTTGATGAATTTGGAGAACTTTGTCTTCGATATATTTTTTGGTGCGAAGTAGGCCACATGTGTACCCTACTATGGCCCAAAACTGTCAATTTTGCCCCTGTGTCCAAATTAGAATATTGGTAAACTTTATCTTTGATATAATTTTCTAGCTATTTTAAGTATTCTAAGAATATTGGTGATATTTGTTTTATCATCCGGAGGTGTACGTGAATATTCCACTTTTCCAGGAGTAGTTGACGGAGGTCAAAACCCAGGCAAGTGTACCTTGCCATATCTGCCGAGATCCTGTTATATTATTCGGTTGTATTCTTCCTATATATATATATATATATATATATATATATATATATATATATATATATATATATATATATATATATATATAGTCATGTGATGTACCTGTTCAACCTAGGACCGTGAGACGTTGCTTAGCGTCTGAAAAAGAATCGGGCGTCGACGCCGTACGCGGAGTCGTGTAACGTCACTTAGATAGTTGATTTCACGATCCTATTTTTACGTGCTTGCTTTACCAAGTATGCCATACCGTAGGACACTTGACACTATTTCATGTGACAAAATCTTTCTTTAGTTATTCATGGTGATTCTGTATAGGCTTATAGGATTCATGATATGGGACTTGCATATTATATAGATATTATTAGGACTCGTTGTACTAGCTAGAGGTCATGATCTGGCGTGTTATGGAGATGAGATGTGAGGTTACATTGGGTGGAAGAGACACACATGCTACATGTTGATTTTGTTTTTATATATATATATATATATATATATATATATATATACTATATTATCGGAGGTGCTTTAGTGTCAGTACCAGAGCTTGGCATATATACTGGCCCTACGAGATACTACATGCTGCTATGAGCTCCCCAACACAGAGACTGTAGTGGACTCAGCCTGAGTAATAGTGATGCTTTTATTTATATTTCACTTAGCTGGTTACATAGCTTGTCCTGATGGTCTATTTTTACTTATTGTATTTTATTTAGCTTGAATGTTTATTGTACCTTACTATGTCCCATGAGAACCTGGATCCGGATTATGTCCCCAAGTGTAGACGAGAAGATCTATCCCAAGGTATACGGGGCAGATGATACTATTGGAGATGTACAGGTTCCAGAAGACGAGGTTGTTCCAGACGACTTCTCATGAGCATACAATATTCCTCATTATTCATTTATTATGCTTAGTATTCTTAGATATTTGATCTTGTGGTGACTTCTGGATATTGTACTTGGATTTATTTTTCTTTCTATTTTGATGATGGGTTATTCCATATGACATTATTTATATTGCTTAGTTGGACAGATTATTTTATATTATTGTGACTAGACTTGTCTCTTTATGATTTTGTTTCTTTCTGTGGATGAGATTAGATATATAGACCATGACAGATATCGTAGACCATTTTATATGTATTACAGCTTAAATGCACTCTAATAGGTCCATTAAATTGGGTTTGCCCATTAGAGTTATGCTGCTGGCCATTGCCACGTGGCTAGTCCCTTGGTATTTTGGAACTGGGGCGTGACACTCTGCACCAGCTATTGGTTCCATATTCAAATATAAAATTTTATTTATTTGGGTATAGGATTGATGTAAGCTGAGTCGTACTGGCAAATCCAAGTACCTATACCCAGATACCTAGTCCACTCAAATAAACCAAAGAACCTATCCACCAAATTAGGCCACATTCTTTAACAAAGTCTACCATACTTAGAAACCGAACTCGAGCCGAACTCATGCCAAACTCGGTTGCCGTTTTGGTATAAAATTAACCAGTTCAATTTGCTCCTGATTTCTTAGCCCAACGGTTGAAAATTTGAACTAAATCCCATCCGAATTCTGGTCGAATTATATTTGCCTACATACTATAAATATGATTGGATTTCTATATTCCTATACACTAAAACATTCTTAATCTTCTATCGTATTATGAGCAAACATCTAAGCCTTAACATTTTTATCTCTAAGAGAAACTCCCTAGCCTTCCTAGTGCTAAGTGCGATCTCGGTCTAGAAGTCTACAGAGTTGTAAAAGAGCTTGGTTCCATCAGTTACTTTCTCTTTAGCTGTGAAGTTGCGAGACTTTGGATCAAACCTCATAGTGTAAATAAGTGACCAGCCTTCGGATTAAAGCTTGTGATTTACTATTGGTAATTATAGTGGATAAAACTCTGAGCTAGAGTTCTCGGGACTGGACTAGTTCTCTCAGAGGGAAACCAGTATACATCTTTGTGTTTGCGTTTGTTTTCTCTCACCCTATTACATATATATATGTATATTCATAACACTGCTAGTAGTATCACTTACACATGAGATATATTCCAACTGCTAGTAGTTGATCACTATTGCATGCGATAGAATTATGTTTTTAACAGGGGATTTTACTCCACTGCATACATAAACTCTTTTTATCCCCTTCTAGAGTTGCCATACATGGTCCTACCCCCAGGACCCCCCTTCCCTTTTTAGCCACTCGCTCGGAGCTCGCTACACTTAAGATGCTGCATTAGCTACCCGAGAATGAAGTCGAGTGAACCTGCAAGAGTGGATCATGGCCAGCTCCCCCGTACAAGGTATAAACTCGCTCGGAGCTCGATATTTAGTTTCCTGCAAGAGTGGATCATGGCCAGCTCCCCCGTACAAGGTATAAAATATCGTACGATCGATGGTCATAGATGTAACTAGACAAAGAAGTACATACTATAAGCAAGTCACTTAGGGTCACGTAGAACATCTAATGTCTCAATCAGTCAAATAAGAACAGTAAACATAGAACGTATATGACAAGAAAGTAAGGTATCACAAATGTCGTGCCACAACATTCAAGAAACTAGCTATACAAAAATGCGAAGGCTTATAGAGTCACAAGAGTACATAACCATGATAAGCTATAGTCTAATTAATTACAATCATGTAGGAAACTAAATATCGATATTCACGGCAGACAAGTGCAGGTAGCTAAACTCCCAAAATGAGTAAAATATGAAGTAATGAGCAGGGAAGAAGAAACCCACTCATTTCCCTTAATGGCCATCCATCTGGTACGCGCCATTATATAGGGAGAAGTACGCTTGATCTTTAGGTGATGGCTCTAAATCTGGCCATGCAAAACTAGTAGGGTTAGACCCTAAATAACAACTACCACAAAGGAAACCTGAATACAGAAATAAAACCAGGTTATGAAATAGATACATACATATATATATAGTCTTATCTCATAGTTTTGGTTCATAGTCCATCGTGACACAATAATTTAACCCTACAACCAAACAAGGATAAGGGTTAAACAATTTCACCATAATAGTCTATGTTTCTAGACTATTTGACAACAGATACAACACAACCACGCTCAGTTATATAATTAGCCAATTACTTAAACGGCTTACTAGATGTAGTCTGGGTTATCCCAAAGATATTTTGTATATAGGAATTCTCAGATCGAACCAGGTACTAGCAGGGTTAGCCGAGCCACAAATCGCCGAATAGAAGATAGTAGTATGCACCGTTCCCTCGTGAGGCCACCATACTAACATCGCATAGAACACATAGTATCATATATTATTCGAATATTGCCATCCACTAATCGGAATTTAAATAATATCCATGGGGACTAGCCTGCACACCCCAATTCAGATGACTAGAGGTGGCTAGTTAGGCACGGTCTCTAGATTCTATTCCCTCCTAATGCTCTACAAGTTTAGTTGCCTAGTTAACCCTAATGTTAACTAGAATCTCATGGTGTGGTCACATGGTATTCCCTTTATATGATATACCAAAGTACGGCTATGCTAGATACGATTCTACTTTTTTACTTGATAGTTCAATTTGGTTTCACCCCAGCGTGATACAACAATCAACAAATCCTAGCATCGCTTGGTCATTGACTAACCCTTATGTCCATGCTGAAGATTGAGTCATATCACATGTCACATAGAGCATAGGTACACCACAGTACAAATATGTAATATAATCATATAGGAACACTTAGCACGTAGGAAAACATAACACGTAGTAAGTGTATCAGCACGGATACAAGTGGTCGGGTCATGACTCATAGATGGGTCTAATACTTTTGTGGTCATCAAAGTCACACATACAACTCATAAAGTCCAAGGGAACATTCAACCAAAACTAGTCCAATAAAATGTATACAAGGGGTCGCATGCGCACGAAGGATCGAGGTCGCATGAGAAGTCGGGCCGCATGATAAACTTGGCCGCATGGAGTCATGCCGCATAGAGCTAGGGCAAGGTATACTCCTCAGGATAAATGATAAGGCAACAAGAAATAAATAAAGTATTAGTGATGTGACATAAAGTATGATATGATATAAAGTGTGTTAGGAAGAAAAGATAAAACCATGAAAAGATGTGCCATAGTTTCAGGGTCATGCGTCCAAGGATGGTGGCCGCATACTCTGCTTGTCGCATAAGTGTCGATATCGCATATAATTCGATTCCGCATGGAGTGTTTGGACTTAGTGAATTTCTTATTCGTTCAGCGACTAAACACAAGAAGTCTTTTCAGAACACACGTGTATTAGTCAATCATTCGTCCAAAAGAGATGGACGCATGCTGGTATACGACAAAGTGTTCAGGCCTCATAGAATCTTCATGACGCATATACCTCTCTGTCGTATATAGTACTGGCTGCATGAGATCTTCATCTTTTCAAACAACAGATTCAGCCATGACAAAATCTCCAAAATCGAAAATTTATTTTTTCATAAAAACTATGGTTTAACTCCAAATTGAGTGAACCAAAAGCCAAAACTCTCAAAATAAAGCGCTCCATCTATCCAAAAAACTATTTTTCAAAAATAACATATTTTAGTAAATCAAAACCACCAAAAAACTCAAGGAACCCATGAATCCCTAAGTTATATAAGTAGATCTATATAAATACACCATAAAAACTGAAAACTCCAAGTACTAAAATTGTTTAAAATCATTATAAACATATAATAGACTATTAAAATATAAGAAAATAAAAAGAAAAAAAATTAAAAGGTTTCTCCATGTAGTGCAAGGTGTACTTGCCTAGAATAAAAGAAAGAGGGGAAATGAAGAATTAGGGTAGAGAGAGAAACAAGTTAGCCTATATAGCTAGGGTTTGAGTTTTAGACCATAGGTTCAAATTCATGAATAAACCAACCCACAAATAAACCATGAACTATGCTAAACCAAAGAATGGGTCTAGTCTCTATGCATGCAACCTAATGATCATGTGAGCAAGAAATACTCTAAGCAAAACAAGTAAAAAATAAATATATCCCAAAATACTTATTTCGAGAATGGGGTATGAAATATCTACCCACCTTAGAATAATTCTGTCATCGGAATTCAAACCCAAGGCTAACTAGAGAAATCAGAACAAGCACTACACTAACTAAAAGATAATGCAATCAAATTCAAGTATATGAAGAAACAGTATAACATAGCATGGATAAATAAATCATGAGATTCGAGATACAAAGGTATAAGAATGAATATACATTCTGAGTCAAATATGTGTGGATATCGAGACCGGATATTATCCTCGTGCTCCCACATCGACTCTCCCAAAGGATGATGACCCTAAGCAACTCGAACAAAATGAATAGTCTGATTCTTAAGCACCTTCTCCCTTTGGTCCAAAATAGATATGGTATTCTCCTCGTAAGATAAGTCGGTACCAATGACTAGCTCAGAATGGTCGAGGATATAACTCGGATCTAGGACATAGCTACACAACTGAGATACATGAAATACATCGTTCACCTCACGTAGAAAAAATGGAAGGACAAGACGATAAGCAACATCGCTTACCCGCTCGAGAATATCGAATGGACCAACTTATCACGAACTAAGATTCCCACGAATCTCCAATCTAATAACTCCACAGGTTGGAGAAATCCGTAAGAATACGTACTCGCCGACACAAAACTATAATGGCCTATGATGCTTATCTTCCCAATGCCGATGCCTTTCTTCTGTAACCCGAAGTCGCTCTCTGATTTGCTTGACAACTTCTATTATCTGCGTGATCATTTTAGGGCCTAACATCTTTTGCTCGCCAATGTCATCCCATGCCAATGGTGACCTACACATTCTTCCATACAATGCTTCGAAGGGTGCCATCTGGATGCTGGCTTGATAACTGTTATATTATAAAAACTCGACAAGATATAGGTGATCTTTCCATGACCCACCAAAAGTCTAAAGTACAAGCTCGTAACATATCCTCCAATGTCTAGATGTTCCTCTCTGATTGCCCGTCTATCTGAGGGTGATAAGCGATAATAAATCTTAACTTAGTGCCCAAATTTGGTGCAAACTCTTCCAAAAAAAGTGAATCGAGTGTCTCGATCTGATACGATACTTACTGGAATGCCATGTTGTCTTACTATCTGTCGCATTTACATATCCGCTAACTGGTCTATGGATTGCACTACTCGGAAGGGAAAAAAGTGAGCTACTTTTGTGAGATGATCTACTATTACACAAATTGTATTACGAGTAGTCGGGGATCTAGGTAAACCAGTCACAAAGTCTATCATGATATATTTCCATTTCTACTCCAAAATAGTAAGCGGCTGCAATAATCCTACTGGTCTCTACTGGTCGGCCTTCACTTGCTGACATACCAAACACCAAGAATTGAATCGTGCTATCTCCCTCTTTATCCCATTACACCAAAATTATTGTTTGATGTCTTGATACATCTTTGTACCACCTGGATTAATTGAATACTGGGAACTGTGCTCCTCGGTCATTATTTCTTGTCGGATATCTCCACTTGGTACACAAAGATGGTTTCTGAACCTAAGAGTTCCATCTTCATTAATAGACAACTATTTCCTGAGACCAGATTCACATTCCGCTCGAAGCTTTTGAACTTTGGGATCCTCTGCCTGTATTGCCTTAATTCTCTTTATAAAGGTAGATTGTACCTGTAAACTAGCCAATACTCCTACATCTTGTGGAAGTACTATCTCAATTCCTAATTCTCAAAGATCTTCTAAGATATGTTGTTGCGGTGTCAACATAAATGTACTACCTCTTATGTTAAGAGCATCTACTACCATATTTGTCTGGCCTGGATGGTACTGAAGTTCGACATCATAGTCCTTTATCAATTCTAGCCTCCTCCTCTGCCTCATATTCAAGTCCTTCTAGGTGAATACAAATTTAAGCTCTTGTGATCTATAAATATTTTCACACGATCACCATACAAGTAATTCCTCCATAGCTTAAGTGCAAATACTACCACTACCAACTCTAAATCGTGAATCGGATAATTTTTTTCATGATATCTAAGCTGCCGTGATATATAAGCTACCACTCTTCTGTGTTGTATTAATACACACCCAAGTCCTTTGCCTGATGCATCATAATATACTATGAACCCTCCAGAACCTACTGGAAGCGTGATAATCAGAGAGAAAATTAATCTCTTCTTCAATTCTTCAAATAATGTCTCAAACTTTGCTGACCAATCGAACTTAGCCTCCTTGCACATTAATTAAGTCAGCAGTGCTGAAATTCTTATAAAGTCTCCTACGAACCTTCATAGTATCCTACCAATCCCAGAAAACTATGTACTTTAGCTACTGTCTTAGAAATTGGCCAACTCTCTATGGCATCAACCTTTTTCTAATCAACTGTGACTCTTGCTCTTGAGATAATATGACCTAAGAATGATACGTTATCCAACCAAAACTCATACTTGCTGAGCTTTTTGTATAACTGGTGTTCTCTTAGAATCTGTAAGACCTTCCAAAGATGCCCCTCATATTTCTCTTCTCTACTGGAATAAACAAGAATGTCGTCTATGAAAACTACTACGAACTGATCTAGGTATGGCATAAAAATATGATTCATAAAATCCAGAAATAGGGCTAAAGCATTAGTTAGTTCGAATGGAAAAACTAAGAATTCGTGATGCCCATATCATGACCTAACTATTATCCTGGGTATGTCTTGCTCCCGAACTCTTACTTAGTGATACCCTAATCGAAGATCGATATTAGAAAAAATCTTGGCTTTACTCAACTGATCAAACAAATCATCGATCCATGGTAATGGATATTTGTTCTTCACTGTTACAACGTTCAACTGTCTGTAGTCGATACATAACCGTGATGACCCATTATTCTTCTATACTAGAACCACTGGCATTCCCTAAGGTGATCTACTAGCTCGAATAAACTTCTTTCACTTTTGTTCCTTTATATATTGGTATAGTACGTCTAGATCTGATAGTGACATTTGGTAAACTTTACAAGATATTGGCCATGCACCAGGAATCAATTCTATACAAACTTAATGTCTCTAACTGGAGGTAACCCTGGTGGTTCTTCCGGGAAGATGTCTAAGAATTTCTTAACTTTCTTAGGGAGTTGTTCTTCTATTAATGTTCCACAGATCTGTCAAAGATAAAACTTTTCGTTCCCGGAAAACTAAATAATACCTTATCCTTTTGGCAATCTATTGTAGCATGACTGTCTCTTAGCCAGTCCATGCGTAAGATAATGTCAAAGTTATCCATAGAAAACTCGATCAATCGTGCTGGTAGTGAATGACCGCACACTATGACCGGATACGGTATACATATTCTACTAATTTCTACGAGCCCATTACCAGTGAGTATATTCAACCTCTCTGGCAATACCTCGTACTCCAGTCCAATATATATCATAAATCATGCAGATACAAATGAATGAGATACGCCTGAATCAAACAAAACTAAAACAGGAAAGGATGCGACAAAAATATTACCTGCCACCACGTCGTCCGATGCTAAAGCCTTATCCCAAGACATGGTGAATGCCTTTCCTTGGGCCTACTGTGCTTCTCGCTGTTGTCTCCTTTGGTTTCACTATTATGGACTTTGCTGGCCCGGCAGCTGGTTCTGCTGCTGCTGCTGCTGGTACATCTCAACTTATGTCAGTAACGGACGCTGAGCTAATGGCCTTACTGCTATTATTATCCCTCTCTATTGGACTGCCCTTGGTGCTGGCACTGGTGGTAACTGTTGGACTAGCCCTCCTGATCTTTACATCATCGAACAATTGGCAATCTATTGATCTGGACTATCACACCATAAACATAACCCATTGACTATCCTACATATATCTCTAGTATGGCCTCTCTTGCCACAGTAAGTACAATCCACCGGTGCTCCCTGGTGCTGTTGCTGTTGTTGTTGTCTCGGCTATTGTAGAGCCGGTACTGCCATCGTCAAAACTGTCGCCCTCCTCAATGCTCGATCATGGATGCTATTACGAACTGCACCGGGAATAAGGGCACAAGTAGTGAGCTACTCCCAGCCTATGCCACAGTATCGACGGTAGAATATTGTCTGGGTCAACTCTACTATCTAAATATCTCATACAATATATATATATATATGGTACCTGTCAATCACCTCAACTCCAAACATAGAAAAAATATGGTATCTGATAAATGTAACTATACTCAGTCATAATGCAAACTAAGAAAGATAAAGCACGAGAAGAAAAATTAAAGGAAAAGAGTCATAATACATCCTCAAGTCTGAAATAATATATACATGCCAATAGCCTCAATAAAAGTCTTATACAAGTCTAAACAGTAAGTTTAAACTTTTTGAGCTTCTGGTACTAGGTCCTTCTGCTCTAAAGGAGTATCCTCTAATGGTACGCCGTCCTGCGGCCCATAGTACGTAGGACACTGGTATACAAGACAATCATCTAAAAAATATATCCAGTCAGGACTGGAGCAAAGTACATACCTAAGAAAACAATTTTAATTACATAATCGAGCATATATGACAGATAATAGAAAAAATATAAGATGACTAAACATCAAACTAAAATGAGCTAGAGTGAACAGATAATCTACTGGATTGAAGAACATGTAATAGAATATCTGCAATGAAAAAAAAAAGATAAAACTAGCTGTCACGCCCCAGTCCCAAAACACCTTAGGACCGGACGCGTGATAATGGCCAGCAGTACGCACCGATGGACCAACTCAATATAATGGATCCATCAGGGCATACTTAAGCTGTAAAACAAGTCTACGACAATCATGGTACAACTAATCTCCTCCATACAAGATATAAAATATGATCCACAGAATAATAAAGAATGTAAATCATCATCTAGTCTCACAAAGTACTTCGGGGAACAATCCGATAAATATCTAGTACAATGGTTCATCTGACTAGAATATAAAAGACTGAAATAAATAATAAAAGCTGAGCATAAACATGGATGCTCAAGAGAAGTCTTCGGCTAAGACCTCGCCCTCGGATGGTGGTACTGCTCCTGGATCAGCTCCTGCTCCGGTCCCGTAGATCTCGGGATAAACCTCGTCTGCAAAATCTGGGGACAATATCCGGATCCAGGTCCTCAGGGGACATAGCAAGGTACAAGAAAGCTCATGCCAATAAATAAATAAACAGTGCAGCAAATAAATAACTAAATGAAACTGTGGGGTAAATATGTAACCATCTAAGTGAAAATGCAAGTGAGAGCATCACTAGTCTCAGGCTGAGCCACTACAAGCTCTGTGTCGGGGAGCCGGTAGCGGAAATAACCGGTAGTGGGTCTAGCTCTGCTACGAGAGTCTACGACCTCTCAATAATAGAAGATATATATATATACAGCCTGTAGCCTGTGTGTCTCTCCCCACCCAATGTAACCACGCAAATCATGACCACAACGTCTCATGCCCTTGTCAAGCGCGATCATAGCTAAATGCAACCAGTCTTAAAGTATCTAAGAATATAATGTCCATGTCCTGTATCCTATACAGAATCACCACGAATATCTCGGGAAAATCCTGTCTCATGAGTAGTGTCAAGTGTCCTGGGTCATATGGTACTTGATAAGACAAGTACGAGAATATAAAGTGTCACGGATATCCATCTCTAGATGACCGTACCCAACACTGCGTACAGTGTCGGCACCCGACTAATAATCGGACGCTCAGTACGTCACACGGCCCTAGGTTGAGCATGCACATCACTATATATATAAAGCAAGGAAAATAAATAACTAAGCTGCAGGGTTTGGCAAGGTACACTTGCCTGACGTTTGAATATCAACTATCGCCCCGGTATCAGTGGATCCTGTAGGTGCTACTCCAAAAGCTGTCATAAACATCACCAATAGCCTCAGAAGATATCAAACTGCTAGAAATGCCTGTCCTTACGGCCAATTTGGACACAGGGGCAAAAAGGTCATTTTCGGATTAAAGCCGGGTCCACATGTGGGCCACTTTGCACCGAAAAGCGTGTCAGGGTCAAAGGTCTCCAAATTAGTCAAACTCAGTGTCTACAAGTCAGGAACGATGATACGAACCCAACGGAACTTCCAAAATTGGATTCCGAAGAGCCGATCTCAAAATCACCCATCAAGTGGAGCCTGTGGGGCCCAAGATACGTGATTTTGTCAACGTTCTCAGAATCGGACCAAACTTGGGTCACAGGACCAGCGTATTGCTACGAGTCCGATGTCGCAAGTTTCGTCTCGATCCGACGTGTGTACACAAAGTTACAGCGCATTCCAGAAAGGACGGATACGGGGTGTTGTTGGCGAATACGCGTTGATTTCGGGGTGCACGCACCTCCGAATCGACTTCTGCGAAATCCCACACGACCGTATCAACGTCGCGCATAGTTCGGTAAAGACCGCGTGCGACCAAGTCGTCCCGATTGGCGGGGCGGACTCAGTTCCAGGGTGAAACAGGGCATTATTTTTCCTGTTTTTGGATCGCGGTGTACGATCACTACAGGACGCGATACACCGAGCGAGTTGCACGGGCACCGAGAGGGTTATACAGTCTACGCATAGCAACTGACGGAATCGAAATTAGAGTTACGATGAGGGAGAAAACGGTACCTGAACAGGGCTCCGTGAATTCTGTTTTTCACGTGACCGAGAGTCCAATCTGTGTCCTGGTCGTGTCCTCGCGCGCTGCTGCTCGCGTCTCGTGTCCGCAGAGACGTTGTGAGGCGGAGGAGTTGCGCTCGGGGTCGCTGTGCTCGCGGCGGAGGGGTGAAGCCGCTCTCTGGGTTGCTGGGCGAACTCGGCGACGGGGTGAAGCCGCGCTCGGGGTCGCTGGGCGAACTCGGCGGCGGGGTGAAGCCGCGCTCGGGGTCGCTAGGCGAACTCGGCGGCGGGGTGAAGCCGCGCTCGGGGTTGCTGGCCCTGCGGCGGTGGTCGAAGAGCGGATGGGGGTCTGCGGTTCAGCGGCGGATCGAAGAGTCTGGGCTTGCTGTGAAATGGCGGCAGGGTTGGTCGGTTCAGCGGCGGATGGGAATGGACGCGCGGCATTGGGGGAATGGACACGGGCGCTGGGGTGAAACTAGGGTTTTCGGTGGCGGAGGACGGAGAAGGGGGAGTCGGTCAGGGCGAAGTCGACGAAGGGTTCAGCCTGTCGTCGGGGCGACAGCGGCGCTGGGGGTTTTGGTCGCGGTCGCTGGACTAAGGGGGAACCGTCGGCGCCGGAGTGGGGTGAGTAGGTATCAGTGGATTTAGGGTTTCGGTAGGGGCGAGTTGAAGAAGACGACGGCGCGGCGGCTAGGGCTTGGCACCAACGCCGAGGGGGATTTATAGGTTCTGCACAGTACAATCCGGCGGCTAGGGTTTCCCCAGCGGGTTTCGGGTTGGTTTGGTTCGGGTTGGTTTGGGCTTGGTTCGTTTGGGTTCGGTTCACAATTCTATAGCTTTTGGTCCTCGATTCGTTGCTCCGGTGTCCAATAAATTCACCGAAAAATGCCATACGTCCGGTTCTCCATTATGCACAATAAATTTTTACTTCTAGAATATTTTAACCCCATTTAGCCACACTTAAAATTATTTAACCCACAAAACCTTAGTGATAAATTCCAGAAAAATACCGAAATACGAAAAATTATATTAATTTCATTTCAGAAATTTAGGGTATTTACAATCTTCCCTCCTTAAAAGGATTGCGTCCTCGCAATCGAAGAATAAACTACTCAAGAAAGAGTTATGGAAATACAAGGTTGCTTAGTTTACAGCTGTCTCCTCAAACAGGTGGGGGTAACGCTGGCGCATACTATCTTCTCGTTCCCAAGTCGATTCTCCAGGGGAATGATGCTTCCAATCTACTCGGACCAGTCTGATCGTCTGTCCCCGTAATGTCTTCTCACTGACGTCGAGGATGCCAACTGGTTGTTCTTCATATCTCAAGCTTGGGCCCACTGCGATCTCTGAATGATCGACTACGTGACTTGGGTCGGTCACGTACCTGCGCAGCTGTGAGACGTGGAATACGTCATGCACTCCCTCTAAGGATGGAGGTAATGCAAGCCGATAAGCCACCTCACCAACACGCTCGAGGATGTCAAATGGCCCAATATACCTTGGGCTCAGCTTGCCTCTGCTCCCGAATCTGATAGTACCGCGAGTAGGCGAAATCCTCAAGAATACGTGATCTCCTTCTTTGAACTCTAGGAGACGTCTGTGCGTATCTGCCCAATGCTTCTGTCGGTCCTGAGCTGCTCGTAGATGATTCCGAATCTGCTTCACCTTCTCCACTGTTTGTGTGACCAATTCTGGTTCCAGTATCTGACGTTCACCGACGTCACTCCAGCATATAGGTGACCTACACTTCCTTCCGTATAAAGCTTCAAATGGTGCCATTTGGATGCTGGCCTGATAACTGTTATTATAGGAGAACTCTACTAAGTGCAAATGATCTTCCCAAGATCCTCCAAAGTCTAGCATACATGATCTCAACATGTCCTCCAATATCTGAATGGTGCGCTCCGATTGGCCATCTATCTGCGGGTGGTATGCCGTGCTGAACTTGAGTCTGGTGCCCAGACTCTCTTGCATGCTTCTCCAGAAATGAGATGTAAATCTCGAATCTCGATCCGATACAATACTAACAGGCACTCCATGTAATTTGACAATTTGTCGCATATACATGTCGGCTAGTACCTCTGTGGACTGCCCAACTCTAAATGGCAAGAAGTGTGCCGATTTAGTGAGTCGATCCACAATCACCCATACTGCGTCTCTTCCGCTGGGGCTCCTCGGGAATCCTGTAACAAAATCCATCGTGATATGCTCCCACTTTCATTCCGGTATCGGAAGCGGCTATAACATCCCTGCGGTCCTCTGATGCTCGGCCTTTACTTGCTGGCAGACTAAGCATCTGGCCACAAATCTTGCGATCTCTCTCTTCATTCCATGCCACCAGTAGTACTGTCTCAAGTCTCTGTATATCTTAGTTCCTCCTGGGTGAACAGAGTACGTAGAGCTATGTGCTTCAGTCATTAGCTCCTGTCTCAATTCTCCATTTGGAACATACAGGCAGTTTCCAAACCTCAATGTTTCGTCTTCGTGGATGCGAAGTCCTGTCTGCAGGCCAGCTTCTGTCCTCTCCTTGAGTCTTCGGAATCTAGCATCGGTAGGCAATGCCTCTTTGATCTTCTCCAAGAGGGATGACTGAATCTCAAGGTTAGCCAACAATCCATTCTGTCCTGGTAAGACAACCTCTATCTGAAGCTCCTGTAGATCCTTCAATAGCTCGGGCTGCATCGTCAAGAAATAAGCCGTAGGCTTCCTGCTGAGTGCGTCGGCAACAACATTCGCCTTTCCCGGATGATACTGCAGATCTATGTCAAAATCTACCATCAGTTCCAGCCAGCGTCTCTGCCTCATGTTAAGCTCCTTCTGGGTATACACATACTTCAAACTCTTGTGATCAGTAAAGATTTCTACCCTCTCTCCATAAAGATAGTGCCTCCATATCTTTAATGCAAATATAACTGCTACTAGCTCCAGATCATGTGTTGGGTAGTTCTTCTCGTGGACCTTCAACTGTCTCGACGCATAAGCAATGACTTTGCCATGTTGCATCAAAACACATCCTAGTCCGCTGCCTGATGCATCACTGTAAACAACAAAACCTCCTGACCCTGAAGGAAGAGTCAAGACAGGTGCTGTTGTAAATCTTCCCTTCAGTTCTTCAAAAGCCTTCTGGCAGTCTTCTGTCCATATAAACTCCTGGTCCTTACGTGTAAGCTTCGTCATCGGTTCTGCAATCCTCGAGAAATTCTCTACAAACCTTCGGTAATATCCCGCAAGTCCGAGAAAACTTCTCACCTCTGCAACTGATGTGGGTGTAGGCCAAGTCTCTATTGCCGCAACTTTCTCTGGATCTACTGAAAGTCCTTCTCCTGATATGATGTGTCCCAAGAAAGGTACTTTGTCCATACAGAACTCACACTTACTAAGTTTAGCATATAACTTCTCCTGCCTCAAGGTCTCTAACACGATTCTAAGATGTTCCTCGTGCTCTTCATGGTTCTTGGAATATATGAGAATGTCATCAATGAACACTACTACGAATTTATCCAAGAACTGATGAAAGACTCTGTTCATTAAGCTCATAAACACTGCTGGTGCGTTGGTTAAACCAAACGGCATCACCAAGAACTCATAATGCCCATACTTTGTCCTGAAAGCTGTCTTCGGGATGTCTTCCTTCCTCACCTTGATCTGATGATAGCCAGATCTAAGGTCAATCTTCGAGAATACCCTTGCACCACTCAATTGATCGAATAGATCATCAATGCGTGGTAAGGGATACCTGTTCTTGATGGTGACAGCATTTAGTGTCCGGTAATCAATGCACAATCGTACTGTTCCATCCTTCTTCGGCACAAATAATATGGGTGCTCCCCAAGGTGAAACACTGGGCCGAATGAATCCCTTCTCCAAAAGATCATCAACCTGTTCTTTCAACTCCACTAACTCCTTAGGTGCTAGCCGATAAACTGATAAAGTGATAGGCTCTGCTCCTGGGGTTAAGTCTATTGTGAACTCTATTTCCCGATCAGGTGGTAAACCTGGAAGGTCATCAGGAAATACATCCACAAACTCAGAGATGACTCTTGGGTAACCTGTCTCCTCTTAAACAGATAATACCCGAAGAGTAGGCTGAACTCCTTGATCTACTGCTCCTCGAAGAAACTCAAATTCTGGATGTCCAGGCGGTCTAAATATAACCCGCCCAAGTCGGCAATCAAGAGTCGCATGGTACTGACTTAACCAGTCCATACCAAGTACGACATCATAGTCCGACATAGAAAAGATCAGAAATTAAGCTCGCATCTCTCTTCCACAAACTACTACAGAACATGATCTACAGACGTCACTAACCGAAATAATTCTACCTCCCGTAAGAATCCTCTTCATCTTCGGGAGGGGTGCAGTAGCTACTCTATGGGTGGCAACAAAGCTAGCTGCTATAAATGAATGCGATGCTCCAGAATCAAATAATGCTATAGCTGGTAATGAAGCTACTAAAATATTACCTGCGATGACATCGCCAGCTGTAGCCTCCTGCTCAACAGCTAAGGTGAATGCCTGGCCTCGACCTTGTGCTGGTCCTCTCTGCTGCTGCTGTTGCTGAAATAGGGCTGCCTGCGGTGCCAGTGGTGGTCTCTGCTGGTAGCCTCCTGTAGCTGGTGGTCTGACTCCTCCAGCTCCTGTCTGCTGTGCCCCTACTGCTCCTGTAGCTGGTCGTGGTGCAGGTAAAGCTAGTCTCTGTGCTCCGTCTCTGCGTTCAGAACAGTCCCTAGAAAAGTGCTGGTTGGATCCGCAGCTCAGACATAGCCCCAACTTACGTCTGCACTCCTTCTCAATGTGTCCTACTTTGCCGCAGTGGTGATAAGTAGGAAGAGGTCTGTCCCTATTTGTTGATCTCTCCGGTATACTCCTCTGGAATCGTTTCGCAGAATCCCCTGGTGCTGTCTTGGATGGTGCGGATGGGTTTGGCCTTTTCAGATTCGATTCCCTTCTAGTGACGCGCTCCATGCGTCGTGCTGCTGCAAGGACCTCAGTATAAGATGTAGGTGCGACTGAGCCAATCAATCTCTGAAGCTCGAACTTCAGTCCATCAAAGAACTTTTCAGCTTTCTCCTCCTCTGTCGAGATCAATGTCGGAGCGAAGCGATTTAGGCGTATAAACTCCATGTTGCATTCCTCTACTATCATACTGCCTTGGATGAGGCGGTTGAACTTGTCTCTGAGCTCTGATCGTGCAACTGCCGGAATGTATATCTCTTGGAAGAGTCTGGAGAACTCTTCCCAAGTGACTCGGTCCTGTCCGAGCCTTCTTTCTTCTGCTAACCACCAGTGGTGCGCATTATCAGTTAACTGCATTCTAACTGCAGTCATCCACTTCTCTCTTGGAAGTTCAGCGGCTTCCAGCTGATGCTGAATGTTGGTGAGCCACTCATGAACTTCCGTTGGCCCTTCTTTACCAGAAAATATGCGAGGCTTGAGATGACGGAAGTCGGTGATAGATCCCGTCGATGTTCGCCTCACTGGCGGATTTGTCTGCTCCAATGCGGATACCAGGCTGGTCCTCAGATACTCGGCCTCCTGCCGATAGGCCTCTTGCTGAATCTGCTGCTGGGCCTGCATCATGGCATATATCATCTGGAACATCTGTTGCCCGTCCATAGCTTATCCTGGCGGGAAAGCTGGCATCTGGGGAGTGAACTGTGGTGGAGGTGGGATGTCATCTCTCCGGAACCTTGGATTAGGTTGACCGGTTTGATCGCTCTGCAATGCTTGTCCTCCACTTCCAGGGGTCACTCTATCTCCATAAGTAACCACAGCGTCGTGTGGCGTATCCAAAGGGATCTCGTCTCCGTTCCTGGGATCCATTTATCTGGAATCAAAATATAACTGTAAGAACGCTCAGAGGAATCAATACAGGATGCAATTCAAGCAACAATTTCGAGTTCGATATAGAGTTCAACAAATGGTTAAATAATGGATGAGATCCTATGATTTATACTATCCTTAGGGCAGGCTGGTTCGGTCCCTAAGTTGAAACTGAACTATTTAGTCGTAGACCTGCATGGGCCACCACAAAAACCATGTCACACCCCAGTCCCAAAACACCTTGGGACCGGACGTGTGATAATGGCCAGCAGTACGCACCGATGGACCAACTCAATATAATGGATCCATCAGGGCATACTTAAGCTGTAAAACAAGTCTACGACAATCATGGTACAACTAATCTCCTCCATACAAGATATAAAATATGATCCACAGAATAATAAAGAATGTAAATCATCATCTAGTCTCACAAAGTACTTCGGGGAACAACCCGATAAATATCTAGTACAATGGTTCATCTGACCAGAATATAAAAGACTGAAATAAATAATAAAAGCTGAGCATAAACATGGATGCTCAAGAGAAGTCTTCGGCTAAGACCTCGCCCTCGGATGGTGGTACTGCTCCTGGATCAGCTCCTGCTCCGGTCCCGTAGATCTCGGGATAAACCTCGTCTGCAAAATCTGGGGACAAAATCCGGATCCAGGTCCTCACGGGACATAGTAAGGTACAAGAAAGCTCATGCCAATAAATAAATAAACAGTGCAGCAAATAAATAACTAAATGAAACTGTGGGGTAAATATGTAACCATCTAAGTGAAAATGCAAGTGAGAGCATCACTAGTCTCAGGCTGAGCCACTACAAGCTCTGTGTCGGGGAGCCGGTAGCGGAAATAATCGGTAGTGGGTCTAGCTCTGCTACGAGAGTCTACGACCTCTCAATAATAGAAGATATATATATGTACAGCCTGTAGCCTGTGTGTCTCTCCCCACCCAATGTAACCACGCAAATCATGACCACAATGTCTCATGCCCATGTCAAGCGCGATCATAGCTAAATGCAACCAGTCATAAAGTATCTAAGAATATAATGTCCATGTCCTGTATCCTATATAGAATCACCACGAATATCTCGGGAAAATCCTGTCTCATGAGTAGTGTCAAGTGTCCTGGGTCATATGGTACTTGATAAGACAAGTACGAGAATATAAAGTGTCACGGATATCCATCTCTAGATGACCGTACCCAACACTGCGTACAGTGTCGGCACCCGACTGATAATCGGACGCTCAGTACGTCACACGGCCCTAGGTTGAGCATGCACATCACTATATATATAAAGCAAGGAAAATAAATAACTAAGCTGCAGGGTTTGGCAAGGTACACTTGCCTGACGTTTGAATATCAACTATCGCCCCGGTATCAGTGGATCCTGTAGGTGCTACTCCAAAAGCTGTCATAAACATCACCAATAGCCTCAGAAGATATCAAACTGCTAGAAATGCCTGTCCTTACGTCCAATTTGGACACAGGGGCAAAAAGGTCATTTTCGGATTAAAGCCGGGTCCACATGTGGGCCACTTTGCACCGAAAAGCGTGTCAGGGTCAATGGTCTCTAAATTAGTCAAACTCAGTGTCTACAAGTCAGGAACGATGATACGAACCCAACAGAACTTCCAAAATTGGATTCCGAAGAGCCGATCTCAAAATCACCCGTCAAGTGGAGCCTGTGGGGCCCACGATACGTGATTTTGTCAACGTTCTCGGAATCGGACCAAACTTGGGTTACAGGACCAGCGTATTGCTACGAGTCCGATGGCGCAAGTTTCGTCTCGATCCGACGTGTGTACACAAAGTTACAGCACGTTCCAGAAAGGACGGATACGGGGTGTTGTTGGCGGATACGCGTTGATTCCGGGGTGCACGCACCTCCGAATCGACTTCTGCGAAATCCCACACGACCGTATCAACGTCGCGCACAGTTCGGTAAAGACCGCGTGCGACCAAGTCGTCCCGATTGGCGGGGCGGACTCAGTTTTGGGGTAAAACAGGGCGTTATTTTTCCTGTTTTTAGATCGCGGTGTACGATCACTACAGGATGCGATACACCGAGCGAGTTGCACGGGCACCGAGAGGGTTATACAGTCTACGCATAGCAACTGACGAAATCGAAATCAGAGTTACGATGAGGGAGAAAACGGTACCTGAACAGGGCTCCGTGAATTCTATTTTTCACGTGACCGAGAGTCCAATCTGTGTACTGGTCGTGTCCTCGTGCGGTGCTGCTCGCGTCTCGTGTCCGCGGAGACGCTGTGAGGCGGAGGAGTTGCGCTCGGGGTCGCTGTGCTTGCGGCGGAGGGGTGAAGCCGCGCTCGGGGTTGCTGGGCGAACTCGGCGGCGGGGTGAAGCCGCGCTCGGGGTCGCTGGGCGAACTCGGCGGTGGGGTGAAGCCGCGCTCGGGGTCGCTGGCCCTGCGGCGGTGGTCGACGAGCGGATGGGGGTCTGCGATTCAGCGGCGGATCGAAGAGTCGGGGCTTGCTGTGAAGTGGCGACGGGGTTGGTCGGTTCAGCGGCGGATGGGAATGGACGCGCGGCACTGGGGGGATGGACACGGGCGTTGGGGTGAAACTAGGGTTTTCGGTGGCGGAGGACGGAGAAGGGGGAGTCGGTCAGGGCGAAGTCGACGAAGGGTTCAGCCTGTCGTCGGGGCGATAGCGGCGCTGGGGGTTTTGGTCGCAGTCGCTGGACTAAGGGGGAACCGTCGGCGCCGGAGTGGGGTGAGTAGGTATCAGTGGATTTAGGGTTTCGGTAGGGGCGAGTTGAAGAAGACGACGGCGCGGCGGCTAGGGCTTGGCACGAACGCCGAGGGGGATTTATAGGTTCTGCACAGTACAATCCGGCGGCTAGGGTTTCCCTTGCGGGTTTCGGGTTGGTTTGGTTCGGGTTGGTTTGGGCTTGGTTCGTTTGGGTTCGGTTCACAATTCTATAGCTTTTGGTCCTCGATTCGTTGCTCCGGTGTCCAATAAATTTACCGAAAAATGCCATGCGTCCGGTTCTCCATTATGCACAATAAATTTTTACTTCCAGAATATTTTAACCCCATTTAGCCACACTTAAAATTATTTAACCCACAAAACCTTAGTGATAAATTCCAGAAAAATACCGAAATACGAAAAATTATATTAATTTCATTTCAGAAATTTAGGGTGTTTACAGAGTACCTTAGCGCGATAGGCCGAGATGCACGAGCGATACCCTTATATGTTTGAGCCATAAGGTATAATTCTTTCTTGCTTATATTGATTGCTTTTGGTAGTTAGTTTCTTCCTTAATTTTGAGGGCAAAATTTTTCTAAGGTGGGTAGGATTGTCACCCTCACTTTTTTAGCTAGAGTTAGTTTGATAATTTGGCATAGGTATTTATTTTTTAGTTGAGCTATGATTATTGGTGACTTGTATTAATTAGTTATTAAAGACTTGTGTCATTTGTTTTAGTTAAGAGACTATCACAAATGTTTAGACTTGACAAATATAGACCATTTAGACTTGTCATGAAAAATAGTGAACCTGTCATGGACCCAAGCCCATTAGTTATTCCACTAATTATATTAAGAAAAATTAATTTAATTATAATTAGTTATTCACTTCCAAAAATACCTACCCTTAATTATTTCTCATAATTCACATGTAGGGGTAACTTGGACATTTAATATTGCATGAGGAAGGGGGAAGAGGCCGACCACTATTAGAGGGGGGGTTCTCCCCTCTCGCTCCTAATTTGTATTGCATTTTGCTTCCAAATTATAGATCGCCAATTTTCTAATTTTTTCTCCATTAATTTTCTACACGATTCACCACCAATTCTTTCTCAAATTCATCACCCTTGGAGCCTTAGTTCTTGAAGAAGCAAAGAGCACAGGAAGGAGAAACTTTGGAGCTATAGATCGTGTGCGGATCATGTCCAATTATATTTTAATTAGAAATCTATCTCCCAATTAGTAATTCCTGAATTTTCCTCACATTATAGCTTCTTAATCATGCATTTGACTACTAGAAATTAGCCCATGGCATATGACTACCTATAGAAGCAAGTTCTAGGCTATTTGGCTATGTATTGTGAGTTCCATATGGTATTTTGTATGCATGTTGGGGGAATTATGAATTTGACACTTCAATTGTGTGTTGAGACCAATTAGATCTAATTATATTTAGATCGGGGTTATGGGACTAGGTACATATCCACAAATAGATACGTGTAGGCCGTATTAAGGTATTTTATGATAAGGTATGATACGAGGCTCAATTTTGGGTATTTTGCTCGATTACTCTTCGATTCTCATTTTAACAAGTTAATTTGGTTATATATATAGATGTTATATATGTGTATAATTAATAATTATAGGGAATTGAGAGATTTGGCACTTTAGTGGAGTGCGTATCATTGAGTATCATAATTGTACACACAAAGTGCTTGATCTAATAATTTATGGTATATATATATAAATATATATATATATATGTATGTGTATATGTATGTATAGCTATACTTATAGTATATATATATATGTATGTATGTATGTATAGCTATACTTATAGTATATATATATATATGTATGTATCTTGATAGCATAGAGGTGTTGGTATGTCAGTGTTAATTGATTGTAGGAGGGAGATTTCACCTATCTATGCCACTGTGAAGTGTATGAACAAGTGGTGGTCGGGTGACTTGGTGTAGTAGTAGCAGCAGTGCACGAGTAAAAGTATGTAGCAGCAGCTTGGTATAGTAGTAGCAGCAGTGCATGAGTAGCAGTATGCAATAGCAGCATCTTGGTGTAGTAGTAGCAGCAGTACACTAGTAGCAGTATGCAACAGCAGCTTGGTGTAGTAGTAGCTACAGTGCACGAGATAAGGTAAGCTGCAGTAGCAGTGTATTGGTTGGGTGTGTTTCCTATGTGTAAAAACTTGTGTAGTAAGGATGAGTATTGCAGTTGGGATCGGGTTCTAGTGCACAGCAGTGTAGGCTCATTGTTGTGCAAGTGAGGGAGTTTTTTGAGTATTCAGTATTAAGTATAGCTAAATGTTGTGACATTTAGGCCAGTAGGAGTATGGGAAATATACAGTATTGTGGTATCAGGTGTAACCAATATAAGAGCATACATGAGGGATATTAGGGGAGGTAAATTGTTTAATTAGTAATTGCTTAGCAGTGAAGATGTTGCTGTGTCTTAGATGAGTGTGAGATTTATCACTGAATGTATCAGTGTACATATTGTTGGAAGGTAACTGTGAAGTATAACTAGTAAGTATCACCTATCTGGGAATTCAGGAAGATAGGTGTTAGTTATTAGTTTAGAAGTTAAGTATTGGTGAGGAAGGTTTCAGACTTCATTAGAGTGGTGAGTAGTTAGTACTTGTTAAATTAGGATAGTTAGATAACTATTTGTCTAGTAACATATAGTTTATAATGTAATAGTTAATTGGTGAGTTCAGTATTTAAGTCATATTAGTATATGTAGTTAGTCTCGATACTGAAAGTTTGTATATTAATGCTAGTATCAATTGTTTGGTAGTTACTTATATGAGTATCATATAGGTATATATATATCTATATGTCAACAGTTAGCTACTATTAGGTAGAGTACATATATATAGTTAGTTAATAATAAGTTTTAGCTAAGGTAATGCCTAGGTTAATTAGTAAGAATTTATTAAAATGACCAAATAGACTAGTTAGTTAGTGTGGACCTAGTTTAGCTAGTATTGACTAATTAGTACCCAATCTTGACCCAATTACCTTACTATGACCTAGTATGGCCTAGTAGAGCAAGTATAATTGCATTGTAGATCCTTATTATTTATTTATACCCAATTTGACATGATATCCTAATTTAGATGACTTCGACACCAGCTTGGACACCGAGTGACATCTTTTGCTCTCGATAGAGGCGAGTATATTTCTCTGTTAGTTTTTATTTTATAATAATATATATATCACATGTTCTAGAACTGTATATCTGATTTTGACACAGTGATTTCACGGACTGGTACTAAATGGATCCTGTCAGGAGATGTTATCACTTACCGTGTTCAACGGGTACTCCTTCACATATATTTCATCGTACGTATCGGGTATTTATTTAGTATACTTCATGTTCATGCACTGCTCGTGTTTATTGTGCCCGTATTCGTATTTGTAATATATCTTGATTGGATCCATAAGTATTGGTTGGGGATGGGGGAGTAGGAGTTGGTTATGTAATCAAGCCCAAGAATATTCGTATACATGTCGATTATATATCACATGTGTAATCGAGTTACTATATTATATTTGTGTTCAACCCAGATCATATAATAAACTTGTACTCTATGGCACAGTAGCTAGTGTAAACACCCTAAATTTCTGAAATGAAATTAATATAATTTTTCGTATTTCGGTATTTTTCTGGAATTTATCACTAAGGTTTTGTGGGTTAAATAATTTTAAGTGTGGCTAAATGGGGTTAAAATATTCTGGAAGTAAAAATTTATTGTGCATAATGGAGAACCGGACGCATGGCATTTTTTGGTGAATTTATTGGACACCGGAGCAACGAATCGAGGACCAAAAGCTATAGAATTGTGAACCGAACCCAAACGAACCAAGCCCAAACCAACCCGAACCAAACCAACCCGAAACCCGCAGGGGAAACCCTAGCCGCCGGATTGTACTGTGCAGAACCTATAAATCCCCCTCGGCGTTCGTGCCAAGCCCTAGCCGCCGCGCCGTCGTCTTCTTCAACTCGCCCCTACCGAAACCCTAAATCCACTGATACCTACTCACCCCACTCCGGCGCCGACGGTTCCCCCTTAGTCCAGCGACCGCGACCAAAACCCCCAGCGCTGCTGTCGCCCCGACGACAGGCTGAACCCTTCGTTGACTTCGCCCTGACCGACTCCCCCTTCTCCGTCCTCCGCCACCGAAAACCCTAGTTTCACCCCAGCGCCCGTGTCCATCCCCCCAGCGCCGCGCGTCCATTCCCATCCGCCGCTGAACCGACCAACCCCGCCGCCACTTCACAGCAAGCCCCGACTCTTCGATCTGCCGCTGAACCGCAGACCCCCATCCGCTCGTCGACCACCGCCGCAGGGCCAGCGACCCCGAGCGCGGCTTCACCCCGCCGCCGAGTTCGCCCAGCGACCCCGAGCGCGGCTTTACCCCGCCGCCGAGTTCGCCCAGCAACCCCGAGCGCGGCTTCACCCCTCCATCGCGAGCACAGCGACCCCGAGCGCAACTCCTCCGCCTCACAGCGTCTCCGCGGACACGAGACGCGAGCAGCAGCGCGCGAGGACACGACCAGGACACAGATTGGACTCTCGGTCACGTGAAAAACAGAATTCACGGAGCCCTGTTCAGGTACCGTTTTCTCCCTCATCGTAACTCTGATTTCGATTCCGTCAGTTGCTATGCGTAGACTGTATAACCCTCCCGGTGCCCGTGCAACTCGCTCGGTGCATCGCGTCCTGTAGTGATCGTACACCGCGATCCAAAAACAGGAAAAATAACGCCCTGTTTCACCCCGGAACTGAGTCCGCCCCGCCAATCGGGACGACTTGGTCGCACGCGGTCTTTACCGAACTGTGCGCGACGTTGATACGGTCGTGTGGGATTTCGCAGAAGTCGATTCGGAGGTGCGTGCACCCCGGAATCAACGCGTATCCGCCAACAACACCCCGTATCCGTCCTTTCTGGAATGCGCTGTAACTTTGTGTACACACGTCGGATCGAGACGAAACTTGCGCCATCGGACTCGTAGCAATACGCTGGTCCTGTGACCCAAGTTTGGTCCGATTCCGAGAACGTTGACAAAATCACGTATCGTGGCCCCACTTGACGGGTGATTTTGAGATCGGCTCTTCGGAATCCAATTTTGGAAGTTCCGTTGGGTTCGTATCATCGTTCCTGACTTGTAGACACTGAGTTTGACTAATTTGGAGACCTTTGACCCTGACACGCTTTTCGGTGCAAAGTGGCCCACATGTGGACCCCGCTTTAATCCGAAAATAACCTTTTTGCCCCTGTGTCCAAATTGGACGTAAGGACAGGCATTTCTAGCAGTTTGATATCTTCTGAGGCTATTGGTGATGTTTATGACAGCTTTTGGAGTAGCACCTACAGGATCCACTGATACCGGGGCGATAGTTGATATTCAAACGTCAGGCAAGTGTACCTTGCCAAACCCTGCAGCTTAGTTATTTATTTTCCTTGCTTTATATATATAGTGATGTGCATGCTCAACCTAGGGCCGTGTGATGTACTGAGCGTCCGATTATCAGTCGGGTGCCGACACTGTACGCAGTGTTGGGTACGGTCATCTAGAGATGGATATCCGTGACACTTTATATTCTCGTACTTGTCTTATCAAGTACCATATGACCCAGGACACTTGACACTACTCATGAGACAGGATTTTCCCGAGATATTCGTGGTGATTCTGTATAGGATACAGGACATGGACATTATATTCTTAGATACTTTATGACTGGTTGCATTTAGCTATGATCGCGCTTGACATGGGCATGAGACGTTGTGGTCATGATTTGCGTTGTTACATTGGGTGGGGAGAGACACACAGGCTACAGGCTGTACATATATATATTTTCTATTATTGAGAGGTCGTAGACTCTCGTAGCAGAGCTAGACCCACTACCGGTTATTTCCGCTACCGGCTCCCCGACACAGAGCTTGTAGTGGCTCAGCCTGAGACTAGTGATGCTCTCACTTGCATTTTCACTTAGATGGTTACATATTTATCCCACAGTTTCATTTAGTTATTTATTTGCTGCACTGTTTATTTATTTATTGGCATGAGCTTTCTTGTACCTTGCTAAGTCCCCTGAGGACCTGGATCCGGATTTTGTCCCCAGATTTTGCAGACGAGGTTTATCCCGAGATCTACGGGACCGGAGCAGGAGCTGATCCAGGAGCAGTACCACCATCCGAGGGCGAGGTCTTAGCCGAAGACTTCTCTTGAGCATCCATGTTTATGCTCAGCTTTTATTATTTATTTCAGTCTTTTATATTCTGGTCAGATGAACCATTGTACTAGATATTTATCGGGTTGTTCCCTGAAGTACTTTGTGAGACTAGATGATGATTTACATTCTTTATTATTCTGTGGATCATATTTTATATCTTGTATGGAGGAGATTAGTTGTACCATGATTGTCGTAGACTTGTTTTACAGCTTAAGTATGCCCTGATGGATCTATTATATTGAGTTGGTCCATCGGTGCGTACTGCTGGCCATTATCACGCGTCCGGTCCCAAGGTGTTTTGGGACTGGGGCGTGACATACTCTCTCCTAACGAGTAATGTCTCTTCGCGGCGTGCACCAAAGTAATTGTCTGGTTTTGTCGTACCTTCTTCCTGCGGCCCAAAATCTCCATGGGCTTCTTCAGGTAGCTGAGAGTCGGACCAACCTCGATATCTGAGTGATCTAGTACATGGCTAGGATCTGCCATGTACCATCTCAGCTGTGACACGTAGAAAATATTTTGTACTCCCTCTAATGCAGGCGGCAAGTCTAGTCTGTAGGCCACTGACCGACCCTCTAAAAAATAAGCAATCATAAGCAATACAAAACAAAATATATACATCAAACTCCAATGGTCTCCAGTGGCTATCGGTCCAATGCTGTTGTTTGTCCTACGCTACCCGAAGTCTATCCCTGATGAGCTTAACCTTTTCAGCTGCATCCACGACCATTTATGGTCCCAATAAGGCTCTCTCACCGACATTATCCCATGATAATGGAGTGCGCATCTCTATCCATATAACGCCTCAAATAGTGACATCTCTATACTGGCCTGGTAGTTGTTGTTGTAAGAAAACTCTACCAAGTGAAGATGATCCTCACAAAAGCCTCAAAAATTCAAAATATAGGTGCATAACATATCCTCAAGAGTCTAGCTAGTCCTCTCCAACTGCCTGTCTGTCTGAGGGTGATATGCGGTTCTGAACTTAAGCTGAGTGCCTAAGCTAGCCTGCAAACTCCTCCAGAAGTGGGACATACAACGACTATCCCAAACTGAGACTATGCTCACCGAAACTACATGCAATCTGACTATCTGACGTATATATATATCCCCAAGCTTCACCGTAGACGTACCCACTTTGAATAGCAAAAAGTGGGCAAATTTGGTTAACCTGTCTACGATGACCCAAATAACGTCATTGCCTCCTGAAGAATGTGGAATCCCTGATACAAAATCTATCGTCATATGCTCCCACTTTTACTCTGGAATGGGTAAAGACTGAAGCAATCCACCTGGCCTCTGTCTCTCTGCCTTTACTTGTTGGCATACCAAATATTTGGATACGAAGCTAGCTACCTCACACTTCATACCATACCACCAAACATGCTCTCTCAAGTCCTTATACATCTTATTGGCACCTGGATGCATAGAATACTGAGATCGATACACCTACTGAAGAACCTCTTCGTGTAACGCTCCACTCGGTGTACACAATCGGGTACCGTGTCACAATGATCCATCATTTATAATACTGAATTTCTCCACCAATCCCATCCAAACCTGCGCTCTGATGCTCCTCAGAGACTCATCCTTGAACTGTGTGGCTCTGATCAGGTCCATTAACTCTGAATGTACTTGAAGTCCCTACATCTGTGCTACAACTCCAGGAACTAATATCTTAATACCTAAGTTATCAAGTTCGGCCAACAAGTGTCCCTCGTCAAGTACATAGCCACTAGATACCTGCTCAAGACATCCGCGACTATGTTTACCTTTCCTGGATGGTACTGCAAAGAAATATCAAAGTCCTTCATCAACTCTAACCATTGTCATTGTCTCATGTTGATATCTTTTTGTGTAAATATATACTTCAAGCTCTTGTGATCTATAAAGATCTCTACCTGCTCTCCATATTAGTAGTGCTTCCACAGTTTAAGAGCAAAAATAACTACTGCTAACTCTAATTTGTGGGTAGGGTAGTTCTTCCCATGAGGACGTAATTATTTGAAAGCGTAGGCAATCACCTTTCCGTTCTGCTGTAACACACAACCCAAATATTTATCTGATTCGTCACTATATATAGAAAATCCTCCTGTCCCTGATAGCAATGTCAATACTGGAGCGGTAGTCAACCTCTTCTTTAGCTTCTCAAAAGTAGACTGACAATCCTTAGTCCAGACGAACTCTACGTCCTTCCTAGTTAGTCTAGTCATTAGCTCCATAATCCTAGAAAAATTTTGAAAAAATCTCCAATAATAGCCTGCCAATCCAAAAAACTCCTAATCTCCGCCACTGAACTCGGGGCAGACTATGTCTCAACTGCTGAAATCTTCTTCGAGTCTACTGATATTCCGTCACCTATAATCATATGCCAGAGAAATTCAACCAAATCGAGAAAGAACTCATACTTTGAAAGCTTGCCATATAGCTTCTCCTTCTTAAAGGTTTCCAGAACTATCCTCAGGTGTTTCTCATGCTCCTCCAGGGTCTTCGAATAAATTAGTATATCATCAATGAATACTACCACAAACTGATCCAAGTACTGATGAAATACCTTATTTATCAGGTTCATAAATACAGCTGAGGAATTGGTCAACCTAAACGGCATCACCAAGAACTCAAACTTCCCATACCGAATCCTGAAAGCTGTCTTCGGAATATCTTCCTTCTTTATTTTTACCTGGTGGTTTCCCGACCTCATGTCTATCTTTGAGAATACCTTCGCTCTACTCAACTGATCAAATAAATCGTTAATCCATGGAAATAAATATTTTTTCTTTATAGTGAGGTTGTTGAGTGCCTTATAGTCGATACACATACGTACCGACACATCCTTCTTTGGTACAAATAATACCAGAGCACTCCAAGGTGATAAACTGGATTGGATGAAGCCTTTGTCCTGTAACTCATCCACCTGCTTCTTCATCTTGTTGTTGCTTACTCTATAGACGTGCAGTGATATCGGCTTTATGCTTGGCTCCGAGTCTATAGAGAATTCTATATCTCGGTCTAGTGGCAACCTCGACAACTCCTCCGAAAAGACGTCCATATACTCTTCAATCACTGGATGTGGTGGCTCCTGCTTGTCTACCAAAGCTTTATAGAAGTCTCCCTAGCTTTTACCCTCACTTTTCTAGCTAGGAGTAGTTTGGTATTTTGGCATGGGTATTTATTTTATGATTTAATATTGAGTAATTGTGTGATGATTGTATAATTTATTTAATTAATTTGAGCTATGATTATTCGACTTGTATTAATTAGTCATTAGAGACTTGTGTTAATTAGTTAGTTAGAGAGAGACTAGACAATATTTAGACTTGTCACACATGGACCTATTTAGATTTTTCATGACAATTAGTGAGCCCAACTTGGACCCAAGCCTATTAGTCATTCCACTAATTAAATTGAGAATAATAGGTTTAATTATAATTAGTTAGAGACTAATTATTCCTCATAATGCAACATATAGGGGCAACTTGGATATTTGAATTTACTTGGGGAAGGGGGAATAGGCCGACCACTTTAGAAGGGGGTTCTTCTCTCTTCTTCTCATTTGTATTTTATTTTGGTCCAATTCTAGATCCCCATTTTTCTAATTTTTCTCTATTAATTTTCTACACAATTCACCACCAATTCTCTTTAAAATTCATCACTCTTGGAGCCTTGGAGCTTGGAGAAGCAAGAAGCACAAGAAGGAGAAACTTTGGAGCTAGAGATCGTGTCTAAATTATGTCCAATTGTATTTTCATTAGGATTCCATCTCCTAATTGGTAATTTCTGAATTTACCTCTCATTATAGCCTCTTAATCATGCATTTGACCATTAGAAATGAGCCCATCGTATAGGACTACCTATAAGAGCAAGTTCTAGGCTATTTGGTTATGTAATGGGAGTTCTATGTGATATTTTATGTACATATTAGGGAAATTACAAATTTGACACATCAATTGTGTGTTATGAGATAAATTAGATCAAATTAGACTTAGATCAGGATTATGGTACTAGGTACGTGTTCACAAATTGATACGTATAGGCCGTATCATAGTATTTTGTGTTACAGTGTGATACATGACCAATTTTGGGTGATTTATATGAATTCTCTTCATTATATATTTTAATAACTTCTAATAGTTGTAATTATATATATATGACTTGTGAGAATGATCAATTTTGGAGAATGAAGAGTTTGGCACCTGAATGGGTTGAGTATCATAGATATTCTATTTGGTGCACTATAGACTTTTGTTTAAATGTCTCAATATATATATATATATATATATATATATATATATATATGTGTGTGTGTGTGTGTGTGTGTGTGTGTGTGTGTATGTGTGTGTGTGCGTATGTGTGTGTGTGTATGTGAGTGTGTGTGTGTTTTAGTGACTATATGAGGTATTTGTGAGGATGAGTGTATCGGGTAGCCTAACAGTAGGGTTTTATATACTGTGAGTATGCAGGAAGTGAGATGGGGGAGGTTAGGTTTTGCATGGATTACAACAATAGCTGCACATAGCAGTACAGCAGCAGCAATTTCATATAGCAGTACAGCAACAACAATTGCACATAGGAGTACAGAAGAAGTAATTGCACATAGCAGTGCAACAACAACAATTGAATAGAGCGACAGCAAAAATTGCATTATGTAGCAACAGCAGCAATTGCATAGTACAGCAGCAGCAGTATCAGCGATTATAGCAGTAACACGAGCAAGCAATTTGCAGCAGCAGCATGCTCGGGCAGTGTGTAAGTGTGGTAGGGTGGAGTATAAGTATGTTGGGTAATAGAGTGTAGAAGCTAGAAGTATATGAGTATCAATAATTCATGTTAGGCTGTGATATCAAGTTTAGTATTAAGAGTTAAGTATCTAAGAGTTGTGTAGGTACTTGGGTATATAAGTTATTATGGGTAACCTAGTAAACTTGTTAAGTGTTAAGGTTAGAGTATAGGCAATCTGGTGATACAAAGTATCTTGAGTATCGAGTAGTATTATGGGTATCTCTAAATAGAATTATATTTAAGATACCATGTGAAGCATTCTAATAGGTTTTGAGTTGGAAATAGGTAAGGATGAATTCATAGATGCTTGTACATTACTATGTAGGTAATGGCTTCACCTTGAAGTAGTAGCAGTTAGGTAGATAAGTTATAGCCTAAATACTATGAGTTAGTATATAATTCATTAAGGGTAGTTAGTATTAGTTGATATAGTGTTTAAGTGTGGCAATTGAATAAGGTTTGATGTCTTAATATTCGATGTTAGCAATGGGTAAGTGTCAAGGGTGTCAACCAAGGTATTAGTTAGATAAGTATTAGCTAGTTGATATCCATAGGTAATGTAGTTCATAGTATATTTAACTAGTGTAGAAGCCGCAGCACTACCGCTTCCACCACCCCCAGCCACCCTTGGTAACTTTTTCACTTCCTTCATTTGTGTTGTAAACCTCCTTGTTAATAACTAAATCTATTTATATATAGTTAGGAATATATTTTAATGCATAATAGTGTGTGGCTTGTGCATGATTAATATATACTTAGAATATGTTTAGTTATTGAGAACTTGGTAAAGTTAGGAATGAGTTTATATAAAGGGTATGTGTTGTTTACATGTTAGAGAGGGAACCCAAGTTAACCTAATAATGATACACCTATGTTAGGTTTACATGTGTAATATGATTGAGGATGAGTATGTGAGCAATATGCGTATTTAGGGGTGACCACTAAATTGGGTTTATACACTTATGTTATAATTACAGGGATGGTATGGTCGAGGACGAACATTATATATAGATAACCAAAATCACGCTTGATAAATATTAGTCGTTGGGGATATTATTTAAGGACGTTATGCGATTGGGTGATTTCGTATTTAATGTAATATTTCTCTAGTCAACTTGGGTTAACCCACTAGTTAGTACCTTAGACGTGAGTTATGTAACTAAGATAAAAACCTATGCTAGTTCATGATGTCATCTCTTATTTTAGATAGTTTCAGGCTAGAATATTAATTATTTTATATATCATCTCTAGGTACTTTGGGATCCTCAGACTTGGACGTTGTACCGGAGCCCCGTCTTCAGCATCCAGATCTATACAAGTGTACCTTGTCATTCTGTAACTAAGTTCCAGATTTACTATTTATTTTATCTATACATTGTGTGCGCTTTGAATCAAAATTGTTACTTAGCGTCTGGGTCATATCCGGGTGTAGATGTTAATCGGTAACATCTAGTATCGATTTTTAGATGTTTCTCGATATCCTTATATACCTACTAGGTTACATCGGAACCCTAGGACACAATCATATACTGTCATTGTGCCAGACTTTATGTATCCTGATAGTGTCAGCTGTCACTACCACTTTTCCACATAAGGGCATTTGTGTAAATTTACCATTTTAAATAATTGTGTGCTTAATTTGATTTGCTGAGATTTTTTTTACTATTTATATATTATTATTAGAATGTTTAGTTTTAGGTCTAACCCTAGAACTCATTAGGACAGACCCTAGTGAGTCAACCCTAATTTTAAACCCAGTTCTAGTAAAACCCTAGAATACAAATTTAGGGTGAACCCTCAAAACCCTAGACTGACTAAACCTCAGTCAATTAGGTTCTACATGACTTAACATAGGGGGTTTAACCTAAACTATGCATAAAAACCCTAAAACTAGGTTTAATATAAAAAGAAAGCCTCTTTCTAAGCTATTCTTCACGTAGAGAAAAAGGAAACCCTAGCCTCCACAAGAAAAACCATCTCCCCACCCAATTTTCGAGATCAAACCCTAGGTTCCATTTTCTCCTCCTCCAAAGCAAAGAGAAGCAAGGAACGTGGGTCAGGAAGCCTTGGAGAAGAAGAACCTCATTGAAGAAACCATCCCTGCAGGTAAAAACCCTAGTTTTATTCATTTAAATTCTGTTTACAGTTGATAATGGCCATTAGGAACCCACCCTTGCTGTGTAATTCGATTTTTTATGGTTTTGGATTGGGTTTGGTGACCAATATGGGGTTTTCCCCAATTATCAGGAACCCTAACCCTAGGTGGTTGTTTATAGACTGATTTCACCCTCCTATGTGTAGGTTAGATATTGATTTAGGGTTTTGCTTTGGGTTTTTAGGAGATCTTAGTGTGGTTTTCGTTTGTGCACATCATGTGTTTGGGGAAATGCTTCACAGGAGGAATTACCTATCTAACCTACTGTATTATTATCTAATTGGAGGTATGATGGCTGATGTATATATATATATGCATATGTGTGATGTGTTGTTGTTCTGATTTTTCTGTGGAGTCGAGTCTTTGCTGTGCTGTGTACAGCAATGGGGAAGGTTCTGTACAGTCGGGTATGTGTTTTTGGGTTCCATTGTGCATCCAGAATTATGTGGTTGGGTGAATCTAGTTTAAATCCTGTGTAGCATGTGTATCAGTCGAAGATCCTCTTGAATTGGTCAGTATCGGATTTCAGCATCATTGAGTATCCAAATTTCTATGTGTTAAGTTTTGTGTGCAGTTTTATTGTGGCTGTTGAGTGTGTGTGAGTTCCTGTATCCGTATGAACCAATGTGTAGATGAGTGAGAAGTGCCTGTGTAGTTCAAACTATGAACTTGGGTATGTGACTGTGTGAACCTAGATAGGTCTATCTGCAACAATTTTATACTGTGTGTCCCTGTGTATGGAGTATCAGTAGGTGTAGATTGGGGTGTGTTGCTGTGCAGTTTCAGTTTGTGTACTGTGTGTTTCAGTATAAATTTCAGTTCAGTCCTGTGTGTGTTTAATTCCTGTGTGTATCCTAGTTAATTCTAGATTTCTAAACCTATGTGTCTATGTGAAGTGTCTAGTTTGAGTGTCAGTTAGAATTGGTATTGTGCAGTGAACTCAACCTGTATTTGTGTGTCAGTAGTTAGCTGTGCAGTATGGAGTTAAGGTAGGTGAGTGAGCTGTAGGTGAATGTATAGTGTGTGTCCTTGTGTCAATGTATATAAGCCTGTGTGTCAGTTATGATACCTACATAATTTCTGTGTATTAAGGATACTGTGAACATGTATATTCAGTGTATACCTGTGTCCAGTAGCAGCATGTCTGAGTGTGAGGGTGCATTAGTGTTAGGGTGTAGGTGCCTGTGAGTGAGCTATGTGGCAGGGAGTGTGAGTGAGTGTAGTGTGTCTGCCTATGAGTACCAGTAGGTATAGGAGTATATAAACTGTGACTGTATCAGTGCACAGTTAATGTGTTAACTATGTATCAGTGCACAGTATGTATGGCAGTAAGGTCAGTGTGTCCCAGGTTTTCTCCAGTAGCTGTGTGTACTAGCTGTGTGTTTCAGTAGGCAAATCAAGGTGTACAAGTGTGTGTGTGTATTAATTCTGTAGGTGAGAGTGTATTACCTAGGAATGTATGTGTGCAGTGTAGGTAATGAATCTATGGATGTTTGAGACTGTGTGTAGCAGTTTCAGTTGTGTCTGTGCAAGGGAAATTAGAGTGTGTAGGTATGAAGACTGAGTGAGGAATTCTGGGTATGTGCAGTGTAGGTAATTAGAATAGTGTCAGTGTTGAATTTAGTGTTGGTAAGGTATTGGTATGGGTTTGAGGGGATACTAAGGTATATGTTATGGTGCAAGGTTTTGGTCAAGGTATTCAAGACTAATTGGGTTATTAGAGATAATAATTATATAGAGTCTATATTGTAAGTATAGAACATATAATATAGTGTATTTAACTAGTATTAGTTCAAAATAGCTAGTATGAACCTAGAAGCAAGGTATTAAATAGTATTGACCAAAAACCTAGAGTTGACTTAGTAACACCTATTATAGACCTAGAAATGGCCTAACACCCCATTTCAAAATTAGCTAATCACTCTTATTATTTCCAAACACCATTTAACATTGTTATCTTATATATAGGTCATTGTGATTCTACTTTGGGCATCGATCCTCATATTTTGCTCAGGACCATAGGCGAGTACATTCTCTGACAGTTTTCATTGTTGATTACTTCTATAAATTGTAGTGTATTACATACTTGATTCCGACACTGTGGATACACGAGTTAGCACCCTAGATCCCCATCATGAGGAGTCGTGATTGGAATCCACCGTGCTAGCTGGGGATGGGGAATTATTAGTAGATTATGTGATCATATCCAAATCCTTGCCATGCATCATAGCTCACCCCACTTCTCACGTCGGGTGCGGCCTGACCATCATCATGCTTCATAGCTGTTATATATGATTAGCCTGACCATTATCATGCATCATAGCTAACCATATGGTTAGCCTGACCTTCAAGAATCATAGCTAATCATATATAACCAGCCTGATCTAGTCCCAAGCCGATCACATGATAAACTAATATTTCAAACACTTAGTTAGATGTTTTATCTTTATTCAGATCTACTTGTTCTAGCATTCACTATTTATTGCTCATTGCTAGATGCTCTATTGTCTATTTCATTTCTCTAGTACTTCACATGTTCAGCTTTTATTCCATCTTGTATCTCTTACACTGTTTATAGATTTTGTCAATTTAATGAAACTGCTGTTAGTGCTTGTGCTTCGCTCCAATCCTGACTGGATAACAATATTTTCAGAGGACCTGGAGGACTTTTGCCCCACTCATTACGGCCCAGGAATAGAGGAAGATTTCACTCCAGAAATCCCAGAGGAGGTGCCTATCCTAGAGGAGAACTTACCAGCCTGTTCTTAGACTACTTTTTCTGCATTATTGTTTTAGACTGAGACTGAGATGTATTTATTATTTGTGACTTTGTGAGGTCATTTAGACCCAGGATTTGAGTTGGATTATTGTGGTTGGTTTTTAATAGAACTCTTTTCAATTCTCATCGTGCCATTATGTTTATAGTTGTGATTGAGTATATTATAGAACTGTGATTTATTTATCATTATCCTCCGTGCGGAGTTGAGACTATTGACAGGATATACTATGTTTGTGACCTAGACAGCGTTCTACCGCCGATACTGCGGCGTAGGCTGGACGTACCCACGACTCATGCCCAAATTCCGGGTGCGGGTCGTGACACGTTTTTAGTGGTGGCCCATGCAGGTCTAGTCTGTAGTCTAGTCTTAGTCTTAGATTCACATTAGAGCCATATCGTAGTGGTGCTCGCTTAGAGTATTACTACTAGCCTGTTTTAGGAAGTAGGAATTTGGCCAAGGATATGCTCAATCACAATTAGGGAATTCTGATTCTTATGATACTATTCTTAATGATTAATTCCTTTAGAAATTTTTCTGTCCTTCCTTGATATCATATCTATTGCCTTAATTGAATCTTTCGATCTGTCTTCAGGATGCCGCCAAGAAGGTCCCAGAGACTCGGAGCAGCAGATTCAGAGAGGTCTGCCACCTCTCGCGCTGCCGGACAGACATCAGCAGCACCTCCTACATCTCCAGTACATGTGGGAGTGTCTGCAGCATTCGGGGGTCCTCCACCACCAGTTCAGAGGGTCCCCACAGCCACGACGGCACCACCACCACCAGTTCAGCATCCAGGAGGTGTGCCCGTCGATGGAGCACAGATGTTCGCTTTGATTCAGGGCATGGTCGATGCCCAGAGGACGTCGGCAGAGGCCCAGAGAGTGCAGGCTGAGGCACATCAGGCCCAGACAGAGATGATGAGGGTGAACATGGAGAATGCTCACCAAGTGGCTCTCCAGGCTGTGGAGAGAGTCACTCAGCAGCAGCAACAACCTGGTCAGCAACAACAGAGGCCGGGCACCATTGTGGACTTCAAGAGGATGATGCCTCGGGAGTTCAAGGGGACAGAAGGGATACTCTACGCCGATGATTGGCTAGAGGACATCGAGAGGAACTTGCGTTTGGCGCAGATTCCAGAGGCGCTCCAGATCGAGGCCGCTGGCAGCCAGATGTTCGACATTGCCCTGACATGGTTTCGCACGGAGCCAAGACTCTTGCGCAGAGGACTCACTTGGGAGGATTTCAGGGAGCTCTTCAAGGAGAAATTCTTTCCTGACGTTGCCCTAGGAGCCTTGGAGAGTCAGTTCCATGACTTAGCCCAGGGGAGCTCGTCCGTCGACGAGTATGCCGCGGAATTTTCCCGCCTGAGTCGCTTCGCGCCATCGATGATTAGAGATCCGGGGGACAGGGCCCGGAAATTCAGAAAGGGGCTAACAAGGGAGATCAAGTCTCGCACGTCGGGACGTTGCACAGCTACCTACGAGGGCATATTGATGGATGCCCAAGTAGCCGAGGACGACTTGGGCCTCAGGCCCAAAAGGGGACGCGATGGTTCCGGAGGAGCAAACAGTAGTACGGGACCGGGCAAGCGTCCACACTTTCAGCAGCAACAGCAGAGACCCTTTCAGCAGCAGCATCAGGCACCAGCCCGAGGGCAGGTCCAGCAGCAGCAACAGAGACAGAACCAGCCCGCCATCCAGTGCGCGTACTGCGGGAAGATGGGACATACTAGAGATATCTGCAGGAAGAGATTGGGCTCATGTCTATCCTGTGGATCGACGACACACCAGCTGAAGGATTGTCCTACCTTTCGTCCAGGTCAGGGTGGAGCAGCCGCCCAGAGAGGATCAGACAGGGTGCCTACCGCACCAGGAGGCCAACAACAGAGGGGACCACTTCCACCACAACATCAGAAGTTCGCCCAGCATCAGCAGCAGAGAGGTGCACCCCAGGGGCGAGCGTACGCCATGGCAGTCGAGGAGATCGAGCCAGCAGGAGACTTGATCACAGGTTCGGTTCTTCTCGATTGTATTCCCGCATTTACCTTATTCGATTCTGGCGCTTCCCATAGTTTTGTGTCTGTATCATATGCACTTCGACATCATTTAGACACAGAACCATTAGCTAGGACTTGCAAGATCATGACTGGTGGAGGTATTATCCTAGTTCGTGATCACTGCAAGGACCGGAGAGTGTCAGTAGGAGGCCGAGACTTGAGCGTGAGTTTACTCGTCATGCCACTTCCAGGGTACGACATTGTACTCGGAATGGACTGGTTGAGTAGGCATCATGCTACTATAGATTGTTATGGAGGCAGAGTATTGTTTAGACCACCAGGAGAGCCGGAGTTTGAGGTAGTCAGAGGAGCAGCGGAACAGAGCAGGAGCACATTTTGCGGAGCCAGGGCAGAAGAAGAGGAGTTGCCACATCCTCTGATAGCGGAGTTCTTGGATGTATTTCCAGAAGAGTTGCCAGGTTTGCCGCCAGACCGAGATGTTGAATTCTCTATAGACTTGGTTCCAGGAGCGGAGCCCATTTCACAACATGTCTATAGAGTCAACAACAGCGAGCTAGCAGAACTGAAGAAGCAAGTTAAGGAGTTGCAGGACAAAGGCTTCATCAAATCCAGTTCATCACCATGGGGAGCTCCGGTATTGTTCGTACCGAAGAAGGACGGCACGGTGCGCATGTGCATTGATTATAGAGCTTTGAACAATATCACCATCAAGAACAAATACCCGCTGCCGAGGATAGATGATCTTTTCGACCAGTTGAGCGGGGCGAGGGTGTTTTCAAAGATAGATTTGAGGTCAGGCTATCACCAGGTGAAGGTGAAGAAAGAAGACACGCCGAAGACAGCTTTTTGGACCAGATACGGCCAGTTTGAGTTCATGGTGATGCTATTTGGTTTAACCAATGCACCGGCAGTATTTATGAACTTGATGAACAAGGTGTTCCACCAGTACCTTGACAAGTTCGTAGTGATGTTCATCGACGATATTCTTGTGTATTCCAAGACACCGGAGGAGCACGAAGAGCACCTGAGATTGGTCTTAGAGACTCTCAGGAGGGAGAAGCTATACGGGAAACTCTCTAAGTGTGAATTCTTCCTTGACAAGGTCGAATTTCTTGGGCATATGGTACCAGGTGACGGTATCTCGGTAAACCCAAAGAAGATCGAGGCAGTGGAGTCGTGGGCTACCCCCAGTTCGGTAGCTGAGATCAGGAGTTTTCTCGGGCTAGCAGGATACTACAGGAGGTTTGTACAAGACTTCTCCAAGATTGCAGTGCCGATGACCAGGCTGACTAGGAAGGATGTGGATTTTGTATGGACGGAGGAGTGCCAGGCTGCATTTGATGAACTAAAAAAGAGGTTGACAACAGCTCCAATTTTGACATTGCCAGCAGGGACAGGTGGTTTCACCATCTATAGTGATGCTTCAGGGAAGGGTCTGGGATGCGTTCTTCAGCAGCACGGGAAGGTAATTGCCTATGCTTCCAGGCAGTTATGCCCTCATAAAAAGAACTATCCCACCCACGATTTAGAGTTGGCAGCAGTTATCTTCGCTCTAAAGCTGTGGAAACATTACCTGTACGGAGAGCGTGTGGAGATCTTCACAGACCACAAGAGCTTGAAGTACGTATTCACACAGAAGGAGCTGAACATGAGGCAGAGGAGGTGGTTAGAGTTGATGAAGGACTTTGACATCTCATTGCAGTACCATCCAGGGAAGGCTAACGTAGTCGCCGATGCCTTGAGCAGGTATCCGACGGCTATGTACTTGACGATAGATAGGCATTTGTTGGCTGATTTGGAGAGCTTGGAGATTGAGGTGTTAGTTCCCGGTACTGAGATTCAGATGTGGGGATTGCAGATACAGTCCAAACTGATGGACAGGATCAGAGCTGCGCAGTACGAGGATGAGGCTCTGAGGAGTATCAGGGCACAGGTTCAGACAGGATTGTCGGACGACTTTACTATCGCAGAGGATGGTTCCTTACGACACGGCACGAGGATGTGTGTGCCGAGCGGGGAGCTGCGCGAGGAGGTTTTGCAGGAGGCACACCGCTCTCAGTACTCGATGCATCCCGGTGCCAACAAGATGTATCGAGACTTGAGGGAGCACGTATGGTGGTATGGAATGAAGCGCGAGGTAGCACGCTTCGTATCTCGGTGTCTAGTGTGCCAGCAGGTAAAGGCAGACCGGCAGAGGCCAGGAGGTTTGCTTCAACCTTTACCAATTCCAGAATAGAAATGGGAGCACGTGACCAAGGATTTCGTTTCAGGGCTTCCACGTTCTCTAGGAGGGAAGGACGCGATTTGGGTCATCGTGGATAGGTTGACCAAATCAGCCCATTTCCTACCTTTCAGGGTGGGCACGTCGACAGAGAGGCTCGCAGAGATGTACGTGCGGCAGATTGTTAGGATTCATGGAGTTCCTGTGAGCATCGTCTCAGATCGGGATAGTCGTTTCACTTCCCACTTCTGGAGGAGTCTGCAGGCTAGCTTGGGCACTCAGCTCAAGTTCAGTACCGCATATCATCCCCAGACAGACGGGCAGTCTGAAAGGACTATTCAGACTCTCGAGGATATGCTACGCACTTGCGTCTTAGATCTCGGAGGTTCTTGGGAGGATCACCTGCACCTGGTAGAGTTCGCTTACAACAACTGCTACCAGACCAGCATCGAGATGTCACCATTTGAGGCTCTTTATGGACGAAGGTGTCGTACACCGTTATCTTGGGACGACGTTGGAGAGAGGGCCTTGTTAGGACCAGAAATGGTCATGGATGCAGCAGAAAAGGTAAAACTCATCAGAGACAGACTGCGAGTGGCGCAGGACAGACAGCGGCATTGGGCCGACAGCCACCGTAGACCCCTTGAGTTTCTGGTATAGATTGTTATTTTTCTGGTTTGTGTTGTTTGTTTAGGCCGCGTGTTGAGACTGTTTTGTTTTAGGTTGGCGATCTAGTTTTCCTACGGATTTCTCCGACGCGTGGAACGATTCGTTTTGGTAGAAGCAGGAAGCTTAGCCCACGCTACATCGGACCCTTTGGCATTCTCGCGAGAGTAGGTGCAGTGGCTTATAGACTGGACCTGCCGCCTGCATTGGAGGGAGTGCATGATGTGTTCCACGTGTCACAACTGAGACGGTACGTGGCCGACCCTAGTCACGTACTTGATCACTCGGAGATTGATGTTGGTCCGACGCTCAGCTACCCAGAGCAGCCCGTAGAGATCTTGGACCGCAGAGAGAAGGTGTTGCGGAACCAAACTATCCCTTTGGTTCGTGTTGCATGGAGACATCACTCTCCAGGGGAGTCGACCTGGGAGAGAGAGGATGAAATGCGCGAGCAATACCCGTATCTCTTCTAGACTTGAGGTATATTCTTTTTCTGGTTTCATTCTTGTTGTAGTTCAGTCCAATTTCGAGGACGAAATTTCTTTTAGGAGGGTAGACTTGTCACTACCACTTTTCCACATAAGGGCATTTGTGTAAATTCACCATTTTAAATAATTGTGTGCTTAATTTGATTTGCTGAGATTTTTTTTACTATTTATATATTATTATTAGAATGTTTAGTTTTAGGTCTAACCCTAGAACTCATTAGGACAGACCCTAGTGAGTCAACCCTAATTTTAAACCCAGTTCTAGTAAAACCCTAGAATACAAATTTAGGGTGAACCCTCAAAACCCTAGACTGACTAAACCTCAGTCAATTAGGTTCTACATGACTTAACATAGGGGGTTTAACCTAAACTATGCATAGAAACCCTAAAACTAGGTTTAATATAAAAAGGAAGCCTCTTTCTAAGCTATTCTTCACGTAGAGAAAAAGGAAACCCTAGCCTCCACAAGAGAAACCATCTCCCCACCCAATTTTCGAGATCAAACCCTAGGTTCCATTTTCTCCTCCTCCAAAGCAAAGAGAAGCAAGGAACGTGGGTCAGGAAGCCTTGGAGAAGAAGAACCTCATTGAAGAAACCATCCCTGCAGGTAAAAACCCTAGTTTTATTCATTTAAATTTTGTTTACAGTTGATAATGGCCATTAGGAACCCACCTTTGCTGTGTAATTTGATTTTTTAGGGTTTTGGATTGGGTTTGGTGACCAATATGGGGTTTTCCCCAATTATCAGGAACCCTAACCCTAGGTGGTTGTTTATAGACTGATTTTACCCTCCTATGTGTAGGTTAGATATTGATTTAGGGTTTTGCTTTGGGTTTTTAGGAGATCTTAGTGTGGTTTTTGTTTGTGCACATCATGTGTTTGGGGAAATGCTTCACAGGAGGAATTACCTATCTAACCTACTGTATTATTATCTAATTGGAGGTATGATGGCTGATGTATATATATATGCATATGTGTGATGTGTTGTTGTTCTGATTTTTCTGTGGAGTCGAGTCTTTGCTGTGCTGTGTACAGCAATGGGGAAGGTTCTGTACAGTCGGGTATGTGTTTTTGGGTTCCATTGTGCATCCAGAATTATGTGGCTGGGTGAATCTAGTTTAAATCCTGTGTAGCATGTGTATCAGTCGAAGATCCTCTTGAATTGGTCAGTATCGGATTTCAGCATCATTGAGTATCCAAATTTCTATGTGTTAAGTTTTGTGTGCAGTTTTATTGTGGCTGTTGAGTGTGTGTGAGTTCCTGTATCCGTATGAACCAATGTGTAGATGAGTGAGAAGTGCCTGTGTAGTTCAAACTATGAACTTGGGTATGTGACTGTGTGAACCTAGATAGGTCTATGTGCAACAATTTTATACTGTGTGTCCCTGTGTGTGGAGTATCAGTAGGTGTAGATTGGGGTGTGTTGCTGTGCAGTTTCAGTTTGTGTACTGTGTGTTTCAGTATAAATTTCAGTTCAGTCCTTTGTGTGTTTAATTCCTGTGTGTATCCTAGTTAATTCCAGATTTCTAAACCTATGTGTCTATGTGAAGTGTCTAGTTTGAGTGTCAGTTAGAATTGGTATTGTGCAGTGAACTCAACCTGTGTTTGTGTGTCAGTAGTTAGCTGTGCAGCATGGAGTTAAGGTAGGTGAGTGAGCTGTAGGTGAATGTATAGTGTGTGTCCTTGTGTCAATGTATATAAGCCTGTGTGTCAGTTATGATACCTACATAATTTCTTTGTATTAAGGATACTGTGAACATGTGTATTCAGTGTATACCTGTGTCCAGTAGCAGCATGTCTGAGTGTGAGGGTGCATTAGTGTTAGGGTGTAGGTGCCTGTGTGTGAGCTATGTGGCAGGGAGTGTGAGTGAGTGTAGTGTGTCTGCCTATGAGTACCAGTAGGTATAGGAGTATATAAACTGTGACTGTATCAGTGCACAGTTAATGTGTTAACTATGTATCAGTGCACAGTATGTATGGCAGTAAGGTCAGTGTGTCCCAGGTTTTCTCCAGTAGCTGTGTGTACTAGCTGTGTATTTCAGTAGGCAAATCAAGGTGTACAAGTGTGTGTGTGTGTATTAATTCTGTAGGTGAGAGTGTATTACCTAGGAATGTATGTGTGCAGTGTAGGTAATGAATCTATGGATGTGTGAGACTGTGTGTAGCAGTTTCAGTTGTGTCTGTGCAAGGGAAATTAGAGTGTGTAGGTATGAAGACTGAGTGAGGAATTCTGGGTATGTGCAGTGTAGGTAATTAGAATAGTGTCAGTGTTGAATTTAGTGTTGGTAAGGTATTGGTATGGGTTTGAGGGGATACTAAGGTATATGTTATGGTGCAAGGTTTTGGTCAAGGTATTCAAGACTAATTGGGTTATTAGAGATAATAATTATATAGAGTCTATTAAGTATAGAACATATAATATAGTGTATTTAACTAGTATTAGTTCAAAATAGCTAGTATGAACCTAGAAGCAAGGTATTAACTAGTATTGACCAAAAACCTAGAGTTGACTTAGTAACACCTAGTATAGACCTAGAAATGGCCTAACACCCCATTTCAAAATTAGCTAATCACTCTTATTATTTCCAAACACCATTTAACATTGTTATCTTATATATAGGTCATTGTGATTCCACTTTGGGCATCGATCCTCATATTTTGCTCAGGACCACAGGCGAGTACATTCTCTGACAGTTTTCATTGTTGATTACTTCTATAAATTGTAGTATATTACATACTTGATTCCGACACTGTGGATACACGAGTTAGCACCCTAGATCCCCATCATGAGGAGTCGTGATTGGAATCCACCGTGCTAGCTGGGGATGGGGAATTATTAGTAGATTATGTGATCATATCCAAATCCTTGCCATGCATCATAGCTCACCCCACTTCTCACGTCGGGTGCGGCCTGACCATCATCATGCTTCATAGCTGTTATATATGATTAGCCTGACCATTATCATGCATCATAGCTAACCATATGGTTAGCCTGACCTTCAAGAATCATAGCTAATCATATATAACCAGCCTGATCTAGTCCCAAGCCGATCACATGATAAACTAATATTTCAAACACTTAGTTAGATATTTTATCTTTATTCAGATCTACTTGTTCTAGCATTCACTATTTATTGCTCATTGCTAGATGCTCTATTGTCTATTTCATTTCTCTAGTACTTCACATGTTCAGCTTTTATTCCATCTTGTATCTCTTACACTGTTTATAGATTTTGTCAATTTAATGAAACTGCTGTTAGTCCTTGTGCTTCGCTCCAATCCTGACTGGATAACAACATTTTCAGAGGACCTGGAGGACTTTTGCCCCACTCATTACGGCCCAGGAATAGAGGGAGATTTCACTCCAGAAATTCCAGAGGAGGTGCCTATCCTAGAGGAGAACTTACCAGCCTGTTCTTAGACTACATTTTCTGCATTATTGTTTTAGACTGAGACTGAGATGTATTTATTATTTGTGACTTTGTGAGGTCATTTAGACCCAGGATTTGAGTTGGATTATTGTGGTTGGTTTTTAATAGAACTCTTTTCAATTCTCATCGTGCCATTATGTTTATAGTTGTGATTGAGTATATTATAGAACTGTGATTTATTTATCATTGTCCTCCGTGCGACGTTGAGACTATTGACAGGATATACTATGTTTGTGACCTAGACAGCGTTCTACCGCCGATACTGTGGCGTAGGCTGGACGTACCCATGACTCATGCCCAAATTCCGGGTGCGGGTCGTGACATCAGCATGACTGGAACCTGTGATGACTATAGGATCGTGATTGGTGCTAGATACTTCAATATGACAAAACTGTTAGATAGAGGTTCTAGCTCAGCGAACAGCAGATACGTCTTGCTGACCATATTAGGAGGGAAACACAGTTACTAGATGCTTGGGCTACTTCGTATGCACTATATATATCCTTATTTATGTAGAGATCCTGTATCCGGAGTCATAGTATTTACTGTGTGACTCTGTACTCAGAGCTATGGTATGTACCATGTGTCTCTATGCCTCAGAGATACGGATTTATATTTGGAAAGACCACGTGTCGAATATTGTGTTCAAGTTGTGTCTCACTTAGGTATTTATTCTAGATTACACCGGTGTATCACATATTTTCTTTCTATTTTACTATGGTATACTATTTTTGTACCTTGTTACGTCCCTCTGAGGACCTGGTTCCCATCTAGGCATAGGCGAGAACTACCTAGAGGAGTACGGACCGGGAGTATATCCAGGAGAAGTACTGGTAGCAAATACTACTAGAATAAGCGGGAATAGCGACATTTTTTAGCAACGTCAAAGGAAACATCGCTAATTTAGCGACTCCATGTAAAAATGTCGCTAAACATCGCTAATTGGCGATATTTAGCGATGTTTAGCGACTTTTATTAAGTTTTTAAAAAATAAGTCGCTATAAGTTCAATTAAGATCCCTAAATGTCGCTAATATGTTTTATTTACCAACGTTTAGCGACGTATTTAGCAACGTACATCTTTTGGACATTTACCGACGTCATTAGCGACGTTAAAAACGTCGCTAACTTAACGACGTCAATTTTGGCGTCGCTAAAACGTCGCTAAAGTTTTTACTTAGGGCTGATTCCCCTTATTTTCTTCGATCAGATCCCTCTCCTTCTCCCAAATTTTAAACCCGCCCGCTCCTACTTCCTCCCTCCAGTGACCCCCCTCCGGCTCCTCCTTCCTCCCTCCGACGACCCCCCTCGGCCGCGTCCTTCCCCTCCGGCTCCCCTCCTTCCTCCGGCGTCCCCTTCTCCTCCCCGGCTACCCCCCTCCGGCCGCGTCCTCCCCCCTCCACCGTCCGAGCCTTCTTCCTCCGGCTCCCCTTCTCCCTCTGGCATCCTTCCTCTGGCTCCCCTCATCGGTGAGTTCCTCTCTCTGTCTCCTTTCTCTGTCTCTCTCTTTCTCTCTAACACAGACACGACACAACACAATACGATACGACACATTAATTTTTAAATTTGGTTTGTGTAGTGTTAAGTGGACTATATAAGTGGTGTGTGTGGAAACTATTGTAGGTTCATTCCAGTGTCAAGTTTATACAGAGGCGCGCATATTTTAAGCATGTATTTTCTGTGCATACTTAGGTATGTTATTGTTAGTATTTGTATGGGAGTCGAGAGGACGTGTGATGCCTGAGTGTGTATCCATTATACAAGATTAAGTGTGTTAGAGAGGGGAGGTTAGTATTAGGTTTCGTATTAGGTACCAAGGATATAATATCTAGTTATTAAGGGATATGTTAGAAGTGGATTAAGATAATGTTAAGATATAGTAAAGTACTAAAGTATTGAGCTAGATGCTAAGATATTAGTAATAGGTAGTGGGTTGGGGAGGTTTAATGTTTCAGTTTATAGTTAGGTATTAGGATATAGGTTGTATATACCAAGATACCAGATGTCTAAGTATTTAGTAAGACACCAAGACATTGGTACTAAGGTATTAAGATATAAGTATATAAATACTAAAATATTGATTATAGCTTATGTTAAGTGTCATGGACAATAAAGTAGTATCATGCTACAAGGGTATAGTGAGATATTAGAATACGACTAAGGTATTGGCTAGGATATCAAGATAAATACATATAGGCCAAGGTATTAATATATATATATATATTAGGTATTAATATAGATATTAGTCATTACCACCAGTTAACAGCAGTACATGATCTCTCTCTTTCTCTCTAACATAGACACGACACAACACAACACGACACGACACGACACATTAATTTTTGAATTTGGTTTGTGCACTTGTTAAGTAGACTATACAAGTTGTGTGTGTGGAAACTATTGTAGGTTCATTCCAGTGTCAAATTTATGTAGAGGCATACTACAACAAGTTAACAGCAATACTGGTATTAAAGGTATAGGTGTATCAGTGTTCATTTATGTATTCAGATATAAGAATGTGTGTAGGTGAGTTTATGTCAGGTGTGTTAGTATATGAGATATATATGGGAACATGGAATGACTTAGTATGGGGTATTATATGGTTAGTAGGTATCTGGAATACTAAGAGATTGGTAAGTATAAGGACCAAGCTTTAGGTTGAATGATAGTTAAGATATTAGTTGAGGGTATATTAAAGTATAGGTAGAGTGATATGAGTCTGGGGTTAATGTACGTGTTGTGGTATCATGAGATGTGTACCAATGCAAGGTGGTGAAGTATGATGTCATACTAGTTAGTATTAAGGTATATATATATATATATATATATATATATATATATATATATATATTGAGATACCAGTTGAGTGGTATGTGATACCAATAGGTATTAAGTTAAGATATGGTTATTTTAGCTAAGGTATTGGATTAAGGTAGTTATCATGATACGATATAAGATACTAAGATACGGGGATAAGGTATTGTCTCAAAGCCAAGGTATTAACTCATAGCTAAGGCAATGACCCATAACCAAGGTATTTGGCCATAGTTAAGGTATATAAGGTACAACTAAAATATTTGATTATGATACTAAGAAAATTATCTATAGGCCAAGGTATTAGTAGGTATTAGTAGATAATAGTGTATATTATAGTATAATAATCTATAAATCGACCAGAATGACCTAGAAACCTAGGGATAACCTATTAACACCTAGTTTTAACTAGTATGTCTCTATAAACCAACTTAAAAGCTAGTTATGAACCCAAATTTGGGTAATGACCTATTTTGACTAGTATGGCATAGTTTTACCCTAGAAATGACATAGTAACCACATTTTAGCCTATTTTAGTATAAGGTCTCCAGTCTCCAATGTCAAAGTAAGCCATTAATGTAAGTAGGGCTCTCCGTATGACATTATAATTTACACCATCTAACCAACGAAAACTAATTGGTCTCATAACTGCATAACAGTACACAACAAAGTTGAAAATTTTGTGGGTTGACAAAATGGCACAAGCAGTAACCACCCAAACGAAGTAACATTTAAGAAGAAATAATGAGTGATGTGTCTGTCATCCAGCTCACTGTCTAAAAAGGTTGATGGCTACTTTGCATAACACCATGTGATTAATAAAGCAGAGCAATAATCAGTCATTTGGCCATTGCATTGATAAGTTCTTTAGTTAAATAAGTGCGTAAAATTAATATGTTTTACACTAAATATAAGATGGCTTATGACCTTGTCTAAATTTTTGCAGAAGTATATAGAAATAGATTTAAATTACTATCTGCGTCATCGTTCGTGGATATACAACCGTCAACCTGATGACATGTGCAGTGTGCGAGATAAATTCATTGAGGGTGTACAGTAGTTCCTGCAGTTCGCCAAGGCGTTCCCTCAGTACATAGATGGTACCAAAATTAAGTGTCCGTGTGTGAGATATCGCAACAGGAAATATCATCCAAAAGTGAAAGTCATATATCATTTATACTCGAAGGGCTTTACACTGAATTACTATCAGTGGACCGTGCACGAAGAACTTATGTCTTCAACATCGGAGTCAGAGCCTTATGTAGAGCTGTATATGAATATCTATGACCATGATGCTTACAATGACGGGTGGGTGAACATAGTTTTTGATGCAGTGGGGCCTAGTTTCAATTCAGACAATTATGATACGGCAGGACCTAGTTTCAATCCGGACAATTATGATGCAGCTGAGGAGGCAACGAATGCCGATGCTGCAAAGTTTATGGAGTTGCTGGAGAATGCAAGGACTCAACTATATCCTGGTTGTGAGGATCATTTATCGTTGGAGGTGGTTACAAGATTATTGAGCATCAAGTCCAATTTTAACATGTCGCAAGAATGCTATAATCGACTGATCGATTTGATTATAGAGATCTTGTTCGAGGGTGCAAAGTTGCCTAAAGACTTCTATCGATCTAAGAGGATGGTGAGTTCGCTCTGGATGGGATACAAAAAAATTAATGCATGTCGTAATGGATGCATGTTGTACTACAAAGACGACAAGGATAAAGATGCGTGCAGATTCTGTGGTCTTGATCGCTACAAGGCCACTGTTAGAGAGAAGTCTGTCGGTGCAAGAAAGTCTACCGATTCGATGTACTACTTGCCTTTGATGCCGCGGTTGCAGCGGTTGTTTATGGTTAAGGAGACTACAGAAAATATGAGTTGGCACAGGCAAAAATAGATCGAAGTAGTATTGGATCATCCATCCGATGGAGAAGCCTGGAAGCACTTTGATCGAGAGTATCCAAATTTTGCTTCGGATCTGCGTAATATCAGATTGGGGCTCTCCTCTGACGGTTTTACCCCATTCAGACTTTTGGGCTCCCAGTATTCATGTTGGCCAGTGATCGTCACTCCGTACAATCTACCGCCTTGGATATACATGAAGACTCTATATATGTTCCTAACCATTATTATCCCTGGTCCAAACAATCCGAAGAGGAATATCGATGTGTATTTACAGCCTTTGATAGATGAGTTAAATCAGCTGTGGAAAGTAGGTGCCAACACGTACGATGTTTCAGATGAGCGCAGCACTTATGTGGACCATCAACGACTTTTTGGCCTATAAAATATTATCTGGATGGAGCACCCATGGTCGTCTCTCATGTCCATATTGCATATACCACACTAAGGCTTTTCGTTTAAAATACGGAGGCAAATCGTGCTTCTTATATTGTCATCGACAATTTTTGCCGAAGGATCGTTCGTACCGGAGGAACATGAATGCTTTTCGTACGGGCATTGTGTAGAAGGCCAATCCACCGCCAAGGAAGCCCAGATATACGATATGGAAAGAGGTAAAAGATTTACCAAGTGCTATCGAAGAGCGTGCTAAGGGATACAAGTATGACGAATTTGGTCACACCCATAACTGGACTAAGAGGAGTATATTCTGGGATCTGCCATATTGGAGCACAAATCTGATCAGACATAACCTTGATATCATACATATCGAGAAGAATGTGTTTGATAACATAATTTATATGTAATAGAGGTAAAGGGGAAGACGAAAGATAATTCGAAGGCTAGGTTGGACTTAGAAGAAATATTTAGACATCTGGTATTACATTTGATTGAGGAGGGGAATGGAAAGTTAAAGCAACCTAAAGTAGTTTTCTTACTGGAGAAAGAGGATAAAGGAAGCCTTTATAAGTGGATTCAGGGTCTAAAGTTTCCAGACGGGTACGTGTCAAACTTGAGAAGATACGTCGACCTCAAAGAGAATAAATTGGCGGGTATGAAGAGCCACGATTGTCACGTATTCATGGAGAGGTTAATTCCGATTGTATTTCGAGAATTCTTACTATAGGTTGTTTGGGATCCATTGACAGAGCTCAGCATATTCTTCAAATATCTTTGTTGTACTAAGTTGCTCATCGATCGTCTAGAAAAGTAAGAGAAGGATATTACGGTAACACTATGTAAGCTCGAGAAGGTGTTTCCTCCTGGATTCTTCGACTCTATGGAGCATTTGACAATTCATCTTTTCTATGAGGCACGTATTGATGGTCCTATCGATTATCGGTAGATGTACCCCTTCGACCAGCATCTGAATTACCTAAAAAGAAATGTAAAAAATAAGGTACTGGTTGAGGGCTCTATTTGTGAAGCTTATATTCTCGAGGAGATTACAAACTTTTGCTCGACGTATTTCAAACCTCATATTGCTACTAATAGAACGAAAGCTCCAAGAAATAACGACGGATATCATGAATCTAATGATACAATACTTAAATTATTCAATGTGTCTGGAAATCCTTTGGGGAAGACGACGAGCTAAGGGCTACTTAGTTGTATATATTACTCAATTGCGACGAGGATGAAGTGGAGAACCTAGAGGGGTAAGTAATTAATACGTCCATGTTTACATCATCTCAATATAATAGTATAAGCTACTATTATGCTACTAACCAGCAGTTGCTTCATTATTTTTTAGTACATATAATGATGAGTTGAGGTTGGTTAGAACCTACATAATTGACGAAGAAGTAGAACAAGAAATAAGATTCCATTTTCCTTCTTGGTTGAGCGCATATGTAAGGTACTTGGTAATTACTTTTTATTTCTGTATTTGCAAAACAAATAACTTACTATCGCTAACATCATATATATCGTATATTTCTTTATTCATCATATATTGACTTTTTCGATCATTATCTCTGTATAGATATCGTCCATCGTCGGTTCATAGATGCCTGGGCCTATTTCTGAGAAACAACTATGGTGGCCCTTGGATCAACTACTCTGAAGCTCCGGAGGAGAGAAAGTCATTATGGTTTGTGCATTTCAAGGTAAAAATATATTATATAAATCCTCTAATTTATACATATTATATAACTTATCCGTGATGCTCACTTACTAAATTATTTATTGTGGCAAACGTATTTCTATCCTCCACACCGGGCCGAGTTGATCGAGCGGCTGTTTTCTACCATTGCCGCCAAGCTTATCCGTGATGCTCTGGATGACCAGAAGGCTCGTGATCGTGCTGGAAAATGATCCAAGGATAGATCAAGCCTGAGCAGTGGACTACGATGAGGGCTAGATTCGACGATCTGAGCTATGAGGAAATGTCTGAGAAGGCCAAGGCGGCTAGGCGGAATGCTTCCAAGTGGTGTGGTGGCTCGATTCCTATGATAAAATATTTTTGTTATTTGGTATATTTTTTATTTAAGATATATTATTTTAATGTAAATACGATAAAATTGTAGTAGAAAAAAATATTTAAGTTTAGTACTAAATAATATATTTTTAACAAGTACAGAGGGGTGAGGATGCAAATATAGTGACCGTCTTCTTGGCCATCCATCGCAAGGACAAAAATCCCATCGATGAGAGGGCCTCATAGACCTACGTAAGTATTACTTTACTTTGTGTTAATTTTAAAATAACTTAGGCAATTATTGAGTATCTAAACTTTTCTAGGCCGAGTATCTTAGGCTGCATGAGCGGACGACTACTAGTGCACCTACAGCTGGAGAGGCTGGTACTTCCTCGCTGCCCGCTCCAGCTCCATTGGCGGATGACCTGTGGGTGACCACTGCTGGTGATCTCCATAGGGATACGTACTACGGTACAGGATCCTATGGTGCCCTGGTTGTGATGCAGTCATCTAGGGTTTCCCCGACAAGTGCGCATTCCCCACAGCCCTCGCAGTCATCGGCCAGAGTCTAGGAGGTCGTTGACCATCAGATTGTGTCTCTCCGTGACGAGTTACTGCAAAGGATAGAGGAGCAGCAACGGTCCTAGCCGCATGCGGACGATCTGACGCTCATCGCATGATTCGATATGCTCGACCACAGCATCACGGAGCTCCAGGATTTGACAAATGATCTTAGAGCCTCGACAGAGCGCAGCGTGACGGAGTTGTAGGCATCACAGCTATCCATGGGCGAGAGCCTGACGATGATGTAGGATTCAATGGTTCATAGCAGTACGAGACTGTTATCTACCATGGATTCTTACAACTAGCGATTCACAGAGTTGGAGCGGATACGTCCTCCGGGTGCTCCTACATAGACACAGACTCTACCGACGTCACTGCCTTCTCCATCGACATCAGTATCGATTTTACGGGAGCTGCATGATCTGTTCTTATTCTTCATGAGCGCCGGTGGTCATCCCCCTGCAAATCCGCAGTAGTATAGATATTTGCATGGATATTTGTTTTCTTTGTATTATTTAGGATAAGACTCATTGTATGGATATATATTTGTTGTATTTTTTACGACAATATTTGCTGGATGTTTATTTTCTTCAAAATTTATTATATTATTTATATTAAATATATATTAATTTATCGGTGTTGAGTGTTCAACCCAAGGGGGTCGACAAACCCAGGAAATTCAACAGAGGGTTGCTCCGGGTCTATTTGTAAAGATTATGAATTAATAAACTACAAAAATAATAGTTTTGAAATAATTCAGTATTCATTTTTTTATTTTTTCATTGTACAATTAGCGACATTTTTAGCAAAATTTAGCGAAGTTAATACACATCGCTAAATACGTCACTAATTAGCTACGTTTCTACACGTCGCTAATGACGTCGCTAAAAATGTCGCTAAAAATGTCGTTGTACGTCGCAACTTGCTTACATGGTAGTATTCTCAAGTCATTAAAGATGTCGCTGTAACGTTGCTATATAAGTCGCTAATTAGCGACGTTAAGCGACTTATGAGCACGTCGCTAATTAGCGACATTGCGTCGCTAAATGTCGCTAATTTAGCGACACATTTACGTCGCTAAAAAATATCGGTATAGCGACGTTTAGCGACATTTTTTCTTTCAGCGACTAGCTGAGTTCTGACTTCTGTAAAATATCGCTAATTACGTCGCTAAAAGTGATTAGCGACATTTTTTTGTCATTTAGCGACTTTTCTTTACGTTGCTAATTTAACTTTTTCTAGTAGTGAAAGGACGAGATCCTTCCCGAGGACTTCGCTTGATCACCGGAAGTGACTTCTCCCTAGGTCTGATATTATTATCTAGTTTGCATATATCGGCCCTAGTTATCTTATTGCTTCCTTTTATTCAGTATTTGTGTTAGCGGGTTTGTCGTCGTGTGACTCTATCCAGACTGTATTATAGTATATTTTTAGACTTATTTCCTTTAGACTAGTTTTCTCTGTGTTTTTCATATTCTTATATTTGTTGATGAGATTAGTTATATTGCTTATGTTTAAATGTTAGATTTTATCACTGTACTTTACAGCTTAGGTGCACTTCGTCGGGTCCATTAGATTGGGTTTCCTATTGAAGTGTACCTGCTAGCCAATGCCACGTAGCTCAGTTCCTTATATTTGGAACTGGGCATGACATAGTTTTTGTAGTGGCCCATGTAGGTTCGATTTAAATCATCTTGGTTACCTGACTATGCCAAGCGAGCCTGCAATTAGGAATAGATATTATGATCTCTTCTACTTGTTTGAGTACTTCACATAACACCTATATTTCAATTTAAATTTATAAATTTGGATCATGTTTAATTCCTAAACGCTGATCTAAAATATGACTTTTTTAGATTTATGAATCTCCGTAGCGGACGTGTCGCACAGCTGGGCGATATCCCTCGTAATGCCAAGTTTTTTGTGAAACCAGCACTGGGGCATGTTCTTCTGTTGACCCCAGCTCTCCTGGGACAGTTATCTGGGTAACCAGAGGTGCCTTATGACGGGCACCAATCTCCACACCAGGCAGATCATAAGGGCCACTGGGCAGCAGGACAGAAGGAGCATCTATTGCCCAATCACCTCTAATTCTCCCACAAATGGCATACATGCCCTTCCCACCAGGGCAACCCACGGACGGGTTATAGATGTTCCAGATGGTCTACGCTATTATATAGGCCCAACAGCAGGTCCAGCAGCAGGCTCTATAGTAGGCATAGCAACGACAGGCTGAATCTTTGAGATAGAGAGTATTGTGATGTCTTTGGGACAGGCGTCACCACCAGCTAGCCAATCGATGATGGGGTCTGTCATAGACTTTCGTCGTATGATACCACTTTATATCATAGACTTTCGTCATATGATACCACTTCCATTTGCTGGCACGGAGGTGCCGATTGAGATACACGCATGGCTTACCAACATTCAACACCAGTTGGAGGCCATCGATCTTTTAAGACATAGATGGATGACCGGTGTCCGGATACAGCTTACCAGCAACGCTCATCACTGGTGGCTTTCAGAGGAGGAGTTTTTAGGGCCCAATTGGGTCACTTGGGAGGAGTTCTCTAGGCTCTTCATGGAGATATTTATTTCTTCCACTACCAGGGTGGAACTTTGGGACAGGTTACAAAATCTCAGGCAAGGTAGTTCGACCATTGATGAGTACAATGCTGAGTTCCTCTATTTGGGACTTTTTGTCCCTTACTTGATTTCGACTGAGGAGAACAAGGACAAAAAGTTTTATGAAGGCCTGAGTTTTAAGACACAGAGATTCATTCGATCTATAGCCCCCACCTCCTACTCTGAGGTTCTATTAGCCGCTAGATGCCAGGATCGTATCAACAAGATAGAGGCCAGCCTGAAGCACTCCTATGCATCATCATCATCATTAATTCAAGCATAACAAGGAGGACCTGCAAAATATCCCCTGGTACTGCAGCAGCAGAGAGCAACAACCTTGCAGGGGCCAGTGATTTCTACTTGTCATTACTGCGGTAAGAGGGGACTCGTGTTGAGGGATTTTCGGCGAAGGTTGAGAGTATGCATGAGATGTAGATCTGACTAGTATACAGTCCTGGAATGCGCAGAGTAGAGGATTCTAGTACTGATGGTTCATCGACCAGCCTTACCAGTACCGAGGCCCTGCCAGCAGCCTCCTGGGCTAGTCTTTCCGGGACCGAGGCTGTCCTACGTAGGAGTTGCGGAGCTACGACCCCCAGGACCAGGAGGAAATCAGAGAAGGCCATCCTTGGCCCCACAGGTAGTTCATTTTTAGCAGGCTTGACAGCAGCTGAGGGTACCAGCACCGGGACTGGGCCAGGCCTTTGCGATGACCATTGAGGAGGCAAAGACAGCTGAAGAGGTGATCGGAGGTACTATTTTAGTAGCTTTATTACTAGCAGTAGTATTATTTTAATTTGGTGCTACATACTCTTTCATAACTGCTAGTTTTGTGGCCACCAATAGAATAGTAACTGTACCCCTTTCGAAGATTAAAAAGATTTTACGGGAGATAGAATAATACCAATTAGTGATACTTGTAGATCTTATTCAGTAGTTATTTGCGGGCGAGAGATGTGTGTCCAATTTTTAGTCTTCTCCATGCCAGATTATGACATTTACCTAGTTATGGATTGGTTGAGCCAATACCATGAAATACTAGATTGCCTACGTGGTTGCATTATTTAGACCACCCGATCACCCTGAGTTTGAGTTTCTTCGGGGATCCCGAGAGCATGGTGTCCAACCTACCTTAGCGGCACATATGGAAGAAGGTGAACCTATGTACCCTCGTATTATATTAGAGTTTGAGGATGTATTTCTCGAGAATCTTCCAGGGCTGCCATTTGACAGAGAGATAGAGTTTACTATAGAGTTAACTCCCAGAGCTAAGCCAGTTACTTCGCTCGTCTACAGACTAGTATCGAAAGAGTTGGTTGAATTGAAGATCCAGGTAGCTCTTAGACAAGGGTTTCATTTAGGCTAGTTTCTCTATGGGGAGCACCCATCTTATTTGTGACAAAGAAGAACGGGGTGATATATTTGTATATCGATTACAGAGCGCTAAATGTTGTAACGATAAAGAACAAGTACCATCTGTTGTGCATCGATGATTTATTTGATCAGATGAGTAGTGCATGTGTATTTTCGAAGATCGATCTCATATCCGGCTATCATCAGATCAAGGTGAGAAAGAAGTACATTTTGAAGATAGCTTTTCGGACGAAGTACGAGCACTATTAGTTTCTAGTCATGTCATTTGGTTTAACCAATGCACCAGCAGTATTTTTGATTCTAATGAACAAGATTTTCCACCAGTACTTGGATAAGTTTATGGTGGTATTTATTAACGATATCTTGGTATATTGCTAGAGCTAGGAGGAGCACGAGGAGCATCTCAGGATCGTGTTGGAGACATTGAGACAGGAGAGGCTGTATGCCAAGCTCAGCAAGTACGAGTTTGGCTTAGATACGGTACCTTTGTTGGGTCATATAATCACTAGAGATGGACTATCAGTTGACCTAGAGAAGATAGTCGCAGTGGAGACATGGCCTACCCCTATATCAATTTCGGAGGTTAGGAGTTTTCTTGAACTTATCGAATATTATCGAAGGTTCATAGAAAAATTCTCGAGGATCGCTGCGCCAATGACGCAGTTGACACATAAAGGTTAGGAGTTTATCTGGACTGAGGAGTGTCAGATGGCTTTCGATGAGCTGAAGAAGCGTCTAACGACAGCACCGATGTTGATACTTTCTTCTGGATCTGGAGGATTTATGGTGTATAGTGATTCATCTGGGAGCAGATTATGATGTGTACTGATGCAGCACGGTAAGGTAATAGCTTACGCATCAAGACAACAGAGGGTTCATAAGAAGAATTACCTGACACATGATCTCGAGCTAGTTATAGTGATATTTACACTAAACCTATGACGGTACTAGCTTTATGAAGAGTGGATTAAGATTTACACAGATTATAAATGTCTGAAGTATGTATACAAATAAAAAGAGCTCAACATGAGACAGAGGCATTGGCTAGAGTTGATGATAGACTATGATATTGGGTTGCAGTACCACCCTAGGAAGGCTAATGTTGTAGCAGATGCGTTAAGCAGGAAGCCCCTGACATACTTTTTGATGACTCAGCGACAATTGTTAGAGGATCTTTAGGAGCTCGGGATAGAGGTTATATTAGCAGGCATGGATGGAAAGTTAGCCAGTCTAGAGGTTCTGTCTATATTGGTAGAGAGGATCAAGGCAACCTTGCCTACCGATGGGAGATTCTGGCGACTGCGAGAGAGGATAGAGGCCGACATCCAGATGGGACTTCGGATTTACGAAGATGGAATATTGAGGTATGGAAATTACCTATATATTTTGAGTGGCGAGCTACACTAGGAGTTGATAACCGAGGCTCGTAGTTCGATTTATTCTATTCATCTTGTGGGAACAATGATGTACCGAGATTTGAGACAATACTACTGGTGAAATATGATGAAGAGGGAGATTACGAGATTCATGACAAGATGTTTGGTCTGTCAGTAAGTCAAGACCGAATATCAAAGGACTGTAGGACTATTGCAGCCGCTTTCCATTCCTGAGTGGAAGTGGAAGCATATTACCATAGACTTTTTCATGAGATTTTTGAGGATCCTTAGCGGGAAGGATGCAGTATGGGTTATCGTGGGCTGACTCACCAAGTCGACACATTTCTTACCCTTCAGAGTTGTGTATTCCACGGAGATATTGGCTGACATATACATGAGGCAGATAGTACTATATGGAGTGCCTATCAGCATTGTATCAGATTGTAATTCCAGATTTATGTCATATTTCTGGTGGAGTATACAGGAGAATCAAGCAACTTGTCTCAAATTCAGCACTACATATCATCCACAGACTGATGGTCAGTCAGAGTGCACAATTCAGATACTAGAGGATATGTTGAGAGAATGCATGATAGACTTTGGAGGAACTTGTGAGGACCATCTACACTTGGTGGAATTCTCCTACAATAATAGCTACCAAACAAGCATACAGATGGAACCTTATGAGATATTGTACGACAGAAAGTATAGGTTGTCGGTATATTGGACTGACGTTAGAGAGAGTCAAATACTTGATCCAGAGATTATGACACAGACAGTAGAGAAAGTAAGCAGATTTACAGTCACCTGCGTGCAGCACAGGATATGGAGAAGCATTGGGAAGATGTGCACCGTAGACCTTTGGAATTCAAGGAAGGTGATAATATGTTTTTGAAGATATTGCCTTCTCGTAGAACAATCAGATTTGGCGGCAGAGTCAAGCTGAGTCGGAGGAACATTGGACCTTCTGATATCTTGGAGCGTATTGGCAAAGTAGCATATCGTCTTGCATTGCCTCTGTTATTAGAAGGCATACACGACATATTTTACGTATCTCAGTTAAGAAGATACGTGGCAGACCCTTGCCACATGCTCGATCATTCTGAGATTATAGTCGGGCCCAGTTTATCATATGTGGAGCAGCCAGTAGGGATACTCGATTACAGTAAGAAGGTTTTGAGGGGACATACTATTTGACTGGTCAGGATTGCATGAAAGTATCATTCGTCGGACGAGTCTACCTGGGAATGATAATTCCATTCGATAGTGTTTCCCAAATTTATTTGAGGATCGAGGTACGAATTTACGTACTGCATTTTGATTACCTGCTAACTTTTTAATTCTTGTAATTCTTATTCGGGCTTTATTTTAAATTTTGGAGACAAAATTCTTCTAAGTTGGGAAGGATGTAAACCCCCTTCAAATTCTTTTAGGTAGATTTGATATAGTAATAATTTTGGTTTAGCTTCAGGTTGATTAAGGCTTAGAAGTTAGGGTTTTATAGACTGGTTTTTTAATTCATACTCTTGGTGCACCTTACCGTTGCTACAATAATTGGAGCACAATAATAGCCTTCAATTTCTAACAAATTTTTGCACTCTTGACCTGACAAGCCAACCTAGGCACTGGATATTTCTGTCACTCACAAACATATTTCCTTGTGCTCTATTTTAATTTTATAACTTTCCAGTCACAAAAATCAATTCTTTAATCATATGCCTTGTACCTATGTCATTGCCATCGATTTGGGGACACAAACTCAACCCGTTTTGCCTAACCAATTAAAGGGTCCAAGACTAACACCAAGCTTACACCGTCTATGATATTTGTGTTACTTCCAATTGAAACCCTATGTACAGCCATTTTATTCAAGGGCAATTATGACACATTATTTAATTAAATTGAGAAAACTGACTTAACCTAACCCTAACTTAACCCAATACTCATTCATGAGGTTCAAACAAAACACCCAACACCCTCTCCATCCTATAAAACACCAATTTTTTAAATGAATTCTCACTCTTTCTCCTCATTATTAATACCCATATGTTAAGGGACTCAAATGCAAAGAGGTTGCTAGGTGTCACACTCCTATTGGTGCAAAGCAAATATAGAAACCCCCATCCTCATTTGATCGGTCACCCCACACTCCCTTACCCTTGTATAGTATTATTTTCTCATGTGATATTCTAGCCCTTGATTCAAATTTCCTCTATCACAAACACTCACTCCCTCAATATTAACACATACACACCCATCCACATGTGGCCAACCCTAATCCCAAGAAAACCAAGTTTTTCTCATCACCCTCTCTCTCCTCCCCTCCCTTCACTTCAGCTAAATCTATCTTTTCTTCTCCTTCTTCTTTATTCTTCTTCTTCTTCTTCTCCTCCCTATTCTTCATCTTCTTCTTATCTCCATTTTTTATCCATTATAGTCACACCCGCAGCTAACACCATCCCCCGCTGGACCACCTTTATTATGCTACCGCCACTGTTACCATCGTCGTCACCGAACACCACCAACACCACCGTTACCACCTACACCATCACCTCCAACACCACCACCACCGTCGGCCTCAACACCACCCCGACCACACCACCAACACCTCACCACCAGTATCACCACCACCGAGCGCTACTGCCAACACCTCCACCACTACCACTATGACCTCAACACCACCATGACCACTCCACCATGACCACACCACCATCAACAGCTACCTACACTACCAACTCTACCACGAGCACATCCACATATACCACCACCTCAACCACGAGCACAACCACTTATACCACCACCTTCACCATGAACACCTCCACCACGAACACCTCCACCATGACCTCACTTGCACTTCAACCAACATCTACCACCATATCCAATACCACCCCCACCAAGCATCACCACAGCCAACACCATCACCGTCGAGCACCACCGCCATCATCACCTCCGAGCACCACTACCGCTACCATCACCATCACCTCCACTCCTTTCTCATCACCACCGCCATTACCACCACCGAGCATCACCCATACCACCACTGTCGACACTAGCACCCCCACCATGGTCAACACCGCTACTGACAGAAGCCGCAGCACTACCGCTGCCACCACCCGCAGCCACCCTTGGTAACTTCTTTACTTTCATTATTTGTATTGTAAACCTCCTTGTTAATAACTAAATCATTTATATATAGTTAGGAATAGATGTTAATGCATAATAGAGGGTGGCTTGTGCATGATTAATATATACTTAGAATATGTTTAATTATTAAGAACTTGGTAAAGTTTGGAATGAGTTTATATATAGAGTATGTGTTGTTTACATGTTAGAGAGGGAACCCAACTTAACCTAATAATGATACACCTATGTTAGGCTTACATGTGTAATATAATTGAGGATGAGTATGTGAGCAATATGTATATTTAGGGGTGACCACTAAATTGGGTTTATGCACTTATGTCTATGATTACAAGGATGGTATGTGTAAACCCCCCTCGACCAAATTTAGGATTATTTTAATTTAGATTGAGAGACTATGATTAATTTGGATACAATTAGAATTAATGTTCCTTAATTATGTGACTTAATATGCCTCACCGTTACTTCAATGTTTGGAGCTCTACACTAGTAGTTACCTTCAAACAAAGTTCATACACATCTCCCAGACATGCCAAACTACCCCTCTGACCCTTGTGTAACTTTTAAAATACTCAATATTGTGCTTCATTTTTAGCTGCACAATATTCGTTACAAATGTCCCTGAATAATTCCAATAAACCCAATTTCTCATAATTGCCCATTCCTATATGAATTTGAGGCACAACCTCAACCGAAATTTCCTAAAACCCAAATTAAGGTATTAACCTATTCTGAGCCTGCTACGCCCATGACTCTAGTATCCCACCCAATTTTAATCCCATGCATTTTTAATTGGTAATCGAACACTTGTGCAATTATTTTAATTAAATTAAATTAGAGGCCAAACTTACCCTAAAGCAAGACCTAACCAAGCCCATGTACACCTTTCATGTAGACCAGCCCCCACCCGGAGGAGCTAGGCCGGCCCAAGTCTCGAGGTCAGCCTATATTTCCTTCTCCCCTATATAAATACATATTTTCTCTATTTGAAACCCTAAAAATTAAATACCTAGCAAACCCTTCCTCCTCATCAAACCCGAGTACCCCCTCTCCCTTCCCCCGACTTCCCAACACCATCACCACCTCAGGCCGCCACCCCCTAGCCAGTGGATCACCACCTCAGGCCGCCACCTCCTAGCCACCGAACGACCCCCTCAGGCCGCCTGCACCGTGCCATCACCACCCCCGTCACCAACATCAACTCCATCTAACCTGACCACTTGCCGAACCTGACTACTTCCAAATCGGACCAATGCCTCCAGCACCGCAAACCACCACCGCCAGCCGACCAGCACTGCCTTCCCCTCTATCCCAGTACCGTCTTCCACCGGCCAAGCCCCGCTGCCAGGCTGCTGCTGCCGCTGCTACACCTGCTGCAGTTACTACCGCCGTTGCCATCAACTGTTGCTCGACGCCGGAGCTCCTCCCACGCCGGAGGATAGTTGCTGACGAGCCAGACCCCCCCCCTCTCGGCCACGACCAGGTAATACATGTTGTGCTATTAATAACTTCATGTGTCGTTGGGTCATCGTGTCATGGTATCACCTAAAGAACACAAATAAATCATGGAATATATATATGTCTATATAGGTATGTCAATTAGATTAGAATAATAATTAATAAATTAGTAAATGACCCTAATAATATGACTCGTTATAAGAACTTGTAATTCACCAAAAAAATCTAGACATTGATCAAGCACACAGTAACATGAGGAATAAGGACATAAAATTATAAAAAATATAAGTAGTTCCATAAAACCCATAACTTGGTAATTTATTGTCACGAGAGACACGATAACCGAGGACATGTGTGCATCTTAGCTATGTGCACACGCGACACTGTAGTTGACCAACCGTGACCCTTGCGTTAGTACTAAGAGCAGCGTCGTAATTTGTGTATGTATTGCTTTAGTGTCTGATGTTAGAATTTTTATATTATATTGTATGTTTAGGGTCACTGGACCAGCCAAGAGATACTGCAGAAGCAGGCTATTGGCATTCACAGCTTGAGGACCCAGGCAAGATACCTTGCCATATTAATTGTCTAATCTAAATTATGTATATGTTGTATGAAATCTTGTTGCTTTATTTCATATGACTGTGCGCGTCCGAGATTGACTCGGGTGCAGTCGACGGATGCGTCGATGAGTAGTGTACTTGACCTAGTCATTCGCAGACTTACCCTAATGGAAGATACTCTAATATCTTACGAGACCTGACACTCTTACATGTTTTACGGTGACATTTATATTAGGATGCGGGTTCGCGTACTCGACTAGCTATCTATTCGTGTGACATGCATCACGACTTAGTATAAAATTTAGGATTTTATATTAGTAGAGACTTGGAATATAGATACGTGATATGCAAGTCGATTATTTGGCTTGTGTATCTACATTGGGCGGGGAGGACAACTAGTAGGCATATGGGATACACACAGTGGACTCCGTAGTATCCGGAAGAGCCACGGATCCAATGACTTCCTTTATTGCAGACACTGCACTCTTCGGAGTGATACGGACGTATATATATTGCAGATACCTCATTCTTTGGAATGATGGACGTTATAGATTCCATGCTCTTTGGAGTGTTGGACGTTATGCCTACGCCTACCCATACGTACCAAAGTTGTTCTCATATTGCATTCACTTAGATGGTTAGCACACCCTTTATTTTATTTTATTCAGTATTTATTTATGGCATGCTTCTATGTATCTTGTTACGTCCCTCTGAGGACCTGGTACCTTTCCAGACTTGGACGATGCATATTACCCCATATTGTGTGGCCCCGGACAGGAGACTAGGTACGCTACCGCGGAGGATCTAGAGATGTTACCGTCAGAGTTTCCGTGATCAGTTGGTACGCCTTCTGCCTAGGATTGGGAGCATTATTATCTAGTCAGTCGATGCCTAGTCATTACCCTTTTTATCTGTCATTTAGTACTTTTATTTTGTCATAATAGTTGGTTTGTCCCCACCAGACATTCCTGGTTGTACTATGATATTTGAGACGGGCGTTTATTTTCCAGTATTTATTCTAGTACTCTTTGGTTATATTTGTGGATGAGATTAGATTACCTGTTCTTGATTGATATTAGATACGTTAGTATTTTAGGACAGCGTAGCACTCTTCACTAGGATCCATTAAATTGGGATATCCTCGGAGACGTGATAGTTGGCTATAGCCACGTGGCCTGGTCCCGTATATTTTGGGACTGGGGCGTGACAGTAAGGTCGAGGATGAACATTATATGCAGATGATTGAAATCACACTTGATGAATATTAGTGGTTAAGGATATTATTTGAGGACGTTATGTGATTGGGTGAATTCGTATTTAATGCAACATTTTTCTAGTCAACTTGGGTCAATCCACTAGTTAGTACCTTAGACGTGAGTTATGTAACTAAGACAAAAACCAATGCTAGTTCATGATATCATCTCTTATTTTAGATAGTTTCGAGCTAGATTATTAGTTATTTTATATATCATCTCTAGGTACTTTGGGATCCTCGGACTTGGATGTTGCATCGGAGCCCTGCCTTCAGCATCCTAATCCAGACAAGTGTACCTTGCCATTCTATAACTCAGTTCCAGTTTTACTATTTATTTCATCTATACATTGTGTGCGCTTTGGATCAAAATCGTTATTTGGCGTTTAGGTCATATCCGGGTGCAAACATTCATTGGTAACGTCTAGTATCGATTGTAAGATATTTCTCGATATCCTTATGTACCTACTTGGTTATATCGAAACCCTAGGACACAATCAGATACTGTCATCGTGCTAGACTTCTTGTATCCTGATAATATTAGCATGACCAAAACCTGTGATGACTATAGGATCGTGATTGGTGATAGATACTTCAGTATGATGAGATAGTTAGATAGAGGTTCAGGCTCAGCGAGCAACGGATGTGTCTCGTTGACCGCATTGGGAGGGAACGGCAGTTACTAGACGCTTGGGCTACTTTGCATGCAATATATATATATCCTTATTTACGTATAGATCATATATCCGGAATAGTAGTATTTACTGTGTGACTCTATGCTTGAAGCTACGGTACGCACCATGTGTCTCTGTATCTCGGAGCTACAAATTTAAATTTGAAAAGCCTAAGTGTCAAAATTATCTTCAAGTTGTGTCTCTCTTAGGTGGTTATTCTAGATTACAGCGGCGTATCACATATTTTCTTTCTGTTTTACAATGGCATGCTATTTTTGTACCTTATTACATCCCTCTGAGGACCCGGTTCCCTTTCAGGCATAGGTGAGGAGGACTACCTAGAGGAGTACGAACTGGGTATATATCCAGGAGAAGGACAGGTAGAATAGGATACGATCCTTCCCGAGGACTTCGCTTGATCACCGAAATTAACATCTCCCTGGGTCCGGTAACATTATCTAGTATGCAGATATAGGACCTAGTTATCTTATTGCTTCCTTTTATTCAGTATTTGTGTTAGCGGGTTTGTCCCCGTGTGACTCTATCCGGATTGTATTATGGTATATTTCCATACTTATTTCCTTTCTGCACACTAGTAGACTAGTTTTCTCTATATATTTTATATTCTTATATCTGTGGATAAGATTAATTATATTTCTTATATTTAAATATTTGGATTTATTATTATACTTTACAACTCAGGTGCACTTTGTCGGGTCTATTAGATTGGGTTGCCCGTCAAAGTGTATCGGCTGGCCAATGCCACGTGGCTCAGTTTCTTATATTTGGAACTGGAGTGTGACAGGATAGCAGAGAGGACCTCCTCTACCACCATAGCAGCAGTAGTTCGCTTAGTACCAACAACAGAGAGGTGCCCAAGGATAGGGGTGAGCTTTGGCCTTGACCATCGAGGAGGAGGAGCCAGTCGGTAATGTTATCTCATGTTCAGTCTATCTTGATTCTTTTCCAGCTCATGCTTTATTTGATTTCGGTGATTCATATAGTTTTATATCTGTATCTTTTACTATGAAACATCATCTTGAGACTGAACCATTGGCGAGGACTTGTAAGATCACGATCGGGGGTGGCATTATTCTGGTCAGTGATCTTTGCAAGGACCGAAGGGTTTCTTTGGGAGGCCGAGAATTGAGCGTATATTTACTCGTAATGCCACTTCCGAGTTACGATATAGTACTCGGGATGGATTGGTTGAGTCAGCACCATGGTAGAATCGATTATCGAAGAGGCAGAGTTTTGTTTCAGGCTCCAGAAGAGCCAGAGTTTGAGTTCGTCAAAGGAGCAGTAGAGCTGAGCGATGAAGACTTCTGTGGAGCTTCGGTAGAAGAGTAGGAGCTGCCAAATCCATTGATTATTGAGTATATAGACGTTTTTCCGGAGGAGTTGCCGGGGTTACCACCAGACAGAGATATAAAGTTTTCTGTAGACTTGGTGCCAGTCGCAAAGCTAATATCATAGCACATCTATAGGGTAAATAACAATGAACTGGCGGAGTTGAAGAAGCATGTGGATGAGTTACAGGATAAGGCCTTCATTCGCTCCAGTTCATCACCGTAGGGTACTTTGGTATTATTTGTACCAAAGAAGGATAGGTCAGTACGTATATGTATCAACTACAGGGCACTCAACAACCTCACTATCAAGAATAAATACCCGTTGCCATGGATTAACAATTTATTTGATCAGTTGAGCGCAGCTAAGGTATTCTCAAATATAGACTTGAGGTCGGGGTACCACCAGGTGAAAGTGAAGAATGAAGACATTTTGAAGACATCTTTTAAAACTCGGTATGGCAGTTTGAGTTCTTGGGATGTCGTTTGGGATGACCAATGCCCCAACGGTATTCATAAATCTGATTAATAAGGTGTTTCATCAGTACTTGGACCAGTTTGTGGTAGTATTCATTGATAATATACTGATTTATTCGAAGACCCCCGTGGAGTAAGAGAAATATCTGAGGATTGTTCTAGAAACCATTAGGAAGGAGAAGCTGTATGGAAAGCTTTCGATGTGTGAGTTCTTCCTTGATAAAGTTGAATTCCTCGGGCATGTGAATACAGGAGATGGGATCTCAGTTGACCCAATTTTTTTTTCAGTAGTTGAGCTATTCTACCCCAAGTTCAGTAGCAAAAATCAAAAGTTTTCTGGAATTGGCAGGAAATTATCGAAGATTTGTTCAGGATTTTTCCATGATTATGGAGCCGATGACTAGACCAACCAGGAAGAACGTAGAGTTCATATGGACTGAGGATTGTCAGTCTACTTTTTAAGAGCTAAAGAAGAGGTTGACTACAGCTCCCATATTGACATTACTGTAAGGGACAGGAGGATTTTCTATATATAGTAATGCATCGTGTAAGGGCTTAGGATGTGTGTTGCAGCAGAACGAAAAGGTGATTGCCTATTCTTCTAGATAATTATGCCCGTATGAGAAGAATTATCCGACCCATGACTTGGAGTTGGCAGCTATTATTTTTTCTCTTAAATTATGGAAGCACTACTTATTTGGAGAGCGAGTCGAGATCTTTACAAACCATAAGAGCTTGAAGTATGTGTTTTAAAAAAAAGTGCTCAATATGAGGCACGGGCGGTGGTTGGAGTTGATAAATAACTTCGACATTGCTGTACATTACCATCCAGGGCAGTAGTCACGGATGCCTTGAGCAGGTATCCAATAGCTATGTGTTTGACAAGGGACAAATATTTATTGGCCAATCTTGATAGCTTGGGTATTGAGGTATTAGTTCCTGGAGTTGCAGCACAGATGTGGGGACTTTAGGTATAGTCAGAGTTGATAGACCGGATCAGAGCCACATTGTTCGAGGATGAGTCTTTCAGGAGCATCAGAGTTCAGGTCCGGATAGGATTGGCAATGGGCTGATAGCCACTGGAGACCATTGAAATTTGAGGTATAAATTTTATTTTGCTTTGCTTGTGATTATTTATTTTAGTTAGAGTGCTAAAGCTATATTTTGTGCTAGGTTGGTGATCTGATTTTCTTAAGGATTTCTCTGATATTGGGCATGATTCACTTTGGTGGAGGCAGGAAGCTTAGTCCACGGTACATTAGACCTTTCGATGTTCTTTAGAGTGTCAGTGCAGTGGCCTACAGACTAGACTTGCTTCCTGTATTAGAGGGAGTACACAACGTGTTCCACGTGTTACAGCTGAGATGATACATGTCAGATCCTAGCCATGTACTAGATTACTCAAAGATCGAGGTTGGTCCGACTCTTAGATACCCAAAGCAGCCCGTAGATATTTTAGACCACAGGAACAAGGTGCTACGAAAATAGATGATTTCTTTGGTGCATGTCGCGTGGAGGCATCACTCACCAGAAGAGTGTACCTGGAAGCAAGAGGCCGAGATACGCGAGCGATATCCTTATCTGTTTGAGCCATGAGGTATAATTCTTTCTTGCTTGTATTTGATTATTCTTGGTAGTTAGTTTCTTCCCTAATTTCGAGGATAAAATTTTTCTATGGTGGGTAGGATTATCACCCTCACTTTTTCAGCTAGGGATAGTTTGGTATTTTGGCATAGGTATTTATTTTAAGATTTTAATATTAAATAATTGTATGATGATTGTATAATTTATTTAATTAAGTTGAGCTATGATTATTGGAATTGTATTAATTAGTCATTAGTGACTTGTATTAATTAGTCAGTTAGAGAGAGACTAGACTATATTTAAACTTGTCATATATGGACCTAGTTAGATTTGTCATGACAATTAGTGAGTCCAACTTGGACCTATGCCCATTAACTATTCCACTAATTAAATTAAGAATGGCTGGTTTAATTACAATTACTTAAAGACTTTCATATATATCCATTCTTAATTATTCCTTGTAATACAACATATAGGACAACTTGTATATTTAAATTTGCTTGGGGAAGGGGGAATAGGCCGGTCACTTTAGAAGGGGGTTCTTCTCTCTCCTCCTCATTTGTATTTTATTTTGATCCAAATTCTAGATCCCTAATTTATAATTTCTCTCCATTGATTTTTAACATAATTCACCACCAATTCCCTCCCAAATTTATCACTATTGGAGTCTTGGAGCTTGGAGAAGAAAGGAGCACAAGGAGGAGCTTTGGAGCTAGAGATCGTGTCTGAATCGTGTCCAATTATATTTTTATTAGAAATTTATCTCCCAACTGGTAATTCCTAAACTCCCTTTTATTATAGCTTCTTAATCATGCATTTGACAATTAGGAATGACCCCATGGCATAGGACTACCTATAGAAACAAGTTCTAGGCTCTTTGGTTATGTAATATAAGTTAAATATAATATTTTGTGTGCATGTTAGGGGAATTATAAAGTTGACACATCAATGGTGTGTCATGAGACTAATTAGATCTATAGATCAGGGTTATGGGACTTGATATGTGTCCACAAATAGATACGTATAGGCCGTATCACGGTATTTTCTAATACGGTGTGATAGGGGACCAATTTTGGGTGATTATATGAATTCTCTTCATTATAAGTTGTAATAACTTCTAATAGTTGTAATTATATATATATATGACTTATGGGAATGATCAATTATAGAGAATAAAGAGTTTGGCACCTCAATGGGTTGAGTATCATAGATATTCTATTTGGTGCACTATAGGATTTCATTTAAATATCTCAATATAGATATTTATAGGAGCGTCTGTGTATTTTACTGACTATGTATGTTATTTGTGAGAATGAGTGTATCGGGTAGCCTAAAAGTGGCATTTTATATACTGTGAGTGTGTAGGAAGTGAGATAGAGAAGGTCAAATTTTGCATAAATTACAGCAATATTGTACATAGCAGTGCAGCAGCAACAATTGCACATAGTAGTGCAGCAACAGCAATTGCATATAGCGATAAGTACATCAACAAATGCATAAAGCAGTGCAACAACAATAATTGCACATAGCAGTACAACAGCAGCAAATTGCATAGAGCAACAGTAGCAATTGCATAGTACAACAGCAGCAGCAGCAATTACATAGTGCAGCAACAGTAGTATCAGTGATTGCACCAGCAATACGAGCAAGCAATTTGCAACAACAGCATTCTCGGGTAGTGTACGAGTGTGGTAGGGTGGAGTGTAAGTATGTTAGGTAATGGAGTGTATAAGCTAGAAGTATATGAGTATGAATATCAGTAATTCATGTTAGCTTATGATACCAAGTTAAGTATCATGAGTTAAGTATCTAAGAGTTGTGTAGGTACTTGGGTATGTATGTTATTATGTTAACTTAGTAAACTTGTCAAGTATTAAGGTTAGAGTATAGGCACTCTTGTGATACTAAGTATCTTGAGTAACAAGTAGTATTATGGGTATCTCTAAATAGAATTATATTTAAGATAACATGTGAAGCATTGTAATAGGTTTTGAGTTGAAAATAGGTAAGGATGAATTCATAGATGCGTGTACATGACTATATAGGTAATGGGTTCACCTTGAAGTAGTAGCTGTTAGGTAGATAAGTTATATCCTAAATACTATGTGTTAGTATATAATTCAGTGAGGGTAGTTAGTGTTAGTTGATATGGATTTTAAGTGTGGTTATTGAATAAGAGTTGCTGTCTTAATAATAGATATTAGGAATTGTTAAGTGTCAAGGGTGTCAACCAAGGTATTAGATAGATAAGTATTAGCTACTTGATATCCATAGGTAATTTAGTTCATAGTATATTTAACTAGTGTATTTATAATTGGTGTTAACCAATACTTAGTATTAATAAATTAATAGCTAATACTTAGGAGATAGACTAGTTTAGATAGTTTTAACTTAGAATGATAGGGTAGACCTCGCTTTGACTAGAGTTGACCAATATTGACTAGTTTGACTTTAAAAGTCAACTTTGACCTAGTTTGACCAAGTGACCTAGTATGACCTAGAGATTACCCATTTTTTCATTTTTAAATTTATTTATCTTTTATTACACCTAGTAACCTGTAAATTCCTATATAGATCAGTGTGACACTGGTTCAGGCATTGTTCTATTTTACTTGCTTCGGACCTCAGGCGAGTACATTTCTCTATTAATTTTTATTTCATAATAGTGTATATATCTCATATTCTAAAAATGTATACTTGATTCCGACATAGTATTTTACGGACTGGTATATGGATCCTATCAAAAGATGTTATCCCTTACCATATTCTGCGGGTACTCCTTCACATGTATTTCATCATGTGTATCGGGTATTAATTTAGTGTACTTCGTATTCACATACTGCTCGTATTCCGTGTACCCATATTTGTGTTCATAACGTACGTGATTGGATTAATTAGTATTAGTTGGGGAATGGGGAATAGGAGTTGGTCATGTAATCAAGCCCAGTGTATTCGAGTACATGACGATTATATATCATACGTGTAATCGAGTTACCATATTGTATTTCTGTTCAACCCAAACCGAACACATAATTAGCTTATATTCAATGGCACATTAGCTAGATTTTATTTATTTCTATTATATTGTAGTTATTTCATTGTATGTTCTTTATTCCAGTATATTACCGGTTCACTCTAGTTCATTTTTTTTCTGTTGTTTAGTTATCGTGTATCATTTTCTATTATCTATTATATATGCTCGATTATGTATTTGAAACTACTTTTAGTGGTATATACTTCACTCTAATTCTAACTGGATATATTTTTTAGTTGATTGGCTCCTAGACTAGTGTCCTACGTACTACGGCCATAGGACGGAATACCATTAGAGGATACTCCTTTAGAGCCGAAGGATTTAGTACCACAGCCTGAGGAGGTTTAGATTATTGCTAGACTTGTATTATACATTTATTAAGATTATTGGCATGTATATATTATTTTAGTCTTGTGTATGTATTGTGACTCTTTCTTTCGTTATTTCATCTCATGCTTTATCTTGATTAGTTTGCACTATGATTGAGTATAGTTTATCGTTACCAGATACCATATTGTTCCTTCGTTTGGAGTTGAGATGATTGACATGTACCATGTATATATTATATGAGATATTTAGATAGTAAAGTTGACCTAGACAATGTTCTACCATCGATGTTGCGGCGTAGGCTAAACGTACTCACATACTCGTACCTGGATATCCGGGTGCGGGTTATGACACTCACTCTGCTCTGCTGCTCCTTTGACAAACTTAAACTCTGGCTCTCCTAGTGTCTGGAATAAAACTTTGTCTCTATGACAATCTATACTAGCATGGTGCCTACTCAACCAATCCATCATGAGTACTATATCGTAGCTCGATAGTGGCATTAAAAGTGACACACGCTCAACAATCGACCTCCCAAAGAAACTCTCTGATCCTTGCAAACACCACTAACCAGGATAATGCTACCCCTGGTCGTAATTTTGTAAGTCCTCGCCAACAGTTTAGTCTCAAGGTAATATTTTAGAGCAAAAGATACAGATATAAAATTATGTGAAGCACCAAAATCAAATAAAGCAAGAGCTGGAAAAGAATTAAGGTAGACTAAACCTGAAATAACATCACCGACTGGCTCCTACTCCTCGATGGTCAAGGCGAAGGCTTGCCCCAGTCGCTGGGCATCTCTTTGCTGTTATTGGTGCTGAGAAAAATGCTGCTATTGTGGTGGCAACGGAGGTCCTCTCTGCTGTCTTGTTGGTGGTCTCGCGGGTGCTCCCTGTGCCTGGGCTCTGCCCTGAGATGGACAGCTAAAGCTTTAGGGCAAGCCCTCAACTGATAGTCTCTTGATCCGCATAATAAGCACTGGCCCAATCTCATCCTGCATGCATCCCATCCGTGTCCTTGCTTCTTACAGAATGGACAAGGAATAGCTGGCGTCTGGATCTAGTGCATCTGCTATATCGACGTTCTAGCTGGTCCATGATACTGCTTTCTCGGCTGTTGGAAGTGCCTTTGGTGTTGATGCTAAAAATGAGACTGCTTTATTGGACCTGTGTTAGTAATGGATCCTTTTGTGTCCCTCGGCCTCTTAGAGCCAAGCTCTAGATCATCCTCTGCCCGTTGTGCCTGTCTTAGAATCTCCACAAAAGTAGCGGTAGGGTCTCCATTCATATATAATTTTATCTCCTTGTTCAGGCCCTTCCTGAACTTTATGGCCCTTTCTCTGGGGTTCTGACCCTCCATAAAGTAGCCTAATCAACGATACCATGCCACATACTCATCCACCATCATACCTCCCTGAACGAGGTACTGAAACTGGCTCTTTAGAGATATCAGTGCTATATTTGGAAAAAAACTTTTTCTTGAATAGCTCCTTAAAAGCTTTATAAGTAAGTCCTGGTGCTGAGATCCTGGTGTCCTTCCTAAACCAAGTCAATACGATATCAAACATTATACTTCCTGGCCTCCACCTATAACCTCTCTGGAATTTGTGCCAGTCGTAGGTTTCGCTCAATATCTTCTATCCAATAATCACCATAAATAATCCTTTTAGTGCCTTTGAAGTCCTTTGGCCTCATTCTCTTAAAATATATGATAGTCCCTGGCCTCGACTGCTGCGGAGTGAATTAAGGTGGTGCCGTCTATAGCTGGACTAAGGTGACTCTCGCAACTGTGGCAAGGATAACCTGGTGAGCATTCTCAATGTCCTGACTCATAACTTCTAATTGGCGCTGTTGTACCTCTATCATATGTTGGAAGAGCACAAACATCTGTGTCTGATCGACTGCGGGAGGTAAGGGTAAAAGATCCCCTTAAACTATTAATTTTGTCCTCTATACCTGAGGTAGAGCACATCCAAAATCTGGGACAAAAATGCCCACCTAGATCGGTGAAGCGGAACTCTAAATTATAGCTGCTAGAACAGCGTCTGCTGGTGATGCCCTCATAGGCGATGAAGTGACCGAGCTCGCTGACATTGTACCTGAGCGCTGGAAACGCGTCTCGGCATTATCCTGAAGATAGATTGAACAAAGAAATTAATATTGAGTATGATACGATATCATCAAAGGATGAGAGAATTATTCAAAATAAAGTAAATATTCAATAGATAAGGATAGCAAGACAGATATTTGAAAATATTTCCTGGTTATGATTGAGTATACTCTCAACCTATATCCTATATCCTAAAGCAGGCTCGTAGCATTACTCTAGGTGAGCACTACTAAGATATCCCTCTAATGCTACCGACCTGCATGGGCTATCACTAAAAATGTGTCATGACCCACACCCAGAATAAGGGCACGAGTAGTGAGCAATGTCCATCCTACGCCGCAGCATCGGCGGTAGAACGTTGTCTGTGTCAACTCTACTATCTAAATATGTCATAAAATATATATATATATGGTACATGTCAATCTCCTAAACTTCGAACGAATGGAAAATATAGTATCTGATAAATGTAACTATACTTAATCATAATGCAAAATAAGGAAGATAAAGCACGGGAAGGAATAACCAAGGAAAAGAGTCAGAATACATCTACAAGTCTGAGATAAAATATACAGGCTAATAGCCTCAATAAAATTCTACTACAAGTTTAAACAGTAAGTCTAAATTTCCTGAGCTTCTGGTAGTAGGTCCTCCTTCTCCAAAGGAGTATCCTCTAATGGTATACCGTCCTATGGCCCATAGTACCTAGGAAACTGGTCTACGAGCCAATTATCTAAAAAATATATCCAGTCAGGATTGAAGCAAAGTACATACCTCTTAAAGCAGTTTTAATTACAAAATCGAAAATATATAACAGATAATAGAAAGGAATACGAGATGACTAAACATGATGTCACGACCCGCACCCGGTATAGGGGCACGAGTGCGTGGGTACGTCCAGCCTACGCCGCAGCATCGGCGGTAGAACGTTGTCTAGGTCACAATGCTATCTAATCATTCTCACACGAGCATCCAACTCCATAAGGATACACAGATATCACCATATAATATGGGATATACTCAATCACATAAACTAAAGCACGATAAGATATCGAAGAAATAAATAAACCAAATTTGCAACACAAGTCTAAATAGAATAATCTAACTCAACAATAATATCCAGGTCTCAACAAAGTATGCCGAAGACAAATCTGGTACCATAAACTGCAAATAAAAACTAACTAAATAACTATTGATCCCGGCTATACCTCCCGGAATCACACCTGGCTACAATGTCCAAGTTAGCAGCTACTCTCCATGTGGTCCATAAAATGTCGGACACCCGTCCTCTAAGGCATAGTCTGGAAAAAAAATTCCAGTCAGGATGGAGCAAAGTACATCTCTAACTGCAGTTCTACATCAATGATATAAACTATGTAGCAGTAAATAGATAAAAATATACAAGATGCATATACATGTACGAGAGATATACAACAAAGGAAATACTGGAAAATACTGTAAATAAATGCGGGAAGGAACAATATGTCAATGAAGAAGAATACTATGACTAAGTGTGTGAGTACTAGCTTTAACATGTGATCGGCTTGGGAACTTGTACACGAGTACGGGCCTGGCTAGTCATACGTGCGGTGTATGACCAACACTAACATGAGAACAAGACTTGTACATGAAGGGTATGATCACATATCTACACTAAAATACTCCCCACCCCGACTGGTATAGTAGATCCAACCATGGTACGCTATGGCACGGGATTCTCTAGGAAGGTAGCAAGTCTCCCCGAGAATCAGTGTCTGTACATGCACAAGATAACCAATAAAATAAGACTTGTACACGATACACCATATACAAGGAATAATATCTCATGACGAGATCCGGATATACCAATCCGTGTAACCATCGTGTCAAGAAATATGGATATTTATACTAAATACAATGAACATAGAGGATATCATAAATAATAAACTATCAGAGAATGTACTCGCCTGTGGTCCTTTGCTGGTATGAATCAGAGTCCAAATCACAGTCCAAACAACCTATGTATTACAATTTTACCATGTCAAAATATAATTTATTTAATTTATTTAATTCTGGAATAATTACTTTAAAATCTTATTTTAATCTTATTATTCTGATTTTTATGTCAAAACCTAATTTTGCCCAAAAGAAACTAAATTTATATCGACTCGGGACTCATGGCACGCAAATCGAGGCGATCTATTGACCGAAAAGTCAATCGACAAAACTCAACTTTCATGTATGATTTCTTGTAGATTTCATCATCAAAAGTATGCTAGAATTTATGGCTCGTCCGAATTCAAATTCGTTTTGGAATTATGGCACATACAAATTTTGTATTGTGCACCGATGGTTAAATTCTAACCTAGAAGTTCTACAGACAGTATATAAATACTTCAAAATAAATTCTAGGAAAAACATATGTCAATGATCTCGACATTAGCTTTCCGAAACTTTAAACGGTTCATGATTCTGATCCCTGGTTCTCCCGGAATCGTGAAAACATTGAAACACGTCTATTTTCAGATATGCTATACTCTACGAATTTTCCAGAATTTAGTACTATTAATTTCGTAAAAAAATTTATATAATCAGAAAGCTAACCTCAATATCGTTCTAACAAAAAAAACTAGGCCTCGTTTGGTGTCTGGAGCTATGCGCAATGGCTTGTGGAAGATGAAGAAACCCTAATTGGCAATTCTCTAAAATCTCTCTCTCTAAAATAATAGGATAATTAGGGTTATAATAATATATATATATAGGGATGTACCGGCGGCTGAATGGATATTTATTGGCTGACATGTGTCAGAATCTGATTGGATGGTTTTTGTTATATTATTTGTTTTTGATTTGCCTTTATCAAAACATTATTTAAGTCGTTTTAATCTAAATAACTCAAAATAAATATTAAAAATAATCATAAAAATTTGTAAAAATTACAAAAAATATATTTTGAACCTTAAAATCCTAGAAAAATATTTGGGATAATTTTATATTCATAGGTTTATTACTATAATTAGGAGAAGCTCTAAACATTAGTTTTACCCATATAACTAAAAATAAATAATAAAATTATTCCAAAAATTCTAAAATCATTCCAGAAAATATATAATAATATTATAAACCCTAGAAAATAACGTGGGTCCATTCTATATTCCTGGGCTTGCACAATAAATTCTACAAGTCTTAAAAATTAGTTATTAGTCTAAATAACTCCCAATAAATACTAAAAATGTTCAGAAAATTCTCAAAAAATTCTAGAAAATATATTTGACTATTTAGAACCTGAAATAAAATTTTGGGATATTTTTAATTAAGTTTGAACCTAAAATAAATTCTTGAAAGTCTTAGAAAATTAGTGTTACTAGTTTTTAATTAACTAAAAATTATAGAAAAATCTCAATAGTCCCAAATTAACCTAATAACAACATTTAAGCATGAATTTCAGGATACGGAGGTTACATAATAGAATAAAATAAGCTAGAGTAAACAGGTAATATATTGTAATGAAGAACATGCAATATAATATCTGCAATAAAAAGAAATAGATAAAACTAGCTACTGTGTCGTAGAGTATAAGTTCATTATGTGATTGGTTTGGGTTGAACACGAATAAAATATGGTAACTCAATTACACGTGTGATATATAATCGACATATACACGAATAAACTTGGGTTTGATCACATAACCAACTCCTACTCCATCATCCCCAACCAATACTTATGGATCCAATCACGATATATTACGAAATTGAATATAGGAACATCGAATGCATGCAGTGTGTGAACATGAAGTATACTAAATCAATACCCAATATACACGATAAAATACATGTGAAGGATTACCCGTTGAACATATTAAGGGATAACATATCCTGACAGGATCCATATAGTACCAGTCTAAGAAACCACTGTGTCGGAATCAGGTATACAGTTCTATAATATGTGATATATACACTAGTATGAAATAAAAACTAACAGAAAAATATTCTTGCTTCTTTCCAAAGCAAAAGATGTCACTCGGTGTACAAGCTGGTGTCAACGTCACCTAAATTTTGTTATCATGTCAAATTGGGTATAAATAAATAATAAGGAGCTAAAATCCAACCATACATGCTCTACTAGGCCATACTAGGTCATACTAAGGTAATTCGGTCAAGATTGGGTACTAATTAGTCAATACTAGCTAAACTAGGTCCAAACTAACTAACTCGTCTATTTGGTCATTCTAATAAATTCTCACTAATTAACCTAGGTATTACCTTAGCCAAAACTTATCATTAACTAACTATATATATGTACTCTACCTAATAGTAGCTAACTGTTGACATGTAGATATATATACCTATATGATACTCATATAACTAACAACCAAACAATTGATACTAATACTAATTTACTAACTGTCAGTATCTTGAATAACTACATATACAAATATGACTTAAAGACAGAACTCACCAATTAACTATTACACTATAAACTTTTTGCTACTAGACTAATAGTTATCTAACAATCCAAATTTAACTAGTACTAACTACTCACCACTCTAATAAAGTCTGAAACCATCCTCATCAATACTTAACTTCTAAACTAATAGCTAACATCTATCTCCCTAAATTCCCATATAGGTGATACTTACTAGTTACACTTCACAGTTACCTACCAACAACATGTATATTGATACATTCAGTGATAAACCTTTGTCACGCCCCAGTCCCAAAATACGTAGGACCAGGATACGTAATTGTAAACCCCCTCGACCAATTTAAGGTTTTAATCTGAAGTAAATCAAGAGACTAGGATTTATTGGATTTTATTAGAATTTATGTGAGACAATTATAGGTACCCCCTGACCATTGTGTAACCTTAGAGGCTCGTCGCTCCGTCACTCCCTAGCTACACGTTATTCGAGTAAAAAGATCGTCAGGTGCACTGCATTTTAAACCTTTTAGACTAAGGCTAATTTTACCTCAAGCAACACTTAACCGAGCCCACCTATACTCTTTCACATTAGACCAGCCTATCTCAATGAGACCAGATAGGCCCAAACCAAGGCCAGCCCACAAATTCCCTACATATATATATATATATATATATGAAGTTCCTTCCCTTGAAACCCTAAGAAAACCATCACCACCCTCTCCAAACCCTAGCCGAACCCTTGCTAGCCGCTGCCCCCAGACTTCAGCTGCCGCTGCCCCCATATACACCCCAACCGCTGCCCCCATACTTCAGCCAACTACTGCCCCCATACTTCAGTCGACCGTTGCCTATATACACCCCGACCGCTGCCATAAATACCCCGACCGCTGCCCCCATACTTCAGCCGACCGCTGCCCCATATACACCTCGACCGCTGCCCCCAAATAAACAGTCGACCGCTGCCCTATACATGCCCGACCGCTGCCCTTCAGCCGGCCAACCCGACCCCATGCATTACTGTCGTTACCGCACTTGCTACAGTCCCACCGCCGTTGCTACAGTCTCGTCGGAGTGCGCCACGGCGAGAGCAGACCTTGTCCGAGCAACGCCACGTAGAGGTAACCACGTCAAACCCCGCTTCTTCATGTGAATATCATAGCATCGTATTGACGTGTCTGTAATTGTTAATATCCGATACCACCCTAAATAGGTGCAAATGTGGATCAATGAATAATAAGGGTTGGAATCTGTGTATTTACTAGCAAACCCTAAATTATGAGACATAACACCAAGGACTTGCACCTCCACCCTAAAACTTGTATATAGGCCATGTGTAATGAACATAGTAACCAAGGAACGTGTCCGCACAGAACCGCGATCGTGGTCAGACCATAACTTAAAATTATTGTCTCAAGGCTCAGGATGTTCGAGTACTGAATACGTGTGCACCTTAGCTAAGCGCACATGTGACGCAGTATCCGAACAGTCGTGAACTTGCGATAATATTCAAGCAACGCGTTGTAGTCGTGTGCAATTAATGTTAGTATCTGATATTCGAATGTATATTATATTTGTGTTTAGGACCTTTGGATCAGCCGGAGGATACTGCAAGAACCAGCTTCTGTCATTCACAGCTTCAGGACCCAGGCAAGATACCTTGCTATATTTTACTGTCTATTTTAATTATGCAATGCTGTATTGTATGCTTGTTGTTTTGCCTTATACAACAGTGCACGTCCGAGATTGTCTCGGGTGCATTCGACAGATACATCAAAGATTGGTATACATTGACTTAGTTATTAGCAGAATCACCCTATTGGATGATATCCAGTTATCTTCCAAGACCTTACACTTTTACACGTATTCATAGTGATAAATCTCATATTGGGATGCGAGTTCGCGTGATCGACTAGCTATCGTCGCGTGTGACATGCATCACGGTTAGCAAGCAAGCTAGGACTATTTCAGTATAGAGACTTGGCATTTAGATAAGGGATATGTGCGTCGATTATTTGACTAGTATATCTACATTGGGAGGGAAGGACGACTAGCAGGCATTTGGGACACCCCACTCCTTTACACTGGTACCGCACTCGACGGAGTAATACGGACGTATTAATATATTACTAATACCACGTTCTGTAGAGTGTTGGGCGTTACTTGATGACATTACAGATACCACACTCTATAGAATGTCGAACGTTATTGTATTCCTGCGCCCGTGTTATAGGGGGCATATGTGGCATATACTAGTCGGTTGTCACGACTGGTGATTTACGTCAGCATATGTCTAGCCTATACCTTCTCATATACTCACAGTTGTCCTCACATTGCATTCACTTAGATGGCTAGCACACCCTTTATTGTATTTATCTTATTCAGTATTGATATATGGCATGTTTCTATGCATCTTGTTACGTCCCTCTGAGGACCTGGTACCTTTCGAGATTTAGACGAGGCTTTCTACCCCACAGTATACGGCCCCGGACAAGAGACGAGATTTTCTACAGCTGAGGAGTTAGAGGTGCAGCCGTCAGAGTTTCCGTGATCAGTTGGTAGGCCTTCAGCCTGGATTGGGTGCATCATTATCTAGAGCCGATGCCCTAGTCATTATCTTTTATCATTCATTTCAGTACTTTCTTTCGTCATAGTAGTGGGTTTATTCCCACCCGACATCTTGGTTTGTACTATGATATCTTGAGACTGGTATTTATTACCCAGCAGTTTATTTAGTACATCTTGCTCTTTATTTGTGGATGAGATTAGATTACCTGTTCTGGACTGATATTGTACATGTTTATATTTTAGGACAGTGTAGCACTCTTCGTGGATCCATTAAATTGGGATATCTTCGAAGACGTGTCAGCTGGCTATTGCCATATGGCCTGGTCCCGTGTATTTTGGGACTGGGGCGTGACATGGTTTTAGTGGTGGCCCATGCAGGTCCTCTTCTTTTTCGCTTATGGTATGGTAACATGTCCAGCGAGCCTGCAATAGGATAGAAGTTACTAGGTCTCATCTACTTTTGATTCGCTTTGAACTTCCTTCATACTGCTTCTAAAATCTGCATCCTGTTTGATTGATTTTGTACTGTTCTAATGAAGTTCTATTTCTTGCAGCAAGATAAATTTGTGCAGTGGACGAGGAGTACCCCGTGCCGCGGTGCCAGATAACACTACTCAAGGAGAGGAAGTACCCCAAGGGCAACCCCCTCTACAGACCCCGCTGATACATTGGCACGAGACATCGCAGAGCGAACTTATACCGCAGCCCCAAGGACAGACTTCCCAGACAATCCCCACGCAACATTGTGAGGGACAGACTTCTGGAGCTACACCGATGATGTAGACTGAGAGGCCGATATCTGAGGAGATGCCTACTGCACAACCGGAGATTCCACTACCACCGCCTCCACCTTATCAACCCCATATGCCACAGCTAGATGGCCAGCCCCAGATGCTTCAGTTCTTCCAGACAATAATGCAAGCACAGTGGCAGCAGACAGAGACATTGAGACAGAGTCTGATGACAGTACTAGAAAGGACACATGTCGTAACACCAGTACCAGCACCTCCCCCAGCCCAGACAAGTCGTACTGTTAGATGGTTCTGACAGATGGGACCAGATACTTTCTCGGGCAACGAGACCGCCGAGTAAATCTCCGATTGGGTCGCCAACACGGAGATGTTACTAGAGGCTTCACAACTGCACCCCGACCTTTGGATGACCGCAGTGAGGGCCCAACTGAAAGGCAACGCCCATCACTGGTGAGATTCCATTGAGCGCAGTGTAGGCAAGAACCAGTCTTGGGAACCGTTCCTAGAATACTTAAATATGAAGTATTTCCCAGCTATAATCAGAAATACCCTGTACTCCCAATTCCTACATCTAGAACGAGGGAATATGACTGTTGACGCATATGACACAGAGTTCAGCCGCCTTAGCAGATTCGGTGCCGGTCTGATACCCAATGATCTCGAGAAAGCTCAGAGATTTCATCATGGCCTCAATTTCGAGTTACAAAGGTATACTACCACACATGCGAGGATTTCTTATGAAGTAGTTCTTGTAGAGGCGAGAATCTAGGAGGCCATCATCAGAGAAGCTAGACGTTCCAGCACGACTACACCAGCCAGAGCACAGCCCAGAGCAGGAGGACCGATCCGTCGTCCTGGAGCACAGACGCAGCAGAGGGCAGCGCCATACCCGCAGCAGGAGCTTCCGACTTGTCACCATTATGGCAAGAAGGGACACGTCGTTAAAGATTGTCGGAAGAAGTTAGGATTATGAATGATATGCTGGTCCAGTCAGCACCTTGTTCGAGATTGCCCGCAGCACAGAGAGGCAACACTACAGACAGGACCGAGGCCAGCAGCACCAGCCCCAAGGATACTACCCCCACCAGGAGGCCAGCGACCACCAGCACCTGGAGGATTTCAGAGGGGGCCACCATTGGCCCCACAGGAGGTACAGTTCAACCAGAACCGACAGCAGATAGGAGGACAGAGGCAGGGACAGGCCTTTGCTTTAGCAGCTACTGAGGAAGAAACAGAAGGGGAAGCTATCACAGGTACCATCTTAGTTGTATCATTATCTGCAACTGTATTATTTGATTCTAGAGCCACATTGTTATTTATATCTAGTAGATTTGTAGCAATGCATAGAGTAGCGACTTCTCCCTTACCTAAGAGTTGGAAGATTCTTACCGGAGGAGGTATCGTGCCGGTTACCAGCACTATCAGAACATGCTCGGTAGTTATATATGGTAGAGAGATGAGAGCGCGATTCTTGGTATTGCCTATACCGTACTTTGATGTTGTGTTAGGCATGGACTGGTTAAGCTAGTATAACACTATACTGAACTGCCGGAAAGGTAGCGTCACCTTTAGACCGCCAGATCAACCGGGGTTCGAGTACATACGAGGGACCGTTGAGCAAGGAGTAGGACAGATGGTGGAAACTTGCATGGCTATGGAGATTGCACCCCAACCCATAATTGCAGAATTTGAGGACGTATTTCCCGAAGAACTGCCAGGCTTACCGCCGGATAGAGACGTGGAGTTCACCATCGAGCTAGTACCCGGAGCAGCACCGGTATCTTCTAATATATACCGACTGGCGAAGAAGGAGTTAGATGAGCTAAAGCTATAATTTGAGGAGTTATAGAGCAAGGGATTTATCCGCCCTAGTGCATCACCGTGGGGAGCACCAATGTTGTTCGTACCCAAGAAGGATGGAATAGTACGCATGTGCATTGATTACAGAGCCCTTAATGCTTTGACTATCAAGAACAAGTACCCCCTGCCTCGAATCGATGATTTATTCGACCAATTGACAGGAGCAGTAGTGTTTACCAAGATTGACTTGAGATCGGGTTATCATCAAGTGAAGGTGCGAAGAGAAGACATCTAGAAGACAACATTCAGGACTCGTTATGGTCACTATGAGTTCTTAGTGATGCCTTTTGGACTAACGAATGTGCCAGCTGTATTTATGAACTTGATGAACAAAGTATTCCACCAATACTTAGACCAGTTCGTGGTAGTCTTTATCGACGATATTTTGGTGTATTCGAAGAGCCACGAGGAGCACGAAGAGCATCTGAGACTAGTGTTAGAGACACTAAAGAGAGAGAGGCTTTATGCCAAACTGAGCAAATGTGAGTTTCTCCTAGATCATGTTGCTTTTCTTGGACACGTTATCTCAGGAGAAGGTATTTCAGTGGATCCAGCAATGATTTCATCAGTAGAGACCAGGCCAACCCCTACCAATATTTTAGAAGTGACGAGCTTTCTAGGACTTGCTAGATATTACCGAAGGTTCGTAGAAAACTTTGCAAAGATTGCAGAGCCAATGACCCGCTTAAACCGTAAGGAGCAGGAGTTCACTTGACGAAGGAGTGTTAGAAAGCATTCGACGAGCTGAAGAAGCGCTTGACTACAGCACCTATCTTGACCATACCATCTGGACCCGGAGGATTCGTAATCTATAGCAATGCATCCGGGGACTAGGATGTGTCTTGATGTAGCATAAAAAAGTTGTAGCTTATGCTTCTAGACAGTTGAGGACACTTGAGAAGAACTACCCCACCCACGAGTTGGAGCTTGCAGCAGTAATCTTTGCCTTGAAGCTTTGGAGGCACTATCTATATGGAGAGAGAGTGGAGATATTCACTGATCATAAGAGCCTAAAGTACGTCTACACTCAGAAAAATCTTAACTAGAGGCAGAGACGTTGGCTCGAGGTGATGACAGACTTCGAGATTGAGCTACAGTACCGTCCGGGAAAGGCCAACGTAGTAGCTAACGCGTTGAGCAGAAGACCCATGGCATTCTTCTTGACTACCCAACAACATCTGCTGAGAAACCTAGAGCAGATGGGTATAGAGGTTGTTATGCCCGGAATAGACGGACAGTTGTCGAGTTTTCAGTTGCAGTCGACATTAGTGGAGAGGATCAAGGCTGCTTTGCCGACAGACGCCAGATTTTATAGACATAGACAGAGGACAGAGGCTGGAATGCAGATAGAACTGCGAATACACGAAGATGGAACTTTGAGATGCGGAGATCGTCTCTATGTTCCAAATAGAGAACTTTGTCAGGAGTTGATGGCAGAGGCACACAGTTCAACCTATTCTATTCACCTAGGAGGCACGAAGATATACAGGGACTTGAGACAGTACTACTGGTGGCATGGAATGAAGAGAGAGATAGCGCACTTTGTGGCCAAGTGCCTGGTGTGTCAGCAGGTCAAGGCTGAGCATCAGAGATCTGCAGGATTACTTCAACCACTACGTATACTGGAATAGAAATGGGAGCATATCACTATGGACTTTGTTACGGGCTTTCCGAGAAGTCCTAATGGACGCAATACAGTATGGGTAATTGTGGATAGACTCACCAAGTCTGCACACTTTTTACCCTTCAGAGTTGGTGTCACGACCCGCACCCGGTTTAGGGGCACGAGTGCGTGGGTACGTCCAGCCTACGCCGCAGCATCGGCGGTAGAACGCTGTCTAGGTATTGATACTATCTAACTAATGTCACGCAAATATCCAATCTCCATTAGGAGGCACGGATGACACAAATAAATGAACATATACTCAGTCACAGACTAACAGCACGATAAGATTTCGAATAATAAAACTGGAATTAAACACAACACAAGTCCACAAGTAATAACTTAACTTAACAATATCCAAGAATCATCAAAATGCCGGAGACAAATCCGGTACCAAATAGACTATTAAAAGAACTAACTATGAATAATAATTCCGACTAGACTTCCAGAATCAACTACTACCAAGTCTGCAGCTACTCACCTTAAGTGTCGGACAGCGGTCATCTAAGGCATAGTCTGGAAAAATGTTTCCAGTCAGGAAGGAGCAAAGCACAATCTCAAATAACAGTTCCATTAATTGATAATGTCTATAATACAATAAACATGTCATGCTAGCTACTGAGAAGACAGTGAAGTAATGTAATGACAGTTTAAGAGAGACAGGCAATAGCAATATGATACAGTCAGTGCATGTATAAAAATGGAAGAACAAGGTACAGTATCATATACGGGTGATGTAGTATATGATTAAAAAATAGAGAACTGTAATCTATTCTAGGTGTTTGAAATAGTAGTTTCGAAATGTGATCGGCTTGGGAACATGTACAGTAGCTACAGGGCCTGGCTAATCATGGGTGAAGAGCATGATCAACACTTACAATTTTATATACTACAATAAGAGGTTATGATCACATTTCTTACTAACTACTTCTCCGCCCCCAACTAGTACTGTGGATCCAACCATGACACGTCACGATACACGAGCAAGTCAAGTCTATCATGTACAGTGTCTAAATATACATGTCGTGTACAATGTCAATACGATAATAATGGTAACATCTCATGACTGTAAATCCAAGCTATACTAGTCCGTGTAGCACAGTGACAAAGATTCAGATGTAACATTTCATGATTTTTGAACTTATAGAATTTATCAAGAATTGGAAATTATCAGAGAATGTACTTGCCTCGGGTCCTTAGCTGGTATTTATGGATGTCCTGTTCCAGAGTATCCCCTGGGTAAAACCAACAGTCCTATAAACACATCACAATACAATATTGGCATCAGAAGCTATACTAACACACCACAAAATACTGGGTTCGGGACTTCTCTAGGTACGATAATGGTCATCTAGGATCATCTAAATATACATATCTTAACTAGTTTATATACTTAAAATTATGTTTTTATTAGACATATAGCAAAATAAACAATAAGTGTATACCAAATATATATAAATATATATTTACCAAAATATGGATATACATATATACCAATTAAACATACCTTGAAAATATACTAAGTATATATATATATACAAAATATATATATATATATATATACCAAACTTTATATATTTTTATACCAAATTACACATATATATATTAAATGAAGTACACATATACATATTTAAATACATATATATATATAGGTAAATCACATTAAATATATATATACATATACATATACAACAAAATACGTATATATATATACATACTAAATAAACATTTAATTAAATAGATAATATATATGTCACATATTAAATTATACATTACTAATTTCTTTATATACTATACATATTAATTAAATAGTTTATTAAACATATATACTAATTCTATTAAACATTAATTTAATTTACATAATTACATGTACATGCTAATGTATACATATACTGTTAAACGTTAATTAATTAAATGCTATACATATACATATACAATTCAAAATATACTATATTCACTAATACACAATATTTAAATATATACCAAAAATATATACATTACATTAACCATACTAATACATTAATTAAATATATATAGATGCTTTACATTAATCATATATATATAAATACACATCCCTTAGTTATATATATACATTAACACATTATATATATATACATTCTGTTTAATTATTAATTAATTAATCAATAGACAAATACATATACAATTTAAATTATACTTATACAAATTTTATCAAATTAATTTATACTAACGTATACCTTTTTATTAAATAGATATTATATAAAAATAACCAATATATAAAAATATATACTAATACATATATATATTAATACCTACATACATATTTATACCATTTAAATACATACAAAACCTTACATTTATTATACAAATTAATTACACTAATTAACATGTTCGTATATACGTATGTATATGAATATATATACATACATATATATATATATATATATATATATATATATATATATATATATATATATAAACCAGGGAAGAAGAGGGAGAGAGAGGATGGAAAGCTTACTGTGAAAGGGGCTGCCGCCGGCCGCCGGAGAGGGGCAGAGGGCCGGAGTTGAGCAGCAACCGAGGGGAGAGCCACCGGAGTATGGAGGGGAGATGGAGGGAGCGGAGCAGAGGAAGGAGGACACAGCAGCGGCCTGCCGGTGCAGTCAGCGGGGTCGGGTTCTCGCCGGCCGGAGGGAGGAGCAGCCAGGGGAAACGGCAGCGAGCCGCCGGAGTACAGCAGCGGCGAGGGAATGGAGCGCCGGCGCCGGAGTTGGGCAGCGCCTGCCGGGTGCAGCGGGCGCCGGAATCCAGAGGGGGCCGGGAACAGCAGCGGATGAGCAGTGGCCGCCGCCGGAGTTCGGGAAGTCGGCCGGAGGAAACGCACAGTAAGTGCGGCAGTGCACAGTATCTTCAAATCCCCCTTTCTTTGAATTCAATTTCAAATGAAAGAAAAGAAACAATAAGAAGAAGAAGAAGAAGAAGAAGAAAAGAAGAAATGAGAAGAAGAAAAAGGAGGAGGAAAATTACCTACGTATGAGAGGGGGCTTGAGGAATTTTGGAGGCTTGTGAGGTGGGGGAAAACCTAGGGATTAGGGTTTGAGGGTGACATGACATTAAATAGGAGAGAGGGTGTTATGATGGAGGGTGAGGATGCACTCAATTAATTGAGTGGTCCAGATTGAACATGAGGAAATTATTCATGGGGAATGAGGGTGAGACTAATTAAAAATAGTGGGTTTCCCTCATTGATTAAAATAATTAGGTATTGGCACCTACAATTGAATAATTGCAGCTTAGCCCCTAAATTCGGGAAATTGCACAAACACATAAAATGACGAAAATTGGACAGGCGATTCGGGGTCCGATATTTTGTAGGGTCAGGGGGTGCTGTAAGACTGGTACGGGCTGAATTTGTAGGGCACTGGGATTAAATGGAGATTTTAAATTCAGATAAAATGGTATCCTCAATTTAAATAGAAATAAAATGCAAGTTGTGTTCAACAATTTATTAGGGGTACTTGGGGCCAAAATCAGATCAAGTCATCAATACCAATATTGAAGAAGACTCAGAACAGAATATTACCCTAATTTGGGTCGCACGAAAAATAGGTCAAGATGGCCTCCAATTTTCGATTGGAACGCACAACGATACAAAAAAATAGGAAATTAAAATAACGTCCGCGACGATTTTTGTGCGGCCAGAAATAATGTACAGGAAGCAAAATTATGAGTTGTAAAATAGCAGAATTGAAGGCGGGCATGTCTAGGGCAAGATGGTAAAATTTGTTGGAAGACAAAGTCTGGATAGTGCTCCAAATATCGAAGCAAAGGCAAAGCGCAAAAATATTAAATAAAATACAGTAATTAATTACAAACTCTAAGAATTAAATTCTAGAGAAAATAATAAAATCCAGAACTCTCTAATTCGGACAGGGGTTCGTCTACTGGGCTTCTAGGTCTAGTCTGCTAGCTAAAATAAAATAATTAACACTGCATATAATTACATATTTAATTACACATCACACATAATAATTATTTAAATCAAATATACTATTATGCAATTAATTAATTATAAATAACAGTAATATTAAATATTGTAAAAATTCGAAAATACCCCTGTTTTCAGAATGTGGTAGTGACAAGTCTACCCTCCTTAAAAGAAATTCGTCCTCGAAATTTAACATCCTCATACTAGTGTTTAAATCATACACACTATTATTCCCTCAAAATTTAAATCCATTAACCATGAAATCAGGTTATAATCTGCAATTGTCTTTTCACAAATAAAATTTCTGTAATTATTTCATTCCTCGGAATAAAATCAAAGTCCATTTGTCCAAATTTCCTTGAAAGTTTGAGTTAATAATTCAATACCCGGAATTTAATATCCACTCCTCAAGAACTCAACAATATGATATTTGAGGATTATCCAAATGTTACATCCAAATATGAAGTTCTAAAATTTATAACTTGCAATTAAATAAATACATTGATAATCTCACAAATTTCCAAATTAATAACCAACTTAAATATGTCGTAATCTTTCTTGGAATTACTTTACCACCAATTATGCCGTGTTAATTTCTTAACCATTTATTTAATTCAAATAATTATCCTCAAATTTTAATCATCTGGTTCCTCTTGTCAAGTCATAACTCCTTCATGAATCTTCACTACAGTCAACACCAATAATCACGGTTTAAGAAAATTCTACCTATAGTCATACCACATACAATCTAGGGGGAACATACATGGTTATGGTCTCATGTATCAGGGTGTACTACTAACTACATTCTAACAAGAAATCATGCATACAATTATTGTACCAAGGGATCAATCAATTAATCAAGTAGATAGGAACAGAATGAAGGAAAGAACAGAACTTGTTAACACATTACCTGCAGTATCGGTCTCCTCGACCGTCATCGCAAATGCTCGCCCTGCTGGGGTGGTTCCCTTTGCGGGTGCTGAGCAACATGCGGTTCTACAGGTAGCCTAACTGGATCTCTATAGTCTGAAGCTGCGTGTTGGCTGAGAAGATGAGGGACTCGAAGACAATCCCTTACTCGATGTCCCGCAGCGCCACAGTGCAAACAAAGTCCTAGCCTCGTTCTACAGCTCTCCCAAAGGTGACCTGGCTTCTTACAGAAGTGACAAGTTCGTTGATCCTGCTGTACAGGAACTGGTGCCGGGTACTGCTGTTGATACTGAAATGCCCAGGGCTGTCGCTGGATAGGAACTGGTGCTAGGTACTGCGGTGGATGCTGAAATGTCCATGGTTGTTGCTGAATATGAAATGGTACTTGGTACTCCTGTTGGTGCTGAATACGGGGATGCTTGGCTGGTCCTGCGCTATCATTCGTATCTCCAAAAGTATTGTGGCTCCTCTTAGGCCTGAGATCCAGATCCTCTTCTGCAATCTGAGCATCCATCAAGATAGCCTCAAAGGTAGCGGTACGACGACCAGAAGTGCGCGACTTAATCTCTCTTGTCAGCCCCTTTCTAAATTTCCGGGCTCGATCTCCTGGGTCCCGAATCATAGATGATGCAAAATGGCTCAATCTACAGAATTCTGCAGCGTACTCGTCGACCGACATGTTCCCTTGAACTAAGTCATGAAATTGGCTTTCCAAGGTTCCCAATGCCACGTCGGGAAAGAACTTCTCCTTGAAGAGTTCCTTGAAGGTCTCCCAAGTAAGTCCATGTGCAGTAATTCTCGGTTCTGTGCGATACCACATGAGTGCGATATCGAACATCTGACTGCCAGCGGCTTCTATCTTCAAGTCCTCCGGAATCTGAGTCAATCGCAGGCTTCTCTCTATATCCTCTAGCCAGTCGTCAGCGTAGAGTATTCCTTCGGTGCCTTTGAACTCTCGAGGCATCATCCTTTTGAAATCCACTATAGTGCCTGATCTCTGCTGCTGGCCAGGAAACTGTTGGTACTGTGCTACTTTCTCCAAAGCTTGGAGAGTCACTTGATGAGCATTCTCCATGTTTTCTTTCATCAGCTCGGTTTGTGCCTGGTACGCTTCTGCTTGCACTCAGCTTGAACTCGCTGAGCGTCTGCCGTTACTCTCTGGGCATCTACCATGCCTTGGATCAAGGTAAACATCTGAGTTCCGTCAATGGGCAAACCTCCGGGAATCGGAGTTGATGGAGGAGGAAGGTTGTCTGTTACAGCTGCGGCTATCCTCTTAACAGGTGGAGGAGGAGGATCACCTACGTGCATTGGAGATGTAGGAGGAACTACGGATGTCTGTCCATCAGGTGGAGAGGTGGCGGACCCCTCTAACGCTGATGTTCCCGCTCTCATAGACCTTGTCTGCGGCGACATCCTGAAGACAGATCCCAAAGAATCAATTAGGGTAAAATGCGATATCATCAAGGGAGGACAGTTCAGTTCTAAAGAAGCAACATTTAAGATAAATAGATTAGAAATAAACCCTAGTTGTGATTGCACGGTCAAGCCAACAGATCTTACACATGCATCTCATCTACTATATACTAATATATCTCTCTCACTATAAAATCTTATCCTTAAATAAAATTCCTCAAATAACTCCTCGAATAAACCTTTAAAGTAAAATGTATACACTTTCCTCAAGATTAATTATCTAGATACTGAAATTAAACTTAATCACCTTAAAGATCCTTACAGACTTGTCTAGGTTTATTGAATCGAATCTGAATCCTCAAAATAAAATTTTAATAACAATATTTCAACTCCTCATATTTCAAAATTTTTGCAATTCATTGAAATCTTTAAAATAAATTTTAATAACAATCTCAATCTTCTTAGAATCCTAAAATTTGAAATTCATTTTCAATCTTCAATTAAAATTTTAAATCCACCTTCTGTAGTCAAATAGCTCTAATGTTAATCCTTTTCACTGTCCTCATTGACGGCATCATCGAATAATATCATAAATCAGTCTATAAATTCCTCTTAATATAAAATCAACCCTACAATGAAACCCAAAATCCTAACTTAAATACCTAATTAACAACAATCAAATCAAGTGAAACCAAAATCCTAATTTAATAACAAATCAACAACAATCAAATTCAATATCAATAAGTGAGAATGGACAGAACAAGGGAATGAATTTAAATTGGAAGTTTCAACAAGATTCTCAAGGGTCATCCCAGGAATCTCTCAAGAAATTATGATTGAGTATTTGCTCTCGTCCTAGTATCCTATGTCCTATGTCATATAGCAGGCACGCAGTAGTATAACAAGGATGTCACACTACTACGACATCGCTCTAATTGCGAAGTCTGACCTGCATGGGCCACCACTAAAAATGTGTCACGACCCACACCCGGTTTAGGGGCACGAGTGCGTGGGTACGTCCAGCCTACGCCGCAGCATCGGCGGTAGAACGCTGTCTAGGTATTGATACTATCTAACTAATGTCACGCAAATATCCAATCTCCATTAGGAGGCACGGATGACACAAATAAATGAACATATACTCAGTCACAGACTAACAGCACGATAAGATTTCGAATAATAAAACTGGAATTAAACACAACACAAGTCCACAAGTAATAACTTAACTTAACAATATCCAAGAATCATCAAAATGCCGGAGACAAATCCGGTACCAAATAGACTATTAAAAGAACTAACTATGAATAATAATTCCGACTAGACTTCCAGAATCAACTACTACCAAGTCTGCAGCTACTCACCATAAGTGTCGGACAGCGGTCATCTAAGGCATAGTCTGGAAAAATGTTTCCAGTCAGGAAGGAGCAAAGCACAATCTCAAATAACAGTTCCATTAATTGATAATGTCTATAATACAATAAACATGTCATGCTAGCTACTGAGAAGACAGTGAAGTAATGTAATGACAGTTTAAGAGAGACAGGCAATAGCAATATGATACAGTCAGTGCATGTATAAAAATGGAAGAACAAGGTACAGTATCATATACGGGTGATGTAGTATATGATTAAAAAATAGAGAACTGTAATCTATTCTAGGTGTTTGAAATAGTAGTTTCGAAATGTGATCGGCTTGGGAACATGTACAGTAGCTACAGGGCCTGGCTAATCATGGGTGAAGAGCATGATCAACACTTACAATTTTATATACTACAATAAGAGGTTATGATCACATTTCTTACTAACTACTTCCCCGCCCCCAACTAGTACTGTGGATCCAACCATGACACGTCACGATACACGAGCAAGTCAAGTCTATCATGTACAGTGTCTAAATATACATGTCGTGTACAATGTCAATACGATAATAATGGTAACATCTCATGACTGTAAATCCAAGCTATACTAGTCCGTGTAGCACAGTGACAAAGATTCAGATGTAACATTTCATGATTTTTGAACTTATAGAATTTATCAAGAATTGGAAATTATCAGAGAATGTACTTGCCTCGGGTCCTTAGCTGGTATTTATGGATGTCCTGTTCCAGAGTATCCCCTGGGTAAAACCAACAGTCCTATAAACACATCACAATACAATATTGGCATCAGAAGCTATACTAACACACCACAAAATACTGGGTTCGGGACTTCTCTAGGTACGATAATGGTCATCTAGGATCATCTAAATATACATATCTTAACTAGTTTATATACTTAAAATTATGTTTTTATTAGACATATAGCAAAATAAACAATAAGTGTATACCAAATATATATAAATATATATTTACCAAAATATGGATATACATATATACCAATTAAACATACCTTGAAAATATACTAAGTATATATATATATACAAAATATATATATATATATATATATACCAAACTTTATATATTTTTATACCAAATTACACATATATATATTAAATGAAGTACACATATACATATTTAAATACATATATATATATAGGTAAATCACATTAAATATATATATACATATACATATACAACAAAATACGTATATATATATACATACTAAATAAACATTTAATTAAATAGATAATATATATGTCACATATTAAATTATACATTACTAATTTCTTTATATACTATACATATTAATTAAATAGTTTATTAAACATATATACTAATTCTATTAAACATTAATTTAATTTACATAATTACATGTACATGCTAATGTATACATATACTGTTAAACGTTAATTAATTAAATGCTATACATATACATATACAATTCAAAATATACTATATTCACTAATACACAATATTTAAATATATACCAAAAATATATACATTACATTAACCATACTAATACATTAATTAAATATATATAGATGCTTTACATTAATCATATATATATAAATACACATCCCTTAGTTATATATATACATTAACACATTATATATATATACATTCTGTTTAATTATTAATTAATTAATCAATAGACAAATACATATACAATTTAAATTATACTTATACAAATTTTATCAAATTAATTTATACTAACGTATACCTTTTTATTAAATAGATATTATATAAAAATAACCAATATATAAAAATATATACTAATACATATATATATTAATACCTACATACATATTTATACCATTTAAATACATACAAAACCTTACATTTATTATACAAATTAATTACACTAATTAACATGTTCGTATATACGTATGTATATGAATATATATACATACATATATATATATATATATATATATATATATATATATATATATATATATAAACCAGGGAAGAAGAGGGAGAGAGAGGATGGAAAGCTTACTGTGAAAGGGGCTGCCGCCGGCCGCCGGAGAGGGGCAGAGGGCCGGAGTAGAGCAGCAACCGAGGGGAGAGCCACCGGAGTATGGAGGGGAGATGGAGGGAGCGGAGCAGAGGAAGGAGGACACAGCAGCGGCCTGCCGGTGCAGTCAGCGGGGTCGGGTTCTCGCCGGCCGGAGGGAGGAGCAGCCAGGGGAAACGGCAGCAAGCCGCCGGAGTACAGCAGCGGCGAGGGAATGGAGCGCCGGCGCCGGAGTTGGGCAGCGCCTGCCGGGTGCAGCGGGCGCCGGAATCCAGAGGGGGCCGGGAACAGCAGCGGATGAGCAGTGGCCGCCGCCGGAGTTCGGGAAGTCGGCCGGAGGAAACGCACAGTAAGTGCGGCAGTGCACAGTATCTTCAAATCCCCCTTTCTTTGAATTCAATTTCAAATGAAAGAAAAGAAACAATAAGAAGAAGAAGAAGAAGAAAAGAAGAAATGAGAAGAAGAAAAAGGAGGAGGAAAATTACCTACGTATGAGAGGGGGCTTGAGGAATTTTGGAGGCTTGTGAGGTGGGGGAAAACCTAGGGATTAGGGTTTGAGGGTGACATGACATTAAATAGGAGAGAGGGTGTTATGATGGAGGGTGAGGATGCACTCAATTAATTGAGTGGTCCAGATTGAACATGAGGAAATTATTCATGGGGAATGAGGGTGAGACTAATTAAAAATAGTGGGTTTCCCTCATTGATTAAAATAATTAGGTGTTGGCACCTACAATTGAATAATTGTAGCTTAGCCCCTAAATTCGGGAAATTGCACAAACACATAAAATGACGAAAATTGGGCGGGCGATTCGGGGTCCGATATTTTGTAGGGTCAGGGGGTGCTGTAAGACTGGTACGGGCTGAATTTGTAGGGCACTGGGATTAAATGGGGATTTTAAATTCAGATAAAATGGTATCCTCAATTTAAATAGAAATAAAATGCAAGTTGTGTTCAACAATTTATTAGGGGGACTTGGGGCCAAAATCAGATCAAGTCATCAATACCAATATTGAAGAAGACTCAGAACAGAATATTATCCTAATTTGGGTCGCACGAAAAATAGGTCAAGATGGCCTCCAATTTTCGATTGGAACGCACAACGATACAAAAAAAATAGGAAATTAAAATAACGTCCGCGACGATTTTTGTGCGGCCAGAAATAATGTACAGGAAGCAAAATTATGAGTTGTAAAATAGCAGAATTGAAGGCGGGCATGTCTAGGGCAAGATGGTAAAATTTGTTGGAAGACAAAGTCTGGATAGTGCTCCAAATATCGAAGCAAAGGCAAAGCGCAAAAATATTAAATAAAATACAGTAATTAATTACAAACTCTAAGAATTAAATTCTAGAGAAAATAATAAAATCCAGAACTCTCTAATTCGGACAGGGGTTCGTCTACTGGGCTTCTAGGTCTAGTCTGCTAGCTAAAATAAAATAATTAACACTGCATATAATTACATATTTAATTACACATCACACATAATAATTATTTAAATCAAATATACTATTATGCAATTAATTAATTATAAATAACAGTAATATTAAATATTGTAAAAATTCGAAAATACCCCTGTTTTCAGAATGTGGTAGTGACAGTTGGGCAATCGACGGACGCCTTAGCAGATATGTACATGAAAGAGATTGTGCGCCTATATGGAGTACCAGTTAGCATCATGTCTGACAGGGATACGAGGTTCACATCTTACTTTTGGAGAATTATGCAAGAGAGCCTCGGTACCCGCCTGAAGTTCAGCACTGCGTACCACCCATAAACAGATGGCTAGTCGGAGTGCACCATTCAGACAGTAGAAGACATGTTAAGAGCGTGTATGCTTGACTTCGGAGGATCATGGGAGGACCATTTGTATTTGGTCGAGTTTTCCTGCAACAACAGCTATCAGGCGAGCATCCAGATGGCTCCCTATGAAGCGTTGAATGGAAGGAAGTATCGTTCTCCAGTATGCTGGAGCAATATAGGCGAGCAACAGATTCTCGGACCAGAGTTGGTTGTTCGTATAGTGGAGAAGGTGAAGAAGATCCAAGGACACCTACTAGCAGCACAAGACAGACAGAAGCATTGGGCGAATGCGCATCGACGACCTTTAGAGTTTCAGGTTGGAGATCACATATTTCTAAAGATCTTGCCTACTCGAGGGACTATCATATTCGGAGGCAGAGGAAAGCTGAGTCCGAGGTACATCGGACCATTCGACATATTAGAACATGTTGGAGAGGTTGCTTACAGATTAGCCTTGCCGCAGACCTTGGAAGGAGTTCATGATGTCTTCCATGTATCTCAGCTGAGGAGGTACATACCGGATCCGAGTAACATTCTTGACCACTCAGAGATCACAGTTGGCCCGAGCTTATCATACCAAGAGGAGCCCGTCGAGATTCTGGACATGAGTGAGAAAGTACTGCGAGGTCAGACTATTCCCTTAGTTCGCATCGCAAAGAGACATCATGCACCAGGCGAGTCGACTTGGGAATGCGAGGAGGACATTAGACATCGTTATCCCCATCTCTTCGAAGGACTAGGTACGTTTAAGCATTTTTTTCAGTCAGTAGCTCTTACCATGCGTATGCGTTTAATTTCGAGGACGACATGCTCTAAGGAGGGTTGATAGTAAACCCTCTCGACCAATTTAGCGTTTTAATCTGAAGTAAATCAAGAGACTAGGATTTATTGGATTTTATTAGTATGTGAGACAATTATAGGTACCCCCTTACCATTGTGTAACCTTAGATGCTCCTCCCTCCGTAACTCCCTAGCTACATGTTATTCGAGTAAAAAGATCGACAGGTGCACTACATTTTAAACCTTTTAGACTAAGGCTAATTTCACCTCAAGCAGCACTTAACCGAGCCTACCTATACTCTTTCATATTAGACCAGCCCATCTAAATAAGACCAGATAGGCCCAAACCAAGGCCAGCCCATAAATTCCTAACATATATATATATATATATATATATATATATATATATATATATGAAGTTCCTTCCCTTGAAACCCTAAGAAAACCATCACCACCCTCTCCAAACCCTAGACGAACCCTTGCTAGCCGCTGCCCCCATACTTTAGCCACCGCTGCCCCCATACTTCAGCCCCCGTTGCCCCCATATACACCCTGTAAACCCCCTGAATTTTCAAATTATTAAATCTTGGATTTTTTCCAATTTTCTGGAATTTTCTGAGAATTTTCTGAAATTAAAATCAAGGTTTTAATTAATAAATAATTTTTAATTGTTAATAAATAAATATTAAAATATCATGAAAATAACATTTTTGGGTGTAAAATGGAAAACTGGACTTAGGGTAATTTTTCTGAATTTTTCTGGGCCTCAGACCTATTTTTAAATGCCTAAAAACAATTTTTTAATTAATTATTTAATTAACTGTTTAATTAATTATTATTATTATTATTTATTATTATTATTATTATTATTATTATTTTTTATTAATTTTATCCCGGCCCAGCCCGCACCCTGGCCCATTGGGCCGCGGCCCAGCCCGCCTAAACGGGTCGGGTCGGGCTCACCCGAACCCGACCCGCCGCCAGCCCGACCCGCATGACCCCAGCCCCCACGTCGCCCGACTCCACCGCCGCCCTTCTCGCGCAGCGCCGCCCTCCGTGCGAAGTGCCGCGTCCACCGCGCCACCTCCCCCTCTTCCCCGCCTTGCCTGGCCCCCCTAACCGCCGCCTCCTCCTACTTAAACCCCCCATCTTCTTCTTCCTCCTCCGTCACCGAAACCCTAACCCTAGCCCGGCGCCGCCCCCCTCCGCCCTACCTCACCGCTGCCAGCCACCGCCTAGCGCCGCCGCCCATCGCCTCGCCCCCAGCCTCTCCTCCTCTGCTCCTCCTCCGGCGCCCCCTCGCAGCAGCAGCCTCCTCCCCTCGAGCCGCCCCTTGCCGGCAGCCGCGTCCTGCGCCACCGCGCCGCCTCCGCCGGGTGCCCACTGCCCCGGCCAGCCGCTCCCCGCCCCAGCGCCGCCTCAGCGCCGCCCCGAGTCCGCCGGAGTCGGTTGTTTTCCAGAAACCCTAGGATCCTGTGTCCGACACGAGTCGGACACGTGTCGGACTCGGCTCGACCCTGATTTTCGGGTCACCTTCAGGTGCGAGTAACTTTTTATTCGTAGCCCCATTTTTAATTCTGCAAATTACGTTGTGAAGCCTGTATGACCCTCTCGGTGCCCGGATAAACCGTTCGGGGCATCGCGTCCTGTGGTGATCGCACACCGCGATCCAAAAACAGGAAAAACCAGACCCTGTTTACCCCAGAACTGAGTGCGCCCCGCCAAACGGGACGACTTGGTCGCGTGCGGTCTTCACAGATACGTGCGTGTCGTCGATACGGACGTGTGAGATTTCGTGAAATCTGATTCGGGTGTGCGTGCACACCGAAATCAACGCGTATCCGCGGACATCACCCCGTATTCGACTTTTTGGCTTTTCACCCTAACTTCTTGTACACTCGTCAGATCGAGACGAAACTTGCGCCATCGGACTCGTAGCTATACGCTGGTCCTGTGGGTCAAGTTTGGTTCGATTCTGAGAACGTTGACGAAATCGCGTGTCGTGGGCCCCACAAGCCCCGCTCGACGGGCGATTTTGTGTTCGGCTCATCGGAATCCAAATTTGGAAGTTCCGTTGGGTTCGTATCAGCGTTCCTGACCTGTTGACACTAAGTTTGGTGAATTTGGAGACCTTTGACCCGGACACATTTTTCGGTGCAAAGCGGGCCCACCAGCGGACCCCGTTTTGACCCGAAACTGCCGGTTTTGCCCTTGTCTCCAACTTGGACCCAAGGACAGACATTTCTAGCTATTTGACATCTTCTGAGCGTGATAGTAATGTCTATTTCAGCTTTTGGACTCATCTCTGGAAATTTTTCCAAGAACCAATTAATTAGATCCAAACAACAGGCAAGTACCTGCACTTCAAGTTAAATCTTTATATTGTGATAATTAATTCACTGCCTTACTAGTACCCTTGATGATTACACCTAGTGTTAGAAAGGCTGAATTTTATGTCTTGAATATTGGAGTTCATGTCTTATTTTTTATGTCGGGTAGGAGAATACTAGAAGGCATGTAGTTTACCCTTTTCCCTGCCATGTTTAATAGCTGTTGGTACACCACTGTACCTCAGCCGGATCTCGATTTCCCCTGTTTAATAGCCGTTTATGATGGCCGGATTAGCCTTATAAACCCCTACATGCCAACTATGTATTCTAAAAATAAACACAAGTTCTCACAGATAGTTTCTGGTCATGTTATATTTCTTGCTGACTGTTGTAGTTCACTTCCTGTCTTATTTATTTCTGTTTTCTCATATTCCTGTTTACAGCATTAACTCTGAGATATTGATGTTCTTGTATACAGTTTCTCAACATGATATTCATTTTAATTGTCATAAATATTTAGTTTAATCTTGTTGTGCATTGTGTACTTTGCTCAATTCCTGACTGGATCTGTTGATTTAGGCGATGATGAGGACCTTGCCCCTACTTATTATGGTCCCTATGAGGGTACAGATGATACCTATAAGGAGCCAGAACCCACCCAGGAGACCCCTGCTGCCGAATAGCTAGCAGTAGCTACCTTTTATTTCAGTTTCTTATCTTAGTAATCGGGTTTGTCCCCGATTTCATTCTGAATTTCTGTACTAAAACATTTGAATCTGTTGTCGTATTTATTTAAGTTGCAATCTTAAGTTTCTGTTCTCATTATTATCTTGCCTATGTTAATTATGAATGAGCTAGTTTTGTAAATCTGGAATTGACCTAGACAGCGTACTACCGCCGACTCTGCGGCGTAGGCTGGACGTACCCACGCACTTGTGCCCAAATTTCCGGGTACGGGTCATGACACATTTTTATGGTGGCCCATACAGGTCCTATCCTTAAATAGGGTAATACCCTAGGACAGGGTATGGAATAAGATAGAGGATTCTAGGAAAAGCTCATTCACAATATAGGGTCCTTATTTCAATTCTTGATATCATTTCTGCTCAATTTTTCTATCGCCTTTGATTTCCAAGTAATCTATTCTAATTCCCTATCCCTTAATCTTTCAGAATGGTCCAGACAAGGAACACAGTAGGAGGCACATCAGAACCAGCTGAGCAGAATGTGTCCGAGACTCTTGCACTCCCGTCGCCTCTATCTGTTTCCGACAGTTACTCTGGATGGGGCACAGCTACTTGGAGTGTTCCAGGGATTGGTGGAATCCCAGAAAGAACAGACTGTACTTCTGCGAACCAGCCTCTCAGAAGCTCTTAAGTCCCAGGAGTCGTCACTCAAGAGGCCAGGGAGTGCCAAAGACTTCAAGAATCTTAGACCCCTGGAATTCTACGGAACTGAGGGCATTCTCTATGCCGATGAGTGGATAGAGAATGTCGAGAGACTCCTGAAGACTGCTCGGGTCCCTGATGACCTCAAAGTGGAGTCCGCAAGCCTGCAACTGTTCGACATTGCTCGAACCTGGTTCAGAGATGAACCCCAACTATCTGCTCCTGATCTCACCTGGGAGGACTTCAAGAGGCTATTCAAGGAGAAATTCTACCCCGAAGTGGCTCGGGAAGCTCTCGAAAGCCAATTAGAGAGACTGGAACAAGATAACCTGTCTGTTGATGAGTATACTGCTGAATTTAGCAGGTTGAGCCACTTTGCGGAGTACATAGTTCGTACCCCGGAGGACAGAGCCCGTAGATTCAAGAAGGGGCTATCTCCGAATATTTGCCTTGCTGTCACCACCAGCCGAGCTCGCACCTATGAAGAAATCCTGAGCGTGGCACAAGGCATTGAGAGAGATATGGGGCATAAACTAAAACGAGAGAGAGATACCGGAAATATGAGACCCAACAAAAGCCTTTTTCAACAACAACAACAACAACAGCAGAGGGCCCCGCAGTAAACTCAGCGTCCTCTCCCTCGAGCTCCAGCACCCCAACACCAGGCTCAAGGACAGAACCAACAAGCTGCTGCTTGTAACTTTTGCCAAAAACCAGGTCATACTTGGCAAGTCTGCAGGAAGAGGCTAGGTGCCTGCCTCTACTGCGGCTCAGCAGCGCACCAAATGAGTGACTGTCCAGCTGCTCAAGGACGCACCGCTGCACCAAAGGCTCCAGCCCAGGCCAGGGCCCCAGCAGCACAACAGAGGGGACCCCCGCTTCCAACACAACAACAACGCTTTGCTCAGCACCAACAGCAGCAACCGAGGGGTGCACCGCAGCAAGGCCGTGCTTATGCAATGACTCTGGAAGAAGCAGAAGCCACAGCAGACGTGATCACAGGTTCTGTACTTATAAATTTAATACCAGCTATTACTTTATTTGACTCTGGAGCTTCACATTCATTCATGTCAGTAGATTTTCTTATGAAGCATAGCTTAATCACTAAACCCCTTAGGAATTGTTATAAGATCATTACCGGTGGAGGAATTATCCCGGTTAGTGATGCCTGTAATAATTGCCCTATTACATTGTGTGGAAGAGAACTGTATGCTAGGCTACTCGTAATGCCAGTGCCCAATTTTGATATTATACTGGGTATGGATTGGTTGAGTCAACATCATGCCACTATAGACTGCCACAGAGGTAGTATAATCTTCAGGCCCCCTGACAAGCCAGAATTTGAATTTGCTAGAGGTTCTAGAGAAATAGGTAATAACAAAATTTGTGGAGCCCTAGTAACAGAAGAATTGCCACTACCTATCATCTCTGAATATCTTGATGTCTTCTCTAAGGATCTCCCAGGCTTACCTCCAGACCGAGAAGTTGAATTCTCCATTAACTTAGTGCCAGGAGCAGCACCAGTATCTCAAAATCCCTACAGAATCAACAAGAAGGAGATAATAGAACTAAATGAGCAAATCAAAGAACTAGAAGACAAATACTTCATTAGGTCTAGTGTCTCACCCTGGGGAGCTCCAGTATTATTTGTGCCCAAGAAGGACGGAACATCCCGAATGTATATTGACTATAGGGCCTTGAATGCCTTAACAATTAAGAATAAGTATCCCCTGCCCAGGATAGATGACCTATTTGATCAGTTGAGTGGAGCTCGGGTATTTTCAAAGATTGATTTGAGGTCTGGTTACCACCAAGTAAGGGTGAGAAAGGAAGACATCCCTAAAACTACTTTCAATACCCGGAACGGACACTACGAATTCTTAGTAATGCCGTTCGGGTTGACGAATGCTCCAGCAGTTTTTATGAACTTAATGAACAGAGTTTTCCAGCCGTACCTAGACAAATTTGTAGTGGTCTTCATTGATGATATTTTGATCTACTCCAAGACCCCCGAAGAACATGAAGAACATTTGAGGTTAGCATTGGAGACTTTGAGGAAGGAAAAACTTTATGGAAAATTATCTAAATGTGCTTTCTTCCTAGACAAAGTAGAATTCTTGGGACATGTTATGACTGGAGATGGAATAGCAGTAGATCCTAAGAAGATAGCGGCAGTAGAATCCTGGCCCACTCCAGACTCGGTAGCAGAGATTAGAAGCTTCCTGGGACTAGCTGGCTACTATCGAAAGTTTGTGAAGGACTTTGCAAGAATTGCTGAACCCATGACAAAATTAACAAGGAAGGATAAAGAGTTCATCTGGACTGATGAATGTCAGCATGCTTTTGAGGAATTAAAGAAAAGGCTGACTACTGCCCCTATTCTGACCTTACCTTCTGGAACCGGAGGTTTCGCTATTTATAGTGATGCTTCTGGAAAAGGTCTAGGTTGTGTATTGGAACAGAACAAGAAGTAATAGCATATGCCTCTAGACAGCTTCGACCTCATGAAAAGAACTATCCAACTCATGATTTAGAATTGGCAGCTGTCATTTTTGCTCTTAAGCTATGGAAGCATTATCTTTATGGAGAAAGGGTGGAAATATTTACGGACCATAAAAGTCTAAAATATATCTTCACTCAGAAAGAGCTGAGCATGAGGCAAAGAAGGTGGCTAGAACTAATGAAAGACTTTGATATCACCCTTCAATATCATCCTGGGAAGGCCAATGTAGTTGCTGATGCTCTAAGCAGATATCCTATGGCGATGTACTTGACTATGGACAGACACCTGCTAGAGGACTTGGAAAGTTTAGGTATTGAAGTAATCATCCCAGGAAAAGAAGGCCAAATGATGAACTTGCAGATTCAGTCTACTTTAATAGACAAGATCAAGGAGATTCAGTTTTAAGACGAAGGCCTGCGAAGCCTTCGAGGTCAAGTGCAAGCTGGATTAGTGGAAGATTTCAGAATTTATGAAGATGGATCACTGAGGCATGGCGATAGATTATATGTACCTCAAGGAGACATAAGAGAAGAAATTATGCAAGAGGCGCACAGATCGCAATACTCTATACATCCAGGAGCCAACAAGATGTACAAGGACCTGAGGACGCATGTTTGGTGGCATGGCATGAAAAGAGAAGTAGCCAGGTTCGTATCTCGTTGTTTAGTGTGCCAGCAAGTCAAGGCAGAAAGACAAAGACCTAGAGGATTGCTTCAACCACTACCCATTCCGGAGTGGAAGTGGGAACATATCACAATGGATTTTGTTTCCGGACTTCCAAGGACACCTAGTGGAAAGGATGCAATCTGGGTGATAGTAGATAGACTAACCAAGTCTGCACATTTTCTACCTTTCAAAGTGGGGCTATCTACAGAAAAGCTGGCAGATTTATATATCAGACATATTGTTAGGATGCATGGAGTTCCAGTAAGTATTGTCTTCGACCGAGATTCAACATTCACCTCTCACTTCTGGAAGAGTTTACAAGCCAGCTTGGGGACGCAGCTCAAATTCAGCACAGCTTATCATCCCCAAACCGATGGACAATCGGAACGTACAATCCAGACACTTGAAGATATGCTCCGTACATGTGTTCTAGATTTTGGAGGATCCTGGGAAGACTACCTACATCTTGTGGAGTTCTCTTATAATAACAGTTACCAAGCAAGTATTGAGATGACTCCATTTGAAGCTCTGTATGGACGAAGATGTCGTACCCCGCTATTATGGGACGACGTTGGAGAAAGAGCCCTGCTGGGACCAGAGATGGTGATCGATTCAGCTGAGAAGGTAAAGCAAATAAGGGACAGACTTCGAGTGGCTCAAGACAGGCAACGACATTGGGCAAATAGCCAACGAAGGCCCTTGGAATTTGAGGTAATTAAATTTATGAAATTTAAGTCAATTTAAACATTTTGATTATGGAACTAAGACTTGATTATGACTTTGTTAAAGGTTGGAGAACTGGTATTTTTGAAGATTTCCCCGACACGTGGCACCATTAGGTTCGGAAGGAGTGGAAAACTCAGCCCAAGATTTATTGGACCTTTTGGCATTCAGGAGAAAATCGGAGAAGTGGCATACCGACTGGCATTGCCACCCTCTCTGGATGGAGTCCATAACGTCTTCCACGTGTCGTAGCTGAGAAAGTACGTGTCAGACCCCAGCCACATTTTGGATCACTCAGAGCTCGAAGTAGGCCCAAGTCTGACTTACCAAGAGCAACCCGTGGAGATACTGGATCGATCAGAGAAAGTTCTACGGAACCAGGTCATTTCCCTAGTTCGCGTAGCTTGGAAGCACCATTCTCCCGGCGAATCCACCTGGGAGCGAGAAGACGAGATTAGAGAGCGATATACCCCTATCTTTTTGAACCCTGAGGTATATTTTAATTCTCGGCCTTTTCCTTTCGTGCCTTTGTTATTCTTAAATTTCGAGGACGAAATTTTTGTAAGTTGGGTAGGTTGTAAACCCCCTGAATTTTCAAATTATTAAATCTTGGATTTTTCCCAAATTTCTGGAATTTTCTGAGAATTTTCTGAAATTAAAATAAAAATTTTAATTAATAAATAATTTTTAAATGTTAATAAATAAATATTAAAATATCATAAAAATAATATTTTTGGGTATAAAATAGAAAACTGGACTTAGGGTAATTTTTTTGGATTTTTCTGGGCCTCAGACCTATTTTTAAATGCCTAAAAATAATTTTTTAATTAATTATTTAATTAACTGTTTAATTAATTATTATTATTATTATTTATTATTATTATTATTATTAATATTTTTTATTAATTTTATCCCGGCCCAGCCCGCACCCTGGCCCATTGGGCCGCGGCCCAGCCCGCCTTAACGGGTCGGGTCGGGCTCACCCGAACCCGACCCTCCGCCAGCCCGACCCGCACGACCCCAGCCCCCAGCCCCCACGTCGCCCGACTCCACCGCCGCCCTCCGCGCGCACCGTCGCCCTCCGCGCGCAGCGCCGCGTCCACCGCGCCACCTCCCCCTCTTCCCCGCCTTGCCCGGCCCCCCTAACCGCCGCCTCCTCCTACTTAAACCCCCACTCTTCTTCTTCCTCCTCCCTCACCGAAACCCTAACCCTAGCCCGGCGCCGCCCCTCTCCGCCGTGCCGCCCTGCCTCGCAGCTGCCAGCCACGGCCTAGTGCCGCCGCCCATCGCCTCACCCCAGCCTCTCCTCCTCTGCTCCACCTCCGGCGCCCCCTCTCGACCACCAGCAGCAGCAGCCGCCTCCCCTCGAGCCGCCCCTCGCCGGCAGCAGCATCCTGCGCCGCCTCCGCCGCGTGCCCACTGCCCCGGCCAGCCGCTCCCTGCCCCAACGCCGCCTTAGCGCCGCCCCGAGTCCGCCGGAGTCGGTTGTTTTCCAGAAACCCTAGGATCATGTGTCCGACACGAGTCGGACACATGTAGGACTCAGCTCGACCCTGATTTTTGGGTCCCTTTCAAGTGCGTGTAACTTTTTATCCGTAGCCCCGTTTTCAATTTCGCAAATTGCGTTGTGAAGCCTGTATGACCCTCTCGGTGCCCGGACAAACTGTTCGGGGCATCGCGTCCTGTGGTTATCGCACACCGCGATCCAAAAACAGGAAAAATCAGACCCTGTTTTACCCCGGAACTGAGTGCGCCCCGCCAAACGGGATGACTTGGTCGTATGCGGTCTTCACAGATACGTGCGCGTCGTCGATACGGGCTTGTGAGATTTCGTGAAAGCTGATTCGGGTGTGCATGCACACCGGAATCAACGCGTATCCGCGAACATCACCCCGGATTTGACTTTTTGACTTTTCGGCCTAACTTCTTGTACACTCGTCAGATCGAGACGAAACTTGCGCTATCGGACTCGTAGCGATACGTTGGTCCTGTGGGTCAAGTTTGGTTCGATTCTGAGAATGTTGACGAAATCGCGTGTCGTGGGCCCCATTGGCCCCGTTCGACGGGCGATTTTGTGTTCGGCTCATCGGAATCTAAATCTGGAAGTTCCGTTGGGTTCGTATCAGCGTTCCTGACCTGTTGACACTAAGTTTGATGAATTTGGAGACCTTTGACCCAGACACATTTTTCGGTGCAAAGTGGGCCCACCGGCGGACCCCGTTTTGACCCGAAACTGCCATTTTTGCCCTTGTCTCCAACTTGGATCCAAGGACAGGCATTTTTAGCTATTTGACATCTTTTGAGCGTGATGGTAATATCTATTTCAGCTTTTGGACTCATCTCTGGAAATTTCCCCAAGAACCAATTAATCAGATCCAAACAACAGGCAAGTACCTGTACTTCAAGTTAAATCTTTATATTGTGATAATTAATTCCCTGCCTTACTAGTACCCTTGATGATTACACCTAGTGTTAGAAAGGCTGGATTTTATGTCTTGAATATTGGAGTTCATGTCTTGTTTTTCATGTCGGGTGGAAGAATACTAGAAGGCATGTAGTTTACCCTTTCCCCTGCCATGTTTAATAGCTGTTGGTACACGACTGTACCTCAGTCGGATCTCGATTTCCCCTATTTAATAGCCATTTATGACGGCCGGATTAGCCTTATAAACCCCTACATGCCAACTATGTATTCTAAAAACAAACACAAGTTCACACAGATAGTTTCTGGTCATGTTATATTTCTTGCTGACTGTTGTAGTTCACTTCCTGTCTTATTTATTTCTGTTTTCTCATATTCCTGTTTACAGCATTAACTCTGAGATATTGATGTTCTTGTATGCAGTTTCTCAACATGATATTCATTTTAATTGTCATAAATATTTAGTTTAATCTTGTTGTGCACTGTGTACTTTGCTCCTTTCCTGACTGGATCTGTTGATTTAGGCGATGATGAGGACCTTGCCCCTACTTATTATGGTCCCTATGAGGGTACAGATGATACCTATGAGGAGCCAGAACCCACCCAGGAGACCCCTGCTGCCGAATAGCTAGCAGTAGCTACCTTTTATTTCAGTTTCTTATCTTAGTAATCGGGTTTGTCCCCGATTTCATTCTGAATTTCTGTACTAAAATATTTGAATCTGTTGTCGTATTTATTTCAGTTGCAATCTTAAGTTTCTGTTCTTATTATTATCTTGCCTATGTTAATTGTGAATGAGCTAGTTTAGTAAATCGGGAATTGACCTAGACAACGTACTACCGCCGACTCTGCGGCGTAGGCTGGACGTACCCACGCACTTGTGCCCGAATTTCCGAGTGCGGGTCGTGACACACCCCGACCGTTGCCCCCATACTTCAGCCGATCGCTGCCCCCATACTTCTGTCGACCGCTGCCAATATACACCCCGACCGCTGCCATATACACCCCGACCGCTGCACCCACACATCAGCCGACCGCTGCCCCATATATACCCCGACCGCTGCCCCCACATACATAGCCGACCGCTGCCCCATACACGCCCGACCGCTGCCCTTCAGCCAGCCAACCCGACCCCGTGCATTGCTACCGCTGCCGCACTTGCTACAGTCCCGCCGCCGTTGCTACAGTCTCGCCGGAGTGCGCCGTGGCGAGAGCAGACCTTGTCCGAGCAACGCCACGTAGAGGTAACCATGTCAAACCTCGCTTCTTTATGTGAATATCGTAGCATCGTATTGACGTGTCTGTAATTGTTAATATCTGACACCACCCTAAATAGGTGCAAATGTGGATCAATGAATAATAAGGGTTAGAATATGTGTATTTACTAGCAAACCCTAAATCATGAGATATAACACCAAGGACTTGCACCTCCACCCTAAAACCTGTACATAGGCCATGTATAATGAACATAGTAACCAAGGAACGTGATCGCACAGAACCGCGATCGTGGTCAGACCATAACTTGAAATTATTGTCTCAAGGCTCAAGATGTTCGAGTATTGAATACGTGTGCACCTTAGCTAAGCGCACATGTGACGCGGTATCCGAACAGTCATGAACTTGCGATAATATTCAAGCAACGCGTTGTAGTCATGTGCAATTAATGTTAGCATCTGATATTAGAATGTATATTATATTTGTGTTTAGGACCTTTGGATCAGCCGAAGGACACTGCAGGAACCAGCTTCTGTCATTCATAGCTTCAGGACCCAGGCAAGATACCTTGCTATATTTTACTGTCTATTTTAATTATGCAATGCTGTATTGTATGCTTGTTGTTTTTCCTTATACAACTGTGCGCGTCCGAGATTGTCTCGGGTGCATTCGACGGATACGTCAAAGATTGGTATACATTGACTTAGTCATTAGCAGACTCACCCTATTGGATGATATCCTATTATCTTCCAAGACCTGACACTTTTACACGTATTCATAGTGATAAATCTCATGTTGGGATGCGAGTTCGCGTGATCGACTAGCTATCGCCGTGTGTGACATGCATCACGGTTAGCAAGCAAGCTAGGACTATTTTAGTATAGAGACTTGGCATTTAGATAAGGGATATGCGCGTCGATTATTTGACTAGTATATCTACATTGGGAGGGGAGGACGACTAGCAGGCATATGGGACAACCCACTCCTTTACACTGGCACCGCACTCGACGGAGTGATACGGACTTATTTATATATTACTAATACCACATTCTGTAGAGTGTTGGGCGTTACTTGATGACATTGCAGATACCACACTCTATAGAATGTCGGACGTTATTGTATTCCTGCGCCCGTATTATAGGGGGCATATGTGGCATATACTAGCCGGTTGTCACGACTGGTGAATTACGTCAGCATATGTCTAGCCTACACCTTCTTATATACTCACAGTTGTCCTCATATTTCATTCACTTAGATGGCTAGCATACCCTTTATTGTATTTATCTTATTCAGTATTTATATATGGCATGTTTCTATGTATCTTGTTACGTCACTCTGAGGACCTGGTACCTTTCCAGATTTAGACGAGGCTTTCTACCCTACAGTATACATCCCCGGACAGGAGACGAGATTTGCTACAGCTGAGGAGTTAAAGGTTCAGCCGTCAGAGTTTCTGTGATCAGTTGGTAGGCCTTCAGCCTGGATTGGGTGCATCATTATCTAGAGCCGATGCCCTAGTCATTATCTTTTATAATTTATTTTAGTACTTTCTTTCGTCATAGTAGTGGGTTTGTTCCCACCCGACATCTTAGTTTGTACTAGGATATCTTGAGACTGGTATTTATTACCCAGTAGTTTATTTAGTACGTCTTGCTCTTTATTTGTGGATGAGATTAGATAACCTATTCTGGACTGATATTGTACATGTTAGTATTTTAGGACAGCGTAGCACTCTTCGTGGATCTATTAAATTAGGATATCTTCGAAGACGTGTCAACTGGCTATTGCCACGTGGCCTGGTCCCGTGTATTTTGGGACTGGGGCATGACAGTAATCATGCCAGCCGTATGAATATAGCACTCCAATATATGGAAACCATAACACACGTATGCTGTAATATGAATAACAATTCACAAGTGGTAAACATATATATATCACAGGGCATAACTAAATCTCATCCACAGAAAATTATATATAATGGAATAACCAATAACTATAACTATAACTCAAAATAAAGCAACTAATGATAAAAGTCGGATGGACACAAATCTACTACCGAACTAAAATATAGATTAGTCAAGATACATACACGTAAGAACATCAACTACTAATCATGGGCTCGACGAGAAGACCTCATCGCAAATGCATAGCAAGTCCGAATCTGTGCTCCTGCGAATACTCATGAACAATACACCTAGAAAGGTACCAGGTCCTCAGAGTGACATAACAAGATACATAAAAGCATGCCATAAAGTAAATACTGTAAAACTCCAGGGTAACCTAACCATCTAAGTGAAATGCAACTTGAGGACAACTGTGAGTATATGGGAAGGTGTAGGCTAGACCTATGCTGACATAATTCACCAGTCGTGGCAACCGGCTAGTATATACCACACATGCCCCCTATAACACGAGCGCAAGAATACAGTAATGTCCAACGTTCTATAGAGTGTGGTATCTGCAATATCACCAAGTAACGTCCAACACTCTACAGAACGTGGTATCAATAATATATATATATACGTCAGTATCACTCCGTTGAGTGCAGTGCCAGTGTAAAGGAGTGGGGTGTCCCATATGCCTACTAGTCGTCCTCCCCGCCCAATGATCTAAGAATGTTGTATCCACAACACGCGTCAGCTACTATGCCTCGGCATCGTAACTCTGGCTCATCAACTATCGTTAGAGCAAGGGTCCATCCTTACAACCAAACAAGGACAGGGATGGGTCCATCGTACCACACTAGTCTATGCTCCACCTACTAATAACTACTAAGTCTTCTAACATGCATCCCAATTGGCAGTTATACCCTATCCGTCGCACGCCTACACGTACAGGTGGCCAACCACATACGCAGGACCGTGCCCTACATGAGACTCACAACACGAGTAAGAAATATGTCAAGGCATGGGAATCATACCAATAACTCCATACTTTAGGTGGGTCCACAAGATACTAGGTCAGACACAAGTCCTAACGTCAACGCATTCGTTGACTGCATCCGAGTCTCTCTCGGACGCGCACAGTTATATAATATAAACATACAAATAGTAATATAGAATTTAAACAGTACAACAGAGGCAAGGTATACTTGCCTGGCAAGCGGCTGTGTAGTCCCAATAATCTGCTCCTGAAGTTACACAAATAAATCCAACAGGTCTCCGGGGTCAGCGTTCACAGGTACTGAATCGGGGGTAACTGCTGCGGGTTGTCTGGCAAGAGTATCGGTCCACGATAAATACGATAACGGGGTTTATGATGATGATTACGGATAAAGAAGATGGTTATGTGGATAATGGTAATGACAATGTTGAGGATGATAGGGATGACGATAATGTTGATGATCTTGATGATGGAGATGATGACGACGTTGTTAGTGACGATGCTAACGGGGATGATGATGATGTGGATGATGAACAAGTTATTAGGGTTGGTGTTAATGATGATGATGATAATGACGAGGTCTATGGAGGTGATGATGATGACGAGGGCGAGGTCGATGACGGCAGGGATGATAATGTGGATGGTAGCGATTGCGAGGACGACGATGTAGGTGATGGTGATGAGGCTTATGTTGATGGTGGTAGTGTTGGTAGATTTTTATGGTGAAGATGATAACGTGTATGATGATGAAGATGCTGGTGGTGGCTACTAAACTCCGGCCAGCGAGGGGGAGGGAGGTCCGGCCAACAAGAGGAGGACAAGGAGGAGAGGGGGCTGTGGTGAACGGAGGGGCATGGGGGAAATGGGGATGAAGTCGGAGAAGAAGCCTAAGAGGGTGGTGGTAATGGTGTTTGTAGGGAGGAGAAGGGCTGTGCAGGCGGGCACCGGTCGACTTCGGTGGGGGTCGTATGCTCGGGGTGAAGTCGAGGGGAGGCAATGGTGGTGGGGTTGGCCGAGTCTTACTCAGGCGAAGGGGGAGGAGGTGGAGTCGGGGAAAGAGGAAGAGGGGATATGGGGGTGATGTCGACGAGGGGCTGTGGGGAGATGGCCAAGAAGGGCCGACTCCGGTGTGGACTCTGTCGAGAGGGGAGAAAGGAGTTCGACGAGTGAGAGGGGGCTCGGTGTGGCGATGTTCAGCGGGGTCTTCGGCGGTCGGCCGAGGAGGAAGGAAGGCGTAGGGGAGAGGAGATCGACTCGCCGGACTTCGGCGAGGCTGACCGGCTCCAACGCAGGGATGGGGACGATGAACTGGAGCTCAGGGGAGGTCGGCTGTGTATTAGCATAGGGTTAGGGATGGGTTTGGAATTTTGGAAGAATTAATAAAGAAAGGAAAGAAAAGGGGTTGTACTTATATACATGTGGGATGTTTAGGTTTGGTGGGTTGACCTAGGTCTAGGGCCTGGTCAACACTCCTTGGGATTGGGCCTTAGGCTCGCTTGGGGGATGTTGGGAGGGCTAGAATTTCCCTTAATTAAATGCAAGGATAGGTTTAACATACGGGGCGATGTGTGCGTGTTGCACATCCCAAAAATTACAGAAAAATCGACGTGAAGGGAAAATTAGGTTTCTTCACGTATTGTCCAATGGTGGGGGCACCTTGATACGTTTTTGCATAAAAGTCCCCAACAATTAGAAAAATTGCATAAAGACGGAAATTGGGTTTTAATTAATTATATACCGCACATGGTGTTCTGGAATTAACTAGGAGCACATGGAATTAAAATTAGGTGGGACACAAGTGTTTGGTGCATAGAAGATACAGTGTAGAATATTAATAAAATTTGGGTGGTACAAAACGGTCAAGATTATGTCTCCAATTTTGATTGGAACGCACATGGGTACAGAATTGGAATTTATTTTAGAATTAGGAAATAACGTCCGCGACGTTTATTGTGCGATTAAAATGTCGCACCAGAAAGCATGATTATAAATTATATAGAGGTCAGAATAGATAGTGGTCTAGTCTAGGACAGGGTTGTAAAGTTTGCAGATGGGCAACGGCTAGTGTACTACTCCAATTATCGAAGCGACGGTAAGGTGCGCTACGCGATAAAATAATGTACAGTTAAATCAAATGTCGTGTTCTAAATTCTTATTGGGTTCAAACTAGACCTAATTCCACTATTATAAGCCAAGTAAACCTAATTTCGGGTGAGGGAGTTTACAATCTACCCAACTTAAAAATAATTTTGTCCACGAAATTAAAATAAGGCATAATTGGTTTAACTCCTTCACTTGTGTACGTAAGGCAAGTTAAATTGCAATCTCTTCCAAAATTTAACTTATTCAAATCCATCGAACCCCTTTCAAATTGAACCATTGTTTAAATCGAACGTCAACACATCGCGTTGTCTTCTCCATTCTCAATTTAATAATCCACATCCAATCTAATTCAAATCTTTATGACATCCCAAATCAGAATATACGTCACAATCTTCAACTGTTAAAGTTTCCTCTAGATAATTATAATCAATTATTATTTCTATCCTCAACTTGTGAATTCCGTACTCTTTAATTTTTAAATTCTATTTCTATCCTCGATATTTTCAAATAGGAAATCCCACAATCAATATTTAACTTTTAATTTAAGGTCTCAATTTATGAAATTGAACTCTAATCCACCAATTGTCCGAATCTAGATTTTTATTTTTATCCTCAAAATTTAAATCAATTATTTAATCCTTCAATATCCAAAATTTAAATCATGCGTTCAAGAATAAATACTTGGTCTGCAATATCAAGATTCTAAAATTTTGAATCATCATGATCTTAATCATTCTTCTAAAAATTCTCAAAAATTAAAATGACTTGAACCTCAACATTCATTTTTTTTCGATCACAACTAAGAGAAGTTTCTCTTAAGTTGACAATGCAACTGCTATCCAACTTAGGATCTACCTCTCTATCACATAAGGCTCTTACATTTAAGAAAACGTATTCCTTAATTTTTAATTAATTATGTTACTCATTCCTCAAAAATTTTAACACCCAATATATTACATGTGATATGCCCTTGGTTACAAAATAGTCATCAAATAATGTAATTGGCCTATAGGGTATATCTAATACTATCTGTGTATCAGCTTATGCTAAGCACAAGGTTTCGTCTTTCTGAAATAAGGTAAGACGGAAAATAATAGTAAAGAGTTCAAGGGGGAGGTAATAGATTAGGAGTATGGGGATCAAGGTGTTTAAAGAATTCAATGGGAATGGTCAAGGCAGTTGTGGATTGAAATCCTATTTTGGTAATTCCTATTCACATGCTTGCATCATTACAGTTATGTAACGGATACGATATGCTCAGACATATCTAGAGGGCAAGTATATTTCATCTACTAATCACTATATATCTCAATCCACGTAAAGTAGTTATACGAAGAGCGAACCAAGCGCACTATGGTTGATCAGACCGTAGTACACTGATTCTGAAATGTATTACTGTACTCGTCCAATAATACATATATCGTGAACAAGCTTGATAAAGGAATGAGCTTGCAAAACTAGGCTGTAACAACAGCATAAGTCGAGGTAGTACAAAAATATAAGTACACTAGATTATGATGAAAGGGTGGTACAAAAATAATTTAAGTTCACAAAACCAAACAAGAACAAAATTAAGATTCTACAATTTCTACAGTTGTCCTACTCACTCCTTATCTAAGTCGCTAGTCGACCAAATATGGGTGTGGACCTTTAATTTCCACAGTCAGAATAAACATTATCTTCTTACGCAAGTCTAAAGTGGTGTCATCCTATTATACTTCATCAATGGGTCAATAGGGCTATGTGATACTATGTTGTGAGGCATACTACTCAACTAAAAATAATAATAGACTAATACCGTGACAGTCTTGAGGGGATCCTACAAATTAATAACGTTCTTGTAAATAAAGTACAAATTCTTATTGGACTATATGAGGAACGGATCTTAGTGCTCAATTGGGTCTCCTATTGTATCATGTAGGTCATGGTCATCTTAAATCTTAATTATATAGCTCATAGAGTACAAGTGTCAATAGTAAGAACGGAAGCGTTAATGACCTTTAAGAGGAAAAGGGAAGGATAACCCGTATCGAGTTACGGGCACAAATTATGCGATTTAAAGCTAAGAATAATCAGATCACAATCTAAAGGAATAACTCGAACTATCAAGCTCTAACTACCAAGCACATAATTCAAAGTTCAAGATTACAATTATCATCTTAGTAAACTATATATCCTATCATAGAATAAGATCACTTGGCCTTCAATCATAAGAATTATGCGGCATGAGTTAAAAGATGGAGAAAAGAACATATTTTAAATCGTTACACAATTGGCGAACGTTAAGATTGCAAGGGAACACGATATAAAATTAGAATAGAGGGACTCTAGATAATATCATGGTTCCCTAAGGGGAAGGTGGTGAGCGAATCTCCGTATTTGAGGTATGACCAAGGGGAATGTCATACTCGTTGCTCTGGGCTTCCTAAGGTATTGTCTGCTAATATCAAGTCAAGGATCTATATTTGTAGTCCCCTATCACTATCCTACTAAGCAAATCAGGTTCAGTCCTAACATTCGATCTAGGATTTCTATTGGTCCCTCAATACTAGGGTCAAACGTTAGGGTCAAATCTCTAACTAGCTCTAGTAGTGCCTATACTACACTTAAGTCATTCTTAATTACGTCAAGGAATAATGGTAAGCCATTCTTTAGATAAGGATGCTAGGGTTTACTTAATTATTCTGAACTTAGTGACGGGTCAGAGTTCTAGTTACTCTTAATAGTAAGGTTACCCTACTTATTATCTAACAACAGGGACTTCTATTTTCTAGGAGAAGGCTACACTCAAGGAACTAAGGGAAAGGCACATGAATCAAGCATGATGCAATTATTCAACGGAATAGATTGGAAGGAGGATGAGTCATAATCAGATGTAGATGAGATCCTATACTCTAATCCTATTTGAAGGCTTGCTCGGTATAGTAACTTAACCGAAACAATATGCTCTGACCTGCATGGGCCACCACAAAAACATGTCACGCCACAGTCCCAAAATACGTTGGACCAGGATATGTAATCATGCCAGCCGTATGAATATGGTACTCTAATATATAGAAACCATAACACACGTACGCTGTAATATGAATAACAATTCACAAGTGGTAAACATATATATATAACAGGGCATAACTAAATCTCATCCACAGAAAATCATATATAATAGAATAACCAATAACTATAACTAGAACTCAAAATAAAGCATCTAATGATAATAGTCGAATGGACACAAATCCACTACCGAACTAAAATATAGATTAGTCAAGATACATACACATAAGAACATCAACTACCAATCATGGGCTCGACGAGAAGACCTCATCCCAAATGCATAGCAAGTCCGAATTTGTGCTCCTGCGAATACTCATGAACAATACACCTGGAAAGGTACCAGGTCCTCAAAGGGACATAACAAGATACATAAAAGCATGCCATAAAGTAAATACTGTAAAACTCCAGGGTAACCTAACCATCTAAGTGAAATGCAACTTGAGGACAACTGTGAGTATATGGGAAGGTGTAGGCTAGATATATGCTGACGTAATTCACCAGTCGTGGCAACCGGCTAGTATATGCCATACATGTCCCCTATAACACGGGCACAAGAATACAGTAACGTCCAACGTTCTTTAGAGTATGGTATCTGCAATATCACCAAGTAACATCCAACACTCTACAGAACGTGATATCAGTAATATATATATATATACGTCCGTATCACTCCGTCAAGTGCGGTGCCAGTGTAAAGAAGTGGGGTGTCCCATATGCCTACTAGTCGTCCTCCCCGTCCAATGAACTAAGCATGTTGTATCCACAACACGCGTCAGCTACTATGCCTCGACATCGTAACTCTGGCTCATAAACTATCGTTAGAGCAAGGGGCCGCCCTTACAACCAAACAAGGACAGGGATGGGTCCTTCGTACCATGCTAGTCTATGCTCTACCTACTAATAACTGCTAAGTCTTCTAACGTACATCCCTATTGGCAGTTATAACCTATCTGTCGTACGATTATACGTACAGGTGGCCAACCACATACGCAGGATTGTGCCCTATATAAGAATCACAGCACGTATAAGAAATGTGTCAAGGCCTGGGAGTCATACCAATAACTCCACACTTTAGGTGGGTCCACTAGACACTAGGTCAGACACAAATCCTAACGTCAACGCATTCGTTGACTACACCCGAGTCTCTCTCGGACGCGCATAGTTATATAATATAAACATACAAATAGTAATATAGAATTTAAATAGTACAACAGAGGCAAGGTATACTTGCCTGGCAAGCGGCTGTGTAGTCCCAATAATCTGCTCATGAAGTCATGCAGATAAATCCAACAGGTCTCCGGGGTCAGCGTGCACAGGTACGAAATTGGGGGTGACTGCTGTGGGTTGTCTGACAAGAGTGTCGGTCCACGATAAACACGATGACGGGGTTTATGATGATGATTACGGATGACGAAGATGGTAATGTGGATAATGGTGATGACAATGTTGAGGATGATAGGGATAACGATAATGTTGATGATCCTGAAGATGGAGATGATGACAACGTTGTTAGTGATGATGCTGACGAGGATGATGATGATGTGGATGATGAACAAGTTATTATGGTTGGTGTTAATGATGATGATGATGATAACGACGAGGACTATGGAGGTGATGATGATAACGAGGGCGAGATCGATGACGGTAGGGATGACAATATAGATGCTAGCGATTGCGAAGACGATGATGTAGGTGATGGTGATGAGGCTTATGTTGATGGTGGTAGTATTGGTAGAGTTTCATGGTGAAGATGATGACGTGTATGATGATGAAGATGCTGGTGGTAGCTACTGAACTCCAGCCAGCGAGGGGGAGGGAGGTCCGGCCAACAAGAGGAGGACAAGGAGGAGAGGGGGTTATGGTGAACAGAGGGGCGTGGGGGAAACGGGGATGAAGTCGGAGAAGAAGTCGAAGAGGGTGGTAGTAATGGTGTTTGCAGGGAGGAGAGGGGTTGTGCAGGCGGGCTCCAATCGACTCCGGTAGGGGTCGTGTGCTCGGGGTAAAGTCGAGGGGAGGCAATGGTGGTGGGGTTGGCCGAGTCTTGCTCAGGCGAAAGAGGGAGGAGGTAGAGTCGGGGAAAGAGGAAGAGGGGAGATGGTGGTGATGTCGACCAGGGGCTGCGGGGAGATGGCCAGGAAGGGCCGGCTCTGGCGTGGACTCTGTCGAGGGGGAAGGAAGGAGAAGGAGTTCGACGAGGGAGGGGGCTTGGTGTGGCGAGGTTCAGCGGGGTTTTTGGCGGTCGGCCGAGGAGGAAGACAGGCGTAGGGGAGAGGAGATCGGCTCGTCGGACTTCGACGAGGCTGACCGGCTCCAACGCAGGGAAGGGGATGATGAACAGGAGCTCGGGGGAGGTCGGTTGTGTATTAGCATAGGGTTAGGGATGGGTTTGGAATTTTGGAAGAATTAATAAAGAAAGGAAAGAAAAGGGGTTGTACTTATATACATGTGGGATGTTTAGGTTTGGTGGGTTGACTTGGTCTAGGGCTTGGTTAACACTCCTTGGGATTGGGCCTTGGGCTCGCTTGGGGGATGTTGGGAGGGCTAGAATTTCCTTTATTTAAATGCAAGGATAGGTTTAACATACGGGGCGATGTGCGCGTGTTGCACATCCCAAAAATTACGGTAAAATCCACGTGAAAGGAAAATTGAGTTTCTTCACGTATTGTCCAATGGTGGGGGCACCTCGATACGTTTTTGTATAAAAGTCCCTAATAATTGGAAAAATTGCACAAAGACGAAAATTGGGTTTTAATTAATTATAATACCGCGTACGGTGTTCTGTAATTAACTAGGAACACATGGGATTAAAATTAGGTAGGACACAAGTGTTTGGGGCATAGAAGATACTGTGTAGAATATTAATAAAATTCGGGTGGTACAAAATGGTCAAGATTATGTCTCCAATTTCGATTGGGACGCACATGGGTAAAGAATTAGAATTTATTTTAGAATTAGGAAATAACGTCCGCGACGTTTATTGTGTGATTAAAATGTCGCACCAGAAAGCATGATTATAAATTATACAGAGGTCAGAATAGATGGTGGTCAAGTCTAGGACAGGGTTGTGAAGTTTGCAGATGGGCAACGGTTAGTGTACTACTCCAATTATCGAAGCAACGGTAAGGTGCGTTAGGCGATAAAATAAAATACAGTTAAATAAATGTCGTGTTCTAAATTCTAATTGGGTTCAAACTAGCCCTAATTCCACTATTATAAGCCAAGTAAACCTAATTTCGGGTGAGGGGGTTTACAACCTTACACTCAACTAAGATAAAGCAACACCTTCACTACTAAGCAATTACTAACTAAATAATTTACCTCCCCTAATACCCCTCATGTATGCCCTTGTATCGGTTACACCTGATACCACGATACTGTACAGTTTCCATACTCCTACTGGCCTAAATGACACCACATCCAGCTATACTTAATACTGAATACCCAAATAACTCCCACACTTGCACAGCAACGAGCCTGCACTGCGGTGCACTAGAATCTGACCCCAACTGCAATACTTATCCTTACTACACAAGTTTCTGAACATAAGAAATAACCCCAACCAATACACTGCTACTGCAACATACTGATACTCGTGCACTGCAGCTACTACTACACCAAGTTGTTGTTGCACACTGCTACTCGTGCACTGCTACTACTAGTATACCAAGCTGCTGTTGCATACTACTACTCATGCACTGCTGCCACTACTACATCAAGCTGTTGTGGCATACTGCTACTCGTGCACTACTACTACTTCTATTACCAAGTCACTCGACTACCACTTGTTTATACAGCTCACAGTGGCATAAATAGCTGAAATCCCCCTCCTACAATCAGTCAACACAGACATACCAACACATTTATGCTATCAAGATACACACATATATATATATATATATATCTATATATATATATATATATATATATATATATACCATAAATCCTTTGCTCAAGCACTTGGTGTGTACAATTATGATACTTAATGATACGCACTCCACTAAAGTGCTAAATCTCCCAATTTCCTATAATTATTAATCATACACATATATAACATCTATATATAACCAAAGTAACTTGTTAAAATGAGAATCGAAGAGTAATTGTGCAAAACACCAAAAATTGGACCCCCGTATCACACTATATCATAAAATATCGTAATACAACATACACGTATCCATTTTTGGATACGTACATAGTCCCATAATCCTGATCTAAGTCTAATGAGATTTAATTGATCTCATGACACACAATTGATGTGTCAAATTTGTAATTCCCCCCACATGCACACAAAATACCACCTAGAACTCATAATACATAGCCAAATAGCCTAGAACTTGCTCATATAGGTAGTCCTATGCCATGGGGTGATTCCTAGTAGTCAAATGCATGATTAAGAAGCTATAATGAGAGAAAAATTCAAGAATTGCCAATTGGGAGATAGATTTCCAATAAAAATATATTTGGACACGATACGGACATGATCTCTATCTCCAAAGTTTCTCCTCCTTGTGCTTCTTGCTTCTCCAAGAACCAAGGCTCCAAGAGTGATGAATTTGAGAAGTAATTAGCGGTAAATTATGTAGAAAATTAATGGAGATAAAATAAAAAATTGGAGATCTAGAATTTGGAAGAAAAATACAATACAAATTAGGAGAGAGAAAAGAACCCCACTCTAATAGTGGCCGGCCTCTTCCTCCTCCCTCAAGAAAAATTAAATGTCTAAGTTACTCCTATATGTGAATTATGAGGAATAATTAAGGGTGAGTATTTTTGGAAGTCTCTAACTTATTGTAATTAAAATAATTCTCCTTAATATACTTAGTGGAATGACTACTGGGCTTAGGTCCAAGTTGGGTTCACTATTTGTCCTGATAAGTCTAAATGGTCCATATGTGTCAAGTCTAAATATTTAGGCTCGTCTCTTAACAAAAACAAATATCACAAGTCTGTAATAACTAATAAATACAAGTCACGAATAATCATAGCTCAACAAAATTAATACAATCATCACGTTAATAATCAATATTTATTCCTAAAAAATAAATACCCATGCCAAATTATCAAACTATCCCTAGTTGAAAAAGTGAGGATGACAGATGCGAACGCCAGGTGATGGTGCTGACATCCTAGGTACTCCTCCGCCTCCTCCTCCACCATGAGCATGAGATCTCTTCTGGCCTCCTATCCTTGCCTATAACCATTGTATGGTAAGCTCATGCCTCTGAGCTGCTATCAGTACCTCTTTATAAGTCTGGTAGTCGTGTCCCTCTACCACATGTAAAATCTTCAGATAAAGTCATTGGTGGAACTTTATTGCTCTATCCGACTCTACAGTCACCAGAGTTAGAGCGAATCTACTCAGTCTGTAAAACTCAGATGCATATCCATCCACTATTCTATCGGCCTGCTTGAGACCGATAAATCTCTATTGGAGTTCATACTGCGCTATGATTCTAAAATATTTAGCCCTGAATTAAACCCTGAAACTATCGCAAGAGATGGGATGCCTCAACCCAACCTATACTGACGTCCACCAGTCACGAAAAAGGTCTTGAAGCTACAATCGAACTTGATCAACTTGTTCATCACCCGAAATCGTTGTTGATGCCATAATAACATTAATATCCTGTAACCAGGCATCTGTTGTGATGGTTTCCTCTGTGTCATCGAAGTACCTTGGGTTAAGTCGGCAAAATCTAACCGATGCTCCCGAATCAATCCTTCATCCTCTTTCCCGGGCCATCTGCAAACCTTGACTCAATAAAATGTTATGTTCTTGTTGTTAGAATTGCTGATGCTGTTATACCACCATCTGGTCTTGCTGTGCATCTATCATTCCCCGGAGGATCTCTAGCAATGCCAGGGTGTTAAGTACCACTAGTACAGCTAGTACTCCTAGGGGTACGGGTATTTTAGGGGCTGGTTGCTCGAGATATCCCACTCCTGGTTCCACTGTGCAAGCTTGTTCAATTTTTGGCTCTATTTAAATTTGACTCTGAATAGGAGCTCCCTCCATTGTTGCCCAGAGGAACCCTGTCCTGCCATGCCTGCTGCTCCAGTAACTGAAGACTTCCTGACGAAAATGACAAGAACCATCAAGAATAGGACAGAAGGATCAAGCAGGCAAGAAGTTTGACAGTCCAAGCGGTGGTATCGACGAATATAAAGTAAGATATCAAGGGGGACAATTTTTATTGAGACTCCTATGACCTGAACACCCCATAAGTCTGAAAATACCGACATGTATGGGCCACCACTAAACCTTGTCATGCCCTAGTACCGAAATATAGAGATAGACATGGCCAGCTCTCCCTTACAAGGTATAGAACGTCATATGGCGGTCATGGCTGTGACTAGACAAGGGTGTGAATATTAGAAGCAAGTCACTTAGGGTCATATAGAACATCTGATGTCTCAATCAGTCAAATAAGAACAGTAAACATAGAATGTATATGACAAGAAAGTAAGGCATTCCAAATGTCCTGCCATAATATTCAAGAAACCAGATGTGCAAAAATGAGAAGGCTGGCAGAGTAACAAGAGTACATGACCATAATCAGCTACAGTCTGATTAAAATCCATATTCAGGGCTAACAAGAGCCAGAAGATAAATGCCCAAAATGAGTAAATTATGAAATAACTAGCAGGAAAGAAGAAACCTACTCATTTCCGCCAGTGGCTATCTGTCTGGTATATACCATTATTCAGGAAAAACTACGCTTGATCTTCGGATGCTGGCTCTACATCTGGCCATTCAAAACCAGTGAGGTTAGACACCAAATAGCAAGTACCATAAAGGTAGCACGAATGCAGAAATAAAATTAGGTTATGAAATAAATACATACATACATATATATATTTATAGTCCTGTCTCGTAGTTTTGGTTTATAGTGTAACGACCCGCTCCGCTCAACCCGGAGGGCCGATTCAAACGGCACAAGTATAGCTATTCAGCCCACCTTGCTCAACGAGATGGCTCATTCGATGCAAAAGGATTCATGTTGGGATCTTCAATGGAGTCAGACTTAGGCTATCAGAGGCGCATCCAGAGTCTCGCTCGACCAATGCGATACATCGCTAAGGTGGGTGGCCCCGGTGAACCTGTCTCTACTTAGCTGCACACTAAGAAAATGAATGTTACATGCTAGTTTACAGGCGATAACCTTTGCATGCTAATAATAGAGATGAACACACATAGCTAAGGGGATAATGTCATGCCCCAGTCCCATAATACGTAGGACTAGGAATCCGTAACACGCCAGCCGTATGAATACGAACTCCAATATATGGAAACCATATACACACGTACGGTGTACATGAATATCCAATCCACTGTGGTAATATATGTCACAACAAGTCATACGCAATTCTATATCTTATCCACAGCACAAATAATAGAATCATGGAAATCAATAACTGAATAACAAAGAAGCAGTCTCAAAATAGAAATCTCAAAGTGTGATAGTCGGGTGGAAACAAATCCACTGCAATTCGACTATAATAAACTACTAAAGAGAGAAGAAATAAACTCTAATATAAGAATAAATTTCTCGAAAATATAGCAACTAAAATCTCTAAACACCTGCAATGAATCATATATAATCAGAAGGTAAGATCACCTCAGACTGATAGGTAGCGTCAGGTCCAGGTCCATACTCCTGCGGGTACTCTTGCTCATCTATATCTGGAAAGGGATTAGGTCCTCAGAGGGACGTAACAAGATACAAAAAGCACATGCCAATAAAGTACTGAAAATAAACATCCATTGGGTCGCCTAACCGTCTAAGTGAATGCTGTTAAGAACAAATTTCCCCACAAGTGAGATATCTGGCTGAAAACTGGGATTTGGCATGGTTCTCTTTTGGAGATCCAGGGGCCCAAAGGCACGTCTTCTTTTGAACAGCGGAGGCCCGCCAATGTACATAATATATATATATATGGGTCATCACCGCCCGTATCTCCAGTGGAGAATTCGGGTGCACAGGAGAAAAAGTGCAAAGGAGCTCAAATGCGGTACTTGTTGTTCTCCCCATCCAATGCTCTAAGCATGTCATTTCCATGACACGATAACCTCTAATAACTGCCAGGTCTACTAGCATGCAAAGTTTCTATTAGCAGTTATCCCTACCCGTCGTACGACCTATACGTACCAGTGGCCAGCCGAGTACGCAAGTCCGTGTCCTACATGTGACTCACACTCGTGTAAGAATAGTGTCATGGCCAATGAAACATAAATGCCTCATGAAGATGGGGTAGTCTCAGAAAATAGGTCCAATGCATATACATAAATAAAAATATAGTACGACGACACCGTCGTTGCACCCAAGTTTCCTTGGACGCGCAGTTTATATAGCAGTTAAAATAAATGAACTAAATAAGAAAAAAATAAACATGCATGCCTCATATGGAATGTAAATACAGTACAATGGCAAGGTATACTTGCCTGGCAAGAAATCTGTAAAGTGTACGCGTCCAATTGTCAAGGACACAGAACCTGGAACTAAGGACTCCGAACAAACGTCTCTAGATGCTGAAATAAACATCACCAACGTTTTCGGAATGAGCAAAATAGCTAAAAAGCATATCCCTTTCGTCCAATTTGGACACAGGGGCAAAACGGTAATTTTGGGTAAAAATGGAGTCCACGTGTGGCCCACTTTGCACCAAAAAGCGTGCCAAAGATAGTAGTCTCTAAATGGGACAAACTATAGGTAAAATAACTCTAAATGTCACTACGAACCCAACGGTATGTCCAAATGTGGATTTCGATGAGCCGAACACAATTTTGTCCAAGAAGTCAATTGTGGGGCCCGCCAATTGGCGATTTGGTCAACCATCTCAGAATTGCGTAAAAATTGGGTCACAGGACCAGCGCATTACCATAAGTCCAGTGGCATAAGTTTCGTCGCAATCTGATAAGCGTGCACAAAATACGCGCAAGTTCAACAAAAGTTGCGACACGGAGTGTGTCCGCGGATATGACCTGATTCCGTCACGCACACGCGTCCGAATCAGTCTCCACAAATTTTTACGTGTCCGGTTACGCTGCATGCACCATTCGGTACACTTGGTACACGGCGGGGCGGTCCCGTTTGGTGGGGCGCGCTCCATTTTCCAACTTGTAGAAATCTGGAAAAAGTGGGTTCGAGTAGTTTTGTGACGAATTTAATTCTGTCTACAGCAGCTAATAATATAGGGTTATTTAAAAGAAAATAAACTAGGTCAAGTGTTCTACACGTATCAAAAAGAATCACCGAATTCGGATCTCTGTGGTGGGAGATACGAACTCGGCAACATGGGTGGTTACCGCAGTTTTCTGCGATCCCAGAATTGGTCTGCTCGTGCCAACTTGGACGCTATTTTTCGCCTAGGGGTACACGTTTTTCGAGATTGGCTATTATATAAATATGGGAGAGGATTAAGGGGTGAGCATAACGGTGAAGACGGAACGGCATTTGGTTGAGCGAGTCGACGGAAAACAACTCCGGAGCGAAGGTGCCTCGTGTGGGAATCTGCAGTGCACGAGGTCGGAGTCGGCGGGATAGTTTGGACGGCCTGACGGGGTTCTCTGGCTGCGGTGGCGACTCTAGATGAGAAAAGGGAGGTCTGAAGATTTTAGGTTAGGGTTTTATGAAATAATATATATATATATATTTTTTGATTCGGGAGAGAGAGAATGAGTTTGGTTCGGTCCGCGTGTAAAAAGAAGGGGAAGAGAATTTGGATGGAGGCGGGTCCGCAAGGGGGGGCTGGATGAAAAAGGGAAGGGGGCGCTAACTTGTTTTAGTGGGAATGTGGAATCAAAGGTTTGCTAAGTTGTTGCTGGAGGGTTGCTTTTGTTTGCTTGCTTATTAGTATTATTAGGATGGTTATTTAGTTATTATTATATTACTAATTTCTTTTCTTTTCTTTTCTTTTCCTTTCTTTTTAAATATATATATATATACATATATATATATTTGTATATATATATATATAGATATACACATAAGAAAATTTATAGATTAGGATAATGCACACCGTTAGGCTAACAACTGCTCAAGGGGTCTCCTACATGAAATAAATTTTAAAAAATTTCTGATGGTCCCATAAGTCCTCTAAGTGCCCGAACACCTAAAATAAAAATTATTAAAATCTATTTCTCCTATTAAACCTAATTACTACAATTTAAATTAATAATAATAAATAAAAAGGGTATATACGATTTTTAGGAAGGGGGTTTTACATTCTATCCAACTTGTAAAAATTTCGTCCTCGAAATTAAAATGAAGCCACGATAGAATGCACGGATGGTATAAGATATAAATTAACAATGTAAATTCATACCTTGGTCTGCGAATAGGTTCGAAAAACGCTTGTGCATGTCGTCCTCGCGCTCCCAAGTTGATTCTCCTGGCGCGCCATGCCTCCATGCTACGCGAACCAAGGGAATAGACTGGTTCCTCAACACTTTCACTCGACGATCAAGGATTCCCACGGGTTGCTCTTGGTAAGACAAGCTCGGCCCAATGGTGATCTCCGAATGGTCGAGAACATGACTGCTGTCTGCCACATATCGCCTGAGCTGTGACACATGGAATACGTCATGTACTCCCTCCAGTGAAGGTGGTAGCGCAAGTCGATATGCCACCTCTCCAACTCTCTCGAGCACGTCAAATGGTCCAATATACCTTGGACTCAACTTGCCGCGCCCTCCGAATCGGATGGTGCCTCTGGTCGGTAATATCCTCAAGAAGACGTGATCGCCCTCTTTGAACTCCAAGGGACGACGATGAAGGTCTGCCCACTGCTTCTGCCTATCTTGCGCTGCTCGCAAGTGTCCCTGAATCTTCTTGACTGTCTCTACGGTGTTGACCACCAACTCGGGTCCCAAATTCTGACGTTCTCCCACGTCACTCCAACACACAAGAGACCTACATTTTCTTTCATACAATGCTTCAAACGGAGCCATCTGAATACTCGCTTGATAGCTATTGTTGTAAGAAAACTCTACAAGATGTAGGTGGTCCTCCCATGATCCTCCGAAGTCTAACATGCAAGCCCTCAAAATATATTCCAAGGTCTGAATAGTACGTTCCGACTGCCCATCTGTCTGCGGGAGGTATGATGTACTGAACTTCAGACGAGTACCAAGACTCTCTTGCATGCTCCTCCAAAAGTACGATGTGAAGCGCGAATCTCTGTCCGATACAATGCTGACTGGTATGCCGTACAATCTCATGATCTGCCTCATATATAAGTCAGCTAAAGCTTCTGTAGACTGACCCACTCTAAAAGGTATAAAATGGGCTGACTTGGTGAGTCGGTCCACTATTACCCACACTGCATCTCTCCCACTTGGACTCTTGAGAAAACCTATGACGAAGTCTATAGTGATGTGCTCCCATTTCCACTCTGGAATCGGAAGTGGTTGCAATAATCATGCTGTCCTCTGGTGCTCCGCCTTCACTTGTTGACATACCAGACATTTAGCTACAAAGCGAGCTATCTCTCTTTATTCCATGACACCAAAAGTATTATCGTAAGTCACGATACATCTTGGTGCCTCCAGGTTGAATAGAATAAATCGAACTATGAGCCTCTGCCATCAGCTCCTGTCGAATCTCTCCATTTGGAACATAAAGACAATCACTACATCGTAACGTCCCATCCTCATGAATGCGCAATCCGGTCTGCTCTCCAGCCTCTGTCCTTTCCTTTAGTCTCCTGAATCTGGCATCTGTAGGCAAAGATGCCTTAATCCTCTCTACCAATGATGATTGAACTTGCAAGTTGGCTAGTGTCCCATCTGCTCCGGGTAATATCACTTCAATGCCAAGCTCTTGCAAGTCCTCCAATAGTTCCCTCTGTGCTGTCAAGAAGTAAACTGCTGGCTTCCAGCTTAACGCGTCTGCTATCACGTTAGCCTTGCCTGGATGATAATGTAGCACTATCTCAAAATCTTTTATCAACTCGAGCCATCGACGTTGCTTCATATTTAACTCCTTCTGCGTGAAGACGTACTTGAGGCTTTTGTGGTCTGTATAGATCTCCACTCGTTCCCCATATAAGTAATGTCTCCATAGCTTCAGAGCAAATACAACGGCTGCAAGTTCCAAGTCATAAGTCGGATAATTCTTCTCATGTACTCGTAACTGCCTAGATGCATATGCAATCACCTTGCCATGCTGCATCAATACGCATCCTAAGCCTTTTCCTGATGCGTCACTGTAGATCACATAACCTCCTGATCCTGACGGAATCGTCAATACTGGTGCTATAGTCAGTCACTTCTTTAACTCTTCGAAGGTTGCTTGACACTCGTCAGTCCATATAAATTCTTGGTCCTTCCAAGTCAAACGAGTCATAGGTGCCGCTATTCTTGAGAAGTTTTCCATGAACCGTCGGTAATATCCCGCAAGTCCAAGGAAACTCCTCACCTCTGCTGCTGATTTAGGAACAGGCCATGTCTCAACTGCTGAGATCTTCTCTGGATCAACAGAAATACCATCTCCTGTAACAAAATATCCAAGAAATGAAACTCTGTCCAAGAAGAACTCATATTTGCTGAGTTTAGCATATAACTGTTTTTTCTCAAAGTCTCTAGAATAATCCGCAGGTGCTCCTCGTGCTCCTCGTGGCTCTTCGAATAGACAAGTATATTATCTATAAAGACGACCATAAACTGGTCCAAGTACTGGTGGAAGACTCGATTCATCAAGTCCATGAAGATCGCTGGAGCATTGGTCAATCCAAATGGCATGACCAAAAACTCGTAGTGCCCATATCTTGTTCTGAATACGGTCTTCGGAATGATCTGCTTCCGTACCTTCACTTGGTGATATCCCGATCTCAAATCTATCTTCGAGAATACCTTAGCTCCATTGAGTTGATCAAACAGGTCATAAATGTGTGGCAATAGATATTTGTTCTTCACTGTCACTGCATTCAAGACTCTGTAGTCAATGCACATACGCACTAAACTTAGTCAATGCACATACGCACTAAACTATCCTTCTTGGGTACAAACAACACTGGTGCTCTCCAGGGTGATGCACTCGGTCGAATGAAACCTTTCTCCTCTAGCTCCTTTAACTGTGCCTTTAGCTCGTCCATCTCCTTCTTCGCTAGTCTGTAAACATACGATGTTATAGGTGCTGCTCTGGGTGCTAGTTCAATTGAAAACTCTACGTCTCTGTCTGGGGGTAGTCCTGGCAAATCCTCTGGAAAGACGTCTTGAAACTCTGAAATAATAGGGTGATAGACAACATCGTCCATTGCGAGCTGCATACCATCAAGGATTTCTGTGGATCCTCGGGCAAACTCAAGTTCAGGCTGGCCTAGTACCTTAAAAAGAATGCTTCCTCCAAAGCAATCGAAAAAAGTATGGTACTTGCTTAGCCAGTCCATTCCAAGCACAATATCAAAAGATGGCATAGGAAGGACTAAGAGTTGGGCATTCATCTCTCTGCCACGTATCACTATAGGGCCCGATCTACAAACTCGACTAACTAGTACAACTCCTCCTCCGGTAAGAATTCTAACACAACTAGATAATGGTGTAGAAGCAATGTTGTGTTTGGCAATAAAACTAGATGATATGAATGAGTGGGTGGCTCCCGTATCAAATAATGTCACAGCAGGAAAAGTAAAAGCAAGGGTAATACCTGCTATGACATCCACCTCATGATCCATGTCATCTATCTCCAATGCAAAAGCTCGCCCGTTCCTCTGCGGCTGTACATGTCCGGTCCTCATATACTGCTCCTCCTGAGTGGGTAGCGGTGGTCCTCTCTGAAATCCTCCTGCTGCTGGGGGTCGAGGTACTCCCGGTCCAGTCATCTGCTGAGTTGGCTTTGGTACTGGAAGCGCTAATCTCTGAACTGGCGGTGGAAGTGTCTGCTGCTGTTTGTGGTTTTAAACGAAAGAATGAAAGTGTATTTCAATGGCAGGGTTTATGCGAAACCCGCGCCCTTTGGTTTACAAACAAACTTGTACAATATAATCCTATACAAGGATGTGGGAGTACAATTTATTTAATCTAGGTATAAATTGCTATAGGTGTCTGATCTGTGGTCGATCACTTTAGCCCTTGGACCACGCGATGTTGAAGAAGTATCGTGGAAGACAGGTAGCAGCTTCGAAGGTTGCAGGAGAGGGTGGATGCACGATGTCGATGTCGTCGATCCTCGCTCTTTGCCTGAGCTCCGGGTTCTCTCTCTCTTTCTCTCTCTCTTTCCGGTTCGATCTTTCTTGGAAGTTCGACCTTGTTCGGTCTTCAAGTTTGAAGTTTCTCGACCCTGTTCTTCAATTCTTTTCCTCCAAGTCTCCCCATTCCAATTTGTCGACCTTGTTCCCAATTGATAGGGGTCTCTATTTATAGAGTTTTGGTGACAGTGACCACTCCGTCGGTGTAACAACCGAAGAGTGGAAAGTACAGCACCCTTTTACACAACGATTAAAGTAACCAATGCCTACGTATAGATGATCTTTTGAATGAGCGTGTGACGTGGGTCCAACTAAGGGGACACAACGCGTACAATTGCTACTAAGATCACGGCGTAAAAGCCACGTAGGTAGGTATCCACTGTATAGAAGAGGTTGGCGTAGAAACCAAATGTCTATCACCATGGCATAGAAGCCAAGTAGGCATAGAAGCCGAATGGGCATAGAAGCCGAGTTGGCATAGAAGCCGAGCAGGCATAGAAGCCGAGTAGGCATAGAAGCCGAACAGGCATAGAAGCCGAGTAGGCATAGAAGCCGAGTAGTCGTAGAGACTCAGTGGTCGTAGAGACTAAGTGGGTGTAGAAGCCGCATGAGCACAGATCCCGAATGGGCGTAGAAGCCGCTGCGTACCGTGCCAGAGTGCTGATGTGGACGTCTTAGCCGAAATTACGGCTTTTGAAGATATAATCAAATCTCGACAGAGATTTGCCACCATCTTATGCATAAAATGCGGATGCGTGTTTTAAAGGTCTGCAGCCCTTCTGTACACCCGTCGCAGAGACGTGTCTTGAGAGAAACTGTCACCGCTCTATGCAATTAGACGTGGAGACGTGCCTCGAGTCCAGTACGAAGTGCAGCTTTTGATGTGGTAGGCGGTTTGTCTGCTGCGGAGCATAAAACAGCTCATGTTTGCTTGTGTAAAATAGGACAGCGTATTCCCTTGTACGCGAAAGAGCAGTTTATGCTGAGGGGACTCCAGTCAACGACTGTTCGGTGATGCTTTAACCAAATTCTCTGCATTAAATGCAGAGATCCGCTATCATACTGTGGGGTGCATCCCGAGGGGTCTGCCATCGTTTTCAGCCGTCGTCTGGGTAGCCGTGCAGCATTTTTTGTCAGGAGTCAGAGGTCAGATTTACTGCGTGACTTGACAGGTTCATTTCGGGGAAGACGAAGCGTTCCTCGTGTGCTATAATGCTGCTTCGAGAGGGGATGAGTTTTTTGCCATGGAGGCGATGAAGAACTCTGTTTACGCTGGAGCGGCCTGGACGCACTGCACTTACGCGGATGGTCCTTTGAGCTTATTCTTCACACTGTATTTTTAACAGAAAAAGCTCTGCTGTACGCTTGTTGGCTCTGAAGGCCTCTGTTTACGCTGCTCTGCATCAAGAGGCTGCGTAGCTCTTCCCAGCGTATTTTTCATGCTTCTACAAGACCCCCTTCAAAGCTTTTAAATTTCTCGAAATTTGAAATGCTTTGAATGAAGCATGAACGGCCCCTCGTAACTCGAAACGTTTCTGAATGGAGCGTTGAAACGGTCGATACAGACTTTATGGCGGATTTATTGGGGATCGTTGTGATCTCTTTCGCCTATAAAAGGCTGGGGGTGTTAGTCTGTTCTCCCCACATTTTCATCACCACGCAGAGATGATCGCTGAAGTTCGCCGGGTAGATTTGAGGAAGAAGGAGATCATGTTCTTCCTGCATGTAAGGAGCCGAAAAAGATGGCGTCTTCGAGCAAGTGTCCACTGCAACGATGGATCATGGAAGGATATCTTAACCTCCCTTGCTCGGGATAATCAGCAACTTTGTGTGGCGTTGCCCTAGGAGAGAGGAAGGGTCGTATTTGACCACACCGCTTGCAAGTGGTACCTTCTTCCGTTGCCTCCGGTGACGAGAGTCAGACAGACTCGTTCTGTCCTGGCCTGAGCGGCGTACGGTGCATGGGATCTACAAAATCTATGCAAGCCCCAACTCTGTCGTGCCCGTCGGTGATCATTGCCATGTCGGTCAGTTTGCTGAAACTGACTGACTGCCGGGGAAGATGGATGAAGAATTGTGCCCCTGCGAGAACCTGTCAAAACAGCTTCTGGGCAATCTTCAGACGATGATGGGGAACTCCTTTTGTCGACGGAGTTTCCCTCATATGTAATCATAAAAATGAAAAGAAAACCCTTGTAGATTAGATTTTCCTCATATGTAATCATGACTTTGATCTTTAATAAAATCATCTTGCTTCTTCATATGATCATCTTGCCATACGTTGTTGTGAAGTCTGAATATGTGTAGCTTCAGCATGTCTGAATCTGTACGCCGACTCTGCAGAAAGAGTGTTAGGTCCTGTCCGTTACGCATAGCGAGTAGTACATAGAACGCTGTAGAGCATTTTGAACATTTTAGAACTGCCCTGTTGCTAGGACTGAGGAACCGCGTAGAGCTCTGAACTTCTGATGAACAGAATTTTTGTTCAGACTCCGTCTTCAAGAGTGACTTCTCAAAAAATCCCTTGGAACAGGGTCGAGGAATGGTTGTCAAAACTGAGTTTGCCATCTTGATAGACGAGATATTCAGACTGGAGTCTGGATGAACCTCCAATTGACCCGAGGAGAGTAATTTCTCAATGTTTGAACTCTTTTATGTTTCGGGTACTTAGGATATATTGAGCCCAAGGAGGAGTATCTTCTGTGCGAACTCCTGGCAATTGACCACTTTGGGGACTGTTCGAATATACGGAAAGTCGTAGAGCGTGAAATCATCAGTCTGCAGCCTCCGGGCGTAAAACACCATCGATCACGAAATCGTAGACTTGTGGTTCTTGAGCGTGAAGTCGTAGGTTTGTAGCCTCTCGAGCATAAAAACTACCGAGGACAAAGGCATCCGGACATAAAACCATAGACTTATAGCTGTCAAACGTAAAGCTGTAGATTCGTAGCTGTCGAGCGTAGAAATCTCCTTTAGCGTAGAACTGTATATCTGTAGCCTGTGAGCGTAGAACACCATCGAGCGTGAAATCGTAGACTTGTGGTTCCTGAGCGTGAAGTCGTAGGTTTGTAGCCTCTCGAGCATAAAAGCTACCGAGCATAAAGGCATCCGGGCATAAAACCATAGACTTATAGCTGTCGAACGTAAAGCTGTAGATTCGTAGCTGCCGAGCGTAGAAAGCTCCTTTAGCGTAGAACTGTATATATGTAGCTCCTGAAAAGAAAATTTCTCCGAGCATGAAGTTTGCGGATCTGTTGCTTCTGAGTGTAAACTGAGCGCCACCGAGCGTGAGATCATCGATTTGGTATCTGCTGAGCGTAAAGTCGTAGGTTTGTGCCCTCTCGAGCATAAAATCTATCGAGCACAAAGGCATCCGGGCGTAAAACCATAGACTTATAGCTTACGAGCAAAAAAACTGTAAATCTGTTGCCGTCGAGCGTAGAAAGCTCCTTTAGCGTAGGACCTGCTGAACCGTCTTGCACGAAAAACTTTTTGAATTTGCTGACTATCCATCTTTCAAGGTTAGTGGGCTGACGTAGCATCCAATCATAACCTATCATTTAATTTGCGAGATTTGGTTAGGATCTCGAGGAGTCCGTTTGAGGATTCGAGGAGTCGGCCCGAACTCTATATATATCCCAAGTTTTTTGAGAGAAAAACTTTTTTATCGGTCTTCTGCGAAATAGAGCTTTCGACTGTTCGAGTTTTTCTTCGTTCCTTCTTCGAGCACCTCTAGTCTTCAAAAATGGCGTCGAAACAAACCCCCTCCGCTAAGGGAAAGAGTATAGGTTCCTCTTCTCATTCTTCTGCCCCAGCGAGGGAGTCTTCGGTCGGTCAAGGCAAACTTCCTTCTGAGCGAAGTGTCCCGCTGACGAGCAGTGCACCCGGTCTTAGAGGTAGAGCCTTCGGGGTGACAAAAACGACTAAAAATCCTTCGCACACGTTGAACGTGACCGCGCTAGGTCATCTTCTGTGCTGATAGCCTCTTTTGAGGAAGATGATACACGGAGACGTTTTTATCTTTTACGCCCATATTTCTAATGTGCCAGCGTAAAGACTCCACATTTTCGTAGTTCTGAGCGTAAAAGCTCTGGCTACCGAAAATTGGCGTATATCGTAAAATTTGAGTTTTACGCTTGTGGGGGTACTGCCGGCGTAAAATAGCCAGATTTGCACAATCCTGCGTAGAGCACAGACTGTCGTTTCTTTGGTCTGTATGTTCGTGCAAGACTTGCAATGACATATTTTCCTTGTACTTTTGCAGTTGACTTGGGTGAGTCTCCACTGGCCGAGGTGATGGGCTCCGCTGCTGGGATGCTGCACTCGAACTACCTGGAGGATCTGTCCCACATAACATTTCCTATCTCCGGACCCCAGTACCCTGAAGGGAGGAGGATCTTGATATCGGCTCAGGGCGAGCGAATGTTGCTGAGCATGATCAACGGGGAGCCCCTGACATATGTAGACGGGGAGCAGTACATAAAGCCGACTTTCCTCTTTGGGGACATGATCGACAAACAGTCCCAGACGAAGCCCAAGAGGGAGCCCTGGGTTTTTCCTGCCGAGAATTTCGTTTTGTACCTGCCAACGATGCTGAGGGATTATCCCATCTCAGCTTTCTTCCACCCGACGCATCCCAGGAAGATGTCGTGGATGCTGACTCCTGATCTTCACGGCAAGCCGAGGAAGATTTTTCATCTGAAAGGAGCTGACCAGGGGTCATTTGTCAGTCGCCCTTCCGGCGTTGTGACATTGTTCAGAGGACTATGCCCGGACAGCGTCCCAAGTGAAGACAGCTTAGTGATCCAGCCGATCCAATTGCCGACCTTCTGCAATGACTTCATGGGACGAGGCGGGGTATATCCTAAGGAGAATCCTCGGTACAATGGGTGGATCGGCCCAACAAACTCCCGGTGGATATGCCTAGTTGACTGGGCCTTGAAGCACTTCCGGAGAGAGCTGGAGGGCATTGGACTATATGCCGCTGTGAGTGCGACGAGCGTCGGGTTGCCTCCCAATCCTAATCTGTTCTTGGCACTGATGGAGCGATACATGTCGCTCACTGGCACCTTTGTCACTCCACTGGGGGAGCTGGGGTTGGCCCTTCATGAGATGGCAGTTGTCTCGAGACTGCCAATGGGGAATACCCCATATGAAGAGTACGTTCCCACCAACCGAGAGTTGGTGGATTTGGACCCTCGGGTGGCGGAAGTGTATCAGGAGCTGATGTGTCAATACTTCGCGTGCACCGCTTTCTATAACGAGCCTTCTGATTTGGCTCACACCACCAAGTGGATGTCCTACCTCTTCTTCCACCGAGCTAGGGCCGTCAGGTCGGAGAAAGCCTCGGGGGGCAAGAATGAGCCCGTGAACTGTTTGGGCGTGCTTAGTGCCCAGGTCGTGGAGGGTCTCATGGAGGAGGCTGAAGCTCCGGATCAGATTCTCGTCGAGGGGGTAGGAAAGTACCCTGAAGGCACTAAGGCCTATAGCTACTTGAGGCACTGTCGCAGGCCTCTATCTAAGGAAGCCCAGCTGGCTGGTTTTCTCTCCATATGGCTGCGTCGGGTAGTAGTGCCCGGTACTGCGTCCGCGGACTGCATTCACCGGAGCATCCTGTAGCCGGCTGTGCGCCTGGTGTTCGGGGCAAGACTGGGCTTGCTTCCTGCTATGGTGTGCCGTATACAGGCTGGCTTGAGAGCCATGACCGATGGATTGCTCGTCGATGAAGCTCGGCATGAGAGTTTTCCCCGGGTGGAATTACCATACCTGTATTTGATGGGATGGTTAGTTCTTCACAATCCCCGGGTGATGTCTCCTGGCTCCGGTAGCAGCTCGGGGGGTGTATTCTTGCTGAATTACAAGGACTCTCCCTGGAATGTGAGCACAGTCTTAGACTGTCGGCTGGTGTTGAACCTCAGCCACGGCTGGAAGCTCCTTTGTACTCCCTCTTCTGTACATCGCAATCAATCAGGGACGAAGCTCGAGGATTTTGGTGGAGAGAAGACCGATCTCTCTCCGAAATCTTTTAATTGGTTGGTCTGTATTAGACCCTCCCATCTGCTGTACAAGAGCGAAGACCATTGCTTCTTCGAGCCCTACTTACCTAGTCGGTTTGCCCGACAGTTTGGGTACGATCAGTTGTACGTGGGCAATGTCGTCACCAGCTTTAGGTCCAGGGGCGGACTCATTGATGGAGCCAGAGGGTGGCGATATTTTATCATGGGTTGTACGAGAGCAACCTTCATTGTGCCGGTCGTTACAACCTCTACGGAGCTCCGCATTCTCTATTCTTACGCCCAGTTTTATGTGACGATTAACACCTTCCATCATGATTTTGACATGCGTGGAAGCTTCAGGGTGCCTTCTCCCAAGCCTGGGGGAAGAGTTGACGTCCCCTCAGTTTTTTCGAACGAGGGAGAGGAGTCTGGTACTCCGGATGAGCCTCTGGTGTCGGTGCCGAGGTGTGAAGTGCCTCTGCCTGCGGGTGCTTTGGTAGTCTCTTCTGGGAAGCGACGGGCTTCTGCTCCGAAGGAAGTTTCTCTTCGTAAGAGGAGGAAGGAGACGGTTGCTCGTCCTCTCCGTATTCTCTGTATTGAGGCTCCCGTGAGTAAACCTGCCTCTCCCCATATCAGGGATGATTCTTTAGCTGGAGGTTCCTCGCCTTTTAGAGAGGGACCTTCTACAGTTCCGGCCGGCGGCGCCGGAGAATCCTTGTTATAGGTTGCTTTCGTGGCTACTGCTCCAGGTTGCGGAGCGAGATTGCCTGCGTGGCCGAGGCAGATGGAAGAATCTTTCCCGAGGTCAGCATCGGGTAAAACTCCCGTCGTGTCAGCGAGCACGTCTGGTGAGATTCCAGCTGATGAACCCCGACCGCGTCTTGGTGAAGGCCTGACAGAACTCTCGGCGATGTCGGTCGACCCACCTTCTTCTCCAGGCATGACGGTTCGCATTGCGTCATTAAGGCGTGGTTTAGCTATATCCGCTGCAGATGCGCCGTATATGCCGATGGCTCTGGGTAAATGTCGTCTTTATGTCTCCCTTTAGAAAGATTATCATCATACTGATATCAACTTTCTTGTCCTTTTCTCAGGGGATGGCGTCCACGGAGGGCACAGCGTTGAAGCACCTTCTGGCTCTGCTCCGGCTCCTGGCGATGATGTGAAGGCGCCCGACTTTGAGGAGGAAATGTCCTCGGGGGCTAGCTCACCCAGAGTGGTTTCATCGTCTCAAGAGGAAGACGAAGCTGTCATCGTGACCTCGCCCCTCGCGAGTATGCCGATGACTTCGATTGTGGCCGTCGCATCCTCTTCGGTCGTGCCATGCATCGATACGGCGGCTGTGGCTACCTCGTCTGCAATCATCCCTGGAGAGGGACTTGCCGAGGTTGCGGCCGCTCCCGGCGTTCAGTCGGATCTAGTTGCGTTGACCGAGCAACATACCAGCCTCTTCTACACCGGTTTGAAGATGATGATATCGATGGTGTTAGCGAAGAGTCTAGATTCCGGGCGCCTGAAGAAGACTTCTCTGTTGTCGATCAGGGTCATCAGGGAGCTCGGCGATCCTGGGGCAGCTGACGCCCTTGAGGCGGTGGTTAATGGTTTAGAGCAACCCATTAACGAATATTTGCAGCTGACTCGGGCCAGCTTCGATGTTGAGGTCCAGACCAGGTACGACCATATGACCGTACGGCTCATTACAAAGCTGGAAAGCCTAGACAACCTCATCAAGACACATGAACTGGAGATGGATAGAAGAAAAGCTGTCGTGGCAGAGGCTCTCGCTCTTGAGACGAAGTACCGATCCGAGCATGAAGGGAATGCAGCGAGGGCCTACAAGCTGAAGGAAAAACTCGCTCGGGCAGAGGAGTGGGCTCCTCAGTAGCTGGCAGGTCTAGACGTGTCACGACCCGCACCCGATTTAGGGGCACGAATGCGTGGGTACGTCCAGCCTACGCCGCAGCATCGGCGGTAGAGCGCTGTCTAGGTCAAGTACTATCTATAAAATCTCACGCTAGTAACCAACTCCATAAGGAGACTCGGATAACACTATGAAAATATTAACAACATACTCAATCACAACTACAGCACGATAGGAATTTGAAGAAACAAAAGAATACAACACAAGTCTAATGACAAAATAATCATACCTGCAATCATTAACTTCCAATCCCCAAGTATGTCAGAACCCAGTCTACTAAGGTCACAGTCTGGAAAAATGTTTCCAGTCAGGAAGGAGCAAAGTACATCTCTAAATAGCAATTCTATATAAATGACATAAACTATGTAGCAGTTCTAGATGGAAATATACCAGATGCATGTACAGGTACGAGAAATGTACAATGAAGAAATACTGGAAAAATACTGTAAGTAACTGCAGGAAAAGAAACAATATGTCCATGAGCAAGAAACCTATGACTAAGTGTGTGAGTACTAGCTTTAACATGTGATCGGCTTGGGAACTTGATCAGGCTGGTTACATGTGATTAGCTATGATTCACGAAGGTCAGGCTAACCGTTGGTTAGCTATGATGTATGTAGAGGTCAGGCTAATCACACGTAACAGCTATGAGGCACTGAGATGGTCAGGCCGCACCCGACGTGAGATGTGGGGTGAGCTATGATGCATGGAAAGTTGGGTATGATCACATATCTACACTAAAATACTCCCCACCCCCGACTGGTATAGTAGATCCAATCATGGTACGCTATGGCACGGGATTCCCCAGGAAGGTAGCAAGTCTCCCCGGGAATCAGTGTCTGTACATGCAAAAGATAACAAGGAAACAAGTCTTGTACAAGCTACACCATGAAAAAGGAATAACATCTCATGACGAGATCCGTGTATACCAATCCGTGTAACCAATGTGTCAAGAACATGGATATTCACACTAGATACAGTGAACATAGGAGATATCATAAATTAGAAACTAATCAGAGAATGTACTCGCCTTGGGTCCTTAGCTGGTAATGTCAATGTCCTGTCCCAGAGTATCGTCTGGAGGAACCAACAGTCCTAAAATATATCAAATACAACATTTGCATCAGGTACTACACTAACACATCACAAATACATGAACTCGGGGCTCTGCCAGGTGTGGCACTAGTCCACTAGGGTCATCTAGTAGATAGACCAATATATATATCTATATATATATACACACATTGATACTATTTAATTATAATTAAAAGATACCCTTATAAATCCACTAGGACTTACTTTACACAAGGTATATATATATGCATATGAATATAACCCAAAAATAGAATTTACTATATGTACTAAATTCCAAAAATACAATTAATATATGCTAATATATTTACTATATATACTATCATATAATCTGTATACATATATACATACATATATACTGGTTTGAGGTTGTGAAATTACACATATACCAATTTAAAAGTATTTACAATATATATATATGCCTTTTAAAACACATATTTGATTTATACTAGTTGAACATTACCTGAGTATACTTATAAATAAAAATACATTTTTAAAAAATATATATATTGTTAATGTATTTATTTAAATATATTAATACTAATACCTCACATTGAATACCTATACCATACATATATGCCATTTAATTTCATGTAATATATATATATTAGTTAAACAATATATGTGTACCATATATATATATATCAATTTAAAAAATATACCAGGTATATATACAAATAAATATTTACCTATACCAATCTTTTATATATAATGAAAAATATATTAAGTGTATGCAAATATATATATATACATATACCAATTTATTTACTTAAATACGTATTAATTATATTAACCATATACATAGACACTATGTATTTACATATCTACTAATTTGAAAATACACTTTATATAGATATATGCATGTATACTAATACACATATACCTATTTATTAAATATGTATATGTATATAAATCATCATAGATGTATATACATATACATATACACCAAAATACCAAAATATGTTTTTATTAACCGTATACCAATATAAATTATATATATATATATTTTTAGACCAAAGTAATATTTATACTATATACAGATATATATATAACAATAGAGAAATACACTGTGTATTTATATATATATATACATATGTATGTATGCGTACACATATACACACACCCGCGTATACACATACATGTATATACGTATTTACATACATTTATATTTATACACCTTTATTAATATATACAATTACTTGTACTAGTATATACATTACATTAACACTTTAAGTTATTTTACACACATATATATTCACAGGGAAAGGGAAAGGAAGCTTACAGTGGTGCACAGCCGCCTGGCCGGGGAGGACGGCCGGACTGCGACTGAGGGCGAGGTGGAGGTGCAATGGTGTGTGTGGCCGGATAGGGATCGACAGACTGGAGATGGCGAGGTCGTAACGCTCATCACCGCCGGAAGATGAGAGATGTAGAACCGGAGCAGAGCTTCGCCATGGCTGGGGTGGACGCACTGGAGTCGGAGAGATGTGGGGCAGCCAGCGCTGGAGTGGAAAGTTGGGAGAGCGGCAGGGAGATGGGTCGAGGTGGTCGGAGCGCTCAGGGCCGGCTGCAGTGGTCGAACAACAGAGGCCGGCCGAGGGAGGAAGAATCCGTGAGGGGGTCGGAGGGAAGTTGTAGGTGGTGGTGATGGTGGAAGATGGAGGCCAGCCGGGGAGAAGAGGTGGGGTGGCTGCCGTCGGGTCGATGGACGGAGTCGGGGTGGTAGTTGGAAGGGAGGGTAAGACAGTGGTGCCGGACCGGCTTGGTGGAGGAGCAGCGGAGTTGAAACCGTGGCCGGGGTAGGGAGGAGTACAGCCGGGGAAGCTCGTGGGGCGCCGGAGTAACCCGCAGTGAGGGCCGCCGGTCGTACTACGAGGAGGAGGGTGAACAGCAGCGGCCGGAGGAGTCTCAGCGGCCGCCGGGAATCGGAGCTTGGCCTGCCTGAGCAGCGGATCAGCAGGAACAGTGTTCCCCCTCTTTCAGATTTGAATTTAAATGAATTCAAAACTAAAATAAAGAAGAAGAAGAAGAAGAAGGAGGAAGAAAAGAGAAGAAGAAAAGAAAAGAGAAGAAGAAAGGAAGAAGGAGAAGAAAAATAGAAGAAGAAGGGAAGAGGTTGGTTCCCTACGTTGGAGAGAGGAGAGGAGAGAGAGAGGTGGAGGCTTGTGAGGGTGGTGTTTCCTAGGTAGTCTAGGGATTAGGGTTTGATAAGACATGATATTAAATAGGGGAGAGAGGGTGTTGATGGAGGGTGGTGATTGACCCCCCTTGAATGTGTGGTCCAGATTGGACATGAGAAATTAATTCATATGGGAATGAGGGTGAGAGGCTAATTAAATAATTATTAGGTTCCCTCATTGTTTAAATAATTGGGTGTTGACACAAAAATGCAAATTTGCAATTTAGCCCCCTTAAATTGGGAAATTGCACAAACACATAAAATGACGAAAATTTGACGGGCGATTCGGTGTCCGGTGTTTTGTAGAGTCAGGGGGCGCTGTATGATCGGTATGGGCTCAATTAACAGGGCACTGGAATAAAATTGGGATTTCAGAATCAGATAAAATAGTATCCTCAATTTAAATAGAAATAAATACAAGTTGTGTTCAACAATTAATTAGGAGTACATGGGGCCAAAATCAGGTCAGGTCATCCATACCAATAATGAAGATGACTCAGAACAGAATATTACCCTAATTTGGGCCACACGAAAAATAGGTCAAGATTGCCTCCAATTTTAATTTGGAACGCACAACGATACAAAGTAGGGATTAATTAAATAACGTCCGCGACGATTTTTTGTGCGGCTAGAAACAATGTACAGAGAGCACAATTATGAGTTGCAAACATAGCAGATTTGAAGGCGGACATGTCTAGGGCAAGATGGTAAAATTTGTTGGAAGACAAAAGTCTGGATAGTGCTCCAAATATCGAAGCAAAGGCAATGCGCAAAAATATTAAATAAAATACAGTAATTAATTACACCTCCAATAAATAAATTCTAAAATAAAACAATTAACCTCAAAATTCCATAAATTTCGACAGGTGCTCAACTACTGGCTACTAGGTCTAGTCTGCTAGCTAAAATAAAATAATTAACACTGCATATAATTATATATTTAATCACACATCGCACAAAATTATTTAAATCAAATACACTATCATGCAATCAATTAATTGTAAATAACATAATGTTAAATATTGAAAAAAATCGAAAATACCCCTGTTTTCGGAATGTGGTAGTGACAAGTCTACCCACCTTAAAAGAATTTCGTCCTCGAAATTCAAAATCCTCAAGGTAGCGTTTATTCATACACATTATTATTTCCCTCAAATTTAATTTATCATCCATGAAATCCTTTAATAATCCACAATGTTCTTTCGTAATTTCAATTTTCTAAAATTGTTTCGTAACCTGAAAAATCCTCAAAGTAAAATCAAAGTCCCTCAAAAATTTCCTTGAAAGTTTTTGTTAATAATTCAATACTCAGAATTTAATATTCACTCCTTAAATTTGATTTTTCAATGCACAAGTATAAAATGAAATCTCGTCCCACAAGTTTAAATTTAAACATTTATCCATCTAAATTTTATTTCTCGATTTCCTCTTCCTCAAAATACTCAACAATGCGATACTTGAAGATTCTCTAATTGCAACATCCCATATAAAATTCTAAAATTTATAACTTGCAATTAAATAAATATATTGATAAATCTTCCAAAATTTTCAAATTTTAATAACCAATTTAAATATGTCATAATCTTCCTGGAATTAATACATCATAAATTCCGTCATGTTAAATTCTTGACCCCTTTTTTTTTAAATTGGTGTTTCCTCGAATTTTAATCACCTTGTCTCTCTTGTCAAGTCATAACTCCTTCGTAGATCTTCGTCAAGGTCAACCCTAATAATCATGGTTCAAGAAAAATCTTTCCTACAATCATACAACATGCAACCTAAGGGGAATATAATATCTTTTGTCATGGTGTACCACCAACTACACTCTAACAAGAAATCACGAATACAACCACGGTACTAGGGAATCAATCAATCAAAAGACAAAACAACATGAGAAAGAACCTGCTAACATATTTCTTGCGGTATCTCCTATCTCTAACAAACACTTAACTCTAGCACATTCACTAACTAATTCTTATTCCTGTACGCTGGTACCCATATCAACTAATCATTAATCCACAAGATCCCTGCATACATCCATATCGCACACACCTGTCTATTAACACCAAAATCTGATACCAAGAACCTCCAACACGATTATAGGTCAAATGCTGCATGTAAAGTTTGATACCTCTATCTCCTTAGTATCATACCCTCTGTCAGTTCCCTGTTCCTACTACAATTGTTCATACTAGTCGTTCTTATCATTCAAATATACGTCAAGTGCAACACCATACTAAATAATGCTCTTTCCAATACAATTTTAGATGGACACCCAAGTCAGTCTGCGGTGCCATCTCAATCATGCTCAAATCACCAGGTCCTTATACATGTATATCATCTACTCATATATTAATATTCATGTCTCTCATCTACCAAAAATTAATTCTCAAAATAATCGTCAAGGTTTAACTTCTCGATCAACTTAAAATAAAATGCATATACCTCCTCAAAATCAGATACTCCACATCGAAATAAAATTTAATCACTTCTAAAATCTTTGTAGCCTTAACCATGTTTAGTGAATTCATATTTGAAATTCTCAAAATTTAATGACATAATCTCAACTCCTCTATTATTCTAAAAATAAAATCTTATTTCCACCTTTTAATTTATAACTCCACAAATGTACATATCAGTGCTCACGGTCTCTGATACTCAAGGTGCACTCAATGCATCTGGTGTCTATAATTGTGTACTACAATCGTACTGCCTGAATCACTTGCACCATTACCTCCCAATGATCAAAGTTATTATCACCTGTATTTTCTTTCATGATTTCAATTTATGTCAACTGGTATATCATCTAATTATCATCACACAGAATGCTTACTGTTATTAATGTCATCCTCGACTGATCCTCGATATAAAATCATTAGCACTCTTGGTATTATATCACTAGCTTCATTAATGCATCATCTCTTCAAGCTCATTATAACTCATGATTACATGCACTTTCTATAATACCCATGCTTTACTTCAATCTCAAGGGCAGGCATATGGTTCTATATCTCGATTAAGCATATCTCTTAATCCTTTTATAGCCTGTTAAACTAATTCGTGATACGCTTCACCATTTTCATTACCAATTTCGATATTTCTCTACTCATGACACCTCATTAACTCCTTACGCGTATATATTTCCTTACCTTTAACACTTCCGATATCAATCATCAAATTGAACATCATGCTCAATAAATTCTTAACACATTTCCTGGATACTTAATTGTTCACGTAGATCATCCAATTGCATAATCATGATTATCCAGGACGGGTATGTTGGCTCTGATACTAACTCTTGAACTATCACTGATACTCTATACTCTCCTTCTACTCACAGTCTCTAATGACCTTATCCTAGAACCATTGTTACAAGGTACTATGCTATGGGTTAATTCTAGATCAAGGCCTACTGCTTACATGTCCAACTAGGGAACACTTACAACTCACTAGCAACACAGTCAATACTAATACAAGACACAAACAAAATTACAAGTCACTAATTATCATACTTAACAAGGAATCCTCAAGGAATAGGAGCTCAAAGACTGAATTGAGGACAGAAGGTATCTTTACTGCTAGTAAAGAAAGAAGCGATGGAACAAAGTCCTGGAATAACAGAAATAGATAAGTCTTGAGAGGATATTTTAAGGACCACTTTAAGATACAACCTGATAATCATACACGTCTATCCGAAATCATGACACTCAGAGTTCTCGCCACGCCAGTGAGCATAGATGCGATAGACGACAGGTTCCGTAACTAAGGTATACAACCCTATAATCATGTCATCTAGAATCCTCGCCACGCCAACCGGTATGGCTGCGAGAAACTCTAAATCTCATAACTAAAGTATGTACATCCAAGTTAGGTTCCTACGTTCTCGTCACGACAGCTAATATGGCTGCGATAAACTCTAGGTTCCATAACCAAAGTAGACGTTTTACCTTTCTCACTGTCCTCATCAATATATGTCATCAGATGATACCATAAATCTTAGTCCGTAAAATTCATCTCAATTTGAAATCAACTCAACAACGATACCAAGAATTAAAGTTAACAACTGGTCAACAAGAATCAACTCAGCAATGATACCAAGAATTTAATTTAATAACTGCTCAACAAGAATCAAGTTCAGTAACAACAAGCGAGAGCGGACGGAAACAAGGAAAGGTTTAAATTGAAAATAAGATTCTCATGGGGTCACCCCAGGAAATCTTTCAAGAATTTGTGATTGAGTATCCTCTCTCATCCTAGTATCCTATGTCCTATATTTAATAGCAGGCATGCAGTAGTACAACTATGACGTCGCACTACTACGACATCGCACAACTAGCGAAGTCTGACCTGCATGGGCCACCACTAAAAACGTGTCACGACCCGCACCCGGTTTAGGGGCACGAATGCGTGGGTACGTCCAACCTACGCCGCAGCATCGGCGGTAGAGCGCTGTCTAGGTCAAGTACTATCTATAAAATCTCACGCTAGTATCCAACTCCAAAAGGAGACTCGGATAACACTATGAAAATATTAACAACATACTCAATCACAACTACAGCACGATAGGAATTTAAAGAAACAAAAGAATACAACACAAGTCTAATGACAAAATAATCATACCTGCAATTATTAACTTCCAATCCCCAAGTATGTCAGAACCCAGTCTACTAAGGTCACAGTCTGGAAAAATGTTTCCAGTCAGGAAGGAGCAAAGTACATCTCTAAATAGCAGTTCTATATAAATGACATAAACTATGTAGCAGTTCTAGATGGAAATATACCAGATGCATGTACAGGTACGAGAAATGTACAATGAAGAAATACTGGAAAAATACTGTAAGTAACTGCAGAAAAAGAAACAATATGTCCATGAGCAAGAAACCTATGACTAAGTGTGTGAGTACTAGCTTTAACATGTGATCGGCTTGGGAACTTGATCAGGCTGGTTACATGTGATTAGCTATGATTCACGAAGGTCAGGCTAACCGTTGGTTAGCAATAATGCATGTAGAGGTCAGGCTAATCACACGTAACAGCTATGAGGCACTGAGATGGTCAGGCCGCACCCGACGTGAGATGTGGGGTGAGCTATGATGCATGGAAAGTTGGGTATGATCACATATCTACACTAAAATACTCCCCACCCCCGACTGGTATAGTAGATCCAATCATGGTACGCTATGGCACGGGATTCCCCAGGAAGGTAGCAAGTCTCCCCGGGAATCAGTGTCTGTACATGCACAAGATAACAAGGAAACAAGTCTTGTACAAGCTACACCATGAAAAAGGAATAACATCTCATGACGAGATCCGTGTATACCAATCCGTGTAACCATTGTGTCAAGAACATGGATATTCACACTAGATACAGTGAACATAGGAGATATCATAAATTAGAAACTAATCAGAGAATGTACTCGCCTTGGGTCCTTAGCTGGTAATGTCAATGTCCTGTCCCAGAGTATCGTCTGGAGGAACCAACAGTCCTAAAATATATCAAATACAACATTTGCATCAGGTACTACACTAACACATCACAAATACATGAACTCGGGGCTCTGCCAGGTGTGGCACTAGTCCACTAGGGTCATCTAGTAGATAGACCAATATATATATATCTATATATATATACATACATTGATACTATTTAATTATAATTAAAAGATACCCTTATAAATCCACTAGGACTTACTTTACACAAGGTATATATATATGCATATGAATATAACCCAAAAATAGAATTTACTATATGTACTAAATTCCAAAAATATAATTAATATATGCTAATATATTTACTATATATACTATCATATAATCTGTATACATATATACATACATATATACTGGTTTGAGGTTGTGAAATTACACATATACCAATTTAAAAGTATTTACAATATATATATATGCCTTTTAAAACACATATTTGATTTATACTAGTTGAACATTACCTGAGTATACTTATACATAAAAATACATTTTTAAAATATATATATATTGTTAATGTATTTATTTAAATATACTAATACTAATACCTCACATTGAATACCTATACCATACATATATGCCATTTAATTTCATGTAATATATATATATTAGTTAAACAATATATGTGTACCATATATATATATATCAATTTAAAAAATATACCAGGTATATATACAAATAAATATTTACCTATACCAATCTTTTATATATAATGAAAAATATATTAAGTGTATGCAAATATATATATATACATATACCAATTTATTTACTTAAATACGTATTAATTATATTAACCATATACATAGACACTATGTATTTACATATCTACTAATTTGAAAATACACTTTATATAGATATATGCATGTATACTAATACACATATACCTATTTATTAAATATGTATATGTATATAAATCATCATAGATGTATATACATATACATATACACCAAAATACCAAAATATGTTTTTATTAACCGTATACCAATATAAATTATATATATATATATTTTTAGACCAAAGTAATATTTATACTATATACAGATATATATATAACAATAGAGAAATACACTGTGTATTTATATATATATATACATATGTATGTATGCGTACACATATACACACACCCGCGTATACACATACATGTATATACGTATTTACATACATTTATATTTATACACCTTTATTAATATATACAATTACTTGTACTAGTATATACATTACATTAACACTTTAAGTTATTTTACACACATATATATTCACAGGGAAAGGGAAAGGAAGCTTACAGTGGTGCACAGCCGCCTGGCCGGGGAGGACGGCCGGACTGCGACTGAGGGCGAGGTGGAGGTGCAATGGTGTGTGTGGCCGGATAGGGATCGACAGACTGGAGATGGCGAGGTCGTAACGCTCATCACCGCCGGAAGATGAGAGATGTAGAACCGGAGCAGAGCTTCGCCATGGCTGGGGTGGACGCACTGGAGTCGGAGAGATGTGGGGCAGCCAGCGCTGGAGTGGGAAGTTGGGAGAGCGGCAGGGAGATGGGTCGAGGTGGTCGGAGCGCTCAGGGCCGGCTGCAGTGGTCGAACAGCAGAGGCCGGCCGAGGGAGGAGGAATCCGTGAGGGGGTCGGAGGGAAGTTGTAGGTGGTGGTGATGGTGGAAGATGGAGGCCAGCCGGGGAGAAGAGGTGGGGTGGCTGCCGTCGGGTCGATGGACGGAGTCGGGGTGGTAGTTGGAAGGGAGGGTGAGACAGTGGTGCCGGACCGACTTGGTGGAGGAGCAGCGGAGTTGAAACCGTGGCCGGGGTAGGGAGGAGTACAGCCGGGGAAGCTCGTGGGGCGCCGGAGTAACCAGCAGTGAGGGCCGTCGGTCGTACTACGAGGAGGAGGGCGAACAGCAGCGGCCGGAGGAGTCTCAACGGCCGCCGGGGATCGGAGCTTGGCCTGCCTGAGCAGCGGATCAGCAGGAACAGTGTTCCCCCTCTTTCAGATTTGAATTTAAATGAATTCAAAACTAAAATAAAGAAGAAGAAGAAGAAGAAGGAGGAAGGAAAGAGAAGAAGAAAAGAAAAGAGAAGAAGAAAGGAAGAAGGAGAAGAAAAATAGAAGAAGAAGGGAAGAGGTTGGTTCCCTACGTTGGAGAGAGGAGAGGAGAGAGAGAGGTGGAGGCTTGTGAGGGTGGTGTTTCCTAGGTAGTCTAGGGATTAGGGTTTGATAAGACATGATATTAAATAGGGGAGAGAGGGTGTTGATGGAGGGTGGTGATTGACCCCCCTTGAATGTGTGGTCCAGATTGGACATGAGAAATTAATTCATATGGGAATGAGGGTGAGAGGCTAATTAAATAATTATTAGGTTCCCTCATTGTTTAAATAATTGGGTGTTGACACAAAAATGCAAATTTGCAATTTAGCCCCCTTAAATTGGGAAATTGCACAAACACATAAAATGACGAAAATTTGACGGGCGATTCGGTGTCCGGTGTTTTGTAGAGTCAGGAGGCGCTGTATGATCGGTATGGGCTCAATTAACAGGGCACTGGAATAAAATTGGGATTTCAGAATCAGATAAAATAGTATCCTCAATTTAAATAGAAATAAATGCAAGTTGTGTTCAACAATTAATTAGGAGTACATGGGGCCAAAATCAGGTCAGGTCATCAATACCAATAATGAAGATGACTCAGAACAGAATATTACCCTAATTTGGGCCGCACGAAAAATAGGTCAAGATTGCCTCCAATTTTAATTTGGAACGCACAACGATACAAAGTAGAGATTAATTAAATAACGTCCGCGACGATTTTTTGTGCGGCTAGAAACAATGTACAGAGAGCACAATTATGAGTTGCAAACATAGCAGATTTGAAGGCGGACATGTCTAGGGCAAGATGGTAAAATTTGTTGGAAGACAAAAGTCTGGATAGTGCTCCAAATATCGAAGCAAAGGCAATGCGCAAAAATATTAAATAAAATACAGTAATTAATTACACCTCCAATAAATAAATTCTAAAATAAAACAATTAACCTCAAAATTCCATAAATTTTGACAGGTGCTCAACTACTGGCTACTAGGTCTAGTCTGCTAGCTAAAATAAAATAATTAACACTGCATATAATTATATATTTAATCACACATCGCACAAAATTATTTAAATCAAATACACTATCATGCAATCAATTAATTGTAAATAACATAATGTTAAATATTGAAAAAAATCGAAAATACCCCTGTTTTCGGAATGTGGTAGTGACAAGACGTAGCGTCCGGTCGACTGAGCACAGCGCGACAGGATTTGGACCGTGTAGAAGCTGCCCGTTCGGGCTGCCTTCGGGCAAGGACTGATCTGGCCTTTACGAACACCCCTGAGGCACGGCTGGAGCAGGCTCGCGCCGACGCCTTGGTTCTTAGGAACGAGAGGATAGCTGCACTGGAGCGGCTGATTCGTAATCTGACTAATCCGCCATCATGATGTATCCTTTCTTTTTCTGCTCCCCCCGATATAATTCTGCTCTCTTGGGAATAAAAGTGACTCTTTCCTGAATTTTGTGGACCCATCATTTCAGAATGTAAATGATAGTTTTTAGGCGAGAGTAATATCGGATGATAAACTCTTGATAACCTTTTAGCGGGATGTATCAATTCAGAGGTCATATGACCATGATAGAGTGTAACCCAACTAATTGCGCTCTAGAAGTAGTTTTGTCAGAATCGAGATCCTCGCTATATTCCACTCGAGCAGGGAAGATTAAGCATAGTACCTTTTCAGGAATTTGCCGTTGATAGGAGCCATTAACAGGTCTCCATTAGGCTGGACTATCCTGTAGGCGCCGTTCGAGAACGTTGTCTCGATCACATAAGGGCCTTCCCACTTGGGCTGGAATTTGCCTTTACTTCTGTGAGTAAGAATCATCGGCCTTCTTACGGCTAGAACTAGCTCGCCGACTTTGAATACTCTTTTCTTTACTTTATGATTGAATGCTCTGGAAATACGTGCTTGGTAGAGCGCGATGCGCTGCTGAGCTTGTAGGCGTTTCTCATCTAATCCTTCTAGCTCTTGGAGCCTTAACAGGTCATTCTTTTCTCGAGTCAGCTCACTAGTCATGGCTATCCTAAGCGACGGGATTTGGATTTCGATGGGAAGAACGGCCTCGCTCCCGTAGACCATTGAGAAGGGGGTACAACCTGTCGGTGTCCGTACCATTGTGCGGTATGTCCAGAGACATTCGCCCAGCTTCTCGTTCCAGTCTCTTTTGTTTGAAGAGACGAACTTCTTCAGGAGTTTGATAATGGTTTTGTTGAAAGCTTCCGCAAAACCATTAGCAGCTGGATAATATGCCGTAGAGGCAATATTATGTATTCGACTTTTATCGCAAAATTGATGAAACGCTTGGCTGATGAACTGAGGCCCATTGTCATGGATTATCCTTCGGGGAATCCCAAAGCGATAAATGACGTGGTGCTTGATGAAGCTGATTACGTCAGACGCCTTTACCTCAGCCAGAGGGATCGCCTCTGCCCATTTGGAGAAGTAATCCGTGATGGCTAGTATGAACCGGTGGCCTCTGGAGGAAGATGGGTGAATAGGACCAACGATGCCCATACCCCATACTTCGAAAGGCCATGATACAACCGTAGGATGTAGATATTCAGACGGTTGATGTATGAAGTCTGCATGGACCTGACAGGCTCTGCATTGTCTTGCGTAGCTGATCGCGTCTGTGATCATAGTGGGCCAGTAATAGCCCATTCTTCTGATACGATCCTGCAGCTTAGGACCGGGCTGATGCGCTCCGCATACGCCGTCGTGAGCTTCCGGGATAATCTGCTGCGCTTCGTCGTCTGAGAGACATCTTAATAGCAGTCCGTCGTAGGTCCGACGATATAGGCATTGTGAGGATGCATCGAAGTAGAAGCGTAATGATCGTCTTTTGACGGATACTGCTTCTTTGGGGTCCTCTGGCAAGATTCCGTATGCGACAAAATCTATGAAGGGACTCCTCCAGTCTCTTCCAGGGGGATCTATGTTCACAGCGTAGCTGCGTTCTATGTGAAAGTTGTTCTTCACACAGAATAAATCTCTGTTAAGAAGGATTACCGAATCCTGTCTTCTTATAGGAGTGGCTAAATCCGCAGAGGTACATGCTCTAGGAAGAACCCTTTGAATGTCATGGCTATCTCGACCGTCGCTTGGTGATAGGGGATGAGGTCTGGATTCCGGACTTCATATATTCCTCTGACTTGATTGATGATAAGCAGAGAATCACCGAAAGCTTCCAGGGATTCGACCCCCAGCTCTTTGGCGACTTGGAGCCCGATTAACAGAGCGTTGTATTCCGCCATATTGTTGGAGCATGGTTCGTTAAGAGAATATGCCCGGTAGATGACGAGTTTATTAGGAGTGACCAGGACGATTCTTACCCCTGAAACCATGTTTCCCTGGGGACCAGTCCTGGAGGTGCCGTCGAAGAACAGTTGCCATGAGTCACTTTCCATTGCAGAATTACACTCTGCAACTTCGTCGAGAATGTCTTCGTATAACTTGGAGGCCTCCGGGATCAGATGAGCGCTAGGAAGTCGAAGTTGTATGGCTTCTCAAAACCTTTGTTTGGAATGTTTTTTACAGGTTTATCAAAGCGCACTTCTTTTTGTTTCCCTTTGTCTGCCGGCGTGGGTTTCGAAGGGCTGGCCTCTGGTACGACGGGGTCTGGCCCTGTAGGTCTGGTAGTTGAAGTGTCCACCGGTGCATCCTCCTGACTTGCTCCATAGTCGTTGAGGTAGGCCTTTCCTGAACGGGTTGCTGCAAGTACCTCATCTTCGTCTGATGGCGAAGAAGTTGCGACCATATGGCATGGTTTGCACTTGGAGCTTCTTCTAGACGTAGCTTTAGTAGCTTTAGTCTCTTCCTCGAGCTCTGACACTAAATCCAGATGAACCCACATAATCTTGCCCTGCCGGGTGGTCGGGGGTACCAGGTTTAGATTTTGATCTTTAGCTGGCGGGAGATTGACGATGTCCATCGTAGCTCGGGAAATGGGCGTGACACCGTCCATGACTTCTTGGGGAGGCAGATCGCCGAACTGCAGAGAGATCATGTTGGCTGTGACCGTCTTCTCGGTGTTGTGCAGAGTGATGGCCTTAGCATCGATCAACCCCTGGATCTTCCTTTTCAGTACGTAACACGCCTTTGTTGGGTGGTGTACGTATCTGTGGAAGATGTAGTATTTGGGGTCGTCAGTACTGCCGACTTCTTGGGGCCGCCTTAGCTCCGGAAGGGTGATCTTGCCACTTTTGACGAGACACTCAAATATGCTAGGGATATCGTCGTCGTCGAACGAGTAGACTTCGACGGGCCTGGAAGTCCCGGGCTTTGTCTGCGTGGTCGCTGTTGTCTTTTGTCTGGACGTATTGACCGTCAGAGCTTCTTTTTCCTTGGAGCTGCGAGGATGGTCGCTGCTGGGAGTTGACCTTTTGCCTCTATCGGAGGCGGAGATCATGATGCCATTGTCGCGTGCCTTGCGACTGTTGTCTTCGGCGGCCACTGCCTTGACGATGAACGAGGGCCACTCATGGAACTGATATGGTCCTGTAAACACCGAGACTATAGGAAGGAGGTTCTTCCTGCAAATGTCTACTAACGCCGAGTCTGGAACTCCTGGAGGCATTTGTAAGGTGGCCTGACAAAAAAGTTCGACGAAGGTGCGAACGTCCTCCTTTTTCCTTTGCTTGACTTCAATGAGAGAGAACATAGATATGTCTATTCCACCCTCGTAGAATCGCGTGAAGAATAAAGCTTTGAAGTCTTCGAAGGAAGTAATACAGTTGTCCGCCAAGCTACGGTACCACTGATAAGCTACTCCTGAGAGGCAGCCTTTGAACACCCGAGTGAGGAGGGCATCATTCCCTTGTAGCAACACAGTCATCATACTAAAATAGTTCATGTATTGACTTGGTGATGTTTTTCCTTCGAACAGAGCCATAGTCTGAGGTTTGTACTTCGGAGGAAAAGAGACTTCTTCCCAAATAGCTAGGTAAGGCTGGTTGATTCCCAGTTTCTTGAGCTGATCTTTGTGCTTCAAGGCGTCAAACTGGGCTTTCAACTCCCGCACTGCCTGCATCGGATTTTCAGTTGGAAGCGGGGCTACGGTGTAGTGTGGAGTAGGTTTTACCGTGACTCCAATAGGAGGAAATATATTCACCGAGTGAGGAAGCGGGGGAACTGCTGACTCTTAGTCTAGAGCGGGCTCTTGGCTTGGGTTGGATGGTGGCAAGTCCACCCCCACACATATCTGAGTTGGCGAGACCGACGCTTGAGCCATGGCGGTTGCGTGCTGAGTTAGCATCATCTGGTGCATGTTCTCTATTATGGATTATATTTGTTTCAGAGACGTCTCCAGTACAGTGATGCGTTGTTCCGCGTTTCCTGACGACGAAGCTTCCTCGCATTCGTCTTCAATGGCGTAAGCTTCTATTTCCCTGGGCGTCATCGAAGGTTTAGTATAGGTCACTGCAGAAGTCGACTCTATACTCTCAGCATCTGATCTGGGAGATCGGCGACCCCCAGCGTCGGAATCAGACGAGTACGGAGCTGGTTGCTGTGACCTTGCACGGGTGTTTTGGAACACCCCAGCTTCAGTGTTCCTGAGGAGGTCTTCGAATCTCCTTCGGCTCGGAGGCCCAGAGGGATGACGTCTTGAGCTCGACCTCCTTCTAGGTATGCGTGAAGCCATGTTCATGGATGCATACGCGGGCTCTTCTTCCGGAAAAGACTGAGAGTAGATCAGTCGGTCAAAAATTGACCGTTTTACTTTAGAACAGCAGCAGTCAATCACAATTTTATGACTATTACAACATTGCTCGCTAGGGGGAATAATAGACATGTTGGAAGGTCCCCTCTGCTTACGCTTCTGGATTAGGCATTCGCGTAGGTCAGGAGTAGCAACCTGAGCTTGCTTTACGTCGTGGGACTTCGCCTGGCATAATTTGGAGATTCGCTCAGTCTGGCTTAAAGCTGGAGAGGCCCTTAATCGGCCATCGGCTTCTCGCATAATCCGGAGGGTAGGCAGATTGTTCTCTTGCTGACGTAAAGGCCGAGAAGCTGAGTATTCGCCTGCTTGCTTCCCCTTGCGGAGATCACAGCACTCATCTGGTTTACTGTAGAGGCCAGATGTTGTTTTGCGCGTGGAGCGTGATCTGTACTTTCGATTTGGCGTCGAGGCACCATCGAAAGTTTTGTCTGTACCGCACGTAGCGGGAGACTGATTCCTATGCGTAAAGCGCAGTGGATACTTCTGGGTTAGCGCTGAGGCTTTGCCCGAAGTTTTGTCTGTACCGTGCGTAGCGGGAGACTGGTTCCTATGCGTAGAGCGCAGTGGATACTTCTGGGTTAGCGCAGAGGCTTTGCCCAAAGTTTGTCTGTACCGCTTGTAGCGGAAGACTAATTTATGTGTGTAAAGTACAGTGGATACTTCTGGGTCAGCGCTGAGGCTTTGCCCGAAGTTTTGTCTGTACCACGCATAGCGGAAGACTGAATTTTACGTGCAGGGCACGGAGGGAGCGATGCTACCACCTTACTGGTCGGAGAGATCGGAGAGTCCACAGGAATGGTAGAGGATGTCTTGGGCATCCACACTTTGCGCAGCTTCCTGTTGTCTTGGATGGAGAGAGAGTGAGAGCTACCCCCGGTTCGAAGCATGTCTTCATAGGCAGACTGGTCGAAATGAACGACCAGTGTCTTCTTCACGGTTCCTACAGATACCGCTTCACGTTGAGCAATTGCTTCCTCGTCAGAAGAGAAAGATATCCCCAACAGAGTCGCCATCTTGTTTGTGGTTTTAAACGAAAGAATGAAAGTTTATTTCAATGGCAGGGTTTATGCGAAACCCGCGCCCTTTGGTTTACAAACAAACTTGTATAATATAATCCTATACGAGGACGTGAGAGTACAATTTATTTAATCTGGGTATAAATTGCTATAGGTGTCTGATCTGCGGTCGATCACTTTAGCCCTTGGACCACGCAATGTTGAAGAAGTGCCGTGGAAGACAGGTAGCGGCTTCGAAGGTTGCAGGAGAGGGTGGATGCATGATGCCGATGTCGTCGATCCCCGCTCTTTGACTGAGCTCCGGGTTCTCTCTCTCTCTCTCTCTCTCCGGTTCGATCTTTCTTGGAAGTTCAACCTTGTTCGGCCTTCAAGTTTGAAGTTTCTCGACCCTGTTGTTCGATTCTTCTCCTCCAAGTCTCCCCGTTCCAATTTGTCGACCTTGTTCCCCATTGATAGGGGTCTCTATTTATAGAGTTTTGGTGACAGTGACCACTCCGTCGGTGTAACAACCGAGGAATGGAAAGTACAGCACCCTTTTACACAGCGGTTAAAGTAACCAATGCCTACGTATAGATGATCTTTTGAATGAGCATGTGACGCGGGTCCGACTAAGGGGACACAACGCGTACAATTGCTACTAAGATCACGGCGTAAAAGCCACGTAGGTAGGTATCCACTGTGTAGAAGAGGCTGGCGTAGAAGCCAAATGTCTGTCACCATGGCATAGAAGCTAAGTAGGCATAGAAGCCGAATGGGCATAGAAGCCGAGTAGGCATAGAAGCCGAGCAGGCATAGAAGCCGAGTAGGCATAGAAGCCGAACAGACATAGAAGCCGAGCAGGCATAGAAGCCGAACAGGCATAGAAGCCGAGCAGTCGTAGAGACTGAGTGGTCGTAGAGACTGAGTGGGCGTAGAAGCCGCATAAGCACAGATCCCGAATGGGCGTAGAAGCCGCTGCGTACCGTGCCAGAGTGCTGATGTGGACGTCTTAGCCGGAATTACGGCTTTTGAAGATATAATCAAATCTCTTGCAGAGATTTGCCACCATCTTATGCATTAAATGCGGAGGCGTGTTTTGAAGGTCTGTAGCCCTTCTGTGCACCCGTCGCAGAGACGTGCCTTGAGAGAAACTGTCACCGCTCTGTGCAATTAGGCGTGGAGACGTGCCTCGAGTCCCGTACGAAGTGCAGCTTTTGACGTGGCAGGCGGTTTGTTTGCTGCGGAGCGTAAAATAGCTCATGTTTGCCTGTGTAAAACAGGGCAGCGTATTCCCTTGTACGCGAAAGAGCGGTTTATGCTGAGGGGACTCCAGTAAACGACGGTTCGGTGATGCTTTAACCAAATCCTCTGTATTAAATACAGAGATCCGCCATCATACTGTGGGGCACGTCCCGAGGGGTCTGCCATCATTTCCAACCATCGTCTGGGTAGCCGTGCAGCACTTTTTGTTAGGAGTCAGAGGTCAGATTCACTGCATGACTTGACAGGTTCATTTCGGAGAAGACAAAGCATTCCTCGTACGCTATAACACTGCTTCGAGAGCGTATGAGTTTTACGCCATGGAGGCGATGAAGAACTCTGTTTACGCTGGAGCGGCTTGGACGCACTACACTTACGCGGATGGTCCTTTGAGCTTATTCTTCACACTGTATTTTTAGCGGAAAAAGCTCTGCTGTACGCTTGATGGCTCTGTAGGCCTCTGTTTACGCTGCTCTACATCAAGAGGCTGCGTAGCTCTTCCCAGCATATTTTTTGTGCTTCTACAGCTGCATGTGGCAGTCTTTCGGTATGTGCTGTCCAGAGCCACATCTCCTACACTGACCCAAGCGGGTTCGACAATCTCTCGAAATATGTCCGATCCTCCCACAATAATTATATTGGGGAGTTTTCAGGAATCTGGTACGGTCCGGCTCTGTGTTGCTGATGCTGCTGTGCCAAGGGACGTCTGATAGGTCCCCCCTGTTGTGTCCTGGCTGGTCCCTGCTGTATCCTTGCTGATCCTTGTTGTGTCCTCAGCTGACCTCCTTTTCCTCTGCTAATGGTTTCCTGAAATCTGGCCTCTGTCAGTAGTTCAGCGTAAGAGACTCGGGACTGCGAGCTTGTATAATATTGTAGCTCCTGGGTCAGTCATCGATGAAATCTTTTAGCCTTAACCAAGTCATTTGGTATCAAAGCAGTGTCATATTTGCTGAGTCGACTAAACTCGGCATCATACTCGTCCACAGTTCGGTTCCCTTGCTCTAAGTGAAGAAACTGATCATACAAGGTGTCCCTGACAGTGTCCGGGAAGTACTTTCCCTCAAAGCATTCCAAGAACTGCTCCCAAGTCTGGTAAGTACCCAACTGGCGCTCCATGGATTCCCACCAATGATGAGCATTACCATCTAGAAGCGTCCGTACACCCGTCATCCATAGGTCCGTAGGTAACTGCGATGCCTCCAGTACCTTCTGCGTGTGAGTGATCCAGTTGGTAGTCTCCTCCGGGCTCTCAGTGCCCTTGTACTGCCTTGGACCCATCTGAACAAAATCCTTTACTGATCCAACCCTAGCTCGAGGTACTGGAGCTAGTGCTTTGGCTGGTACAGTAGCCTGTGCGGCCATCCTCTCCAGCGCTGCCAAAAATTCTTGCCTCTGCTCGGCTGCCTGCTGCCGCTGTTCCTGTATCATCATCTGAAAGAATTGGAACATCTGCGCTTGGCTATCTTGCGGTACTGGGAAAGCTGGAAGGTTCCCAATAGGTGAAGCAGGAAGATCAGATGGAACTGGAGTGTGAGTCTGTCCATCTGCCCCCTGAAGCCTAGGAATCGTTGGGGTCCCTCCTTGAGTCTGACCATTGACTCCAGAAGTTGTGTCGCATGTATAGAACATGAAGATTTTACTTGCTATTTGCGTAGTCGGGATTGTTGAGTTGGAATATAGTAATTTCCTTCATATATGCTATAAAGTAGTATGAGTTTATACTGAGGCGTTGTAACGTACGAAACACAACACGGGATAGAGTAAAATAATGTTGCATGCATAGACGAGGAAGGCTATCAAGTAGTCGTTCTGAGTCAGGAGATGGAAGGAAAGGAAGGTACTCAAGATATGCAGATCACCGAGGCAGTCTCAAATCTGAGAGCTGCGTAAGGAAGAAAAGATCCGAGTATAGTCCTCGGCTAAGATAAATCCGAGAGTTGTCCTCGGCTAGGAATAGAATATGGGGGAGTAGTTGCATGGTCACGGACAACTGGTTGCGCACCGGGTAGAGAGAGTCCTCGACACGATTGCTGAGGCATCCGAATCGTGTCAGTCCGGGAGGACAATGCCAGTGTAGTCCTGGCAGTACGCTAGCTGATGACTAGCGGGCGAGGGCGAGACATCCAGCAAGGCTTACTATCGACCTGGATGGACGTCGACTCGTTAGACGGCTAGGAGGCCCAGCAAGGCTAGTAACCGAGCTGGGAAGACGGCCGTCCATCGCAGATTATGTCCAATATGGCTAGCAGAGCCAGTGACCTTCATATAGATAAGTCATGTTTGCATAGCGGCTATCCGCATTGAGAGAAGGAGAAACGGGAAGGAGTGCGTTTGCACGATATTTTGCATAAGTAGAATGGATGCACGGTATCACACATAGTTCTAGTAAAATGGGTCTTGTGAGACAGAGGCACGGCATAACACTTGGGTTTCATAGTTGCTTCTTGATATTCCGTAGATTATTGTTTATATTGCTTCTTATGACAGAGAAGGCCGAATGGTAAGAAATGGTAAGGTGAACTCAATTGTCCATTATTATTATGACACTCTTGAGCTGACACGGAGATTACTTTCTTTATATTGCCATGTAACTGATCCTAAGGCAAAAGAATAGAAAGACAACGAAACCAGTCGCTGCACATAACTAATGAACGTGCTTATTTTGTGGCATGGGCGAGAGGCCTCCCCACCAGTGCATTCAATGTACTGATACCCAACCAGTCTGCATACAGGGTGCAGGGGGAACTCGTATGGACTCGAAGATCGCTTAACGCAATGAGACGCCGGTCAGCACTTGGCGTCTTGGAGCGTGGCGCACGGACCTGGAGCTCACATATACGTGACATAATGTATGGGAACATCATCATCCAGATCGTTTGTATTGGTTCTGAGCCTAAGGGCATATTCGTTGTAAGACAGAGAGAGCATGAGTGGTTTGTAATCTCGGCCTAGCGCCGCTTGTAATCTTTACTTCATATCAATAAAGAGCTTGATTTGGATTCAACACTTGTGTTTCATTTTATGTTCCGCTATGTCGACTCTGTGAACTAGTTATCAACGGCCTTTTCAGTATTTACCTTGTGCGGGCGCAACCGCAGGCTCGTGCGGCATCGCGTCCCGATTGAAACGTATGTCCCGTGGGAGCACTGGCGTGGTGATTCGTGCCTAGCGGGGACGGCCGATTCCGGCGGGAGATCATGGCGTGACATATTGGTATCAGAGCACAACTTTATGTCCTTGAAATTTGTTTTAATTATCTCAGTTTTGAACTTGTGTATTGAAGAAGTGGTAGATGCTCTCTCTCGATGCTTCGATGGATGTTCCATACAATAAGTCTAAATATTTTCGAAAAGTGCATGTGAAATATATGATTGCTTGAACGGGATTATGATGTGTGGGCTTTTGTCCCAACCTGGGAAAGACATTATGATAGTAGGCTCGTGTTAAAAATCAGCAAGTTATATGTCTGTATGAAAACACCAAGCAAGTAGAGTGCGAGACAGAATATCGTTCAGACAGTGGTCTATGCAGTTGGCCTTTTGGCCAAGTTGCGTTGAGTATCGTGCACCAAGACCCTTGGTGCTAGTGAGTTACAGCGAGATTTGGGTATCGCTCGATAGAGTTCGATTGTGTACGAATGTGATAATTTCAAATTTTGGGAGATTTAGACCATAACAATGATTGGAAGATAAGTAGTAATTGATGCAAGTTAGTAAAATTGTGATTTTGATGGAATTGAGGTAAGCGGTAACAAATTTTGCTTAGAGTTTGGAAGAGCGATCATGAAATCAAGTTCGGAAAGATAACATCCGAAATCTGTCCCAGCGAGAATGATTATCCTGCGGGAGCGCCGGCGTGGTGATTTCACGTACGGCGGAGATAATCAAACTCAAGGGAACATATTCGGTGATTGTTCCAAACGAACTCGATGAATGGAACGTATCAAATGGGATAGATTTGGGTTTGAGATTTGAACTTAGTTGTTTGAAGAATGCTAAGAGTAGACTAAGAAGCGATCAAATGGTAATATTGAAGTTGGACGATTTGGTTAGGCGAACTTGGGTGGCGGTAAGAACGGTTTTTAGAAGAACATGGCTTGGTGGATCAATGTACAACTTGGGATAAAATGAAAGGTGACGATAAGGTGTCTGTTTGTTCGATGATAACCATAACGATTGACCTTCTTGTCTTGTGCGAGTACGACTTCTTGCTCGCACATGCGTCACGTCCGGATTAGGACAATCATTCCGCGGGAGCGTTGGCGTGGTGATATCACGTCCGACGGGGATGATTGAACTTGCGGGAGACTGGAACGTGACAATTGAAGGATCATTTTGACTTGTGGTTCGATACGAAAAGACAAGTTTTAGGATACAGATGAATCTAAGGATTTTGGTGAGGAGTTAGTCTAGAAACCTGAAGTAAGAGATATTGGATATTTTCATGAGCGAATACGCAGATCGAGTTGGACGACTTAAAGTTTATAATATACGTCGATGATTATAATAAAATTATGACTTAGTGATACAGGCGTAGAAAGGATTGGATTGGTGAATTGTATCAAATGTGATGATAGAGATAGTGTGGGCAAATCGATGGGTTGAACCTACAACGTGGGCGTATCGTGGGTTCGGTTTAACGAACGTGTTGGTGTGATAGGATGATCTGTGCTCGATATTTAGAAATCTGAGTGAAACGAGCTTGGGTAGAATACCTGTGTAAAGGAACAATGGTTTGACCTTAGGGTGTTTGGGGCGAGCGTTGTGCAACGCGGTTGCACGATGAGTCACAAATTTGAACTGTACCTATGAATTTGTGAGCTAATCTAGTGGCTAGGCAGACGACCCTGTGCCTTGAGTTAAACTGGAGTGGCTGACTTCAGAGTATCATTCGGGAAGAATGATGGAACTGGGGCAACGAGACTTAGAGTTAGGATTTGGAATTTGGAATATACACTAGCAACGTTCGTGTTAAAACAAACACAATACGAGATAGGACTCGGGTAATAATTGATTTGGTCGAATCAGTTATGCGACGGTGAGGAATAAGACGGTATTAGAGAATTGTCGGACGAAACTCTCACAATTGAATTGGTGATATTGAAGATAAGTTGGCATGATGAGTTGGATCGTTGCTTGGATGATGTGCGTTGCTACTAGTAATGCTAAACTTAAAATTGGGTGAGATTGGAGTAGACGATAACTAAATCGAACCAGAGTTCGGTTATACATATAGCAGAACGATCCGCATTTCGAAAGATTTTCATGAGTAGCTTGTCAGACTTAGCTGTCACTAAGCTTGGTTGAAATACACATATTTGGGGGACGCCTTGAATATGGGTACGATCCAGACTTAGCGATATGCATAACTCGGATGCAGTTGCAAAGGGAAATATTCGGATTCGCATGTATGAGTATGGCAACTAAAATAGGTTAGCCTCAACCAAAACTATCATAAAGGAAAGATTGTATCGTTCCCCGTACTACCGAGATAGTTCTGCGCTAAGGCGCAGTATGAGACTGAGCTTGGGAATACAATAGTTGTACGAAGGGATCACTCGGATAAAATGATTTAGCACTCGTGCGAAAGAAACGAGTAAAATGAATAGGAAGTTAAGTTCGATTGAACCAAAGACTTGAAGGATTAGAGCGTACCCCAGGTGGGCAAGTTAGCTCTGTGCTAAGGCGCAATATAAACTGAGTCAGAAAACGTAGGTGATTGGGTGTGATTTACTTAGCGAAATTTGACGGTGACTCATAGAGATTTGATCCAAACAAGATTGGAAAATTAGCCGTGATTCAAACTTTTGGATTTAGGCGTAACGATGGGTTTCGATGGGCGACGTCAAGTAAACTGTCAATGTGTTCGGTTGCGTTGGGCTCCTATGGAGATAACATAGCTAGTTGGGCAAGACCACCCAATTATGAGTTGTAAGTGCCCATTAAGTTATAGAATACTCCGTGCTTGGGTATTGCAATCCTGCGCCAGGTGTAGTAGGTTTTGAGTCGGGAGTGCAACGATTGAGTTGAGTATAGTTCGATAGCATTGAAACGGTAGAGTCGTTCGATGAGAGTTGGCTAAGTATTGGCATAACACATGGTGAGAAAATAAAATAATTGATTATGGTATTAAGACAGTCCTTGAAGGTTAGACAAGATATATAGAGTTGGTTTAGAAGTTGTCGATAGTACGAGTTGCGCTCTGGAAGTCTCGAGGAGGAGACTTGTTCTGAGTGGTGTATAATGTAACGACCCGCTCCGCTCAACCCGGAGGGCCGATTCAAATGGCACAAGTATAGCTATTCAGCCCGCCTTGCTCAACGAGATGGCTCGTTTGATGCAAAGGGATTCATGTTGGGATCTTCAATGGAGTCAGACTTAGGCTATCAGAGGCACGTGCGGAGTCTCGCTCGACCGATGCGATACATCGCTAAGGTGGGTGGCCCCGGTGAACCTGTCTCTACTTAGCTGCACACTAAGAAAATGAATGTTACATGCTAGTTTACAGGCGATAACCTTTGCATGCTAATAATAGAGATGAACGCACATAGCTAAGGGGATAACCCCGCCTTATCACTGTATAGAACATGGAGATTTTACTTGCTATTTGCGTAGTCGGGATTGTTGAGTTAGAATATAGTAATTTTCTTTATATATGCTATAAAGTATTGTGAGTTTATACTGAGGCGTTGCACCGTACGAAACACAACACGGGATGGAGTAAAATCATGTTGCATGCATTGACGAGGAAGGCTATCAAGTAGTCGTTCCGAGTCAGGAGATGGTAGGAAAGGAAGGTACTCGGTATATGCAGATCATCGAGGCAGTCTCAAATTTGAGAGCTGCGTAAGGAAAAAAAGATCCGAGTGTAGTCCTCGGCTAAGATAGATCCGAGAGTTGTCCTCGGCTAGGAATGGAATGTGGGGGAGTAGTTGCATGGTTACGGATAACTGGTTGTGCACCAGGTAGAGAGAGTCCTCGACACGATTGCTGAGGCATCCGAATCGTGTCGGCCCGGGAGAACAGTGCCAGTATAGTACTGGCAGTATGCTAGCTGATGACTAGCGGGCGAGGGCGAGACATCCAGCAAGGCTTGCAACCGACCTGGATGGGCGTCGACTCGTTAGACGGCTAGGAGGCCCAGCAAGGCTAGCAACTGAGCTGGGAAGACGGCCGTCCATCACAGATTATGTCCAATATGGCTAGCAGAGCCAGTGACCTTCATATAGATAAGTCATGTTTGTATAGCGGCTATCCGCATTGAGAGAAGGAGAAACGAGAAGGAGTGCGTATGTACGATATTTTGCATAAGTAGAATGGATGCATGGTATCACACATAGTTCTAGTAAAATGGGTCTTGTGAGGCAGAGGCACGGTATAACACTTGGGTTTCATAGTTGCTTCTTTATATTCCATAGTTATTGTTTATATTGCTGCTTATGACAGGGAAGGCCGAATGGTAAGAAATGGTAAGGTGAACTCAATTGTCCATTATTATTATGACACTCTTGAGCTGACACGGAGATTACTTTCTTTATATTGCCATGTAACTGATCCTAAGGCAAAAGAATAGAAAGAAAACGAAACCAGTCGATGCACATAACTAATGAACGTGCTTATTTTATGGCGTGGGCGAGAGGCCTCCCCACCAGTGCATTCAATGTACTGATATCCAACCAGTCTGCATGTAGGGTGCAGTGGGAACTCGTACGGACTCGGAGATCGCTTAACGCAATGAGACGCCGGTCAGCACTTGGCGTCTTGGAGCGTGGCGCACGGACCTGGAGCTCACATATACGGGACATAATGTATGGGAACATCATCATCCAGATCGTTTGTATTGGTTCTGAGCCTAAGGGCATGTTCGTTGTAAGACAGAGAGAGCATGAGCGGTTTATAATCTCGGCCTAGCGCCGCTTGTAATCTTTACTTCATATCAATAAAGAGCTTGATTTGGATTCAATACTTGTGTTTCATTTTATATTCCGCTATGTCGACTCTGTGAACTAGTTATCAACGGCCGTTTCGGTATTTGCCTTGCGCGGGCGCAACCCCAGGCTCGTGCGGCATCGCGTCTCGATGGAAATGTACGTCCCGCGGGAGCGCTGGTGCAGTGATTCGCGCCTAGCAGGGACGTCCCATTCCGGCGGGAGATCGGGGTGTGACATATAGCCTATCATGACACAACAATCTAACCATATTACCAAATAAGGACAAGGGTTAAACCATCACACAATGATAGTCCATGTTCCTTGACTATTTGACAGCAGATACAACACAACCACGCTCAGTTATATAATCGGCCAATCACTTGTACGACTTACTAGATGGAGTCTGGGTTATCCCCGAGATATTATGAATATAGGAATCCTTCAATCGAACCAGGTACTAGCAGGGTTAGCCGAGCCACAAATTACCGTATAGCGCATAATAGTATGCACCAGTCCCTTATAAGGCCACCATGCTAAGATCATATAGAACACATAGGATCATATAGTATTCGAATATTGTCATACACTAATGAGAATTTAAATAATATCCATGGGGACTAGCCTGCATACAATAATTTAGTTGACTGGTGATGGCTAGTTAGGCACGATCTCAGGATTCCATTCCCTTCCATTGATCTACAAGTTTAGTTTTCTAGATAACCCTAATGTTAACTGGAATCTCATGGCGTGGTCACATGGTATTTCCCTTATATAATGTACCGTAGTACGGCCACGCTAGATACGTATCCACTTTATCACTTGATAGTTCAATTTGGATTCACCCCAGCATGATGCAATAATCAACAGATCCTAACCACGCTTGGTCATTTACTAACCCTTATATCCATGCTGGAGATTGAGTCATATCACATATCATATAGCGCATCGGTATACCGTAGTACAAACATATAATATAATCGCATAGGAATACTTAGCACGTAGGAACATATAGCACGTAGTAAGTGTATCAGCACGGATACAAATGGTCGGGTCATGTCGCATATATGGGTCTAATACTTTTGTGGTCATCAAAGTCACACATACAACTCATAAAGTTCAAGGGAATATTCAACCAAAAGTAGTCCAACAAAACAGGTACAAGGGATCGCATGCGCGTAGAAGGATTGAGGCCGCATGAGAAGTCAGGCTGCATGACAATCCTGGCCGCATGGAGTCATGCCGCATAGAGTTATGCCGCATAGAACCAGGGCTAGGTCTACTCAACGGGATAAGTGATGAGGCGACGGGGAATAAATAAAGTGTCAGTGATGTGACATAAAGTATGGTATAACATAAAGTATGATGTGATATAAAGTATGTTTGGAAGAAAAGACAAAACCACGAAAAGATGTGCCACAGTTTCAGAGTCATGCATCCAAGGATGGTGGCTGCATACTCTGTTTGCCACATAAGTATCGGTGTCGCATGGGATTCAATGCCGCATGGAGTGTTTGGCCTTAGCGAATTTCTCATTCATTCATTGACTAAACACAAGAAGTCCTTTAAGAACAAATGTGTATTAGTCAGTCATGCGTCCAAAAGAGATGGACGCATGTTGGTATATGACAAAGTGTTAAGGCACATAGCATCTTTATGCGATGTAGCCCTCTCTGCCGCATATGGTGTTAGCCGCATGAGATCTTCATCGTTCCAAACTGCAGGTTCAGCCACGACAAAACCTCCAAAACCAAAAAATTGTTTCTTCATAAAAACAACGTTTTAACTCCGAATTGAGTGAACCAAAAGCTAAAATGCTCAAAATAAAGTTCTCCATCCATCCTAAAAACTATTTTTCAAAACTACTTTGTTTTAGTTGATCAAAACTACCAAAAACTTAAGGAATCCATGAAACTCTAAGTTATAAAAGTAGATCTACACAAATTCACCCATCAAAATCAAAAACTCCAAGTACTAGAATTGTTTAGAGACAATATAAGCACATAATAGACTAATAAAATACAAGTAAATAACAAAAATCAAAAGGTTTCTCCTTGTAATGCAAGGTGTACTTGCCTAGAATAAAAGAATGAGGGGAGAGAGAGAAATAAGTTAGCTTATATAGCTAGGGTTTGAGGCTTAGACCATGGGTTCAAAATCATGAATAAACCAACCCACAAATAAACCATGAACCATGATAAACTAAAGAATGTGTCTAGTCTTCATCCATGCAACCTAATGATCATTTGAGCAAGAAATACTCTAAGCAAAAATAAATACAAGCAAAAAATAAATATATCCCAAAATACGTATTTTGGGAACGGAGAGTGACACTAGGGTGTATTCTTATGCAGCATGGCAAGATTATAGTTTCTGCAACTCGACGGCTTTAAGATCCTGAGAAGAATTATCCAGCACACGACTTAGAGTTAGCAACAGTTGTCTTTGCACTCAAACTTTGGAGAAATTACCTATATGGAGATCGAGTAGAGATTTATACTGATCATAAGAGTTTGAAGTATGTCTTTACTCAGAAGTATATCAATATGAGGCACATGAGATGGTAAGAGATGATGACAAACTATGTTCCTGACCATCAGTATCATCTAGGGAAGTCTAATATCGTGGCAGATGCTTTGAGCTGGAGAGAAGCTTATTTTTCATGGCACAGTGAAAGATTTTAGAAGTTCTTCAGAAGATGCGCATATAATTAGTATTATCATGCCCAGTACCAAAATACAAAGATGAACATGGCCAGCTACCCTATATAAGGTATAGAACATCCCACGACGATCACGATTGTATAGACAAGGCAGTACATTCTACCAGCAAGTCACTCAAGGTACCTTTGAACATTTAATATCTCAATCAGTCAAACGAGGATAGTAAACATAGAATATATATGACAAGGAAGTAAGGCATCCCAAATGTCCTGCCAAAATATTCTAAAAATTAACTGTGTAAAATAAGAAGCCAGCGGAGTAATAAAAGTACATGATCAGTTACAGTCTGATTAATTAAAATCATATAAAGAAACTAAATATCTATATTTACAGCTAATAAGTACCGGTAGCTTAACGCCCAATAAAAAAATCTAGAATAATGAGCAATGATTCAGAAACCCACTCGTGTCCCTCAGTGGCCATCCGTCTAGTACGTGCCATTATTTAGTAGGAAGTAAACTGAGTCCTCGGGTGATGGCTTTAAACCTGGCATTGCAAAACCAGTGGGTTTAGACCCCAAATAGCAAGTACCACAAAGAAAGCACGAATGAAGAAACAAAACTAGTAAGAAATAAACACACATATATATATAGTTCTGACTCTTATTTTCGGTCCATAGCCTACCGTGATATAATAATCTAATCCTACAACCAAACAAGGACAAGGGTTAGACTATCACACTATGATAGTACATGTTCCTAAACTATTTAACAGAAGATATAATACACAATCAAGCTCAGTTACATAATCATCCAATCACGTGTACGACTTACAAGGTGGAGTCTGGTTTATCCCAGAGATATGCATATAATAGGATTCCTTATATCGAGCCATATGCTAGCAGGGCTAATCGAGCCATGAATTACCACATAGCACGTAGTATTTATGCACTAGTCCCTTATAAGACCACCGTGCTAAGATCATATAGAGCATATAGTACAATTGTCACGACCAGCACCCGGTATAAGGGAACGAGTATAAGGGTACGTCCAGCCTACGCTGCAACATTGGCGGTAGAATACTTTCTAGGTCAATAATACTATCTATAAATCTTACACAATATATATAAGGTACCTATCATGCTATCTTAACTCCAAATGGAGGACAAAATGATAATATGGTAATGGCAAATGATGCTCAATCATAATAACAAACTAGAGGATGATAAGACACGATATAGAATAGAAGGAAAGAAAAGGGTCACAAATACATCACAAGTCTAAGTCTAATCTCAATATAAGACATCAAATAATAATACAAAACCAAAATCTAACTGGCATATACAATCTCATGAATAAACTAACTATGCCTCCTCAATTGCTGGTGCTAACTCAATAAGCTCTACAGGTGATAACTCAACTGGCTCGCCATCCTGTAGGCCGTAGTGCATAGGATACCAGTTCTTTAATGAATCATCTGAAAAATATATACAGTCAAAATTTGAGCGAAGTATAACCCAAATAGCAGTTCCAATAATTGGTAAAAAATATGAAACAGTAATAGCAATGAACATAAATGATGGAAGTAACTAAACTAGCATGTATCAAGAGAAAGATCATCACAATAAATAATGGCAAAAAGTAAGAACAATATGGTAAGGAATAATAATATAATGAACTAGAATAAAAATATATATATATATATATATATATATATATATATATATATATGCGTGTGTGTGTGTGTGCCTTGAATTATTAGTAAGATAATATGATCGGCTTGGGCCTAACACGGGCTATATATAAAAGGTGAGCTAGCGTGATCACGCGTGAGTGATATGATCTACTAACTATCACGGTCTATACTAAATCACGGGCTATAAGGTATGATAAGATATCCACTAATACTTTCCCCACTCCCGACTAGTACACGGATCCAAATTATGATACATTATAACACGTATATCATATTACATGGTCTATAATATCATGCACTATGATCATAATATATATAATTACGGTTATCTCTGAGTAATCATGAAGCACGACACAGCGATCACTGATTAACCGTGATAATAATATCTTATGACCAAGATCCACGTATACTAATCTGTAAAAGCATCGTCTCAAGAATCAAATATATCAATAATAAATACCTGAAACATAGATGTTATCAAATAAGAAAACTATCAGAGAATTTACTCACCTGTGGTCTTGAGAAAATAATATACCTCGATATCTGAGCTGGTGTCAGACACACCTAAATTAGAATATCATGTTACTTGGTGTAATGAAGTAAGAAATGAGAAAAAATACCCTAATATGAGTTTCTAGGCAATTTTTAGGTCTCTCTAGCTAAACTAGGTCAAAATGGTCAACTTTAGTCAAACTAGCTATTTCTAAGTTGTATGAGTCCAACTCTAGGTGTTTGGGTCCATACACTACTGATCTAGGCTATACAAGCTATATTAGGATACTAGAGTATCATAACTTACCAAGTATCCATATATATATCACTTGTTATCCTTATATATAACAAGTGATATATATATATATATATATATATATATATATATATATATATATATATATATATATATATACTAACTAGTATATAACTTAGGTAACTAACATGACATACTAACTACCACAAACACTAACTGATATCTAATTATACTTACTATAACTAATAGTTGGTAACTAACATTCGTACTAACTAGTATATCTAACTTATACATTATCTTATTAATGATATCATACTAACTTAACTATTACCTATTACAACTAAGGCCTTACCTCCATATACTACTAACACCTTGTCAATACTCGAGCATCCTTACTGATACAACATGCCACATCCTCCCATATACTGTTGTTAGCACCTTGTCAATATACTTGTATCATAGTGCCAATATCTCTAAACACCTAACACTCCAACTATAATAGAGCATTACTCCCTCCTCTTGCTGGATCGAACACAACTGTTACTACCATATTTGATAGCAGTACACATTGATGCACTGCCACTATTACTAGAGTGTTACCCCTTCCCGACTACACTTGCAGTCATCCCTTCTCTACTGCACTCTAATACTCTTATTGCTGCTGCTAATATTGCTATTGCTGCTGCTGCCTATGTTGTTGTTACTAATACTGCTATTGCTGCTGATATTTAAGCTACTGCTGCTAGTACTGTTATTGCTTCTGCTTCCTATGCTGCTGGTACTAATACTAATATTGTTGCTGCTGCCTATGCTAACAAATAGTGCACAGAGTGCACAGTTATATTAAAATAATCCCTCTCTTCTTACTCTCAGCATACCTGATCACACAGTCCAACACAACCACCTATCTTAGCACCACTCATATCCTATTGGAAATACTTGCACACTGCTACACCACATCCATATATTCAGTATCATTCCCACACTTCCTAAATCCAGTTGCTTGTTGATGACAGATAGACAAACTAACTCATACACATACACCCACACATGTAAACCGATACATAAATATAACTCATATATTATCATGAGCATAGATTTATATACTAAAATATCTAAATATATATAAACAATTGATATTGAGTGAATACAAACTCACACTAATAGCCATAAAAACAAATACTTATAGTGCATTTACAAGATACTCTATGATACGTATTCAAAAAAAGTGCCAAATTTTTAAATACTCCATAATACACATTCCTATATACCAAATACACTATTTAATAACTAATACAACTTGCTACACTAAGAATTAAAGAGAATTATATAAATTCCCTAAAAATGAACCCCGTATCACCCTATATCACAAATTACCATGAGACGGCCTACTCGTATGGGGTTATGGATACGTACCTAGTCCCATAATCCTGATCTACATTTAATTAGATCTAATTGGTCTCATGACACACAATTGATATGTCAATCTTATAATTTTCCTTAATTGGACATATATTACCATGTAACTTTTATAATACAAGTCATATCGACCCAATTCTTGATCCTATGGGTAGCCCTAAGCCAAGGGATAATTCCTATTGGTTAAATACATGAATTTGAGTCTAAATTAAAGGTTGGATTTAGAATTTACCTTTTGGAAGATGAATTTCTATTGAAATGCTCAATGGATACAATTATGACACGATCTCCTTACTAATTCCTCTTCCTTCAAGTGCTTCTTGTAATCCAAGCTCCAATGCTTCTTGGATGATAAAATTAAGAGAGATTGGTTATAAATTAAGTTAAAATTAGGGAGAAATGAGTCAATTTGGGGAAGAACATAATTGAAGATCTAATTAGAATGAACTAATAAAGAGGAGAGAGAATTAGGAAGCCTTATGTGGCCGACCCCCTTTCCTTTCTTTCCAAGATTATCAAATATCCAAGGTGCCCCTCTCTAGCTAATTATGAAGAATAAATAAGAATGGCTATATTGGAAACGCTCTAAACTAATGCAAATTAAACTAATCTTCTTAATTAACTAAGGAAGAATGTCTAATGGCTTGGTCTTAAGTTGGGCTTAATATGTCATAATAATCAAGTGGGTCCACTAATGGCAAGTCCAAATAAATATAGGCTAGCCCACTAACACATAATTAAATAGCACATGCACAATTTAAATAATTAGCATAATATAAATAAATATTAATCACTAAATAATATTTATACTAAATGATAAAAATATCATCATCTAGAAATGTGGTAGTGACAAGTCTAGCCTAATTAGAATAATTTTGTCCTCAAAATTTAAGAAAGAACTTAGCACTACAACAAACAAGAGAGAATGATACCTCATAGCTCAAAAAGATAAGGGTATTGCTCGCGCATCTCGGCTTCTCTCTCCCAAGTAGACTCTCCCGGAGAGTTTTGCCTCCATGCGACACGTACCAAAGAAATAGTCTAGTTCCACAGCAACTTTTTTCTACGATCCAGAATCTCCACTGGCTGCTCTGGGTAGCTGAGAGTCGGACCAATCTCGATCTCCGAGTGATCCAATACGTGACTAGAATCTGTCATGTACAGTCTCAGCTACGACACATCAAACACATCATGCACTCCCTCTAATGCAGGCGACAAGTCTAGTTTTTAGTCCACTGCACATGTCACCCTCAACTTTCCAGCTAGGGATAGTTTGGTAATTTGGCATAAAAATTTGATTTTAGGATTTAATATTGAATATTATTTTGTTGATTAAATTAATTATTTATTATGTTGAGATTTAATTTTAGTGACTAGTATTAGTTATTTAATTAGAGACTTGTGTTATTTAGTTTAGTTAGAGAGACTAGACTGTCACGACCCGCACCCAATATAGGGATGCTAGTTTGGGAATAACGCCCAGCCTACGTCACATAATTGGTTGTAGAACGCTGTTTGGGTAATCTATCTAGCAATATTATGAGCCACCAACAATATCAATATACTCAATCACAGATCTAAGATGGAAATAACCACGAATATGATAAATAATATAATAGTCACAATACACTCATGAGTCAAATAATAACATTAATAAGTCTAAAGAAATACTAAACAATAAGCTAGATATAAATCCAGTTCAAAGAATACTAAGAAGCTACTAGTCTTGGGTCATCTGTCTCAATCGGGATGAGTCCCTCATGAGCTAGGGTCTCTGACTCTAAGCCCACAACATCCTGAGGCCCATAATGTGTAGGGTACCACTCCTCAGTGTCATCTGGGAAAAATATATTCAGTCAGAAAAGGAGTAAGGTATATCTCTAACAGCAGTTCTAATCAATGATAAAAACTATGTAACAGTAAATAGATGTGAATATACAAGATGCAATAATAGATACAAGAGATATAAAATAAAGGAAATACTGTAATAAATATAAGAATGAATAATATGGCAATAAACAAGAATACTAAATGACTAAGTGAGTGAGTACTAGCTTTAACATGTGATCGGCTTGGAAACTTGATACTAGATTTATGGTCTGGCTAATTATACGTGCGGTGTATGATTAACACTATTCAAGAACAAGACATGATACAAGAAGGGTATGATCACATATCTACACAATATACTCCCCAACCCCGACTGGTATAGTGGATCCAACCATGGTACGCTATGGCACGGGAATCTCTAAGAAGATAGCGACTCTTCCCGAGAATCAGTGTCTGTACATGTACAAGATAATCAATAAAACAAGACTTACATAAAATACACCATATACCAAGTAATAATATCTCATGACAAGATCTAGATATACCAATCCGTGTAACCATCGTGTCAAGAAAATATGGATATCTACACTATATACAATGAACATAGAGGATATCATAAATAAGAAACTATCAAAGAATGTACTCGCTTGAAGTCTGGTGAATAGTATAACAGATGTTTGATATGGTGCTTCGAAGACCTAGATATGGAATACAACATCAATACAAGGTTTTAGAATAAAAATAAGCTAAACTAGTCAACAACTAGGTCAAAGAGCCATTTTTAAGTCAAAATAGTCAAACTAGGTCAACTCTAAGTCAAACCGGCCAAACTTGGTCAAACTACCTATTTCTAGGTTGTATGAGTCTAACTCAAAGATGTTGGGTTCATAAACTATGAAACTAGGTCAAACAACTAAATCTAAGATACTAGGATACCGTATTTCAGGATACGCAAATAAGAGATATGAAATACCATATATGCACAGTCAAACAATATTATATACATACTAATCCTAATTATCAAATGCTATGTGGATACCTTGGCTTTGAACCAACTCAGTATCGCAGCACTAAACATCCAACTTGATACCATAATCCAATACCTTGAATATCCTCAATACCTTAACACTTACCTTGGTATCTCAAGGTAAATGTCATAGCTAGTATATAACTAACATCCCGATATAGTTTCTAGTACTCTAATATCAACTACTAGTATATTCCAAAAAAATTTTAGGTACTAACTCTCATGCTATATTTAACTATCAATACAATTAATACATAGACATATATATACACATACATATATGTAACTTAGAGATATCCATAAGAGGTATAAATACTAACTAGCTAGATACTACTAACTAACTAGATACTATTACAACTAATTAACTAACAAGATACTTAACTTACTATTTCTGCTTCCCGGGATCTGCTGCTACTGCGAGAAGCTACTGCTGCTGCTGAGATAAACTGCTGCTGCTGCTACTACTCATTCATCTGTTGCTGTTGCTACTCATTTACTTGTTATCACTGCTGCTTATTTACTTGCTGCAGCTGCTGCTCATTCGCCTGCTGCTACTGCTACTCATTTACTTGTTGCCGCTGCTGCTTATAGCTGATGTTGCTACTGCTATGCTCATGTAGGTGCCCGACCCCCCTTTAACACACACTAACACACACACTAGCATCAACCTCTAAATGCATGTATACATATAACTATGTAACTTACAAAGTATTTATAGATATATATATATATATATATATATATATATATATATATATATATATAAACATATCAATGCACCTATATGCACACACTCACTCTTGCACATAACATATATATCTATAACATCACCACCACCTATACATATATATAACTACCTCTATGTACATAGACATATAACCATCAATACCTATATATCAATCAATGAATACACCTCACATAGAGGTATAACACCTATATATATATATATATATACTAGAATATATACATCTATATATATGCATACACTCTCTATAATATAAATATAACATCAACTACATACATAGCTATGAATATAGTACATATCAATAACTCATATATATGCATATCATATGAACAACACAAGGATACATATAACTTAATATATATATACATATATATACTATGATAATTAATATACTTAGTAGCTATGAACAATGCATATTAAATATAAAAGATAATACAACAAACACGTGGAGTGCATCGCACCCGTATCATACTAGATTTATGATACGCTTGTGATACGAGTCCACCAAACAACTAAACGTACTCCAAAGGACACGAGCAAGTCTAATATATTATATATGAACAATATGAAGAGTCAAAAATAAATCTACGTGTCCGTGTCAAAATGTGACATGCACAAAGTTCCATGTCGGAGGAAAATCCCCCAAATCAACATGTATCACCAAATCATTGGGATACGACCTACACGTACCTAATTATGGATACGACCTACACGTACCTAATTATGGATACGACACTAGCAACAAACACACAAACACATGCCAAATTGATCTATAGGACTAATTGACAAACAGAACAAGTGTCAATCTCAGAATTATCCCAAAATTGACACAAAAGCACCATAACTTTCTTAATAGGCCTCCTATGAACTCAAATCCAAATCCAATGGGTAGCCTATGCATATGGGTTAATTTCTCAAGATTAATTCTCAAATTTAGAACCTAATTTGAAGGGGAAAAAACTAAATTATACTAATTGGGAGATAGATTTCTAATAAAATCTCTAAATATGATAAAATTGGCCTCCAACTAGTTGTTCCTTGCTCCTCTAGTCTCCAATGGTTATTTGGAAAGGAATTAGAATAAAATTTGGTAGAAAAATGATGTAGGAATAGGAGAATTTGGTTGAAGGAAATTCTAGATCTAAATTTCAAATAAAAAAAGGAGAGAGAAACTTTCCCCCTCTTTATGTAGGCCCCCCTTGCCCCTTCCTCAAGCCACTATGTAATATCCGTTATACCCCTTGGGGCCTCTCATGAAGAAATAATTAAGGGGAGAAGGTTCTAGTCTAATGGTTTTAATTAAACTAATCATCCTCCTAATGAATGGGCTTTCTAGTTGGGCTCAATTCTAACAATTAATACATGTTGGTCCATGAGCCTAAACTAACTAGTTAGGTCCACTAACACAAGTCCAAATTACTAAACTAATATCTAATAATAATTAAATAATACAATAATAATTATACAACAGGCACAATATTTAATTAAATATGAAATGACTAAAATATCCTTTCCTAAAAAAATATGGTAGTGACAAGTCTACCCTTCTTAAAATAATTTTGTCCTCAAAATTCAAAGACGAAAAATACCCGAAAAAATAACAGAAGAAAAGAACAGAATATAACTAGGAGTGAAAATACCTCAAGGCACAAACAAATATGGATAATGCTATCGCATTTCATCCTCTCTCTCCGAGGTAGACTCCTTCGGAAAGTGATGCCTCCATGCAACGCATACCAAAGGAATAGTCTGGTTCCTCAGCACCTTCTCTCTCCGATCTAGAATCTCAATTGGCTGCTCTGGATTGCTAAGAGTATGGCCCACCTCTATCTCCGAGTGATCCAATACGTGACTAGGATCCGCCATGTACCATCTCAACTGTGACACATGAAACATGTTGTGCACTCCTTCCAATGCAGGTGGCCAGTCTAGTCTATAAGCAACTGCACCAACCCTCTATAGAATAGTAAAATGTCCAATGAATCGCGGACTAAGCTTCTCGCCTCCACCAAAATGAATCGTACCTCGTATCGAAGAAATTCTTAGAAATACCAAAATACCCACCTAGAATAAAACACAACCTTAAGAACTCAATCTATAACAAACAACCAATAACAAGCACAAACAAAATCTAAACTATACCTCAAACTCCAAAGTTCTTCGGTGGCTATCGGTCTAATGCCACTGTCTGTCCTGTGCCACTCGAAGTCTGTCTCTTATCAGCTTAACCTTCTCCACTGCATCTACAACCATCTCTGCCCCAAGCAAAAATCTTTCTCCAACATCGTCCCATGATAAGGGAGTACGACATCTTCGACCGTACAGAGCTTCAAATGGTGATATCTCTATACTAGCCTGGTAGTTGTTGTTATAAGCAAACTCAACCAAATAGGGATGGTCCTTCCAAGATCCCCTAAAATCTAGTACACAAGTGTGCAGCATATCCTCGAGAGTCTGAATAGTCCTCTCTGACTGTCCATCTGTCTGGGGATGATATAAAGTACTAAACTTGAGCTGAGTGCCCAAACTCGTCTGCAAACTCCTCCTGAAATAAGAAATGAAATGACTATCCCTAGCCGAGACTATGCTGATGAGAACTCCATGTATCCTGATGATCTGCCTCACATACATCTCTGCCAGCTGTAGAAGTATGAAAAATATGCCGAATGGCTATACGCAGCATATGGGTGCAGAGCAGCATAAGTAGAGGCCTTCAAAGCCATCAAGCGTGCAACAGAGCTTTTTTTGCTGAAAATAGCGTGAAATATAAGCTCAAAGGACCATCCGTGTAAGGCAGTACATCCAAGCCGCTTCAGCGTAAACAGGGTGCTTCATCGCCTCTAGGGCGTAAAACTCATCCTCTTTCAGACGCAGCATTGAGGTGTACAAGAGACGCTTCGTATTCTCCGAAGTAAAACTGTCAGACCCTGCAATGAAGATCCTGCAATGAACCTGACGTTTGGACTTCTGACAAAGGGATAAGGCTCGACTACCCAGACGACGGCTATAATGATGGCACAGCATTGCGACCCAGGCTGTCATTTACCGCCATCCCCTTTGCGTAAACTAATTTTTCAAGCACGAAGGGATATGCTGCCCTGTTTTACACAGGCAGACACAAGCTGTTTACGTTCTACAGTAGACAAACCGCCTGCCACATCAAAAGCTGTACTCCGTATGGGGTCGAGGCACGTCTCTGCGTCCAATGCACAGAGCGATGACAGCTGCTCGAGGACGTCTCTACGTCTAATGCACAGAGCGGTGACAGTATCTCAAGGCACGTCTCGGCAACTGATGCACAGAAGGGGTTGCAGACCTTCAAAAACATGTCTCCACATTTAATGCACAGGTTGGTGGCAAATCTCGGCATTTAATGCAAAAGATTTGATTATATCTTCAAAAGCCGTAATTCCGACTAAGACGTCCACATCAGCACTCTGGCACGGTATGCAGCGGCTTCTACGCCCATCCAGCTCCTGTGCTCTCTCGGCCTCTTTGACCACTCGGCTTCTACGCCTGCTCGGCCTCTATGACCACTCGGCTTCTACGCCTATTCGGCTTCTACGCCTATTCGGCTTCTATGCCGGTTTGATAACTATTTGGCTTCTATGCCATGGTGACAGACATTTGGCTTCTATGCCAACCTCTTCTACACAATGGATACCTACCTACATGGCTTCTACGCCATGATCTTCGTAGCGATTATACGCATTTTGTCCCTTAGTTGGACCCGCGTCACACGCTCATTCAAAGGATCATCTATACGCAGGCATTGGTTACTTTAACCATTGTGTAAAAGGGTGCTGTACTTTCTACTCCTCGATTTTTACACCGATGGAGTGGTCACTGTCACTAAAACTCTATAAATAGAGACCTCTATCAATGAGGAAAAAGGTCGGAAAATTGGTGAAGAAACCAATATCAGATCCAAGGTCGGAAAATTGGTCAAGAAGCCAATATCAGATCCGAGGTCGAACTTCCAAGAAAGATCGAACCATAGGTCAAGAGAGAGAGAGAGAGAGAGAGAGAGAAGAATCCGGAGCTCAGGCAAAGAGTAGGGATCGACGACTTTGGCATCGTGCATCCACCCTCTTCTGCAACCTTCGAAGCTGCTTGCTGTCTTCTACGGCACTTTTTCAACATTGTGTGGTCCAAGGGCTAAAGTGATCGACTGCAGATCAGAAACCTATAGCAATATCTACCCAGATTAAATAAATTGTACTCCTATATCCTCGTATAGGATCAGATTGTACAAGTTTGTTTGTAAACAAAAGAAGGCGGGTTTCGTATAAACCCCATCCTGAATACATTTTTCATTCTTTCGTTTAATACCGCAAACAAGATAGCGACTCTGTTGGGGACATCTTTCTCTTCTGATGAGGAAGTAATTGCTTAATACGACGCGGTATCTACAGGAACCGTGAAGAAGACACTGGTCGTCCAATTCGACCAGTCTGCCTACGAAGACATGCTTCGAACCGGGGGTAGCTCTCACCCTCTCTCCGTCCAAGACAATAGGAAGCTGTGCAAAGTCTGGATGCCCAAGACATCCTCTACCATTCCTGTGGACTCTTCGATCTCTCTGATCTCTCCGACCTCTCCGACCAATGAGGTTGTAGCATTGCTCCCTCCATGCCCTGCACGTAAAATTCAGTCTCCCGCTATGCGCGGTACAGACAAAACTTCGGGCAAAGCCTCAGCGCTAACACAGAAGTATCTACTGTGCTCTACGCGTAGAAACCAGTCTCCCGCTATGCGCGGTACAGACAAAACTTTGGGCAAAGCCTCAGGGCTAACCCAGAAGTATCCAATGAGCTCTACGCGTAGAAACCAGTCTCCCGCTACGCGCGGTACAGACCAAACTTCTGATGATGCCTCAGCGCCAAATCGGAAGTACAAATCACGCTCCGTGCGCAAGACAACATCTGACCTCTACGGGGAACCAGATGAGCGCTGTGATTTCCGCAAAGGAAAGCAAGCGGCAGAGTACTCAACTTCTCGGCCTTTATGCCAGCGAGGGAGCAATCTGCCTACCCTCCGGATTACGCGGGAAACCGACGGCCGATAGAGGACCTCTTCAGCTCCACGTCAGTCTGAGCAAATCTTCAAATTACGCCAGGCGAAGTCCCACGGCGTAAAGCAAGCTCAGGTTGCGGAAAGACACCCTCCCCGGGGATTATCCGCCACCCAGATAGCCAGTCTGTTGTACACAGGTAGCATAGGGAAAACCATGGTGCCCAATCTTTGCATGCCCACTGATGGGAATAGAAAGAACAAGCCGTCGTCTTCTTCCTCTACTACTCCTGACTTTCGCAAATATCCAATCCAGAAGCGTAAGGAGAGGGGACCTTCCAACATGTCTATTACGCCCCCTAGCGAGCAATGTTGTAATAGTCATAAAATTGTGATTGACTGCTGCTGTTCTAAAGCAAAACGGTCGATTTTTGACCAATTGAGCTACTCTCAATCTTTCCAGGAAGAAGAGCCCGCGCATGCATCCGTGAACATAGCTTCACACATACCTAGAGGAGGGTTGAGCACAAGACGTCATCCCTCTAGGCCTCCGAGCCGAAGGAGATTCGAAGACCTCCTCCGGAACACTGAAGCTGGGGTGTTCCAAAACACCCGTGCAAGGTCACAGCAACCAGCTTCGTACTCATCTGATTCCGACGCTGGGGGTCGCCAATCTCCTAGATCAGATGCTGAGAGTATAGAGTCGACTTCTACAGTGACCTATACTAATCCTTCGATGACGCCCAGTGAAATAGGAGTTTACGTCGTTGAAGATGAACGCGAGGAAGCTTCGTCATCAGGAAACGCGGAATAACGCATCACTATATTGGAGACATCTCTGAAACAAATGCAATCCATAATGGAGAACATGCACCAGATGATGCTAACTCAGCACGCAACGGCCATGGCTCAAGCATCGGTCCCGCCAACTCAGATACGTGTGGGGATGGACCTACCACCATCCAACCCGAGCCAAGAGCCTGCTCTAGATCAAGAGTCAGCAGTTCCTCCGCTTCCTCACTCGGAGAATATATTACCTCCCGTTGGAGTCACGATACAACCAACTCCGCACTACACCGTAGTCCCGCTTCCAACTGAAAATCCGATGCAGGCAGTACGGGAGTTGAAAGCCCAGTTTGACGCCTTGAAGCACAAAGATCAGCTCAAGAAACTGGGAATCAACCAGCCTTACCCAGCTATCTGGGAAGAGGTCCCTTTCCCTCCGAGGTACAAACCTCAGACTATGGCTCTGTTCGAGGGAAAAACATTACCAAGTCAGTACATGAACTATTTCAGAATGATGACGGTGTCGCTACAAGGGAACGACGCCCTCCTCACTCAGGTGTTCAAAGCCTGCCTCTCAGGAGTAGCCTATCAGTGGTACAGTAGCTTGGCGGACAACTGCATTACTTCCTTTGAGGACTTTAAAGCTTTATTCTTCATGCGATTCTACGAGGGAGGAATGGACATGTCTATGTCCTCTCTCATCGAAGTCAAACAAAGGGAAAATGAGGACGTTCGCACCTTCGTCGAACATTTTCGTCAGGCCACCTTACAGATGCCTCAAGGAGTTCCAGACTTTGCGTTAGTAGACATTTGCAGGAAGAACCTCCTTCCCGTAGTCTCGATATTTACAGGACCATATCAGGTCCATGATTGGCCCTCGTTCATCATCTCGGCAGCGGCCGTCGAAGACAACAGTCGCAAGGCGCGTGACAGTGGCATCATGATCTCCGCCTCTGACAGAGGCAAAAGGTCATCTCCCAGCAGCGACCATCCTCGAAGCTCCAAGGGAAAAGAAGCTCTGGAAATCAATACATCTAGACAAAAGACTGCGGTGACCACGCAGACGAGACCCGGGACTTCCAGGCCCGTCGAAGTCTACTCTTTTGACGACGACGATATCCCAAGTATATTCGAGTGTCTCGTCAAGAGTGGCAAGATCACCCTTCCGGAGCTAAGGCGGCCCCAAGAAGTCGGCAGCACTGACGACCCCAAATACTGCATCTTCCATAGATACATACACCACCCAACGAGGGCGTGTTACATACTGAAAAGGAAGATCCAGGGGTTAATCGATGCTAAGGCTATCACTCTGCACAACACCGAGAAGACGGTCACGGCCAACATGATCTCTCTGCGGTTTGGCAATCTGCCTTCCCAAAAAGTCTCGGACAGTACCACACCCATTTCTCGAACCACGATGAACATCATCAATCTCCCTCCAGCTAGGGGTCAAAATCATGGCCTGGTACCCCTAACCACCCGGCAGGGCGAGATTATGTGGGTTCATCCGGATTTGGTGTCAGAGCTCGAGGAGGAGACTAAAGCTACTAAGGCTACATCTAGAAAGAGCTCCAAATGCAAACCATGCCATATGGTCGTAACTTCTTCGCCATCAGACGAAGACGAGGTATTTGCTGCAACCCGTTCAGGGAAAGCCTACCTCAACAACTACGGAGCAAGTCAGGAAGATGCACCGGCAGGTTGTACCCCATTTTTACTGGTTTACGGGAGCGAAGCAGTTCTCCCCATTGAAATCCAGATCCCGTCACTCAGGATAGCCGTGACTAATAAGCTGACTCAAGAAAAGAATAACCTGTTAAGGCTTCAAGAGCTAGAAGGATTAGACGAGAAACGCCTCCAAGCTCAACAGCACATCGCGCTCTACCAAGCACGCATTTCCAGAGCTTTCAATCATAAAGTAAAGGAAAGAGTGTTCAAAGTCGGCGAGCTAGTTTTAGCCATAAGAAAGCCGATGATTCTTACTCACAGAAGTAAAGGCAAATTCTAGCCCAAGTGGGAAGGCCCTTATGAGATCGAGACAACGTTCTCGAACGGCGCTTACAAGTTAGCCCAGCCTAATGGAGACCTGTTCATGGCTCCTATTAACGGTAAATTCCTGAAGAGGTAATATGCTTAAACCTCCCCTGCTCAAGTGGAATATAGCGAGAAAACTCAATTCTGACAAAACTATTTCCAAAACAAAACTAGTTAGGTCATATTCTATCATATCAGTATGACTTCTGAATAGGTATGTCCTGCTAGAAGTTTATCGATAGTCTATCACGTCCATACTACCTCTGATATCACTCTCGCCCAAATCTGTCATTTACATTCCGAAATGATGGGTCCATAAAGTCAGAAAAGATTCGCTTTATTTATTCTCGAAAAGAGCAGAATTATATTGGGGAAGCAAAAAGAAGAAAGGGTACATCATTGTGAGGGAGCGGTCAGATCGCGAATCAGCTTTGCCAGTGCAGCTACCCTCTCGTCCCTGGAAACCAAGGCATCAGCGCGGGCCTGTTCCAGCCGTGCCTCGGGATTGTTCGTAAAGGACAGTTCGGCCCTTGCCCGAAGAGAGCCAGCTCGGGCAGCTTCTGTACGCTCCAGATCCCGTCGGGCTGTGCTCAGTCGACCAGTCGCTACATCTAGACCCGCCAACGACTGAGAAGCCCACTGCTCTGCCAGAGCGAGTTTTTTCTTCAACTTGCGGGCCCTCGCTACATTCCCTTCATGCTCGGATTGGCATTTTGTCTGAAGAGCAAGAGCCTCCTCCACGACAGCTTTTCTTTTATCCATCTCCTGCTTATGTGCTTTGATGGAGTTATCTAAGCTCTCCAGCTATTTGGTAAGCTGCGCAGTCATGAAGTCGTATCTGGCCTGGACCTCAGCTTCAAAACTGCCCCGAGTCAGCTGCAAGTATTCGTTAATGGGTTGCTCCAACCCATTAACCATCGCCTCCAGGGCGTCAGCTACCCCAGAATTGCCGAACTCCCTGACCGCCCCAATCAAAAACTGGGAAGCCTTCTTCAGACGCTCAAAATCCAGATTCTTCGCCAACACCATTGATATCAGCATTTTCAAACTGGTATAAAAGAGGCTGGTATACAGCTCGGTCAGCACAACCAGATCTGGTTGAACGCCAGGAGTGGCCGCGATATTGGCGAGTTTCCCTCCAGGTATGATTGCAGACGAGGTGGCCACAGCCGCCGTCTCGACGGGTAGTACGACCGAAGAAGGTGCAACAACGACGGTCGAAGTCATCGGTATACTCGCAAGAGGCGAGGTCACGATAACGGTTTCGTCCTCCTCTTGAGGTGACGAAACTAATCCGGGCGAGCTGGCCCCCGAAGGTATTTCCTCCTCGAAGTTGAACGTCTCCGTATCCTCGTCAGGATCCAGAGCAGAGCCAGAAGGCGCTTCAATGCTATACTTCCCGTGGACGCCATCCCCTGAAAAGAGGACAAGAAAGTTGATATCAATATGATAGTAATCTTTCTAAGAGGAGACTTAAAGATGACCTTTACCCGTAGCCAACGGTATATATGCCACGTCTGCAGCCGATGTAGCTATATCACGCCTTAATGACGCAATACGAACTATCATACCTGGAGAAGGAGGTGGGCCAACCGACATCGCCAGGAGCTCTACCAAACCTTCACCAAGACGCAGTCGAGGTTCGTCAGCTGGAATCTCGCTAGTCAGGCTCACGGACGCGGCAGGAGTTTCATCCGTTGCTGGTCCTGGGAAAGATTCTCCCATTTTCCTCTGCCACGCATGTGATTTTATTCCATTACCAGAGGCAGTGGCAGCAACGGCAGCCTCAAGCAGGAGTTCTCCGGCACCACCAGCCAAAACTGAGGGTCCTTCTCCAAAAGGCGGGGAACCTCCAATCAAAGGGACATCCCCAATAGGAGAGACAGTAGGTTCCGCTCTAGGAGCCTCGATACCAGGGATCCGGAGAGAACGAGCAACCGTCTTCTTCTTCCTCTTGCGAGGGGAAGTCTGCTTCGAAGCAGGAGCCCTTTGCTTCCCAAAGACTGCCAAAGCCCCCGTAGGCGGAGGCACTTCACACCTCGGCACCGACACCAGAGGCTCATCCGGAGTGACGGACTACTCACCCTTGTCAGACGAAATCGAGGGGACTTCGACTCTTCCCCCAGGCTTGGGAGAAGGCACCCTAAAGCTTCCACGTATGTCAAAATCGCGATGGAAGGTGTTGATCGCCACGTAGAACTGGGCATACGAATGGAGGATGCGCAGCTCCGTGGAGAGTGTGACGACCGGCACGATAAAGATTGCTCCCGTGCAACCCATGATAAAATATCGCCATCCTCTGGCTCCATCAATGAGTCCGCCCCTGGACCTGAAGCTGGTGACAATATTGCCCACGTGCAGCTGATCGTACCCAAACTGCCTGGCAAACCGACTGGGCAAGTAAGGCTCAAAGAAGCAATGATCATCGCATCTGTACAGCAAATAGGAGGGTCTGATGCAGACCAACCAATTAAAAGCTTTCGGAGAAAGATTGGTCTTCTCTCCACCTAAAACCTTAAGCATAATCCCCGACTGATTGCGATGCACAGAGGAGACAGTGCAGAGGCGCTTCCAACAATGACCGAGGCTCAGCATCAGCCGACAGTCTAAGACTGTATTCACGTTCCAGAGGGAGTCCTTGTAGTTCAGCAAGAAACTACCCCCGCGCTACTGCCAGGGCCGGAAGACATCACCCGGGGGTTATGGAGAATTAACCATCCCATCAAGTACAGGTATGGTAACTCTACCCAGGAAAAGCTATCACGCCGAGCTTCATCGACGAGTAGTCCTTCTGCCATGGCTCTTAGGCCAGCCTGTATACGGCACACCATGGCAGGGAGCAAGTTCAGTCTTGCCCCGAACACCAGACGAACGGCAGGCCATAGGATGTTCCGGTGAATGCGTCCGCGGACGCGATACCGGGCACCACTACTCAACGCAGCCATAGGGAGATAAAGCCAGCCAGCCGGGCTTTCTCAGACAAAGGCCTGCGACAGCGCCTCAAGTAACTATAGGCCTTAGTGCCTTCAGGATACTTTCCTACCCCGTCAATGAGAAACTGGTCGGGAGCCTTAGCCTCCTCCATAAGATCCTCGACGACCTGGCCACTGAGCACGCCCAAACAGTTCACGGGCTCATTCTTGCCTCCCGAAACTTTCTCCGACTTGACAGCCCTGGCCCGGTGGAAGAAGAGGTAGGACATCCACTTAGTGGTGTGAGCCAAATCAGAAGGCTCATTACAAAAGGCGGTGCACGCGAAGTAGTGGCACATCAGCTCCTGATACACCTCCACAACCCGAGGGTCCGAGTCCTCCAACTCCCCGGTGGTGGAAACATACTCTTCATACGGGGTATCCCCTATCGGCAGTCTCGAGCTCACTGCCATTTCGTGGAGGTCCAACCCTATCTCCCCCAGTGGAGTGGCAAAGGTCCCGGTGAGCGAAATGTATCGCTCCATCAGTGCCAGAAATAGGTTAGGGTTGGGAGGCAACCCAACACTCGTCGTACTCATAGCAGCATACAGTCTGATGACCTCCAGCTCTCTCCAAAAATGTTTCAAGGCCCAGTCAACTAGGCAAGTCCATCGAAGGTTTGCTGGGGTGATCCATCCATTGCCCCGAGGATTCTCCTTGGGGTATACCCCCCCTCGCACCATGAAGTCGTTGCAGAAAGTCGACAATTGGACCGGCTGGATCACTGAACTGTCTTGACTCGGGGCGCTGCCCGGGCACAGTCCCCTGAACAACATCACGACGCCAGATGGACGGCTGACAAACGACCCCTGGTCAGCTCCTTTCAGATGAAAGATCTTCCCCGGCTTGCCGTGAAGATCGGGAGTCAGCGTCCACGACATCCTCCTGGAGTGTGTGGCATGGAAGAAAGCCGAGATAGAATAATCTCTCGGCATCATGGGCAGATACAAGACCACACTCTCGGCAGGGAAAATCCAAAGTTCTCTCTTGGGCTTCGTCTGGGACTGTTTATCAATCATGTCCCCGAAGAGAAAAGCTGGCTTGATGTACTGGTCCCCGTCTATGTACGTCAGGGGCTCTCCGTTAATCATGTTCAGCAATGTCCGCTCGCCTTGAACCGATATCAAAATCTCCCTTCCTTCAGGATACTGGGGTCCGGAGATAGGAAATGTCACGTGCGACAGATCCTCCAGATAGTTCGAGTGCAGCATCCCGGCAGCGGAACCCATCACCTCGGCCAGTGGAGACTCATGCAAGTTAACTGCAAAAGTGCAAGGAAAACACGTCATTGCAAATTTTGCAACATAAAGACCAAGAAACGACAGTCTGTGCTTTACGCCAAGACTGTACAAAATTTGGTCATTTTACGCCGGAAGTCACATCCTGAAGCGTAATTGGTGGTATACTGTCCGTGCTTTATGCCAGACTGCCAAAATTCTAGTTACTATGCCGGAGGTCCCATCCACAAGCGTAAAACTAAAATTTTATAGTATACACCAAGTTTTCGACAGTCAGAGCTTTTACGCTCAAACTGCGAAAATATGGAGTTTTTACGCTGGCACATTAGAAATATGGGCGTAAAAGATGAAAATGTCTCCGTGCGTCATCTTTCTCAAAGAGGCTATTAGCATAGAAGACGACCTAGCGTGGTCATGTTCAACGTGTGCGAAGGATTTTTTGTCGTTCTTTGTCATCCCAAAGGCTATACCTCTAAGGCCGGGTGCGCTACTCGTCGGCAGGATGCTTCGCTCAGAAGGAAGTTTACCTTGCCCGACGGAAGACTCTCTCGCCGGGGCAGAAGAACGAGAAGAAGAGCCTGTGCTCTTTCCCTTAGTGGAGGGGGTTTGTTTTGGCACCATTTCTGAAAACTCGAAGTGCTCGGGAGAAAGAACGGGGGGAAAAACTCAAACAATCGAAGGCTCTCTTTCTTAGAAGACGGATGAAAAGTTTTTTTCTCAAAAGCTTGGGATATATATAGAGTTCGAGATGACCCCTCGAATCCTCGGACGGGCTCCTAGAAACCCCAACCAAATCTCACAAATTAAATATTTGGTTATGATTGGGTACTACGTCAGCCCACTACTCTCGAAAGACGGACAGTCAGCAAATTCGAAGAGTTTTTCATGCAAAAGCAGGTCAGCGGTTACTATGCTAAGGAGCTTTCTACGCTCGACAACAACAGATCTACGATTTTACGCCCGCAAGCTACAAGTCTATGGTTTTACGCCCGGATGCCTTTGTGCTCGGTAGCTTTTATGCTCGAGAGGCTACAAACCTACGACTTTTACGCTCAGCAGATACCAAATCGATGATCTCACGCTCGATGGCGTTTAGTTTACGCTCGGAGGCAACAGATCCGTAACCATATGCTCGGAAGATTTCTTTTATTCACAGGCTACAAATCTACAGTTCTACGCTAAGGAGCTTTCTACGCTCGACAGCAACAGATCTACGGTTTTACGCTCGCAAGCAACAAGTCTATGGTTTTATGCCCGGATGCCTTTGTGCTCGGTAGCTTTTATGCTCGAGAGGCTATAAACCTTTGAATTTACGCTCAGCAGATACCAAATCGATGATCTCACGTTCGGTGGCTTTCTACGCTCAATAGGCTACGAACTCAGTATTTTCAGCTCATCTACACTACGGATCTCTGACTTTCCGTATATTCGAACAGTTCTCAAGATGGTCGATTACAGGAGTTCACACAGAAGATACTCCTTCTTGACCTCAAAATATCCCAAGTACCCAAAGCATACAGAGTTCAAACATTGAGAAATTACTCTTCTCGGGTCAAATGGAGGTTCATCCAGGCTCCAGTCTGAATATCTCATCTATCAAGATGGAAAACTCAGCTCGATAGCCATTCATCGACCCTGTTCCAAGGGATTTTCAAAAAGTCATTCTTGAAGACAAAGTCTGAACAAAAATTCTACGCGGTTCCTCAGTCCTAGCAGCAAGACAGTTCTAAATGCTCAAAATGATCAACAGCGTTCTATAGACTATTCGCTATGCATAAAGGACAGGACCTAGCACTCTTTCAAAACAGAGTCGGCGTAAAGAATCAGACGTGTCGAAGCTACACATATTCAGACTTCACAGCAACGTATGGCAAAACGATCATATACGGAGAAGAAAGACGATTTTATTAAAATCAAAATCATGATTACATATGAGGGAAATCCTGTCTACAAGGGATTTTTCTTTATTTTTCATGGTTACATATGAGGGAAATCCCGTCTACAAAGGATTTCCTCGTCTTCATTGGAAGGCCGCCCCAGAATCTGTTCTACCGGGTTCTCGCATCGGTGCAGGTCTTCCTCTTCTTCTATGGCAGTTCATCGACCACCACAGTCATGAACAAGAAGATCGATGGCGAGAGGATACAGAACTGGGCCTGCATAAATGATACAGATCCCATGCTCCATACGCCATGACCGATCCAGTTGAGGCTTCTTTAAGACCCAACTCGATCGAGGACAGCAGTTACAGTTTGTCTGCTCTTGTCCGTGGAGGTCTCAGGGGAAAATACACCGGTTGCAAGCCGTGTGGTCAAATACGACCCTTCCCCTGTCCCGAAGAACAGCCATATAAAGTTGCTGATTATCCCGAGCAAGGGAGGCTAAGATATCCTTCCATGATCCATCGTTGCAGTGGACGCTTGCTCGAAGACGCCATCTTTTTTGGCTCCTTACACACTGGAAGAACATGATCTCCTTCTTCCTCAGGTCGACCCGACGAACTCCGGCGATCATCTCTGCGTGGTGATGGAAATGCGGGGAGAACAGGTTAACTCCCCCAGCCTTTTTATAGGCGAAAGAGGTCACACCGGTCCCCAATAAATTTACCATAAAGTCAGCATCGACAGTTTCAATGCCCCATTTAGAAACATTTTGAGTTACGAGGAGCGGTTCATGCTTCATTCAAAGCATTCCAAATTCTGAGAAATTTGAAAGTTTGAAGGGGGTAGAAGCATGAAAAATACGCCGGATGGCTATACGCAGCATATGGGCGCAGAGCAGCGTAAGCAGAGGCCTTCAAAGCCATCAAGCGTGCAACAGAGCATTTTTCGCTAAAAATAGCGTAAAATATAAGCTCAAAGGACCATCCGCGTAAGGCAGTACGTCCAAGCCGCTTCAGCGTAAACAGGGTGCTTCATCGCCTCAAGGGCGTAAAACTCATCCTCTTTCAGATGCAGCATTGAGGTGTACAAGAGACGCTTCGTATTCTCCGAAGTGAACCTGTCAGACCCTACAATGAAGATCCTGCAATGAACCTGACGTCTGGACTTCTGACAAAGGGATACGGCTCGACTACCCAGACGACGGCTATAATGATGGCACAGCACTACGACCCAGGCTGTCATTTACCGCCATCCCCTTTACGTAAACTGCTTTTACAAGCACGAAGGGATACGCTGCCTTGTTTTACATAGGCAGACACGAGCTGTTTATGTTCTGCAGTAGACAAACCGTCTGCCACATCAAAAGCTGCACTCCGTTTGGGGTCGAGGCACGTCTCTGCATCCAATGCACAGAGCGATGACAATTGCTCGAGGCACGTCTCTACGTCTAATGCACAGAGCGGTGACAGTTTCTCAAGGCACGTCTCGGCGACTGATGTGCAGAAAGGGTTGCAGACCTTCAAAAACATGCCTCTATATTTAATACACAGGATGGTGGCAAATCTCGGCATTTAATGCAAGAGATTTGATTATATCTTCAAAAGCCGTAATTTCGGCTAAGACGTCCATATCAGCACTCTGGCACGGTACGCAACGGCTTCTATGTCCATCCGGCTCCTGTGCTCTCTCGGCCTCTATGACCACTCGGCTTCTACGCCTGCTCGGCCTCTATGACCACTCGGCTTCTACGCCTGCTCGGCCCCTATGACCACTCGGCTTCTACGCCTATTCGACTTCTATGCCGGTTTGATAACTATTTGGCTTATATGCCATGGTGACAGACATTTGGCTTCTATGCCAACCTCTTCTACACAATGGATACCTACCTACGTGGCTTCTATGCCGTGATCTTTGAAGCGATTATACGCGTTTTGTCCCTTAGTTGGACCTGCGTCACACGCTCATTCAAAGGATCATCTATACGCAGGCATTGGTTACTTTAACCATTGTGTAAAAGGGTGTTATACTTTCCACTCCTCGGTTTTTACACCGACGGAGTGGTCACTGTCACTAAAACTCTATAAATAGAGACCTCTATCAATGAGGAACAAGGTAGGAAAATTGGTGAAGAAACCAATATCAGATCCAAGGTCAAAAATTTGGTCAAGAAGCCAATATCAGATCCGAGGTCAAACTTCCAAGAAAGATCGAACCAGAGGTCAAGAGAGGGAGAGAGAGAGAGAAGAATCCGGAGCTCAGGCAAAGAGTAGGGATCGACGACTTTGGTATCGTGCATCCACCCTCTTTTGCAACCTTCGAAGCTGCTTTCTGTCTTCTACGGTACTTCTTCAACATCGTTTGGTCCAAGTGCTAAAGTGATCGACTACAGATCAGACACCTATAGCAATATCTACCCAGATTAAATAAATTGTACTCCCATATCCTCGTATAGGATCAGATTGTACAAGTTTGTTTGTTAACAAAAGAAGGCGGGTTTCGTATAAACCCCATCCTGAATATATTTTTCATTCTTTCGTTTAATACCGCAAACACCAGCTTATCCGTAGGCAACCCCACCTTAAAAGGAAAAAAATGGGCCGACTTGGTCAACATGTCAACGATGACCCAAACCACGTCTTTCCCTCCGGGAGATCATGGAAGTCCGAACATAAAATCTATTTTAATGTGCTCCCACTTCTAATCTGGAATGGGTAATTGCTGAAGTAAACCTCCTGGCCTCTGCCTCTTGGCTTTCACCTACTGGTAGACTAAGCATCTGGATACAAACTGTACTACTTCCCTCTTCATGCCATACCACCACACACTCTATCGCATATTTCGATACATCTTATTAGCACCTAGATGTATGGAATACTGAGAGCTATGCGCTTCTTGTAATACTACCTCACGCAGCTCCCCACTAGGCACACATAATTTAATTCCATGTCACAAAGAACCATCCTATGCAATAGTGAAATGATCCTCCAATCCTGCTATCACCTGAGCTCTGATGCTCCTCAGAGATACATCCTCATATTGTATTGCCTTGATCCTGTCCATCAAATCTGAGTGTATCTGTAATCCCCATATCTAAATAGCCAAACCAGGAACTATCACCTCAATGCCCAAGCTCTCCAAGTCCTCCAATAATTATTGAGCCTATCTCAAGAACATAGCTACCGGATACATGCTCAAGGTATCGACAACTATATTAGCTTTCCCAGGATGATACTGCAAAGATATGCTAATATCCTTTATCAGTTCCAACCATTGACACTGTCTCATGTTTAACTCCTTCTGCGTAAAAATGTACTTCAAGCTCTTGTAGTCTGTGAAGATCTCCACACGCTCTTCGTACAAATAATATTTCCACAACTTCAGGGCAAAAATAACTACTGCCAACTCCAAATCATCGGTAGAATAGTTCTTCTCATGAGGACGCAATTGTCTGGATGCATAGGCAATCACTTTCCCATTCTGCTAAAGAATACAACCCAAACCTTTTTCAAATACATCACTATAAATAGTGAAGCCTCCAGACCCTGGTGGCAACGTCAAAACAAGAGCAGACGTCAACCTCTTCTTCAATTCCTCAAAAGCAACCTGGCACTCCTACGTCCAAACAAACTATATATCCTTCCTGGTGAGTCTAGTCATCGGCTCGACAATCCTTAAAATATCTTATACAAACTTCCTATAGTAGCCTGCCAATCCCAAGAAACTCCAGATCTCTACTGTGATCTTCTTCGGATCCAGTAAAATACCATCACCAGTCGTAACATGCCCCAAAAACTCTACCTTGTCCAAGAAGAACTCATACTTGGACAGCTTCCCATATAGCTTCTCCTTCCTCAGCACCTCCAATACAATCCGCAAATGCTCCTCGTGCTCCTCCGGTATCTTTGAGTATATGAGTATATCGTCGATGAACACCACCATGAACTTGTCAAGGTACTGATGGAATAACTTGTTCATCAAGTTCATAAATATCGTCGGGGCATTAGTCAACCCAAATGACATCACCATAAACTCATATTGATCATACCGAGTTCTAAAAGCAGTCTTCGGTATGTCCTTTGGCTTCGAATAAACATACACTCAGCTCACGGCTTCCCAAATAAACTCTTTGGTTCTTGCAAACATCACTAACCAGGATGATGCCACCGTCGATCATGATTTTGCAAGTCCTCGCCAATGGTTCAGACTCAAGACAATGCCTCAAAGCAAAAGATACAGATACAAAGCTATAGGAAGAACCATAATCGAATAAAATATGAGCTGGAAAGGAGTCAAGATAAACTGAACCTGAGATGACATCGCCAACCGGCTCCTTCTCCTCGACAGTCAAGGCAAAAGCTTACCCCTGTCACTGCGCTCTTCTCTGCTGCTGATGCTAGGCAAACTGCTACTACTGTGGTAGAAGAAATTCTCTTTGCTGCTGTCCTGCTAGAGGTCTAACGGGTACCCTCTATGTCTCTCCTCCACCCTGAGCTGGACGAGCTGGGACTTTGGGACAAGCCTACAACAGATGATCTTCCGATCGACAGAATAAGCATTGGCCTAGTCTCATCCTGCATACGTCCCATCCGTGTACTTGCTTCTTATAGAAAGTAAAAAAAACTATTATCCTCTGGATCTAATGCATCTGCTGAGCCGGCACTCTAGCTGGCCCGTGATATTGCTGCCTCTGGTGCTGGTAAGGCCTCTAGTGCTGTTGCTGGAATGAGGCCTCTTTGCTGGACCCGTGTTATTGGTGGATCCTCCTATGTCCCTCGGCCTCTAAGAACCAAGCTCCAAGTCATCCTCCAATCTCTGTGCCTGTCTGAGTATCTCCTCGAAGGTGGCAATAGGATCTCTATGGTGTGGCGTTTGACCTCCCAGTTCAGGCCCTTTCTGAACTTCTTTACTCTGCCTCTAGGGTTCCGACCCTCCAGAAGTGACCTAGACGACAATACTCTGTTGCATACTCGTCCACTGACATTCCTCCCTGGATGAGGTACTAGAACTGACTCTCCAAAGATGTAAGAGCCACGTCCGGGAAGAACTTCTTCTTGAAAATCTCTTTGAAGACTTCCCAAGAGAGTCCTGGTACTGTAATCCTCGGGTCTGTCCGGAACCATGTCAATGCAATATTGAACATTATATAACCCGTTGCCTCTATCCGTAGTATCTCTAGAATCTGTGCTAGCCGTAGGTTCTGCTCGATGTCCTCGATCCACTCATCCGCATAGATAATCTCCTCTGTGCCCCTGAAGTCCTTCGGGCTCATCCTCTTGAAGTCGATGATGGTACCCGTCCTCGGCTGATGCAGAATAAACTGAGCTGGTGTTGTTTGTGGCTGGGCAGTAGTGGCTCTCTCCACTGTTGTAAGTGCAATCTAGTAAGCATTCTCCACGCTCTATCGTAGGACCTCTTATTTTTGCTGTTGTGCCTCAATTATCTATTGGAAGAGTACGAATATCTATGTCTGATCAACTACTAGTAGTGGAGGAGGAAGATCCTCGAAAACTGTTTGCCTTCTCCTCGGTACTAGAGGTGGAGCACCTCCGAAGGCTGCGGTCGATACGCCCACCTGGCCCGGTGAAGCTGACTTCTGGAATATAGGTGCTGGACCATCGTCTGAGGGTTTTGCCCTCATGGGTGATGAAGTGACTGATTGCATTGTCGCGACACCTGATCACTGGGAACGCATCTTCGGCAATATCCTGAATATAGATTGAAATACGGAATTAATATTTAATATGATACGATATCATCAAAGAAGTACAGAACTGTATTCATAGTAAAGCAATATTCAATTAATAAGGATTTAAAAAAAAATAGATTTTAGAATGTTTCCTAGTTGTGATTGAGTAAACTCTCAGCCTAAATCCTATTTTCTAAAGTAGGCTCGTAGTAGTACTCTAGACGAGCACAACTACGATAAGAATCTAGACCTGCATGGGCCACCACTAAAAATGTGTCACGATCCGCACCCGGATATTCGGGTACGAGTACGTCGGTACGTCCAGCCTACGCCACAGAATCGACGGAAGAACGTTGTCTGGGTCATTTTTATCTATCTAGCATCTCAATAATATAATATGGTACATGTCAGTCATCTCAACTACAAACGGAGGAACAAAATGATATCTCACAATATAACTAAACTCAATCATAATGTAAAAGGAAGATAAGCACGAATGGAATAGCGGAGGAAAGAATAAGATATAAGCCACAAACTAAAATAATATACAACCCAATGAACTCAAAAATATAATATAATATAATACAAGTCCAACACAAATAAACTAGACCACCTCGGGCTTTGCAACTAAGTCCTCATGGTCTACCAAAGGATCCTCTAAAGATGCACCATCCGGTAGACCGTAGAATATGGAACACTGCTCTATAAGCCAATCATCTGGAAAAATATATCCAGTCAGGATTGGAGTGAGGTACATACCTTTGAAAGCAGTTTCAATAGCATAATCGAGCATATAAACAGATATAGAAATGAAATACAAGATCACTAAACATATGAATGATGAACAATAGATATACAGGTAATGTACGAGAATATAGAACAATAATATGAATATCAAAAATATGATAAAATAACTACAATCTAAACTAGCAAATGTGCCTCAGAATACAAGTTTATTATGTGATCGGGTTGGGTGAACATGATCAGGCAAGACAATTACAAGTGAGGTATGTAACTAGAATATACACGATATAACAATGGACCTTTGATCACATAATCAACTCCTACTCTCACACCCCCAACTAATATCGATGGATCAAATCACGACATGCTACGAACACGAAATATAACCACTGAACACGAGCGGTGGATGTACATGAATAAGCACACTGAACACGAGCAGTGTGTGAACACGAAATAAAATTAATATCCAATATACACGATGAGATACAATGTACATGAGTATCCGCTGAACACGGTAGGGGATAATATCTCCTGACGGGATCCATACAGTACCATTCCATGAAATCACTGTGTCGGGATTAATGTATATAATTCTAGAACATGTATATATACAATATTATGAATTAAAAACTATCAAAGAAATATACTCGCCTAAAGTCCTGAGCAAGCTGTGTCTCTCGATGCCCAATCTGGTGTCACATAACATATATATAGTATGTTGCATCAGTACAAGGTTCTAAAATGGAAATAAGTTAAGTTGATGCAATTCTAAGTCATAAAGCCATTTCTAGGTCAAAACGATAAATCTAGGTTGCAAGAGTCTAAAATTAAGTCACTAAGTCGAAGCACTATGAAACTATGTTATACAATCCAAGCTAAGATACTAAAAGGCATTCAAAAAGTCGTATCCTAAGATACACAAGTTCATTTATATGAAAATAGTATTTTTAGATATATACAAGTCATTATACTTAATTCTATATTAAAACAAAAAATTTAGGATACCTTGGCCTTGCACCAATGTGTATCGAACCCATCTCGATACCCAAACTCAATAACTTGGGTATCGGCCCAATACCTTGGTAATATCTTGATATCCCAAGGTAACCCAAAACTTAACATATAACTAATACCAATAGATATATAAAACCCTAAACTAATACTAGCTATAACTAACACTAATTTATACATCTCAATATAACATAGACCTAACTATAATACTAACATACATAGATATGTATAGCTAATATAACTAACTATCAAGATACACTACCTAATAGTATATGAGACTAACTATCAATCATAACATATATATACTAGTTTACATATCTAACTATCTATATAATCAAACATATCCAACTAACTAACTACTATAGTAACCAACTAGACTAAACCAACCCATTACCCAATACCTTTAGTATCCCTCAATACATTGACATTACCTTGGTATCCTAAGGTAATTTAAATCCAAATATATATAGCTAATATATATAGCTAACCCCCATATACTAAACTATACTAACATAACTAAACTATTAAAACTATTAACTACAAACATATAATACTTACCAATACATAGATACATATACCTACATAATAACCTACTACATATCTAACAAGTATATATATATATATATATATATATATATATATATATATATATATATATATATAGAGAGAGAGAGAGAGAGAGAGAGAGAGAGACTAATAGGTATATAACTAACTAAACACACGAACTGCACTACGGCATGGTGCACCGTGCGCTGCTGTGCCGCACGTTACGCCGCACTGCACGCTGTTGCGCCGCAACTGCTGCTGTGCCATAACAGCTGTTGCTGCTACTGCTTGCGGCTGCTGATGCACGCTGTACCACAACCGCACGTTGCTGTGCCGTAACTGCTGCTGCTGCCCGCACACTGCGCTGCTGCGCACGCAATGCTCGCCCCTCTCTCACATACACACCCACAACTAACACAACACTACACATCTATATATCTATATTCCTCAACTATATATGTATAGATATATATAATCACATATATCCACACATATATATAAATGCATATATATAAACCAACACATATATCTATATATAACTATATACACTAGTATATACACACATAGACACACACATAAACCCAAAATCAAATACACTAAATATATATATATATATATATATATATATATATATATATATATATATATATATATATATATATATATATATATATATATATCACTTAATTATCGTCTATATATATTATTACACATGCACATATAGCAAAAAGGACCAAACAATAAATACGTAGAGTGCACCGCACCCGTATCACACTTTCTCTATGATACGCTTGTGATATGGCTCCAACACTGTAAACCCCCTCAACCAATTTAGGGTTTAATTGAATTAGAACTGGAGACTAGGATTTATTTGAACTTAATTAGAATTTGGGTAAGGCAAATTTCATGTACCCCTCTAATCATGGTAAAACCCTAGCTACGATATGTTCATTGATTTTCGCCTGCGTTTTTAATTATTAATCTAATTAATTTTTTTAGACCAAATTTACCCTAAGCAGGACTTAACCAAGCCACATGCATTCTTTATTAGACCGTCCCATCCCAACAAGGTCTAAACAGGCCCCAAAGAGCCCAGGCCTGCCCAAACTTTGAGGTCAGCCCATAATTCCCTCTCCTATATAAATACACATACTCTCCTATTGAAATCCTAAAAAGAAACCTAAACCACCTAGCCGAAACTTCCCTCTTAAACTCGAGCACCCCCTTTCTCCTTCCCCGGCAGGACACCCACTATCACAGCCCTCCCCGATCACCAAACCAACACCTCCAACGCCGCCTGCAACTGTCGGACTCCACCATCCCCACTATCAACCAACGACCCACCCCACAGGCCGCCTGCAACGGACAACCATCGACCGCCATCTAAACCCAACCGCCCGGCCACCCTCTCCAACACCCCGACCACCACTGCCCTTCCCCGACCGGACAACCACCGCCACTCCAAACCACAGCCGCCCGAATATCAATCCCATCCGCCAACGCCACCATCTCCTTCACCATCACCGACTCCCCTAGCCGCTGCCGGACTGCTCCTGACCGCCTCTAGCACCTCCCACCACCATTGGCCGGCCGACCACGACGCTCCCACGACCCGACCACCACCAGGTACCGTTCTAGTCGTTGTCGTTGTGCCAAACTACCGCTACCGCTGCTGCATATACTACCGTTGCTGCCGCTGCTGCATTGTGGCCGACCGGGGTTCCGTCGATCACCGGAGAATGCGTCGACGAGACCCCCTAGTTCTGTCGATTAGGTACTTGATCACCAACCCCTCATTCCTTGTATCCTATTGTCATACCATCGTGTCGTATATCGTTGATGTGGACACGGGTAATGTAAATCGAAATCCTATATGTTTGTATGAATGTTTAGTTAGATTTGATGGTAATTAATTAGACTAGATAGTCACTAATAATTAGTAATCACCCCAATGTAGTAGGGCATGTATTCGTACTAATAAGAAATAGTGGTAACCCCTTAACTTAGTAAATTATTGTCTCAAGGCGCACGTTAATCGAGGACGAAATATGTGTACACCCTAGCTACGTGCACACGTGATGCTGTATTCGATCAACCGTGATTACGACAATACACAAAAGTAGCGTCGTAGTAGTGTGTATATATTGTCTTAGTGTCTGATATTAGATTGTTATATTAGATTGTGTATTTAGGACAATTGGATCAGCCAGGAGATACCGCAAGAGCAGGCTATTGGCATTCACAGCTTGAGGACTCAGGCAAGATACCTTGCCATATTTACTATTTAAATTAAATGATGCATATGTTGTATGTTATCTGGTTGTTCTATTTCATATGACTGTGCACATCTGAGATTATTTCGGGTGCTATCGATGGATAGTCGATGATTTAGTATACTTGGTCTAGTCACTAGTAGACTCATCCCAGTTAGGAGGATACGTTGATATCTTCCAAGACCTGACACTTTACACGTTTTCACTGTGACATTCATGTTGGTAAACGGGTCTGCGTATTCGACTACCTATCAGTGCGTGTGACATGCATCACGGTTAGTACGTAACTTAGGGTTATTTTTATTCATAGAGACTGGCATATAGATACGTGGTATGCACTTCGAGTATTCGAGTTGTGTATCTATATTGGGCGGGGCGGACCACTAGTAGGCGTATGGGATACACCCATTGGAATCCGTAGTATCCGGAGGAGCCACGGATCCAATAACTTTCTTTATTCAGATTTCCCGTTCTTCGGAGCAGTATGGACGTATATATACTTGCAGATTCCCCGTACTTTGGAGCGGTATGGACGTTATACTATTCAGATTCCTCGTTCTTCAGAGCGGTATGGACGTATATATACTTGCAGGTTCCCTTTTCTTCGAAGCGGTATGGACGTTATGCCTACACCTACTAATACGTACCAAAGTTGTCCTCATATTACATTCACTTAGATGGTTAGCATACTCTTTATTGTATTTACTTTATTCAATATTTATATATGGCATACTTCTATGTATCTTATTACGTCCCTCTGAGGACTTGGTACCTTTCCAGATTTGGACGAGGCTTACTACCCCACAGTATACGGACCAGGACAGGAGACGAGGTTCGCTACCGCAGAGGAGTTAGAGGTGCAGCCGTCAGAGTTTTCGTGATCTCTTGGTAGGCCTTCTGCCAAGGATTGGGCACATCATTATCTAGTCAGCCGATGCCCCAGTCATTATCTTCCATCTATCATTTCAGTATTTTATTTCGTCATAACAGTGGATTAGTCCCTACTGACATTATTGGTTGTACTATGATATCTTGAGACTGGTGTTTATCTACAAGCAGTTTATTTAGTACTTCTTGCTGTTTATATTGTAGATGAGATTAGTTTACCTATTGATTGACTAATATTGGACATATTAGTATTTTAGGATAGCGTAGCACACTTCGTAAGGATCCATTAAATTGGGATATCCTCGGAGATGTGACAGCTGGCTATTGCTACGTGACTTAGTCTCGTGTATTTTGGGACTGGGGCATGACATAATTTTAGTGGTGGCCCATGCAGGTCGACTTATTCACTTGTGGTATGGTAACATGCCCAGCGATCTTGCAATAGGATAGAAGTTACTAGGTCTCATCCACTCTGATTATGTTTTTGAGCTTCCCTCATGTTACTTTTAAATATCTGCATCATGTTTGTTTGATTCTGTCCTCATTTTGATGAAATCCTATTTCCTTTTGCAAGATGAATTTGTGCAGTGGACGAGGAGCACCCAGTGTCGCGGTGCCAAACAACACCACCCGAAGAGAGGAGGTACCCCAAGGGCAACCCCCGCTACAGACCCCGCTGATACATTGGCACGAGACTTCTCAAGGCGATCCTACACCCCAATACGAGGGACAGACTTCCTAGAAGATCCCCACGCAGCATTGTGAGGGCCAGACTTCAGAAGATACAACGATGCCGCAGACCGAGAGGCCGACATCTGAGGAGACGCCTACTGCACAGCCAGAGGTTCCCTTACCACCACCTTCACCCTACACACCCCAGATGCCACAGCTAGACGGACAACCACATATGCTATAGTTCCTTCAGACTATGATGCAAGCACAGTGGCATCAGACAGAGACGCTGAGGCAGAGTTTGATGGTAGTACTAGAGAGGACACCTGTCCAAGCACCCGTACCAGCATCTCCTCCAGTCCAGACAGGTGGCACTATTAGATGGTTCCGATAGATGGGACCAGATACCTTCTCAAGCAATGACACTGCAGAACAAATCTCTGATTGGGTCGCCAATACGAAAATGCTACTAGAGGCATCAAAACTGCACCCAGACCTTTGGATGACTGCAGTAAGGGCCCAACTAAAAGGCAACGCCCATCACTGGTGGGATTCTATTGAGCACAGTATAGGCAAGAACCAGACTTGGAAACAGTTCCTAGAATACTTCAATACAAAGTACTTTCCAGCCACAGTTAGAAATTTACTATACTCCCAGTTTCTACATCTAGAACAAAGAAATATGACTGTGGACGCATATGACGCGGAGTTCAGCCGTCTTAGCAGATTTGGTGCCGTCCTGATACCCAATGATCTAGAGAAATCTCAGAGATTCCATCACGGCCTCAATTTTGAGCTACAGAGGTATACCATCACATAGGCAAGGATTTCGTACGAGGAGGTTCTTGCAGAGGCGAGGATCCAGGAGGCCATTGCACCGGTACCTTCTAATGTGTACCGATTGGCGAAGAAGGAGTTAGACGAGCTGAAGCTACAATTAGAGGACTTACAGAGCAAGGGATTTATCCGTCCTAGTGCATCACCCTAGGGAGCACCAGTATTGTTTGTACATAAAAAGGATGGAACAGTACGTATATGCATTGATTACAGAGCCCTTAATGCTTTGACTATCAAGAACAAGTACCCCTTGCCACGGATTGACAATTTATTCAACCAGCTGACAGGAGCAGTAGTGTTCACAAAGATCGACTTAAGATCGGGTTATCATCAAGTGAAGGTACGAAGAGAAGACATTCAAAAGACAGCATTCAGGACTCGTTATGGTCACTACGAGTTCTTAGTGATGCCTTTTGGACTAACGAATGCACCTGCTATATTTATGAACTTGATGAATAGAGTATTCCACCAATACTTGGACCAGTTCGTGGTACTCTTCATCGACGACATTTTGGTGTACTCGAAGAGCCACGAGGAGCACGAGAAGCACTTGAGACTAGTATTAGAAACCCTGAGGAGAGAGAGGCTTTATGCCAAGCTGAGCAAGTGTGAGTTTCTTTTGGACCGTATCGCTTTCCTTGGACACATTATCTCAGGAGATGGCATCTCAGTAGATCCGACAAAGATTTTATCAGTAGAGACATGGCCAACCCCTACCAATGTCTCAGAGGTGAGAAGTTTCCTAGGAGTTGTCGGATATTACCAGAGGTTCGTGGAGAACTTTACAAAGATTGTAGAGACGATGACCCGCTTGACCCATAAGGAGCAGGAGTTTACTTGGACAGAGGAGTGTCAAAAGGCATTCGACGAGCTGAAGAAGCGCCTGACTACAGCACCCATCTTGACCATACCTTCTGGACCCAGAGGATTCGTGATCTACAGCGATACATCCAGTAAAGGGTTAGGATGCGTCTTGATGCAGCATGGAAAGGTTGTAGCCTACGCCTCTAGACAGTTGAGGACACATGAGAAGAACTATCCCACTCACGACTTGGAGCTTGCCGCGGTGATCTTTGCCTTAAAACTTTGGAGGCACTACCTATATGGAGAAAAAGTAGAGATATTCACTGATCATAAGAGCCTGAAATACGTCTACACTCAGAAGGATCTGAATCAGAGGCAGAGATGTTGGCTCGAGGTGATGACAGACTTCGAGATTGAGCTACAGTACCACCCGGGAAAGGCCAACGTAGTAGCTGATGCTTTGAGCAGAAGACCCGTGGCATTCTTCTTGACTATGCAACAACACCTATTGAGAGATCTAGAGTAGATGGGTATAGAGATTGTTATGCCCGAAATAGATGGACAGTTGTCCAGGTTTTAGTTGCAATCGATATTAGTAGAAAGAATCAAGGCTGCTTTGCCAACAGATGCCAGATTCCAGAGGCTTAGACAGAGGACAGAGACGGGAATACAAACAGGACTTTGAATACATGAAGATGGGACTTTGAGATACGAAGATCATCTCAATATTCCAAACAAAGAACTTCGTTAGGAGTTGATGGCAGAGGCACATAGTTCAACCTACTCTATGTATTCAGGAGGCACGAAGATGTACAGAGACTTGAGACAGTACTACTGGTGGCATGGAATGAAGAGAGAGATAGTACGCTTTGTGGCAAAGTGCCTGGTGTGTCAGCAAGTCAAGGCTGAGCATCAAAGATCAGTAGGATTGCTCCAACCGCTCCCTATACCAGAGTGTAAATGGGAGCACATCAACATAGACTTTGTTATGAGCTTTATGAGGAGTCCTAGTGGTCGCAATGTAGTATGGGTAATCGTGGATAGACTCACCAAGTCCGCACACTTTTTACCCTTCAGAGTTGGGCAATCGACGGAGGTCTTAGCAGACATATACATAAGAGATATTGTGCAACTACATGGAGTACCAGTTAGTATAGTGTCTGACAGGGATACGAGGTTTATATCATACTTTTGGCGGAGTATACAAGAGAGTCTTGGTACCCTCCTGAAGTTTAGCACAGCATATCATCACAGACAGATGGTCAGTCGGAACGCACCATTCAGACTTTGGAAGATATGTTAAGAGCGTGCATGCTGGATTTCGGAGGATCATGGGAGGACCACTTGCATCTTGTCGAGTTTTCCTACAACAACAACTATCAGGCGAGCATCCAGATGGCTCCCTATGAAGTATTGTATGGAAGGAAGTGTCGTTCCCCAGTATGCTGGAGCGATATAGGCAAGCGACAGATTCTCGGACCAGAGTTGGTTGTTCGTATAGTAGAGAAGGTGAAGAAGATCCAAGGGCACCTACGAGCAGCATAGGACAGACAAAAGCATTGGACGAATATGCATCGACGACCCATAGAGTTCCAGGTTGGAGATCACGTATTTCTAAAGATCTTGCCTACTCGAGGGACTATCAGATTTGGAGGGAAAGGAAAGCTGAGTTCGAGGTACATCGGACCCTTTGATGTGTTAGAACGGGTCGGAGAGGTTGCTTACAGATTAGCCTTGCCGCAGACTTTGGAAGGAGTCCATGATGTCTTCCACGTATATGAGCTGAGAAGGTACATACCAGATCCGAGTCATGTACTTGACCATTCAGAGATCACAGTCGGCCCTAGTCTATCATACCCGGAGAAGCCCGTTGAGATTTTGGATAGGAGCTAGAAGGTACTGCGAGGTCAGACTATTCCCCTAGTTCGTGTTGCATGGAGACATCATTCACCAGGTGAGTCGACCTGGGAATGCAAGGAGGATATTCGATAACGTTACCCTCATCTTTTTGAAGGACTAGGTACGTTTTAGCATTTTTAATTCAGTCAGTGCTTCTTGCCATGCGTATATTTTAATTTTGAGGACGAAACGCTCTAAGGAGGGTAGATTGTAAACCCCCTCAACCAATTTAGGGTTCAATTGAATTAAAACCGGAGACTAGGATTTATTTGAACTTAATTAGAATTTGGGTGAGGCAAATTTCATGTACCCTCTGATCCTGGTGAAACCCTAGCTACGACATATTCATTGATTTTTGCCTGCGCTTTTAATTATTAATCTAATTAATTTTTGTAGACCAAATTCACCCTAAGTAGGACTTAACCAAGCCACATGCATTCTTCATTAGACCATCCCATCCCAACAAGGTCCAGACAGGCCCCAAAGAGCCCAGGCCAGCCCAAACTTTGAGGTCAGCCCATAATTCCCTCTCCTATATAAATACACATACTCTCCTATTGAAACCCTAAAAAGAAACCTAAAATACCTAGACGAAACTTCCCTCTTAAACTCGAGCACCCACTTTCTCCTTCCCCGGCCGGACACCCACCATCACAACCCTCCCCGATCACCAAACCACCACCTCCAACGCCGCCTGCAACCGTCGGACACCGCCATCCCCACCATCAACCAAAGACCCACCCCGCAGGCCGCCTGCAACCGAAAACCATCGACCTCCATCCAATCCCAACCGCCCGGCCACCCTCTCCAACGCCCCGACCACCACTGCCCTTCCCCGACCGGACAACCACCGCCACTCCAAACCACAGCCGCCCGAACATCAATCCCATCCTCCAACGCCACCATCTCCTTCACCATCATTGACTCCCCTAGCCGCTGCCGGACTGCTCCTGACCGCCTCTAGCACCTCCCACCACCATTGGCCGGCCGACCATGACGCCCCCATGACCCGACCACCACCAGGCCCCATTCTAGTAGTTGCCGCCATGCCAAACTATTGCTGCCACTGCTGCACATACTATCGTTGCTGCCGCTGCTGCATTGTGGCTGACCGGAGTTCCGTCAATCATCGGAGAACGCATCGACGAGACACCCTAGTTCTGTCGATCAGGTACTTGATCACCAACCCCTCCTTCCTTGTATCCTATCGTCATACCATCGTGTCGTATATCGTTGATGTGGACACGGGTAATGTAAATCAAAATCCTATATGTTTGTATGAATATTTAGTTAGATTTGATGGTAATTAATTAGACTAGATAGTCACTAATAATTAGTAATCACCCCAATGTAGTAGGGCATATATTCGTATAAATCAGAAATAGTGGTAACCCCTTAACTTAGTAAATTACTGTCTCAATGTGCACATTAATCGAGGACAAAACATGTGTATACCCTAGCTACGTGCACACGTGATGCTGTATTCGATCAACCGTGAACTTACAATAATGCACAAGAGTAGCGTTATAGTAGTGTGTATATATTGTCTTAGTGTCTGATATTAGATTGCTATATTGTATTGTGTGTTTAGGACCATTAGATCAACCAGAAGATACGGCAGGAGCAGGCTATTGGCATTCATAGCTTGAGGACTCAGGCAAGATACCTTTCCATATTTACTATTTAAATTAAATGCTGCATATGTTGTATGTTATCTGGTTGTTCTATTTCATATAACTGTGTGCGTCTGAGATTGATTCGGGTGCTATCGACGGATACGTCGATGATTTAGTATACTTGGCCTAGTCACTAGTAGACACATCCCAGTTAGGAGGATACGTTGATATCTTCCAAGACCAGACACTTTACATATTTTCACTGTGATATTCATGTTGGGATGCGGGTCCGTGTATTCGACTAGCTATCGGTGCGTGTGACATGCATCACGGTTAGTACTTAACTTAGGGTTATTTTTATTCATAGAGACTGGCATATAGATACGTGGTATGCACTTCGATTATTTGAGTTGTGTATCTACATTGGGTAGAGAGGACCACTAGTAGGCGTATGGGATACACCCATTGGAATTCGTAGTTTCCGGAGGAGCCACAGATCCATTGACTTCCTTTATTCAGATTCCCCGTTCTTCAGAGCAGTATGGACATATATATATACTTATAGATTCCCCGTTCTTCGGAGCGGTATGGACGTTATACTATTCAGATTCCCAGTTCTTCGGAGCGGTATGGACGTATATATACTTGCAGATTCCTCGTTCTTCGGAGCGGTATGGACGTTATGCATACACCTACTTATACGTACCAAAGTTGTCCTCACATTGCATTCACTTAGATGGTTAGCATACCCTTTATTGCATTTACTTTATTCAGTATTTATATATGACATGCTTCTATGTATCTTGTTACGTCCCTCTGAGGACCTAGTACCATTCCAGATTTGGACGAGGCTTACTATCCCACCGTATACGGACCAGGACAGGAGACGAGGTTCGCTACCACAGAGGAGTTAGAGGTGCAGCCGTCAGAGTTTCCGTGATCTCTTGGTAGGCCTTCTGCCAAGGATTGGGTGCATCATTATCTAGTCAGCCAATGCCCCAGTCATTATCTTCCATCTATCATTTCAGTATTTTATTTTGTCATAGCAGTGGGTTTGTCCCCACCTGACATTATTGGTTGTACTATGATATCTTGAGACTGGTGTTTATCTTCCATCAGTTTATTTAGGACTTCTTACTGTTTATATTATGGATGAGATTAGTTTACCTGTTAATAGACTGATATTGGACATGTTAGTATTTTAGGACAGCATAGCACACTTCGTAAGGATCCATTAAATTGGGATATCCTCAGATATGTGACAGCTGGCTATGCCACGTGACTTAGTCCCGTGTATTTTGGGACTGGGCATAAAAAACACACAACCAAACGTATCATGAAGTACACGAGCAAGTCTAAAACACTAATAATGAATAATACGTACAGTTATTAGAGTATCCACGTATCCGTGTCACAATGTGATATGCACAAGGCCCTGTGTCGGAGAAAAACTTCCAAAATTAACACGTTTCGTCAAATTAATGAGATACAGCCTATATGTATCCAATTGTGGACATAAAACTAGTCACAAACAAGCAATCAAATGTTAATTAGATCTATTAGACCCAATAACAACCACTACATGTGCCAATCTCAAAATTCTCCCAAAATTGGCACCAAATTGGACATAAATTCTACCGTAGGTCTTCGATGAACCTAAAACTAATTTCTATGGGTAGCCTATGCATGTGGGTTAGTTTTTCATGGTTAAATCTCATATCTAGAGTCTATTAGAAGGAAAAAAACTAAAATATACCTATTGAAAGATGGATTTTCAATAAAAAATCTCTAAAATAGAAAATAGCTCCTCTTTTTAGATCTTGGCCTCCTCATTCTAGATCATTGTTTCCTTCTTATAGATTCTTGTTGTAGTAGCCTTAATTGATGAATAGAAAATGAATTTGGTTGGAAATTTGGTGAGGGGTGGTGAGGGAATGAAGGAATTTGGAAAGAAAAAAATTTAGATCTATTTGGAAATAAAAAAATAAAATGAGAGACTCTCTCTTGTTCTCTAATAGTTGGTCATAAACCCTCTCCCAAGCAATATAAAATGTCCAAAACATCCCTTGGGGCCTCTTATGAAGAAATTAATTAAGGAGAAATGTTCTAGTCTAATAGTTTTACTAATTAATCCAACCTCCTAGTCCATGGGACTAATTTAATGGGCTCAATCTAAACTAATCTAAATGTTGGGTCCATGCAACTAATAAATGGGTTAGGTCTACTACGCAAGTCTAAAATAAATTTACAACTAGAAATAAATAAATAATAAAATAATAAAATAAATTATGGATGCACAATATTAAATATAATTAATCATAAAATAAATATTACCCATGTCAATTACCAAACTATCCTTGAATGAAAAAGTAAAGGTGACAATATTCTGTGAGCAATTCATGTTGTAAAACGAGATGATAGTTGTTCAACACTAGGAGTAGAACACTATGATTATCACTCGGCTTCATGACCAGTCTTATCGTACCACTATCCAGGCCCACACATTAGCCAACTCCCTAACAAATCTTCATTATCACCTAGCCCATCATCCTACTACACCTCACCCAGTAGCTCGTGATCCTTCCCGCTCAGGCTACAGGATTGTTGATCCATTTGTTCAGTAGTACTTCGACCTTACTGAAGCATATTTTGATGATCACCCACTTGCTGATGCTGCTGATGATGATTTTTAATAGTTTCTTTTGACTATGTAGATTTATTAGTTTTTTCTAATTAAGTGTACTAGAAATATTTCCTTAAAATGTTCATAAATTTTTTATGCTATTTTGGTTATTTGTATCTAGATATTCGCCAGTCTTGATACTTGTTTTAATGCATGATACTTTTATCTGGTTGATATGTCTTTCTCTTCAAAGTTGTCATAATCAATTATTACGGGGGTTCTTTTATTTTCTTCTATGATATATTGACAAAGGAGGATAAATGACAAAATGTGACAATTATGGTTGATGACATATATAAATTGTAAACAATAATTTATTCACCAAAAGCTCCGCCCTTCCATCTCTTGGATAAATAGAGAGGGAGGGCAGAGCTTTTGGTTTTTCATGTTGTCAAACAGATATGTATTCTTGATATACCTGCACCTAATTTTGCTATAAAGAAATAATAAAGTTACAGGTCATTCAAGTGCACCCGTTCAAAAGAAAGATCTACTTACGGAGGAGCTTTTCTTAAAAAGCTTATTTTTAAACAGAAAGATCTACATACAAAGAATCTTCTTCTACGTTTCAATTATTTGAATTAAAGGCTACATCAGACTCACCTATGTGTATTTTGGCATAGTTCATCAATTATCATAAAGGGGGAGATTGTTAACACAAAGTGGTCGCAATCAACCTGATTCAGATAATCGTCAAATATTAGATCTAAAATACAAATAAAGTAGATACTTGATGCAATATATATCAACTTTGTCAGTACTAAAGTCAGACTCTGCACCAGCTATTGGTTCCATATTCAAATATAATCTTTTATTTATTTGAGTCAAGGATTCATGTAAACTGAGTTGCGCTGGCAAATCCAAGTACCTATACCCCGATACCTAGTCCACTCAAATAAACCAAAGAACCCAAATTAGGCAACATTCATTAACAAAGTCTACCATACTTAGAAACCGAACACGGGCCAAACTTATGTCAAACTCGGACCGAACTCGGTTACCCTTTTGGTATAAAATCAACCAGTTCAACTAGCTCCTAATTTCTTTTCCCAATGGTTGGAAATTTGAATTAAACCCCATCTGAATACTGGCCGAATTATGTTTGCCTACACACTATAAATAGGATTAGATTTTTATATTCCTACACACTCAAACATTCTTAATCTTCTACCCTATTATGAGCAAACATCTAAGCCTTAACTTTCTCATCTCCAAGAGCAACTCCCTAGCCTTTCTAGTCCAAGTGTGGTCTCGGTTTAGAAGTCTATAGGGTTGTAAAAGAGCTTGGTCCCATCAGTTACTATCTCTCTAGCTATGAAGTTATGAGATACGGATCAAACCTCATGGTGTAAAGAAGTGGCAAGCCTTCGGATCAAAGCTTGTGATTCACTATTGGTGATTATAATGGATAAAACTCCGAGCTTGAGTTCTCGGGACTAGACTAGTCCTCTCAAAGAGAAACCAGTATACATCTTGGTGCTTGCGTTTGCTTTCTCTCACCCTATTTTATATATATAAGTATATTTATAACACTGCTAGTAGTATCACTTACACATGAGATATATTCTAACTGCTAGTAGTTGATCACCATTGTATGACATAGAATTATATTTTTAACATGTAATTTTACTCTGCTGCATACATAATCTTTATTCACCCTCCCTTCCCCCTCTAGAGTTTCTATACATAGTCCTACACAATTAACTGTTCCCCATGACTTATACTTTTCTCGTATAGGAAGCTAAGTGTCAAGCAGGCAGTAAGTTGAGCACCCATTCATGCAGAACATGGGGTGTTAATCCACCAAAAGTGCACGCATAATGGTAAAATAGTGTTGACCATCCGTAGTGTGCACACACTCTCGTAATCGCACCTAAACTTTATAAATATGGAAGAATACACACAGACACACACACAGATAAGGAGAAAGGAGCTTGAATTTTTAAGTCTTTAAATTTCAAGAGCATAGTGTGAGAAATAGAAGCTTCTCGTGCCATTATGCCAGAGCCTTCTAATTATCCCAGACACCAAATTATTTGCAGCAATCTTCAAGTCTTTGAAATTCAAGAGCAGAGTAAGAGAAATAGAAGTGTCTTGTGCCTTTGTGCCAGAGAGCTTTCTTATTGTTCAACTCTTCAAGTTATTCGTAGCATTCCTTATATTTCTTCGTCTACGTGTGCAATTCTCTATCATCGTATGCATTTCTTCATCGTCAAGTGGTCCAAGGAGTAAAGTGATCATTCGCAGATCAGATATCTACAACTATACTTTTCGAGAATTAATTGTACTTAGATTTCTGTTTAGGATATTTTTGTAATTTTCTTTCTTTTTAATAGTTTGTAGCACAAAAGTTTGGTATAAACTTTTTCTCGTAAACAAAGATGGCGACTCTGCTAGGGATTTCCTTCTTCTCTGATGAGAAGTGATAGCTCAACTCAACACTGCTTCGGTCGGCCCAAATCAGAAGACCTTGGTCATGAAGTTCGACCAACAGGCATATAAAGAAATGCTCCATTTTAGGGGTAGTGTTCACCCCTCATCTGCAATCAAGTCGAGAAAAACTCGCAAAGTGTTGGGGCCCAAACCTCGTCATGCACGTCTCGAAGTTACTGCCAACATAAAAAATAGCATTATGATTGACGAGAGTTTCTTTGTCAATTATGTTCAGATCAATGACTTAGTAGACAATTACCTTACATTAAATAAGTGATACAATTCTTAAAACTCACGCAATTTCGAGGAAAGGGTGATCCATACCCAAGCTTCTCAACCCGCATATATTTGCTGGAATATGCAAGGCAAGCAAGGAATGGACATCGTTGTCCAAACCAACCAGTGCACAAATGAAGTATTGGTCAGGGAGAATCATTCTTCTAACATCTTGATTATGCGCACAATGGAGGGAAAATTATGCACCACTCATTCGCCAGGTGAAGAACTTCGTACAAAATTAAATGTGTGTAGACAAACAGTGCCAACTTTTTTTACGCCATAGAATGTGCGCCAAACAGGAGCAATCTCTACACAACATGGTGATTGTGCGCGTGTGCACAAGAGGACAATTAGAGACAACTTTCACTCCTCCCTGAAGAGAACAAACTCAATATATGATTAATTACTTGCCAATCAAGCCAGCACATCACTTTATACACAAGGGACCAAAAATATTCATAGAAGATTCAATATTTCTCATATAAAGAGGCAGAGTCGGCCCTCTTCCTCTACTCCTCTTCCCTCTTTTGATTTACATGAGCTTATTGTACAAAAATGCAAAGAGAGGGGCCCTTTTGACATTACAATAGTGTTTCCTAATGACATCGTTGTAATTATCATAGGGTTGTAATCGAATATTTCTGTGCATCAGCAAAATGGTCTTTGTTTGACCGATTGACTTATACTATGTCACATAAGTCTCAATATACAAAAAAAGTTGACAACTTGGAGTATAATGACGAATTGCTCTTTGCTTTAGCATATATGGCTACGCATCTTTCCCGTATTAGGAGACAGTCAAGACGAAGTTCTTCAAGAATACCCATCTAGAGAAGATTTGACCAACTTGTCGACTCCTTTGAAGGAGTATACCAAAATATTTGTTCTCGAAGATGGGAGCTCATTTCTCACAAGAATCCCTATTCCTCAGAATCTGAGGGTGGAGGTAGCAATCCCACTGATTTTGAAACTGATAATGTAGACTCCAACTACACAGTTCTTTCTACCAATCCCTCTGTCGTACACAGGGATGTTAGCATTTATGCCATCAATGATGAACAAGAAGCTTCTCTATTAGAAGCCATCGAATAATGCCTCAACTTATTAGAGGCCGCTCTCAAGGACATGCACACCATAATGCAAAATATGCATCAAATGATGATAGCCCAACATTCTGCTACACTAGCACCCGTCCAAGTGGCTTCATTCATACCTACATAGCCTACTCCTGGAACAACGCCTCTGCAGGATAACAAAAATCCAGAAGCGGTCATAAACCAAGATTCAGTAGTACCAACTCTTAATCCTCTCAACATTAGGAGTGGATCTCCGCCGGTGATAAGTCCTGATCAACCAGGATCCTATTAGTCAGTCGTACCACTCCAACCAGAATATCCTCTCGAAGCTATCCGAGAGTTGCGTGCACAGGTCAATGTTTTCAAGAAAAAAGATCAATTTTGTAAGATGGAGGTGAAATAGCCTTATCCTTCTCATTGGGATAATATTTTATTCCCTCCTAAATACAAACCCAAATCGATAGTCTTGTTTGAAGGCAGGACAGCACCGATCCAATATATGAATTACTTTAATATGATAATGGATTATCTACAGGAAGAGGATGCTCTCCTTACTATATTATTTGTGGGATGCATGGCCGGTATAGCCTAAGATTGGTATCACAGTTTATATTATAACTACATGTCCTCGTTTTATGACATGAAGTATCTTTTCCTTTCACGATTCTATGAGAAAGGCATGGATATGACGATGTCTTCACTCATCGATATCAAACAAAATGAGAAAGAATTTGCTCGTGAATTCATTGAGCATTTTAGGCTAGCAACTCTGAAGTTACCCCCAGGTATTCCAGACTTCGCATTCATTGATACTTGCTAAAAGAACCTACTACCTATAGTAGGGCTCTAGACAAGTCTAACTCAATTTTAAGATTGGATAGCGCTCATCATCAGGGCCGAAACTGCTGAAGGAAACACAAAAATGGCACACAATTTAGGGTTACAAATGACCAATGCGGAAGGAAAGCGTCCCTCTAATAGTTTGAATAATCACAACAGCAAAGAAAATAAGGCCTTGGTGATAAATCTGTCAAAGCGACCCACCTCTCCTCGAACACAAAATCCTACAGAGTCTTGCAGGCCTATGAAAAAATATTCCTTTGACGAGAGCGACATCCCCAGCATTTTTGAGTGCTTGATAAAAGGTAACAATCTATAATTGCCTGATGTCAAGTGACCAAACAAGGCTGATAAAAATGACAACCCAAAGTACTGCTTGTACTACCGATATATACATCACCCTACCAAGGCTTGTTATGAATTAAAAAGGAAGATACATCAGTTGATAGATGCTAAAGCTATCACCCTTCACAATAAAGAAAAGGCAATCATTGCCAATGTGGTATATCTTCAATTCGATGACTTTCCAGCATAAGAAGTCCCAAACGACATTGTTCCAATACTTCAAGCTAAATCTTCTGTCACCTAGAAGTTAAATAGAGTAATTGGTGTCTCTTACTACAGATTATGGCAAGATTATGTAGATTCATCCCGACCTGCAATCAGATTGGGACCATGGAGCAGCATATTCCAATTCAAAATCTAAAAAGGGTAAAAAGTATAAATCATGTAATATAATTTATTCGGATCATCATTCAGATGGAGATTATGACCAACATCAAGAAGATGTATCTCTCGAGATAAGATTTTAAAATCTGAACATTACCCCCACTAAGCTCTACTCGTAAGCTACGCTTGATGCACCAATAATGGTCCATGATTGGCAGCGTTTCGCTATATAGGGAACAAAAAATCTTCAGTGCTTATGAAGGTGTTCCTACAAAACATCTTTCTCCTCCTTCTGCAGCCATTAGATTATAGACCTCGACTCAGGTGCTTAAGGAGGATCGTCCCCAATTTTATCGATACAGCCAAAAATTGTAAGCTTTATTCAAAATATGGGTATGATTTTTAGAAAATTAAAGGTTTAAACTTTGGCAAGGGTCAGCGTATTCATCTACAACTCTGAGGATAGTCTAATAAATCTCGTAGAGGATTGGGCTACGATGAGACTAGCCCACAGACTGGCTCTAAGAAAGGGCATGATAAAAAAAACTTAAGTCATGTGACATGGTACTTCTTTTTTTCTGCCAAAAAAATAATCCATGACTGGTACCAGGTCCGACAAAAATTATCACAAAACTTATGAATCTGTCCCGGAAGATATTCCTAATACTCTTCCTACTTTGCCAACTCCTGCTGCTCCGATCACAACCGAACTTGGTCCTTCGAAGCCTACTACAGCAGAGAAAGGAAAGCAAAAGGAAGTACACTTCAATAAGTCTCTGAAGAAGAATATACCCCCAAGGACTTGAAAAGCCCTACAATTTTGACATATTGGCACAACTGGACAATACCCCAGCCCGATTATCCATATTCGAGTTGCTTTATTTGTCAAAGGAGACTCGTGAAGCTTTGAGCAAAGATATGATACATGTGGACTCATGCCATTAGCGTGTCCTCAATGCCACTGCGTAATCGAGAAGATTCCTAACATCACCTTTACGTAAGATGACATGCTACTCAAAGATAATCAGCATGACAATCCTCTATATTATACTAGTTACATTGGATCTATTAAGGTAAACCAGATTCATATCGACCATGGTTCTTCAATCAGCATTATTCCTAAAAGTCTACTGAGAGGATTGAAGATACCGATGCACAACATGTCTGCTACCAGTACTACCATTCTAGGCTTCAATGCTAAAAAAAGTAAACCACTGGACAAGATATGCCTAAAAATTTAGATAGGCAATCTGCGTACTGAAGTCACACGCTATGTGATTAACTTTGACATATCCAATAATGTTTTCCTGGGATGGATATGGATACATGAGCATAAAATTGTACCCTCTTCCTACATCAATGCTTCAAGTATATGAACAGTAGAGGAGAGGCCAAAACAGACGCATCTGACCTCAATCTATTCAAAGGTGTCAAAGCCTATTTCGCTGACTCTACACTCTATACACCGTAGTATTTGAGAGCAGAAGCTAATCAAGCTAGTGATGAAGCTGAAAATACTCTAAAAGAAGACCCTCTGAAAATTAGAGTCAAAAGATGTACTACTCTTCCAACTCTATCGAAGCCTCTCGGTTTTGACTTGCACAAGTCATCTTCATTGATCATCAACCTTCGATGCAATGAACAACCAATACTGGAGAATAAGCCACTTGTTATCGACCTTCGCCATAACAAGCAATCAACATAAGTGAATCAACCCCTAGCCATCAATCTTGTCAAGCCTTCGATCAAGGCTGAAGATTCTGCCGATTATTTAGAAGATGAAGAAATCTTATATTTCATGAATAAAAAAGGCACTACATCATACTACGTTGATGTTGAACCATTTGCTAAAAAATTCTTAGAGGCTCTTCACCTCTACGAACCTCTATCCATACTCATGGCATCTTTATTCCAATATGGTTTATCATATGAACCATATAAGGAGGCATACTTCATAGTCCCAGTGAGACAGGACAAGCAATATCATATAAATTTTGGTAAAGCTAAAAACAAAAGAGTCGCATAGACTAATAGTTCTGACGAGGATATGGAGAAGATACAACCATATCGTTACAGCTAACCAGCCAAGAATATCATACAAGGGATAGGCTACAACCTAAAATCTGACTTGGGACTAAATTATGGAAAGGCAGATGGACTCCTATATGTCACATCACTCCTAAAGGCAAGATGGAAACATACTACCAACAGACTGGTCGTGGTTTAGGATATTATACCACCAACAAGTCATGAAAGTTCAGAATTAGAAGAAGAGACGCATTCTTATTCTTTTGACTCATCATTGTTGGATTCTGATAAAAACATGGGTGACGTATTCAAACGGGCTTTCTCTATAAATATGGTGTCAACTGTCCCAGATAAGGAAGATGTTAAACTATTAGAACCATTCAAAAATGATCCATGGGCACAATAAATGGATACTCAATGGAAGCTTCATTTGAGCAACGTGAACCACCTACAGAGAATAAAATTATCCAAATTAATTTAGGAGAAGAATCTTTCCCAAAACTAATCTTTATTAGCAAGAGTCTTCCTGAAGAAGATCAATCACACTTTACTCTAGCTAATAAAGGAGTATATTGATATCTTCGCTTGGAGTTTTGAGGATATACTTGGCCTAGATCCTCAAATAGCCATACACAAGCTCAATATTCTTTTGAATACAAAACCGGTAAAACAGCAACAACGGTGGTTCTCTCTGAATATGATGGATGCAATTGAAGCAGAAGTCAAGAAACTCATAGCATGTAGCTTCGTTCGAGAAGAGCAACATCCAAACTGGGTAGCCAATATCTTTCCAGTCTTGAAGAAAAATAAAAAAGTCTGGGTCTACGTAGATTATCGAGATCTGAACTCGGCCTATCCAAATGATGAATTTTCCCTTCCCATCACAAATGTCATGATCGAAAATATATGTGGCTTTGAACGTATATCCTCCATAGATGGATTCTCAGGATACAATCAGATCAAGATATCGCATGCTAACAAAAAAATACCTCTTTCTGTACAACATTGTGTGTTTACTGTAATAAAGTTATGCCCTTCTGCTTAAAAATTATAGGTACAATAAATCAATGAGCCCTGAGTACAATTTTTTAAAAGTATTTACAAAAAATAGTTTAATATTATGTAGATGACATCGCTGTCAAGAGTCGCTACAAAGATGATCACCTTTAAGATTTGATGATTGTGTTCAAATTGATGCACCACCACCAATTTAAGATGAATCCAACTAAATCCTTTCTGAGAGTATCCAGTGGCAAGTTCCTTGGATTTTTTATAACTTTCAAAGGTATTCACATTAACCCCGATAAAATCAAAGTTATCCTTGAAATGCAGCCTACGCATAATCTTAAAAAACTTTGTGGTCAGTAAGGCCATCTGGCATACATTAGGAGGTTCATCTCCAATCTCTCTGTCATGACCCACACCCAAAATTTGGGCATGAGTCATGGGTACGTCCAGCCAACACCGTAGCATCGATGGTAAAACACTGTCTAGGTCTTAATAATACTAAATATAACTCACAACCTGTCGATGCTATCAACTCCATAAGGAGGACAATAAAATATACATCTCTCAACAGCTCATAATGCGAGATAAGTCAAACACAACGTCTCGAATAGAGATAAACTACAGTCTAGTTGTCCAATATAAATAGTCTCCACAAGTCTCAAATTAAACTCAACATGTCACGCTCCAGTCCCAAAATACCGAGGGACTAGCCACGTGGCAATGGCCAGCAGCCCACTCCAATGGGCACACCCAATTTAATGGACTCATTATAGTATACTTAAGCTATAAAATGACAATAAAAGTCTATAATACAAGTCACAGTCTAATTCTAATCTCATCCACAGAAGATAAACATAACTCAAATATCAACTAATCAAAGAGATATATAATTCAACAACAAGTATCAATAAAATGTCTCGGGGAACAACCTGATAATGAGTTTAATATAAAAATCCACGAGACATTAATAGAGTATCAAGAACATAAATAGCTAAGTAATAAAATACTCAGAAGAAGCCTTCTGGTATCACCTCGTCCTCTGGTATTGGTACTGCTCCAATTTCTGCTCCCGTCCTGTATACCTTGGGGTAGATCTCCTCTGATATACCTGGAGACATAATCTGGATCCAGGTCCTGAGGGGACATAGCAGGTACAAGAATAACTCAAGACAAATAAGTGTACTATAATAATGTATCAATAGGGAAAACTATGTAATCAACTAAGTGATATGCAAATGAGAGCATTAATCATACTCGGGCTGAAACTACTATAGGCTCTGTGTCGGGGAAACCCATAGCAGCATTATATATCTCGAAGGGCTAGTGCATGTACCATAGCTCTGGTCAGAGTCTAAGGCACCTCCAGAAAACTATATTTATATAATATAATCAGCCTTTAATATGGTAATACTCTCCCTACCCAATGTAATCACACGTCTCATATCCACGATGTCTCATGTCCATAACACGCAAGATCATGACCTCTAACTAATACAGCGAGTCATAATGATAGCTATGCATATATAATATCAAAGTCACAAATCCTGTAACATATACAGAATCACTATAAATATCTCAGAAAAGATTCTGTCTCATGAATAGGGTCAAGTGTCCTATGGTATGACGTACTTGATAATGCAAGCAAAAAAAATATTGGATCGCAATATCAACTCTCTAGGTAATGTTACACGACTTCGCGTTTGGCGTCCACACCCGAATATTATTCGGATGCTAAGCAATGTCACATGGTCCTAGGTTGAACAGATACATCACATAAATAAACCAAGAGAATAATATAAAGCAAGTACTGCAAGATTGGCAAGGTATACTTGTTTGGTATTTGGATTCCTCCAATTACTCCGGTATCAGTGGGATCTTTAAGTACTCCTCCGGTTGCTGAAATAAATATTACCATCATTATCAGAATATATAAAATAGCTAGGATTGCCTACCCAAAAGTCCAATCTGGACACAGGGACAGAATTGACAGTTTCTGGTCAAAGCGGTATCCACATATGGCCCACTTCGCACCGAAAAATATGTCAGAGATAAAGTTCTCCAAATTCATCAAACTTAGTGTCTACAAATCCAGAACGATGATACGAACCCAACGAAATATCCAGAACTGGATTCCGATGAGCCGGTCACCAAATCGCCTGTCAAGTGGAGCCGTAGGGCCCACGATACGGGATTTCGTCAACGTTCTCGGAATTGAACCAAACTTGGGTCATAGGACCAGCATAACGCTACGAATCTGATGGCACAAGTTTTGATGCAAAACGACAAGCATTTACGAAGTTACAACAAGTTTTAAAACAGGCCCGATACGGAGTAATTTTGACGGATACGCGTTGATTCCGGTGTGCACGTACATCTAAATCAACTTCTGCAAAATTCTACACGTCCGTATTGACGATACGCTTCTTTTGGTGCAATTTGCACACGAAAAAGTCACCTCGTATAGCGGGATACACCCAGTTTTGAGAGAATTTTGGGTTTTGAAAACCAAAATTTTGGTCGATTTTATCCGTAAATAAAATACAACATACAGCACCATAAAATAAACTAATTACAGGGTTTAAAACTTGGTTATATGGTATATTTTACTGTTGAAGTAAATTTTAGAATTATTAAACAGGTTGGTTATAAAACGGCCGTAAACTTGTGAGTTCGGGACAGTTTTTCAAAGTAAAAAATTAGGATATATTTTCCTATTTTTGCGTCACAATTTACGATCGACACAGGACACGATACCCCAATCAAATTGTACGGGGTTCAAGAGGGTCATGCAGCGAACGTGTCACAACAGACCGTTCAAAAAATGATGTAACAAGAAGAGAGAAAGACTCACTGGAATAAGGGACAAAATAACTATACTGCACACACGGGACGGCTCGGCATGGCGACTGCGGGGTGGCGATGCTGCTGCGGTTGCTCGTCGGCGCTGGGGTCGACATCGTCGTCGTCGGGTCATGGCGGAGGAGTCATCGCTGGAGGCTCGGGGTTCACCAGAGGGGAGCTCAGGGTCACGACAGATGGGAGAAGCGGTGGTGGCTCGGGGTGAAGAGGCGGTGGTTCGTGGAGGATATCGGCGGCGGGGAAACGGCCTGAGGGGAAGTCGGAGAGTCGGAGGAATTTCTTAGTTACTGTAGCAGAGGGTAATGGGTCAGGTTCGTGTTTGGGTTGGCGGATCGGGTTCAGATCTGACCCGCTAGGTGTTGGTTTATTATAGGGTTCGGTTCGGTTCAGGATGGTTTAAACCGGTTTATTCTGGTTTATTTAAACTCTATGTTTTTAGCTATTTTAAAAAATAGTTTTTGGGCCCAATAAATTCCAGAAAAATTATATTATGACTAATTATTTATTTTACACTAAAAATATTATTTTTATAATATTTTAATATTTAATTTAATCCTCAAAAATATTTAATTTCTTAAAAATATTTTTTTTATTTATTTAAAAATCAAAAAAATATCCCAAAAATTTATATTTTAATTTCTGAAAAATCTGGGTGTTTACAATCTACCCTCCTTAAAAGATTTGCGTCCTCACAATTAAGAAAATAAATCATAATCGGTCAGAAGAGATGACACGGTTGCAAGACATGTTGGAAGTATGACACAAAGAATAAAGAATCATAATCAAGGAGAAATCAAAGGATAAGGGTGAGAGATTTGTTCAAGCAGAACACGTAGGGAAGGAATAAAAATATTTCCCTAGGCAATGAGAGATAAGTAATTTAAGAGTAAAGAAATCTGGTTAGAGCAAGAATCAACTAAAGCTTAGGAATACTTGGATATCAAGTACTAACAAGTTCATAATACTAGGCTTAGGCTAGGGTTATGAACTAACAGACATGTGCTAAAGTATTACTGAAAATAGATAGCTATGATAAAACTTAAATCTTAAGCGTATATGCTACTCCACGAGTCTGTGCGTGCTACATTGTCATCACAAAAGCATGTTCACGTACTTGTAGTGGTGTCCTCTATTGTTGCTGGGCCAGCTGAAAGAGTACTGCCTGGGGTGCCAAGGGTGGCCTTGGCTAATATCCTCCAGGTGCTGGTAAGGCTTCTCGGTTAACCATCCGTATTTTTCCTTGATGCTCAGGGCAATCCCATACCGAATATTGAATGGATCCTCAAGCTAAACATAATCCTAATTTAAGTCTACACTCCCTCTCTATATGGCCTACCTTGCCACAGTAGTAACAAGTAGGAAGGATCAGGGATTGAGATACTTCTCTCTGTGGTAGTTTTATTTGGGGTCGCTTTACAGCTCTTTCCTGCTGTGCTCGGTCTAGTGCTAATGCATGTGGCCGCTTCTGGCTGGACTCTCTCCTGGGACGCGCTCCCTGGGTCGTACTGTAGCAAGGACGTCCGTGTATGAAGTATTTGCAATGGAGCTAATTAATTTTTGTAACTTAGAGCTAAGTCCATCAAAGAACTTCTTCGTTTGGTTTTGCTGGGCCTCTTGATAAACCTATTATTGGGCTTGCATCATTGCGTAGAATATTTGGAATATCTGTTGACCATCCATAAGCTATCTTGGTGGAAAACAGGCATTGGTGGAGTAAACTGTGGTGATGGTGGAATGTCGTCTTGCTAAAACCTTGAGGCGAGCTAATCTGCTTGATTGCTTTGTTGATCTGATTTACCTCTATCCATTGGTATCATTTCATCGTCGTAGGTGACAACTGTAACTTGTGGTATTCCTGCGAGACTCTTGTTGCTTGATTGTGGTTCTACTACTCTGCATCTAAAATAAATTATAAAAGGCGCACAGAGGAATCAAGGCAGGATGCAAGTCAAGAAATTAATTCAAATCCGATATAGAGATCAAGAACGATTCAATCAAGTGGATGAGATCCTATAACTTATCCTATCTTAATCGCAGGCTTGCTCAGTTCCTTAGTTAAAACTGAAGCAATTAGTCGTAGACCTTAATGCTCAGACCTTCATAGGCTACCACAAAAACCATGTCACGCCCCAGTCCCAAAATACCGAGGGACTAGTCACATAACAATGGCCAGCAGCACACTCCAATAGGCAAACCCAATTTAATGAACCTATTAGAGTGTACTTAAGTTGTAAAACAACAATAAAGGTCTATGATACTAGTCATAGTCTAATTCTAATCTCATCTATAGAAGATAAACATAACTCAAATATCAACTAATCAAAGAGATATATAATTCAATAACAAGTATCAATAAAATATCTCGGGGAACAACCCGATAATGAGTTTAATACAGAAATCCATGAGACATAAATAGAGTATCAAGAACAGAAATAGATGAGTAATAAAATACTCAGGAGAAGTCTTCTTGTATCACCTCGTCCTCTGGTATTGGTACTGCTCCAATGTCTGCTCATGTCCCATATACCTCGGGGAAGATCTCCTCTGCTATACTTGGGGACATAATCCAGATCCAGGTCCTCAGAGGACATAGCAAGGTACAAGAATAACTCAAGCCAAATAAGTACAGTATATAATAATGTGTCAATAGGGCAAACTATGTAATCAACTAAGTGATATTCAAGTGAGAGCATTAATCATACTCAGTCTAAAACTACTATAGGCTCTGTATCGGGGAAACCCATAGCAGCATTATATATCTCGAAGGGCCAGTGCATGTGCCATGGCTCTGGTCAGAGTCTAAGGCACCTCCAGAAAACTATATATATAATATAATCAACCTTTAATATGGTAATACTCTCCCCACCAAATGTAATCATACGTCTCATGTCCACGACGTCTCATGTCCATAACACGCAAGATTATGACCTCTAACTAATGTAGCGAGTCATAATGATAGCTATGCATATGTAATATCTATGTCATGAATCCTGTAACCTATACAGAATTACTATGAATATCTCAGAAAAGATTTTGTCTCGTGAATAGTGTCAAGTGTCCTATGGTATGACGTACTTGATAATGCAAGCACGAAAATATATAGGATCACAATATCAACTCTCTAGGTGACGTTACACGACTCCACGTACAGAGTCGACACCCAAATATTATTTGAACGCTAAGCAATGTCATACGGTCCTAGTTGAACAGATACATCACATAAATAAATCAAAGGAATAATATAAAGTAAGTACTGCAGGATTGGTAAGGTACACTTGCTTGGGGTTTGGATTCCTCCAATTGCTCCGGTATCAGTGGGATCTTCAAGTACTCCTCTAGTTGCTGAAATAAATATTACCATCATTCTCAGAAGACATGAAATAGCTAGGATTGCCTACCCAAAAGTCTAATTTGGACACAGGGGAAGAATTGACAGTTTTTGGTCAAAGCGGAATCAACACGTGGCCCACTTCGCACCGAAAAATGTGGCAGAGAGAAACTTCTCTAAATTCATCAAACATAGTATTTACAAGTCCAGAACGATGATACGAACACAACAGAATGTCCAGAACTGGATTATGATGAGCTGGTCACAAAATCGCCCGTCAAGTGCCGCCGTGGGGCCCACGATACGGGATTTCGTCAACGTTCTCAGAATCAAAACAAACTTGGGCTACATGACCAGCATAATGCTACGAGTCCAATGGTGCAAGTTTTGTCGCAAAATTACAAGCATACAGGAAGTTACAACGAGTTTCAGAATAGGTCCGATATGGGGCAATTTTGACGGATACGCATTGAATTCGGTATGCATGCACATCCAAATCAACTTCCGTAAAATCCTATACGTCCGTATTGACGATACGCTTTTTTTGGTACAATTTACACACGACAAAGTTATCTCGTTTAGCGGGATGCACCCTGTTTCAGAAAAAATTTAGGTTTTAAAAATTAAGATTTTGGTTGATTTTATCCGCGAATAAAACACAACATACAGCACCATAAAATAAACTAATTACAGGGTTTAAAACTTGGTTATATGGTCTATTTTACTATTCAAGTAAATTTTAGAATTATTAAACAGGTTGGTCGTAAAATGGCCGTAAACTTGTTAGTTCGGGACAGTTTTTTGAAGTCCAAAATTGGGATATATTTTTCTGTTTTTGCACTGCAGTTTACGATCGACACAGGATACGATACCCCAATCAAATTACCCGGGGTTCGAGAGGGTCACGCAGCTAACGTGTCGTAACAGGCCGTTAGAAAAATGATGCAACAAGGAGAGAGAAAGATCCACCAGAATAAGGGTCAAAAATGACTATACTGCGCACACGGAGAGGCATGGCGCGACGACTGCGGGGTGGTGATGCTGCTGAGGTTGCTCGTCGGCGCTGGGGTCGGCGTTGCGATCATCGGATCACGGCAGAGGAATCATCGTCGAATGCTCGGGGTTCGCCGAAGGTGAGCTCGGCGTTCGCCGGAGGTGAGCTTGGCATTCGCCAGAGGTGAGCTCGGGGTCGCGATGGATGGGAGAAGCGGCAGTGGCTCGGGGTGAAGAGGCGGTAGCTCGTGGAGGAGATCGGCGGCGGGGAAACGGCCGGAAGGGAAGTCGGAGAGTCGGGAGAATTTCTTAGTTACTGTAGTAGAGGGTAATGGGTCAGGTTCGGGTTTAGGTTGGCGGGTCGGGTTCAGATCCGACCCGCTAGGTGTTGGTTTATTATAGGGTTCGGTTCAATTCAGGATGGTTTAAACCGGTTTATTCTGGTTTATTTAAAATCTGTGTTTTTAGCTATTTAAAAATAGTTTTGTGACTCAATAAATTCCAAAAAAATTATACTACAACTAATTATTTAATTTACACTCAAAAATATTATTTTTATAATATTTTAATATTTAATTTAATCCTTAAAATATTTAATTCTTGAAAAATATTTATTTTAATTATTTAAAAATCACAAAAATATCCTAAAATTTTATATTTTAATTTCTGAAAAATCCGGGTGTTTACACAGCATAAGTCTCGACATAAACTCAAATATATAAAATAAATACTGTCTAAATAGCTGCAGGTAGTGTCTCCTCTAATGGAAGGGACTCTTCTAAGTTCTCTGGTAGGTAGTCTCCATCTATACCTGGTCCATAGTGTGTAGGAAAGAAGTCCTTAAGATCCTTTGGAAAAATATATCCAGTCAAGATTGGAGCGAAGTACAAGCACTAACAGCAGTTCTATGTATATTCATAAAAACTATAATACAGTGTAAAAAAATACAAGATGGATATAAATACTGGCAATAAAAAATAATGGTGAATATAAAATACTGGAAATAAGTAATTGCTGGAGAATATATCATCATCACTGGTATAACTAGCAATGAACAGAGATACAAGTGCATGCTAGAATAATGAACTATAATATAAGTTAATGCTTGAACAATAAACTGGAAATACATGAAGAGAATATCTACCTAAGTGTGTGAAATATCAGTATATCATGTGATCGACTTGGGACTGATCAGGCTTGTTATATATAATTAGCTATGATTCATGTAAGGTCAGACTAACCATCCAGTCAGCTATGATGCAAGCAATAGTCAGGCTAATCATATATAACAGGCTATCAGGCATGTAATGGTCAGGTTGCACCCGACGTGAGGTGTGGGGTGAGCTATGATGCATATAGAGTTGGATATGATCACATAAGCTACTAATATTTCCCCGTCCCCAGCTAGCATAATAGATTCCAATCACGACTCCCCGTGACAAGTCTCGATGATGCTAACTCGTGTATCCATAGTGTCAGAATCATGTACGCAATACAACTAGAATTATAGAGGTTATCAACATAATAAAAACTGTCAGAGAATGTACTCGCTTGTGGTCCTCTGCTGGCAATACCAATGTCCTGATCCTGAAGTCTTGTCTGAATAATCCAACAGTCCTATAGACATAATATAATAATGATATAGCATCAGCCGTTACCTTAGCACATACACAACACAATTATACTGAACTCAGAGACTACGCTAGGGATGATACTGGTCAACTAGCAGGTCAAGTGTGCATCTAAATACACGGGTGTCATATCCTCAATGTTGTGCATCATAAGACAATCAATCATTAACACATGTCTAGCCAGTACGTCAGTGTATACAAGGCAGTCGATTCACTAATATTCAGGTTCACATGGTCATATGCAAAAATAGGGTACCCATAATTAACACTTATGGTCATATACAATTATACGGGATATCCACAGTTAATACCTAGGGTCATACAACATATATATTACAGTATTACAGTCATACCTACCACTAGTAATCAATTTCCACACAATATATATATATATATATATATATATATATATATATATATATACCAATTAATTATTATACACACACGTACGCACAACTATTTTCTAGGGTTACTTGTATAGTGTCTAGCAATTTCATCTAACAACCAACTACCATGAAGTAATATGCTAACCCTTATTATCATTCACATACGCACACACACAGAAACATATATTAAGGCAAGTCAAACCTGCGTATTAGCGTGCACGTGCACGAGGTCGAGGGTGTAGTCGACTAGAGATAGTGCTCGGTTGTGTCACGGTAGAGGGCTCGGCTCCGGCTGTGTCTGCTGCTCAGGCAGAGGACTCGGCTACTGGTGGCGGTGTTAATGGTGATGATGATGATAAAGGAAGACGGTCCGTCATGCTATCGAGGTAAACGGCAGGTTATTCGGGATTGCTCCGGTGGTGATCAGACGGTGTCAGTGGTCGTGGAGTCGTACAGGTGAGGGAGGTCAACGACGACGAGGATGTTGAGGGAAGTCGGGAACGGCTAAATATGGGGTATCCGCGGTGGATGGTCGGCATGACATCGGCGGAGGGGTGTCAGGTGGATCAGGTGGAGGTCGACGGATCCGGCGTGGGGCATGAGTTCTGTGGGGAAAAGGAAGATGATGATGTGTAGATGGTGGCGGTGAGGTAGTTCAGTCGGGTTGAAGGAGGTTGACGGGATGGAAGTCTGACGGTGATGGTGATGATAGAGGCGGTGGTTGTCGAATCAGGGGGAGATCTGATATGTGAGGAGAAAAATAAGTCGAGGAGGAGAGGGAGTCGAAGGAAAGTGGAGGAGAATGGCTGCCGGGTGTTGGCGGGGTCCGGCCTGGTTGCGGGATGTAGAGGGTGTACAGGCGGTCGGGGGTGACCGAAAATGGGACTACTCCGGTGGGTTGAGGTGAACAGGGATAAAGTCCGATGGATTTTAGGGTTAGGGTTCGGTTATTGGGGTTTGTTGTAGGTAGAGGTGATGAAAATTATGGATAAAATTGTATATATATATATATGGGGAGAAAAGGGTGATGTAGGCCTAGGGATTTGGGCCGATTTGGCACTCCTTGGGATTGGATTTCTTTCTGCATATAGAAATTTTAAAGGGCTAGGATGGTTTTATTTTAAAATGGGTGGCTATGATTGATGAGGGAAGATGTTGAGTGTTGCATACTCCAAAATTATAGAATATTCACATGACCGGACAATGAAAAAAATGGGTATTTCTTCATGTGTTTGGTCCAATAGGGTATGGACACCTCAATGCACTTTTGCATAAAAGTCTCCAATAATTAAAAAATTGTACAAAGTGGGGTTTTTGAATTAAATGGAGGAAAACACCATGTTTGGTGTGATATAATTGTTAAAAAGGGTGTATGGTATTTAGTGTGAGTCTTGAGGGTATAAATGGGGATTTGGTTTGGTGTTGGTTCTAGTTTTGGGTCAAGTTCGGTCCTTACACCAATTTAATGAAAATTAATATAAATGGTGTTCTAAAATTAATTGGAAGTACATAGGATTAAAATTAGGTGGGATATAAGTGTCATGAATATAGAAGACTCAGAATAGAATATTATCTTAATTTGTGTTGCATAAAATGGGTCAAGATTGTGTCTTCAATTTTGATTTGGAACACACTAGGATGTAAAGTTAGATTTATTTGAAATTAATATAAAAGTCCGCGACAAATATTATGCGACTAAAATGATGCACAAGAGAGCATATTTATGAGTTATGCAAGGGTCAGAATAGAAGACTGGCACGTCTAGGACAAGAGTGTAAAATTTGTTGGAAGACAAAAGCTAGCGTAATGCTCCAAATATCAAAGCAACGGTAAGGTACAACAATCCAATAAAATTATAATATTAAACACAATCCCCAATATTTAATTCCCCAAAATGCTAATAATATCCATAACCCTATAATAAGGTTCAACTAGTGGGTTTCTAAGTCTAGTACACTAACCTATACATTAAAGAATACTACATATAATATACATATATATCATGCAATATATTAACACAATACTTATAATAAGTAGGACAAAAATACCCCTATTCTGGAATATGGTAGTGACAAGTCTACCCTCCTTAAAAAAATTCATCCTCGAAATTGAAATAAACTAGCACAAGAACAAACAATCAAACAAAGAATTATACCTCAAGTCTCGAAGAGATACGGATACTGCTCGTATATTTCGTCCTCTCTTTCCTAGGTTGACTCAACTGGAGAGTGATGTCTCCATATAACATAAACCTAGGGAATAGTTTGGTTCCATAATACCTTCTCTCTACGATCCAGGATCTCTACGGGCTGTTCGAGATAGCTGAGGGTCGATCCAACCTCGATCTCCGAGTGATCTAGTACGTGACTTGGATCTGCCATATACCGTCTCAGCTATGACACGTGGAACATGTTATATACTCCATCTAATGCAGGTGGCAAGTCCAGTCTATAGGTCACTATACCGACCTTTGCAAAAATATCGAAAGGTTCGATGTATCATGGACTAAGCTTTTCGCCTCTACCAAAACAAATTGCGCCCCGTGTGGAAGAAATCCGTAGGAACACCAAGTCGCCAACCTAAAACAAATAATCTTAATACACAATCTTAAACAAAACAATCATAAGCCAAAATAACAAAACCTATACCTGAAACTCTAGGGGTCTATGGTGGCTATCGGCCCAATGTCGTTGTCGGTCCTACGCCACCTGCAGTCTGTCTTTGATGAGTTTTACCTTTTATGCTGTATCCATGACCATTTCTGGTCCTAACAAGGCTCTCTCTCCGACATTATCCCAAGATAATGGTGTATGACACCTTCGTCCATATAAAGCCTCGAATAGTGATATCTTAATATTGGCCTGGTAGCTGTTGTTGTAAGAAAACTCTACTAGGTGTCGATGATCCTTCCAAAAACCTTCGAGATCCAAAACGCAAGTGTGTAGCATATCTTCAAGAGTCTGAATAGTCCTTTCAGACTGCCCGTCTTTCTGGGGTAATACGTAGTACTGAATTTGAGCTGAGTGCCCAAGCTAGCCTGTAGACTCCTCCAGAAGTGGAAAGTGAAACGACTATTCCGATATGAGACAATACTCACAGGAACTTCATATAATCTGACAATTTGTCGCACGTATATCTCTGCTAGCCTCTCTGTCAATGTACCCACTTTGAATGGTAAGAAGTGGGCTGATTTGGTCAACATATCCACGATAACCCAAATCGCATCCTTTCCTCCTGGAGAATGTGGAAGCCCTGAAATAAAATCTATAGTCACGTGCTCCCATTTCCACTCTGGAATGGGTAAAGGTTGAAGCAATCCACCTGGCCTCTGTCGATCTACCTTTACCTGCTGGCATACTAAACATTGGCATACAAAGCGTGCTACCTCATACTTCATACCATACCACCATACGTACTCCCTCAGATCTCGATACATCTTATTGGCACAGGGATGCATTGAGTACTGAGAGGGATGTGCCTCTGTAAAACCTCTTTGCACAGCTCTCCACTCGGCACACACATCCTCGTGCCATGCAGTAGAGATCCATCATCTGCAATAGTGAAGTCATATGCCAATCCTGTCCGAACGTGTGCCCTGATACTCCTCAGAGTCTCATCATCATACTGTGCAGCTCTAATTCTATCCATCAGCTTTGATTGTATCTGCAATCCCTACATCTGAATCTCAATACCTGTAACTATCACTTCAAATCCCAAGCTCTCAAGATCGGCCAATAAATGTCTATTTGTCGTCAAGTACATAGCCATCGGATACCTGCTCAAGACATCGGTGACTACATTAGCCTTTCTTGGGTGGTACTGTAATAAGATGTCAAAGTCCTTCATCAACTCCATCTACCTTTTCTACCTCATGTTCAGCTCCTTCTATGTAAATACGTACTTCAAGCTCTTGTAGTCTGTGAAGATCTTCACACGCTCTCCGTACAGGTAGTATTTCTACAGCTTTGGAGCAAAGATAACTGCTGCCAACTCCAAGTCATGGGTGGGGTAGTTCTTTTCGTGAGGGCATAATTGTCTTGAAATATAGGCAATTACTTTTTATTGTTGCTGAAGAACGCAACCCAAACCCTTTCCTAAAGTATCACTGTAGATAGTGAAACCACCAGTCCCTGACGGCAACGTTAAAACTGGAGCTGGCGTCAATCTCTTCTTCAGCTCATCAAACACGGCCTGACATTCCTCTGTCCAGACAAAATCCATATCTTTCTTGGTCAGCCTAGTCATTAGTTCTGCAATCTTGGAGAAGTCTTGTACAAACCTCCTGTAGTATCCTGCTAGTCCGACCAAACTCCTAATCTCAACTATCGAACTGGGGGTAGCCCATGACTCCACTGCCTCGATCTTCTTTGGGTTAACTAAAATTCTGTCACCCGTTACCATATGTCCAAGGAATTCAACATTGTCAAGGAAGAACTCATACTTTAAAAGTTTTCCATACAGTTCATCTTTCCTGCGAGTCTCCAAGACCATCCTCAGGTGCCCTTCGTGCTCTTCTGGGGTCTTCAAATACACAAGAATATCATCAATGAACACTACTACAAACTTGTTAAGGTACTGGTCGAATACCTTGTTCATCAAGTTCATGAATACTTCTGGTGCATTGGTTAAACCAAACGATATGACCGTAAATTCAAATTGGCCATATTTGGTCCGAAAAGCTGTCTTCGGTATATCTTTTCTCTTTACCTTCACCTGGTGAAAGCCTGACCTTAAGTCTATCTTTGAAAATACCTTCGCTCAGCTCAACTGATCAAAAAGATCATCTATACTCGACAACGGGTATTTATTCTTGATAGTGAGGTTGTTCAGAGCACTATAATCGATACACATGCGTACCGTGCCATCCTTCTTTGGTACGAATAATACCAGAGCTCCCCATGGTGATGAACTGGATCTGATAAAACCTTGTCCTGCAGCTCCTCAACTTGCTTCTTCAGTTCTGCCAGCTCGTTGTTGTTGATTCTATAAACATGTTATAAAATAGGCTCCACACCTGGTACCAAGTCTATAGATAATTCAACATCTTTGTATGGTGACAAGCCTGGCAACTCCTCTGAAAATACATCCAGGAACTCCGCTATCAGAGGATGTGGCAACTCCTCTTCTTCCTTCCTGGCTCCACAAGAAGTGCCTCTGCTCTGCTTCGCTGCTCCTCTGGCGACCTCAAACTCTAGTTCTTCTGGTGGTCAAACTATTACTCTGCCTCTGTGACAATCTATAGTAGCATGATGCCTACTCAACCAGCCCATTTCGAGTACAATATCGTATCCTAAAAATGGCATGACGAGTAAACTCACGCTCAACTCTCGGCCTCCCAATGACACTCTCTGATCTTTGCAATAATCACGGACTAGGATAATGCCTCCTCCAATCGTGATCTTTTAAGTCCCATATAATGGTTTTGTCTCTAAACGATGCTTAAGGGCATAAGATACAGATACGAAACTATAGGAAGTGCCAGAATTAAATAATACAAGTTCTGGAATAGAATCGAGCGAAACTGAACCTGAAATCATGTCTCCAGCTGGCTCAGCCTCCTTAATCGTTATGGCATATGCACATCCCTGTGGTGCTCCTTTCTGCTGCTGGTGGTGCTGAGCAAACCTCTGTTGCTATGGTGGAAGTGGAGGTCCCCTCTGCTGGCCTCCTGGTACAGTAGGTGCTCTGGTTGGTCCCCTCTGAGCGACTGCTCCACCCTAACAAGTTTGAATACATGGACAGTCCCTTAGTTGATGTGCTGACAATCCACAGGACAAGCATGTACCCAACCTCTTTCTGTAATTATCGCTAGTATGTCATATCTTCCCGCAATATGCACATTGGGCAGCGGGCTGAGTCTGCCTCTGTGGTTGCTGCTGCTGGATGTATCCTCAAACTGGTGTCTGGTGCTGCTGATACTACTGCTGGTACGACCTCTGTTGTTGTTGAAAGTGAGGGTGCTTGGCCGGTCCTGTGTTACCACTTGTTCCTCTAGAAGTGTCACGTCCTCTCTTGGGCCTGAGGTCCAAGTCATCTTTAGCAATCTGGGCATCCATCAGAATACCCTCAAATATAGCAGTACGTTATCCCAAAGTATGAGACTTGATATCTCTAGTCAACCCCTTTCTGAATTTCTGTGCTCGGTCTTCTGGATCTCGAATCATCAATGGCGTAAATCGACTCAAACTGCAAAACTCTGTGATGTATTTGTCAACTGACATGCTTCCTTGGACCAAGTCATGGAACTGACTTTCCAATGCTCCCAGGGCTACGTCAGGAAAGAACTTCTTTTTGAAAAGCTCCTTGAAGTCCTTCCAAGTAAGTCCTCCGTCAGTGAGTCTCGGCTAGATACGATACCATGTCAATGCGATGTCAAACATCTGACTGCCAGCAGCCTCGATCTGAAGAATCTCTAAAATTTGTGCCAAGCATTCTCTAGCCATTTGTCACCGTAGAGTATCCCCTCGGTGCCTTCAAACCCTCGAGGCATCATCCTCTTGAAGTCCACTATAGTACCCGGTTACTGGTATTGCTAGCCAGGATGCTGCTGGTGTTGTGCTACTCTCTCCACAGCTTGGAGAGCTACCTGATGAGCACTCTCTATGCTCTCTCTCATTAACTCTTTCTGTGCTTGGTAAGCTTCTGTCTACACCCTTTAAGCCTCAGTTTGAACATGCTGAGCTTCTGCTATCACTCTCTGAGCATCTAACATGCCTTGGATAAGTGTGAACATATGTGCCCCGTCAGTGGGCATACCTCCGGGAGATAGAGTCGGTAGTGGTGGAAGGTTGTCCGTCACAGCTGGGGCAATCCTCTTAACAAGTAGAGGAGGAATCCCAAAAGCTACAGATACTCCCATATGAATATGAGATATACAAGGAACTCCAGATATCTGCTCTTCAGGTCGAGAGGTGGCAGACCTTTCTGAAGTTGATGCTCCCAGTCTCAAAGACCAAGTATTCGGCAGCATCCTGAAGACAGACCAAAAAGAATCAATTAGGGCAATATATACGATATCATCAAGGAAGGACAGTAAAATTCTAAAGGAAGCAATCATTCAGAATAGCATTGTGAAGATTAGAATTTTTCTAGTTGTCGCACTACCACAACATCGCATGCTCTCATCCTAAAACCTATTTCCTATATCCTATCGCATGCTCGCAGTCGTACAACTAAGTTGTCGCACTACCATAACATCACACAACTTGTGAAGCTTGACCTGCATGGACCACTACTAAAATTGTGTTACGACCCGCACCCAAAATTTGGACATGAGTCGTGGGTACATCCAGCCTACGCCGCAGCATCGGCATTAGAATACTGTTTAGGTCTCAATAATACTAAACATAACTCACAACCTGTCAATGATATCAACTCCATAAGGAGGACAATAAAATATACATTGCTCGACAGCTCATAATGCGTACTCAATCACAATAACTATAAGAAATAAATGGCGCGATAAAAGATAAGAAGTAATGACATAAGTTAAACACAACGTCTCAAATAGAGATAAACTTCAGTCTAGCAGTCCAACATAAATAGTCCCCACAAGTCTCAAATTAAACTCAACATAAGTCTCGACATAAACTCAAATGCATAAAATAAATACTGTCTAAATAGCTGCAGGTAGTGTCTCCTCTAATGGAATAGACTCTTCTAAGTTCTCTGGTAGGTAGTCTCCATCTATACCTGGTCAATAGTGTGTAGGACAGAAGTCCTCAAGATCCTCTGAAAAAATATATCCAGTCAGAATTGGAGCAAAGTACAAGCACTAACAGAAGTTCCATGTATATTCACAAAAACTATAATACAGTGTAAAGAAATAAAAGATGGATATAAATACTGGCAATAAAAAATAATGGTGAATATAAAATACTAAAAATAAGTAAATGATGGAGAACATATCATCATTACTGGTACAACTAGCAATGAACAGAGATACAAGTGCATGCTAGAACAATGAACTGGAATATAAGTGAATGCTAGAACAATAAACTGGAAATACATAAATAAAATATCTATCTAAGTGTGTAAAATATCAGTATATCAAAAGATCGGCTTGGGACTGATCAGGCTTATTACATATGATTAGCTATGATTCATGTAAGGTCAGGCTAACCATCCAGTCAGCAATGATGCAAGCAATAGTCAGGCTAATCATACATAATAGGCTATAAGGCATGTAATGGTCAAGCTGGACCAGATGTGAGGTATGGGGTGAGCTATGATGCATGTAGAGTTGGGTATGATCACATAAGCTACTAATATTTTCCCGTCCCCAGCTAGCATGATGGATTCCAATTATGACTCCTCGTGACAAGTCTCGATGATGCTAACTCGTGTATCCATAGTGTCAGAATCATGTATGTTATACAACTAGAATCATAGAGATGATCAACATAATTGAAACTGTCGAAGAATGTACTCGCCTATGGTCCTTTGCAGGCAATACCAATGTCCTATTCCCGAAGTCTTGTCAGAATAATCCAACATTCCTATAGACATAATATAATAATGATATAGCATCAGTCGTTATCCTAGCGCATACACAACACAATTATACTGAACTCAGAGACTACACTAGGGGTGATACTGGTCAACTAGCAAGTCAAGTGTGTATCTAAATGCACGGGTGTTATGTCCTCAATGCTGTGCATCACAAGACAGTCAATCACTAACACATGTCTAGCCAGTACGTCAGTGTACATAAGGCAATCGATTCACTAATATTCAGGGTCACATGGTCATATACAAAATAGGGTACCAGTAATTAACACTTATTATCATATATAATTTTACATGATATCCACAGTTAATACCTAGGTCATACAGCATATATATATTATAGACATACCTACCACTAGTAATCAATTTCCACACAATATATATATATACACCAATTAGTTATTATACATACACGTACACACAATTAGTTTCTAGGGTTACTTGCATAGTGTCTAGCAATTTTATCTAACCACCAACTCCCATGAAGTAATATGCTAACCCATATTATTGTTCACATACGAACACACATACACACACAAACATAAATTAAGGCAAGTCAAACCTGCACATTAGCGTATACGTGCACGAGGTCAAGGGTGTAGTTGACTAGAGATGGTGCTCGGTTGCATCACAGTGGAGGGCTCGGCTCCGGCTGCGTCTGCTGCTCAGACAGAGGACTCGACTGCTGGTGGCGGTGTTAATGGTGATGATGATGATGATGAAGGAATACGGTCTGGCATGTTGTCGAGGTAAACTGCAGGTTATTCGGGATTGCTCCGGTAGTGATCAGGCGGTGTCAGCGGTCGTGGAGTCATGCGGGTGAGGGAGGTCGACGATGACAGGGATGTTGAGGAAAGTCGAGAATGGCTGACAGTGGGGTATCCGCGATGGATGGCCGGTGTGACATCGGCGGAGGGGTATCGGGTGGATCCGGTGGAGGTCGAAGGATCCGACAAGGGGCAGGAGTTCTGTGGGGAAGAGGAAGATGAGGATGTATAGATGGTGGCGCTGAGGTGGTTCAGTCGGGTTAATGGAGGTTGATGGGATGGAAGTCTGACCGTGATAGTGATGATGGAGGTGGTGGCTATCGAGTCAAGGAAAGATCTAAGATGGGAGGAGGAGAAGAAGTCTGAGAGGAGAGGGAGTCGAGGGGAAGTGGCGGATAATGACTGTCGGGTGTTGGCGGGGTCCGGCGTGGTTGTGGGGTGCAGAGGGTGTATAGGCGATCGGGGGTGACTGGAAAAGGGACTGCTCTAGTAGGTTGTAGTGAGCAGGGATGAAGTCCGACGGGTTTTAGGGTTAGGGTTCGGTTGTTGGGGTTTGATGTAGATGGAGGTGATGAAAATTATAAAGAAAATTGTATATATATATATATATGGGGAGAAAAGGGTGATGTAGCCCTAGGGATTTGAGCCGATTTGGCACTCCTTGGGATTGGGTTTCTTTCTATATGTAGAAATTTTAAAGGGCTAGGATAGTTTTGTTTTAAAATGGGTATCTAAGATTGATGAGGGAAGATGTTGAGTGTTGCATACTCCAAAATTATGAAAAAATTCACATGATAGGTTAATGAAAAAAATGGGAGTTTCTTTATGTGTTTGGTCCAATGGGGTGTGGACACCTCAATGCACTTTTGCATAAAAGTCTCTAACAATTAGAAAATTGCACAAAGTATGGTTTTAGATTAAATAAGTGAAAATATCATTTTTTGTGTGATGTAATGGTTAAAAATGGTGTGTGGTGTTTAGTGTGGGTCTTGAGGATGTGAATAAGGATTTGGTTTTATGTTGGGTCTAGTTTTGGGTCAAGTTGGGTCCTTACACCAATTTAATTAAAATTAATATAAATGGTGTTCTAAAATTAATTGGAAGTACATAGGGTTAAAATTAGGTAGGACACAAGTGTCATAAAAATAGAAGACTCGGAATAGAATATTATCATAATTTGGGTTGCACAAAATGGGTCGAGATTGTGTCTCCAATTTCGATTGGAACACACAAGGATGTAAAGTTGGATTTATTTGGGATTAATACAAACGTCTGTGACAAATATTGTATGACTAAAATAAAGCACAAAAGAGCATATTTATGAGTTACACAAGGGCCAGAATAGAAGACTGACACATGTAGGACAAGGGTGTAAAATTTATTGAAAGACAAAAGCTAGCGTAGCGCTCCAAATATCAAAGCAACGGTAAGGTACAACAATCCAATAAAATCATAATATTAAACATAATCCCCAATATTTAATTTCCTAAATATAATATCCATAACCCTAAAATTTGGTCAGAGGTTCAACTAGTGGATTTCTAGGTCCAGTCCACTAACCCATACGTTAAAGAACACTACATATAATATACATATATATCATGCAATATATTAACACAATACTTATAATAAGTAGGATAAAAATACCCCTATTCTGGAAGCACTCTCAGGATGATGTCGACCCTTCACTCAGTTAATGAAGAAAGGTCTATCCTTTATTTGGAATAAAGTATATCAACAAGCATTCGATGACATCAAATAATATTTAACAAATCTACCAGTTCTGGTGCCCCAATCGTAGGGAATAATTTTTGCTATATGTTCGAGCAACGAATCACTCCCTATGAGCTCTTTTTGCACAGAATAGTGACGAAGGCCATGAAATCTATTATCTTAGTCGAATGATGGTCGACGCTGAACATAGATACAACTAGTGGAAAAATAATGTCTCACTTTGATTTTTTTATTCACAAGACACAACATTATGTGTCAGGTCAAACCATTCATGTTATACCCAGGGTAAATCCCCTCCGGGTATTGATGACCAAGCCGAGCATACTCAATTCTCGATTGGCTACATGGACAATGTTGCTATCACCTTATAACATGGTATATGTCCCACAAAAAGCAGTGAAGGGTCAAGCGCTAACTGATTTCCTGGCAGCTTATTCTATACCAGAAAATTCCAAACTATATGATGGCATCCCAGATAAAGTCTTATAATCTAATAAGGCAATGGGAGATGACACTTGGCAACTATTCTTTGATGGCGTATTAAGAATAGGATCCAAAGGCAACATAGTAGCTGAATTTGGCATAGTCCAAGTATCTTCAGACAAACTACTCATTCATTGAGCATATTCTCTTAGTAAACCATGTTCCAATAACGTAGTAGAGTACAATGCTTGACTCATGGGTCTCCAATTAGATAAAGAATTGGACATAGAATATCTTGAAGCCAATAGAGATTCTAAACTGATAGTCAATCAGATTATTGAGAGTATAAGGTTTGACATAATAATCTTATCCCTTATCATCAAGCGGCAATCGAACTGGCTTTCACTTTAAATGGATTCTTTATCGAGCATATGTCTCATTTACAGAATATAGAAGCTGATGCTTTAGCCGCCTAGCATTATCATTTGTTGTTCCCGAAAGAGATGGCACTCAATTATGATAACATGATGAGAGTTGTTCTGTATAAAAAATAACTTGCACGTTGAAAATAGTTACGTCATAACATCAACTTCCATAGATAAAGATTGGAGAAACCATTTTATAGACTATGCTGCTTATGGGATTCTTCCAGAAGATCCGAAAGAAGCCACTTCCATTAAAAGATGCTCACTCCGATTCTACTATGACGCCTCATCCAAAAAATTATATCATTATTCTTATGATGAATTGCTGCTACGTTATCTTTTCGACCCTAAAGTGAGATAATTACTCTGTGGGGCTCATGGTAGCATAAGTGGAGCACATCAGCCGGGTCCTAAATTACAAGACCACCTCAGGAAAATAGATTATTATTGCACACCATAGTGGTATATGTCGTAGACTACGTCCGTAAATACAGATCATGTCAAATTTATATTATTTTATCCACCAACCAGCAGAGTTCTTACACTCTATAGTTGCCTCCTGGTCTTTTGAAACTTGGGAAATGGATATTATTAGTCAAATTATCCCTTCTTCTTCTAGAAGACATTGATTTATACTTGTAATAACTGATTACTTCTCCAAATGGGCAGAAGCAGTCTCGCTTATCAAAGTTAAAATATCTAACGTAATTAACTTTGTCAAACATCATGTTATCTATCATTTTGGTGTTCCCCGGGAGATAATACTTGACAAAAGGGCAATAATTTGCTAGTAGAGCATTTTATCAATTCTGTGACAAGAATCAGATTCAGAATGTAGCATCTACGGCCTATAATACAGCAGCCAATGGCTTAGCAGAAGCCTTCAACATGACCATAATCAAACTCCTTAAAAGGTTTGTCTCATCCAACAAATATGATTGGAATGAGAAACTCGGAGAGTGTTTATGGGATTATCGTACGACAGCTCAAACTTTAACTGGTTGTACACCATTATCTCAGGTCTATGGATGCGAAGCAATTCTTCCACTCAAAATCTAGATACCTTCTCTCAAAATATCTATTTCTAATGAGCTAACAGTAGAGAATAATGATCGATTACTCCTACAAGAATTAGAATTATTGGATAAAAAGTGTCGGTACGTTCAACTGCGTATTGAACTATACCAAGCACGTATTTCAAGACCTTTTAATCGAAAGGCCAACGAAAGAATATTTTAGGTCGGTAAATTGGTCCTTTCAGTGAGGAGACCTATGATCATAACCAATAAGAGCAAAGGCAAATTTTAGGCTAAATGGGAAGATCCTTATGTGGCAGAGACAATATTATCTAACAGAGACTAAAGGCTTGCTAAGCATAATAGAGATTTGATAATGATGCCTATCAACAAAAAATTCCTTAAGAATTATTTTGTCTAAGCACGACATATTCTTCTCCATCTCCAGCAGATTAAAATAAGATGTACAGAAGATACATTTTGTTTAATCTTCTGTAACTCATAGCCTATACCGCCTCTCGAACTATTACCTATATTTATTTTTGAATAAGACATGGGTAATGGGTCCTCAAAGTTCCCCAGCTAGATGATACTCGATCCAACAAAACACACTAGTTGAGATCACCTAAACGATTCTCTCCAACCAAAATATTCCATTCTTAAAGTCCAATTGTTTTATGGATATCATATTCCTGATCCCCAGTTGGGTTGGGAATAATCTCACATATTTACCTCTGAATCATATTTCATTTATTATTCCCTTAAAAGAAGATAATAGTTCACCCATGAACTACTCTTTCTTCTCATTCTCGGTGGGGTAAACTAGTAAACTATCACGTCCACATCACCTCTGATAGTATTGTATCCTATAAAATTTATCATTTGTACTCAATACGAGTATGCCTTGAGTGATACATCTACCAAATTCTTATACAGAATTATCATGCCAGGTCCATAATACCTCTAAGCAGATATATATTCAAAGGATCTCAATTTGAAAGTATCACTAAGGTGAAACAAAATTTCTTTATTGATAGAAAATAAGGAAAGGACAATGTTGGTCCTAGGATTCTCATGTGCGCACATTTGTTTGATTGACAAAAAATGTTACATAGTCTGCATGACTATACAAGTTATAGGAATGTGCATGACAAACCACACGGTGTGCATAAAATCCAGTTTTATCTAAGAAACACATTTATGCACGTATCAGTAGGATGGCAAGAAAAAGTCAACATATTTACTCTTTTTTGGTGCACTTTGACCAAAGCCTTCAATCAGAAATACGCATACAACACAATAAAGTCAAAACTAAAATTTTATTGATGATTAATCATGATTACATATGATGGACATCTATCACAGCTATATTTTTATTATAAAAAATTATGATTATACATATAAAAATCTATTATATCTAGATTTTAATATGATGGAGATCTATCACAAAGCTATCCCCATATTTGTGTCTCATCTGCTCCTGATACAGATTAACTAAGGCGCAAAAGAAATAGGCTCCTCAGTACAAACTACAGTACATGGAAAAGAAATCCATGCTGTGGACGAGGATGCTATACAGGACTGGGCCTATTTAAATTAGTACGGCCCTATTTCTGTCAGACTCGATGGAGGATATGGCGAGTCAAACGGAAGCTGTTTTGCTATCGCTATCCAGCACCACCGCTAGAAGCCCCAGTTGGGATTCTAATCCAAACCCGATAATAAGCACAAGGGTCGTATTAAGAGAGTAATTCCAGTGAGCTAGGTTTAAAGACAACAAAAGTCTTCTAGGTAATTTGTTTGTTCAACACGAATGACAAGGCTTATAATATCCTTCCATGCTCCATCACACAAAGAGCTGAGCGACAATGATCTCCAGACAAGCCTCCCACCCATCATTAAGAAGTTTTTCCTCTTGCATCTTTTTGGGGGATAGCAAAGCCGATCGAGCCATACTGCTACGGTCATCTTTATAGACTCGTGTTGGCCCAATATTTATGTTTAGTTTTTTATTATGGCTAATCATTTAAGTTTAGCATTATGGTAATCGATCAATCATTATAGTATCTTCTGGTTAAAATTAGCATTATCCAGATATATAATATTTACTTCTGTATATTTTCTTGTTCGTCTAACATTTACTTGCAGAAAGCAATAAGTAAGATCAGTAATGGACATATGCTATAGGACGATGAGCCAAAGATGGCATTATACCAGAAGATTTTATCCAATCGCCTATGACTTATCTCGAGCCTCATACCCAGGGGTTCCGCTGCATGGTCAGTTGACTGGGGTCGAGGGGGCAGCGCCCCTAGTAAGGATTCGGGGGCGAAGCATCTTCAATTCTGGAAAAATACATATTCAAGTCGGCCAATATTTCGTAATATTGGTTCATCATAGTGATCTTGGTTTTCATATATAATCTTATATTTTATTTAAGTCTAGGACATATTTAAGTCGAGTCACACTGGCAACTGGCAACTAGTAAGCAACTCAGTCCACTCAAATAGTCTAAAACCCATCAACCCAAAATTTAGGCCAAAAAATATCTTGAACCTATCTACCAAACTAGTCCACATATAAACTTGGATCTGCCTAAAATAGGTAAACCGAACTCAGGCAAAATTTTCCCCTAATTTGTACCAAACTCGGTCACCTATTTAGTATGAAATCACCCAGCTGTTATATCCCTGATTTTGTGGCCTCCAGCATTCAAAATTTTAAATATTCCCTAATGAATTCTGGCCAAACTAGATTTGGTATTATCTATAAATAGAGTTAATTTTTATATTCTTACTCACTAAACCATTCTCAATCTTTCTATCCTATAATGAGTAAACCCTCATAGTCTAAATTTTCTTATCTCTAAGATCAACTCTCGGCTTTCTACTGCCAAGTGAGATCTCGGTTGGAAGTTCTACAGAGTTGTAAAGATCATGGCTCATCAAGCCCATGTTTTGTGTGAAGTTGTGAGCCTTTGGATCAAAACTCGTGGTGTGTGAAGTTGCAAGACTTCGGATTAAATCTCGTGGTATAAAGAAGTGGCAAGTCTTCAGATCAAAGCTTGTGATTTACTATTATTGGGGATTATAATGGATAAAACTCTGAGCTTGAGCTCTCAGTGTCCTCTCAGATGGAAACCAGTATACATCACGGTATTTTCTATCTCTTTTTTTAACTTTATTATATTGCATATACACAGTTAGTTATTTACTGCCTTCACTCTGCTTAATTTTTAATTGGGTAGATTATTCTACTGCACTCTACTCACCCCCCTCTAGAGTTGCCTTACAGTCGTTCAACTCACACTTAACAGTGGCCATGCTCAAGTCTCACAACAAGAAAGAGATAAGTCTTGGAATGCTTGGTAAATTTTTGTTCCTATTTGTAAAAGAAGACATGCCAAGTATGGCATAATTCTCGAAAATTGATCCTAAAAAGTTGTCCGCATCTTTAAAAAAGTCTTCTGCATCTCCTCAAAGACCACATCAAAACCAAAAAAGTAAGCCAAAGATACACGAATGTCAGCCACATCAGCAAATCTATTATGATTCTATCCAGAGTGCGCGCACAAATAATCTCAAAAACTTTTATGCTTCTAATTTAAAGTAATTTTGAATTCATCTAAACGAATTCAAAAAACTATGAAGGGGGTCTTGTAGAAGTATAAAAAATGTGCCTTATATAGATGACATAGTTTTCTACAAATAAACCCAACAGTAGAAGAATGACGCACTTTCTAATTATTCTATAAGAAAGATGCGTATTTTTTTTACTTTGGCACACTTTCCATTAATTTCAGAGGATGGTGCACTATTTAGAGAGTAGAAAAGTGGTGCACTTTCTTAATGTTACAAAAGATGATACACAAATGATCTTTTCTCTCTCAATATTTTATACAGCAGAATGACAGCTAATAGTGACAGAAATTAAAGAGTCAGAGGTCACCATTACATCAGAGCTACACCGCGCAGACCCAGGTTATCTTTTAGCGACCCAACCGCAGTACCAATATCTTCAAAAGTGTGTCTTAGTGCCATTCTCTTCAAATGTGCACCGTAGTGCTAATCTTTGCAAAAGTGCACCACAGTGCCATTCTCCTCAAAAGTGCACAACAATGCCATTTTTCTTAAAAGTGCATCACAGTGTTATTTTCTTTAAAAGTGCGCTACAGTGCCAATCTCTTCAAAGGTGCACCGTAGTGTCATTCTCTTCAAAAGTGCGTCGCAGTGTCATTCTCTTTAAAAGTATGTCATTGTAATATTTTCCTTAAAAGTTTATCGCAGTGCCGATCTGTTCAAAAGTGTGCAACAGTGCCCTTCCCCTCAAAAGTGTGTCGCAGTGCCAATCCCTTCAAAAGTGTGCCGCAGTTCCAATCTTACTAAAAATGCGTCAGTCTTCAGACGACTTCTAAAGTATGCATACTATCCTAATCGACAGTGAGCTATTATGAATGTGTGTCTTACATGTCGTACTTGTCATAAATGGTGTACAAATAACTGTCTCCCATGACCTATGCTTTCTAAAGTCTTTGAAATTCAAGAGGAGAGTGAGAGAAATAGAAGATTCTCATGTTGTTGTGCCAGAGTTTTCTTATTGTTCAACTCTCCAAGTTGTTTGAAGCAATCTTCAAGTCTTTAAAATTTAAGAGAAGAATGAGCGAAATAGAATCTTCTTATGTCGTTGTGCCAGAGCTTTCTTATTGTTCAACTCTCCAAGTTGTTCGTAGCATTTCCTATTTTTTTTTGTCTTTGTGTACAGTTCTCTGTCGTTGTCGTATGCATTTTTTCATCTTTGAGTGGTCCAAGGAGTAAAGTGATCGTCCATAGATCAGATCTCTACAGCTATACTTCCCCAAAATCAATTATACTTAGATTCCTGTTTAGAATCTTTTTGTATTTTTTTTTCAACAGTTTGTAATACAAAAGTTTTATATAAACTTTTTATCGCAAATATACGTAAGCCTGTGTCCTAATATAAACTCATCATGTGACGTGAAATGATACGTGATAAGGCCTTGTGAGATATAATGATAACTCTACAACTTTGGGTACGTCTACTAGAACCTAGGTCAAACACAAGTCCAAACATTGATGCCTTCGTCGACTGCACCTGAGGCATTCTCAGACGTGCACAATTATATAATATATAGAGCATAAGCATGTGAATAATAATAACTATATTTAAATAGTATAACAAGGCAAGGTATACTTGCCTGGATATCCAAGCTACAAATAATGATCTGGAACCTGCAACCAAGATCGAACGGTCCTGGGTGCCTATAAATTATAATAATAATGTATTAGTCACTTCGTTATACTTCACTAAGCATCCACAAGAGTACAATTACACAACGTCATAAGTTACTTAGAGTCTAAATTAATCAAGGGTTCTAACTAGGTAGGTTGACTAGCGTTGACTAAACAAGTACCAAAAAAGAGTGTATAAACACACAAACACTGATACAAGCACTTACTAACAGACACACTACCTTAGAAACAAGAGAGACTAATTTCACTCACTAGTTAGAATTTACTCGATACTCCTCTTATCTTGGTATCTTGATACCAATATATACACTAACACCTAACTACACCATGGGAAACTCACATGTATCTTGGTATCAATAAACATATATAAATACTTTCTATCCATTATTACACTAACACTCTTGACACTATGATTTTACACTGGTACCATTCTACCCATCATACAGTTCACTATTACATAGTTACCTCCATACTCTAATATACATGCAATTATGCTCATAACACTGAACTAACTCCCAAATAGGTTACTCCTCTTTTCTCACTGCCTTGAGCACCTACACTCTTACTCCCCATGATACTTTCTTACATACCCTACATCAATATTTTACTAATACACCTAACGGATACTATCACACACAATAATACTTCCTGATACTAAAAATGATATGCTACACATATTACGTAATACTTATCCTAATCTTGATACATCCTGAATACTTGTACACTCTAGGCACTCTTGGTACACATATACTAACTTCATAACTATACCTGACACTCACAATAATGCACATCAACACTTACACTTTATAACTTCCCCACTTGATACTAGCTTTATAACGATACTTGATACAAGCACTTAACATTTTAGGATACCAATTTGACACAAACATACCCACTAGTACACTATTGGTACTTCTAGTACCAAGATCCTCACTTCATGATACTCAAACAACCATACTTGTACTTCACTTCACCACTTATGCACTGACTCACATATCACTCACTGTGTATTTGTGCACATAGTTCTGGATACCCTCTTCCTTCTCATACACATCTCACTCACTAACACATCAACACCCTCAAGTACTAGGTGATACACCCATACTAGACACATACATGTGCACACACATCTATACACACCAATGCCCAATAATCAACGCATAGCACAAGTCTTATTACCTAGTATAACATAACTTTATTACTAGCACACTCACCTACACACTTATGGATACTACTCTACCATGGCATGCTCACTAATACATATCATGGGTACATATTCTCCTCCTCATGATACAACCAAGTATCAAACACAAATAAAATATCAAAGCTCCATTGTTACCTAATAAAAATTTATGATACTCAATTGATACATGGATCCCACAGCTATATGAATCAATATATATCTAAAACATGCATGATAACATTGATACAAACACCTAGAATCATAAATTGATACACTACTCTCTCTTCTAACTCTTATTTTTGATATTATTGATACCAATTACTAATTATACTCTGATACCTACTATAGAACTATTGTTATAAATGGTACTACACTATGAGTTATTTTCAGGCTTATACACTGATAAACAATACTCGCATACCCAACCAGGAACCATTTACAGACTCATAAGTTACACTTCTAACAATCAACACTGATACTCAAACTTGAAACTAACATGTCTATAAGTTACAAAACTACTACACTATCTAAGGAACCTCAGAAACTAGTGAAGGTGAGGCTATATAAGGAACTAAACTAAAGAAACTATAATTCAATAATAACAAGATTGAATGATAGATATGATATGTTAAGGACTAATTTAAGATATAATTTGATAATTATATATGTCAATCCAAAATTATGTTACCTAGAATTCTTGCCACGCTAGTAAACATAGCTGCAATAAACTATAGTGTCCATAACTAAGGTATGTACCTCTATAATTATGTTATCTAGAATTTCTGCCTCGCTAACTAGTATGGCTGCGAGAAACTCTAAATTTTATAACTAAGATATGTACATCCGAAATTAGGTCTATACATTTTTGCTACGCCACTAGTATGGTTACGATAAACTCCAGGCTCCATAATTATGTAGATAGTTATAGTTTTTACTATCTCATCCAAATACGTCATCAGAATATACCATAATATAGTCCATAAAATTTATCTTGAAAAAGGATTTAATTCAATGACGAACATGTGAAGGTGAAGGTGGAGGTGAATGGAAGCAAGTTGAATTAGATTTAAAATAGAGTTTATAGTAAGATTGTCAACGGTCATCCAGAAATCTTTCAAGAAATCCTAATCTATTATTGAGTACCATAATTCCTATAATCCATCAATCCTATTTTATTACAGGATCTAAGTAGTACGACTAAGCCTAATTAATGCTACGACATCGTACTAGTTGCTAAAACGAGACATGCATAGGCCACCATAAAAATGTCTCACGATCCTCACCCGGATGATCGAGACAAGAGTACATGGTACGTGTAGCCTACGCTGCAGCAATGACTGTAGAACATGTCTAGACCTTAATGGAATCACTGCATCATCATAAGAACAAGTAGTATCACCATAACTCAATCACAGTATACTAAGGAAAATATGAAATAAAAAGCAATCCAAACAACTAACTAATAGAAATAAAACTAGAGCATGGTAAGGGAATAAGAATACTAGGCTACATCTCTATAGATGTCACCTCATGGTCCACAGTACAAGAGCAATCTTGATTATAGCATCACTATAAAGTCCAAGAACGTAGGGCACAATAACTCCTAAAAATGACATATAATCTGGATAAAATGAGTACTACTCTAACAGAAGTTCAAATACATGGTAGAGAATATAAAATAGTAAATAGTAATAAAATACATGATAAACAGTAAACTAAAAAATTATGGCAAAGCAAGTAGAATAAACAAGTAACTATAGTCATGGTATGGCAAGTAAAGAGAAATAGGTAAATAATAGTAATAAGTCATAATTATCATATAAAAGATAAAGTAGAGAAACACTATAAATAACTGTCTTGAAATACTAGTTTCGATATATGATCGGCTTGGAAGATGCATGGTCTATACTACAGGGAAGCTAGCTCAATCATACGTGAATTATATAATCAGCTAGTAGCTACTGTCTATGCTACCACTTGTCTATGGGGTATAATCACATATCTAAGTAATACTTTTCTATCCCTGACTAATGCAATGGATCCAAATTATGGCATGTCATATCACGTAAATCATAATACACGGTCTAAAATATGGGCACGATGATCACGGTCTATATAATCACTGGGAAATTATTGAGTAATAATATCTCCTGACTAGAATCCAGAATAAACTAATCCATGTACCATCATGTTAGAAATCAAGTATAACATCACTATAAACATGTAACATAGAAGGTGTCAAGTAAAAAAAATTATTAGAGAATGTACTCGCCTGTGGTCCTGAGCTGAAAATACCAATTAGTGTCCAAACTGGAGTCCATGTGACCTCTATTATGAATTATCAATGTCAATATGCGCATGAACCAATGAATATCCTATTGCATGGGTTTCATACTAGTCTATATCTACGTTATATCTTAAGTCTATTAGGATATAACTATGGTCATATCCATATTTTTATGAATACCGGCAAAAACCTATGTTGTATAGTCATTCTCTACTTGTAACTAATGTTTCACCTATTAGACCTATTTAATAAATTCTGGGATTAAAGTATTTGTATTCCTTTGTATCAGCTTTTTAAAACATCAAATAGATCATATTTGTGTGTCTGAAAACTCCCATAATCGCTAAAATACTGAATTACGTTCATTTTTTGTACACCTGATACTCAAACAATTTAATAAAAAGTTCTCGATCAAATTTGGATAATTAATCTATATATTTAGAAAGCTAACTTCGATGTAGTTCTATTTTATAAAATAGAGAATTAATTAAAGTTCTAAGTTAGGAGTTATAGCAATTCTAAGTTGTTATGGCTGCGAAAAACGAGACTGAATACTATGACGAATTTTGGATTTTAGGGACAAAAGAAGACATATATACACCTAATTAATACATTTGAACACAATTACATAAGAATCAACAATTCTAACCATGTGTATCATGGAGTATCATGACACGAACCTATGTATCCAATTTTGGATAAAAGGACACAAGCACAACTCAATTTTGACATAGAATTCCTTTTGGAAATATGAATCAAACACTTTATGGACACAAATTTATAATTTTACCAAATTGACCATAAAACATAATTCTACCACACAAAAATCTATATCTAATAAATTTGAGGCCTCTATAACCTAGATCTACCATTAGAAAGTTATTTCCATCTATAGGAGGGTTTATATTGGTTTAATTTGGATTTCTAACATAGAAATTAGAAGAAAAATAAAATTTATCGACTGGGAGTTGTGCCCCAATAAATCTCTACAAAATTAGGCACAATGAGGATGGGTTGGACACGATCCTCATAACTTAGACTCCTCTTCCAGCTCCTCTTGTGCTCCAAGACTCTAGCTCTCCATTGGAAAGAGAATAATGATAGATTTGGATTAATTTAAGTGGTTGGAGAGGAAAATTGGGTTTGCTAATAGAGTGGCTTGGGAAAGAAGAAGACTTGAGGAAGTAGAAGAAGAAGAAGTTTGAAGAAGAAAATTAAATAAAATGAAATGAAATTAAGAGAGTTGGCAACTTATGGTGAGGGTAGAGTTGGTGATATCTACAAGTTTACCATTCTACTATAATTTAAATTATAGATCTAGCATAAATAAAATATATATGTCATGGAGAGAATCTAATTAGTAATGGATGGCATCTATCTAACTAAAAAGAGAATATTCTATCCATGACAAATAAAAAATAGTTAATTCTAAACCAACCACTAATTTAATATAACTATATTATTAGCATAAAAAGACAATTTGAGAAAAATATCCCTAACAGTGGAAAGTGGTGGTTATGCCATAATGGATATGGCCGCTGATATAGGTGGCATGATTTCTATTTTATGCATACAATTATGTTCGAAATCCAATCCTAATTTGATTCGAAGAACATCTTGTAGGATATTTTAGTTGTAATAGGATTCTTATTTTAGGGTTTCCTATTTAGGAAATCCTATTATGACCTATAATAAGATTTTCTCATCATATATATATATATATATATATATATATATATATATATATATATATATATATATATATATATATATATAGGTTGAAGGTGGAGGTACAAAGAATACACCACGAAGGTAGAGATTCCGGGTGCTCATCCATAGAAAATCTAAGAGAAGGCCCGTTCTTTGCTCATAGGGCTCGTCATCCAAGATAGAAGGAAGAGGCAATTTAATCGAGGAGTCATCGCCTTCATTCAGGAAAATTGCTATGGGGTTTGGTGAACGATTTCAATTATAATCTCTTTCTTTTCTTCTTGAGTGTGGTGAGGGGGTTGAACCTATTAGGACAAAGGGTTTAACACTGGTCTTTGTCAATCTTGTAAGTTTATATGAGTTATATAGATTAGTATTTGTCCAGATGATATAGTCAATGCCATATACGTTGTCTTTGATCTGTGCTTGGTATTCGTTAGATTGGTTGGTTATCTTAGTTTGGTTGTTAACACTTTCGTGTGCCCAATAAGTGGTATCAGAGCATGGAATTGGTGCTTATGATCCCAACAAGTCATATCAGAGCTCTCAAGTTCACGAGAGGTAAGGTATAACCATGTCTACAAAATAGAAAAATATACTTATGATCACCCTTATAGAGGAGCACTAAGCGATTTGTAAGCCAAGGATTGAGGATCTACTATGGAGCAAGGAATTGCATGGTGAGGTAGAGAGCGACAGCATAAATCCATCGAACAAAGCTACTGAAGACTGGAAATGACCGAAATGGATGATCGTTGGATTCATCCACGAATGGCTGGACAACTCGATGTTTACTATGTGTCCATGGAGAGTTCGGCAAAACCATTATTGGAGAAGATGGATTCGTTGTACGGAAAAAGACGGCCGGCAATAAGGTATTTTTTATTTACCAATTCGTCAACTCAAAGTACACGGAGGGTACCCCAGTAGCGTAACAACTGAACGAGGTTTAGCGTATCATCAATCAGTTGTCTGTGAGGAAGATGATGATTGACGATGAGCTTTAGGCCCTTTTGCTTTTGACTTCTCTATTGAAAAGCTGAGAGATATTGGTGGTGTCGGTGAGAAACTCTACGTTTGACGGAGTTATCACGATAGAGGTAGTCAAAAGTATTTTATTGAATGAGGAAGTCCGGCATAAGGAAATGGAATCATTGCAGTAGTCTTCTCTGCTTTCTTCCTACAAAAAGGAAAGACCCAAGTCACAAGCAAGGACAAGGGGGAGTTCTCAGGATCTTATGATTGTGACCGCAAGTAGGGTTGTTATCATTGTGGCAAAAGTGGTCATATCAAGAGAAACTGCATAAAGCTCAAAGATGAGATGGCCAAAGATAAGGATGATCAGAAGGATCTCACAGCTATAGGAGATATCATCATCACAGCAACCGACGCAGAGCAACCTTATAGCATATGTCATGATGGTGATTGGGTCATGGACATAGGGGCATCGTATCATGCCAGTCAACAGAGGAGTTTTTTCACATCATACCGTGGTGGAAGGTTTGGATGTGTGAAGATGGGCAAATGTTACGCCCTAGAACCAGAATACTGGAGAGCAGAGGCAGACAAAGGCCAGCTACGTAAACTTAGAGCACACCGGTACTCCATATATACGATAAAGTTGTAAGACATGGAGGATTACTACTCCAACCATCAGTCAAGCCTAGGTCCAATAAATCCTCGTATCTCAATCCCAAGCTTAACTGCATAAAATATCAAGATATAAGATCAACTGGCATATAATAGTAAAGCATCACAAACTATATATACAAATATAGTTATACATGATCAACCCTAGGATATGTCGATCATGCTATTTTCCGTAGGCTAACAGTCAATCCAAAACATGAGCTAAACACATGCTCGGTGGATAAACGCCAACAAAAGTAGAATGTATAACAGAGTGGAGAAGAAAGAAAATATATGCAAGTGGTTTGGTGCTCCTGGTGGTCACCATCCTCAGGAAGGTACGAAAGATCTTTCGCTGCTGCTACTAGATCTGGTCATGCAAAACCCATGGATTTAAACCCCAAATAGAAAGTACCACAAAGGAAGCCAACTAGCAACTTAAACCAACAATATAGGCAATACCAATGACTAAAATAAATGACTTGAAGTATAAAAAAACTCAGGATATTATAAGAAAAAAATTATAGCATACAAATATATGGTATATCCTGAACATATGATATAGTAATATACCAAGTACAGAAAATAAAAGGTGTAATCTCATGCATAAGCCTAGACTAACATCATCCACCAACCATGGCAAATCAATAAGTATGGTTTGATACTTTAACTAACTAGGGTTATCACAAGTCCTAATTACTAAAAAATATAAGAGATAACCAGAGTTCCTTCAGGTCGCATGCACTATAGTCTATCCAGGTAAACCAATCACACAAACCAGCACCTGATACTCCTCACGATATTCTACATGATACTCTACACGATACTCTACACGATACTCTATATGATACTCCACACGATACTCCACATGATATTCCTCATCCAACTGCGATGTGGCTCAGGGATTTCATAGAACCTAGGAAAATCCATAGAGATAATCTATGTGAATATCTAGTTGTTAACCCTTAGCATTTTTTTATAGGATTCTAGGGGTGGCATTCCGTAGAATTCATCCTAGACATGAATGTAAGACTGGACAAAATTTATTATCCATTACACAGACGGACTCATGTAAGCCATTACAAATAACTGATAAACCACATAAAGCCAAGTAAAGCCATGTGAAGCTGGGTCAAGCCATGTGAAGCCAAGCCAAGTCATGTTAGATGAAGACATGTAAAGTCGTGTCAAGTCAAGTCGAGTCATCCTAGTATAGCTGGGAAAATCCATATAAACTGAGTAAAACTAATCCAGGTCAAGTCAACCATGTGAAGCCAGGTTAAGCTAAGTCAGGTCAATTCATCACGTGTCCAAGCAAAATAACAAGTAAATCATAAATTACTTCACAAAAAACAAAAAAATGCAAAAGAAATAGGGCTATCGGTATATCGTCAGTACACTCCAGTACACCGTCGGTTTAAGTGTCCAGAGATAGAAAATATAACAAGTACTAGGTTCTAATAAATCGGTATATCGTCGGTATATTATAGTATACCGTCGGTATGCTGTTCCAAGAAGGCAAAATAGGTTCGGGAAAACTATATCACATAAACTGTTAAAAACGTCAGAATATTGTAGTATACCATCGGTATGCCAATCAATACAATATACATAAAGTCAGTTAACAAGGTCGGCCAGGATCGATACTCTGTAGTATACCGTTGGTATGCCGATAAATATCACAGCAGATTTTAAGGATTCCAGGTCGGTAAAAATTGGTATTCTAATTTCCAATAGAAAACTGTAGTATAAATGTCACAATCGGTTTTAAGGATATTGTAGTATACCGTAGGTATTTCAGTTTTAATAGAAAATAAGGCCAAAGTCAAGGTAAGTCTGACTTTTGGGATCCAAATCAAATTCCAAAAATTACCAGAAACAAGTCTAACCAGGAGTAAAATCTAGTAGTAAGCCTCATATCACAATATGGACTATATCTCATGATCACAACTCCGGTACCGGTTCAGATACCGAGTTACCTAAAAGGGTTGAAACAATGTTCTACCAGAAATCAAAATCAAAACCATCATAATACTGGAAACCATGCAATAAACAACTATAGTAAAACAAGTTTAGCTAATAAATAACTACTAAAGCACCAAAAAATAAAAATGACAGGAAAGTAAAGAAAGTTTACGAAATTAGCAAGATGTACTTGCCTAAAGCGAGCTTTCAGCCTAAATCTTCTAATCCACAACCAAGAAGGGGTTCATCAACCACACTCCAAGTCTCAAGACTAAGTTCTAAGATTAAGATAGAAATGGTGGAGAGAGAAGAGAGAAAAAAGAAAAGAGAAAAAGAATGAAAATTGAATTTTATATATATATATATATATATATATATATATATATATATATATATATAAGAGGTAATTTAATCATGACCGTTGGATATGTCTCGTTAGCGATTCACCAATTGCGAAAAAAAATTTATATAAACTTTTATGTTAAAAACTGTTGAAAAGAAAGAAAATTACAAAACATTCTAAATAAAAATCTAAATACAATTGATTCTGGGAAAGTATAGATGTAGAGATCTGATTTGTTGACGATCACTTTACTCCTTGGACCACTCGACAATGAAGAAATGCACACCACGACAGAGAATTGCACACGAAGATGAAGAGATATAGGGAATTATGTGAACAAATTGGAGAGTTGAATAATAAGAAAGCTCTGGCACAACGGCACGAGAAGCTTCTATTTCTCTCACTCTGCTCTTGAATTTCAAAGACTTAAAAATTGATGTGAACGACTAGGAGAGGTGAACAATAAGAAAGCTCTGGCACAACGGCACGAGAAGCTTCTATTTCTCTCATTCTTCTCTTGAATTTTAAAGAGTTGAGAATTCTAGCCCCTTTCTCTCTATATGTCTATGTATATGTCCCTCTCTGTGTGTATGTCTTTTGGTAGCCGCTGTATGTATTTTTATTTATAGAGTTTAGGAGCAGTTACGAGAGTGTGCACGCATTATGGATAGTCAACATTGTTTTACCATTATGCATGCACTTTTGGTGGATTAATACCCCACGTTCTGCATGAGTGGGAGCACAACTTATTGCCTACTTGACACATAGCTTCCTATACGAGGAAAGCATAAGTTGTGGGGGACAGTTATTTGAACACCTTTCACAAAAAGTACAGCATGTAAGACATGCATTTATAACTGCTCACTGTTGATTTGGATAGTATGTGCACTTTAGAAGTCATCTGGAGACTGGCACATTTTTAGTAAGATTGGCACTACTGTACACTTTTGAAGAAAATGACATTGTGGCACACTTTTGAAGAAAATGGCATTGCAGCACACTTTTGAAGAAGATGTCACTACGGCACACTTTTGAAAAAATAGCACTATAGCACACTTTTGAAGGAAATAGCACTACGGCAAACTTTTAAGAAAAATGGTACAGTGGCGCACTTTTGAAGGAAATGGCACTGCGGTGCACTATTGAAGGAGTTGGCATTACGGTATACTTTTGAGAAAAATGGCGCTGCGGTTGGGTCACTAAATGATAACCTGGGTCTGCATTCTGTAGCTCCACTGTAATGATGACCTCTGACTCTTTGGTTTTTCCTTTGTCAGCTGTCAGTTTGCTGCATTAAATGTTAAGAGAGAGAAGATCATTTGTGCGCCATCTTTTGTAACATTAAAAAAGTGTGCCACTTTTCTACTCTCTGAATAATGCACCATCCTCTGAAATTAATAGAAAGTGCGCCATTCTTCCACTTGTAGGATTTATTTATAGAAAACTGTATCATTTATCTAGGGTACACTTTTTATGCTTCTACAAGATCCCTTCAAAGTTTTTGAATTTGTTCAGATAAATTCAAAATTACTTTGAATTAGAAGCATAAAAATTGTTAAGTTATTTTGTGCACGCACTCTGGACGGAATCCTATAAAATTTGCTGACGTGGCTGACATGAACATATCTTTGGCTTTTTTTTTGACGCAGTTATTTAGGAGATATAGAAGACTTTTTCGGAGATGCGGACAGGTTTTTAGGAACCATTTTCGAGAGCTATGCCATACTTGGCATGTCTTCTCTTATAAATAGGAGCAAAATTTTACCAAGCATTCCCAAACTTATCTCTATCTTGCTATAAGACTTAAGCATGGCCATTGTTAAGTGCGAGTCTACGAATATGACCATAGCAGTATGCCTCCATCGACTTTGTTGTCCGTCGAGAAGATGTAAGAGGAGACGCTTCTCAATGATGGGTAGGAGGCTATTCTAGGGATCGTTGCTGCTGAGCTCTTTGTGTGATAGAGCGTTAAAGAATATTATAGGATTTGTTGTTCATGATGAATAAATAAATTACCAAGAAGACTATTTGTTTTCTTCAAACCCAGCTCGTTAGAATCACTCCCTTAATATGGCCCATGTGCTGATTACAGGGTTGGAATTAGAATTCCAACTGGGGCTTCTAGCGATGGTGCTGGATGGCGATAGTGGAACAGCTTTCATTCGACTCGCCATATCCTCCATCGAGTTTGATAGAAATGGGGTCGTGCTAATTTAAAGAGGCCCAGTCTTGTATAGCATCCTCGCCCACATCATGGATTTTTTTCCATGTACTGTGGTTTGCACTGAGGAGCCTATTTCTTCTGCACCTCAGTTCATCTTCATCGGAAGGAGATGACACGCGCAGATGGGGATAGCTCTATGATAGATCCCCTTATATGAAAATCCAGATATAATAGATTTCTATGTGTATAATCATGATTAAGCCTCAATAAAATTTTAGTTTTGACTTTATTGTGATGTATGCTTATTGCTTACTGAAGGCTTTGGTTGAAGTACGCCAGAAAATAATAAATATATTGACTTTCCCTTGCCATCCTACCGATACACACATAAATGTGTTTCTTAGAGAAAATTATATTTTATGAGCACTATGTGGCTTGTCGTGTGCACTCTTGCAACTTGTCTTGTCATGCACATTATGCAATATTGTTTGTCAATCAGGCAAATGTGTGTACATGGGAATTCTCAGACCAATATTGTCCTTTTCTTATTTTTTATCAATAAAGAAATCTTGTTTCACCTTAGTGATACTTTTAAATCGAGACCCATTGAATATATATCTGCTCAGAGGTATTATGGACATGGCAGAATAATTATGTGGAAGAATTTGGTAGATGTATCACTCGTGGTACACTCGTACTGAGTACAAATTATAAATTTTATATGATGCAATACTATAAGTGGTGATGTGGACGTGATAGTTTACTAGTTTACTCCACTGGAGAAGAGAAGAAAGATTAATTCAAGGGCGAAGAGCAAACTATTATCTTCTCTTTAGGGGATAATAAATAAAATATAATTCAAAGGTAATATGGACATGAATTACTTTATATTTATTGACTAGTGAGTAAATATGTGATATTATTCCTAACCTAACAGGGGATCAGGAATAGGATATCCTTAAAACAACTGGGCTTTAAGAATGGAATATTTTTGTTTGAGAAAATTGTTTAGATGATCTCAAAGTGAGTGTTATATTGGATCTGAATATTGTCTCATTGGGGAACTTTGAGGACCTATTACCCATGGCTTACTCAAAAATAAATATAGGTAATAGTTCGAGAGGCCGTGTATGCTATGAGTTGCTGGAGATTAAACAAAATATATCTGTTATACATCTTATTTTAATCTGCTGGAGATAGAGAAGAATATAACGTGCTTAGATATAATACTTTTTGAGGAATTTATCGTTGATAGGCATCATTATTAAATCTTATTTAGGCTTAGCAAGCTTGTAGGCTCCGTTGGAGAATACTGTCTCTACCATGTAAGGACGTTCCCATTTAGCCTAAAAATTTCCTTTGCACTTTTGCGTTATGATCATAGGTTTTCTTACCGAAAGGACTGTTTCACCGACCTAGAATATTCTTTCCTTGACCTTTTGATTAAAAGCTCTTAAAATATGTGCTTGGTCTCGTTCAATGCATTTGTTGAACGTGCAGGCACTTTTTATCCAATGCTTCTAATTCTTGTAAGCATAAACGATAATTATTCTCTACTGTTAGCTCATTAGCAATAATTATTCTGAGAGAAGATATCTGGATTTTGAGTGAAAGGACTGCTTCATATCCATAGACTAGATAGGATGGTATACAACCAGTTGGAGTTTGAATTATCGTACGATAATCCCATAAACATTTCCCGAGTTTCTTATTCCAATCGCGTTTGTTGGATAAGATAAACTTTTTAAGGAGTTTGATTATGGTCTGGTTGAAGGATTTTGCTAAGCCGTTGGCTGCTAGATTGTAGGTCGTAGATGATACATTCTGGATTCGATTCTTATCACAGAACCGATAGAATGCTTGATTGGCAAATTGTAGCCCATTGTCATGTATTATCCTCTGGGAATACCGAAACGATAAATAACATTGTATTTGACAAAGTTAATTATGTTGGATATTTTAACTTCGATAAACAGGACTGCTTCTGCCCATTTGGAGAAGTAATCGGTTATTGCAATTATAAATTGTTGTCCTCTAGAAGAAGAAGGGATGATTAGACCAATAATATCCATTTTTTAAGCTTCAAAAGGCCAGGAGGCAGCTGTAGGGTATAAGAACTCTGCTGGTTGGTGGATAAATTAGCATAAATTTGATATGATCTGTATTTACCGGCGTAGTCTAAGGCATCTGCAACCATGGAGGGCCAATAATAATCCATTCTCCTAAGGCGGTCTTATAATTTAGGAGCCGGCTGATGTGGTCCCCAGATGCCATCATGAGCCTCACTGAGTTATTGTCTCGCTTTAGGGTTGGAAAGACAACGTAGCAGCAATCCATCATAAGAACAATAATATAATGTTTTGGACGAGGCATTATAGTAAAATTAGAGTGAGCGTCTTTTAATGGAAGTGGCTTCTTTCGGATCTTCTGAAAGAATCCCATAAGTAGCATAGTCTATAAAAGGGTTTCTCTAATCTTTCTCCATAGAAGTTGAAGTTATGACGTAACTCTATTCAACGTGCAAGTTTTTTTCGTACAGAACAACTCTCGTCCTGTTATCATAATTGAGTGTCGTCTCTTTAGGGGAACAGCCAATGATGCTGCTAGGCCGGCCAAAGCATCAGCTTCCATATTCTGTAAATGAGGCACATGCTTGATGAAGAATATTTTGAAAGTAAAAGCAAGTTTGATTGTCACTTGATGATAAGGGATGAGGTATTCATGTCAAACCTCATAATCTCCCCTTATCTGATTGACTATTAGTTTAGAATCTCTATAGGCTTCAAGATATTTTATGTCCAATTCTTTAGCTAATTGGAGACCGATGAGTAGATTATTGTACTGTGCCACGTTATTGGAATATGGTTCAATGAGAGAATATGCTTGATGAATGAGTAGTTTATCAGGAGATACTAGGACTATACCAACTATAACTACTATGTTGCCTTTGGGTCCTATTCCTTATGTACTGTCAAAGAATATTTGTCAGGTGTTATCTCTCATTGTCATATTAGATTTTAAGAATTCATCTGGGATATAATCGTATAGTTTGGAAGTTTCAGGTATAGGATGAGCTGTCAGAAAATCAGCTAGCGCAAGAACCTTCACTGATTTTTGTTGGACATATACTATGTCATAAGGTGATAGCAGCATTACCCATGTAGCCAATAGAGAATTAAGTATGCTCGGCTTGGTCATCAATACCCGTAGGATATTTACTCTAGATATGACATGAATGGTTTGGCCTAACACGTATTGTCATATCTTCTGAATAGCAAATATCAAAGCAAGGAATTTTTTTTTACTAGATTGTATCAATGTTCAGCATTGACCATCATACGACTAAGATAATAGATCGCATGTTCATGGCATTTGTTACTCTTCTGTGCAAGAAGAGCTTCTAGGGAGTGATATATTTCTCGAACAAACAGCTAAAAGGGTTTCCCTACGATCGAAGACATAAGAACTGGTAGATTCGTTAAATATTATTTGATATCGTCAAATGCTTATTGACATACTTTATTCCAGACAAAAGATATGCCTTTCTCCATTAATTGAGTAAAGGGTCGACACTATCCCGAGAGATTGGAGATGAACCTCCTCATATATGCCTGATGGCCTTGCAGACCATGAAGTTCTTTAAGATTATGGGGAGGATACATTTAAAGGATAGCTTTGATTTTATCGGGGTCAATGTGAATACCTTTGGATGTTATAAAAAATTCAAGAAACTTGCCACTGGAGACTCCCGGAAAGGATTTAGTTGGATTCATCTTTAACTAGTGGTGGCGTATCAATTCGAACACAGTCTTCAAATCTTGAAAGTGATCATCTTTGTAGTGAATCTTGACAGCAAGGTCATCTACATAGCATTCTACTATTTCTATAAATGATTTTAGAAAATTGTACTCATGGCTCATTGATACGTTGCACCCTCATTCTTCAAGCCAAAGGGCATGACTGTATAACAGTAAACTCCCAATGGTATACGAAAAAAGGTGTACTTTTTATCATCAGGCAATATCTTAATTTGATTGTATCCTAAAAATTCATCCATGAAGGACATACTTTCAAAGCCACATGTATTGTCGATCATGATATCTGTGATGGAAAGTGTCACCCTCATATTTTTAATCAAGGATAGTTTGGTAATTGAGATGGATATTTTTATTTTTAGAAGTATTGTATTTAAATATTGTGCATGTGTATTAATTATTTGTTGTATTATTTATTTATTATTAGTGTTCAATTTATTTAGACTTGTGTAGTAGACCTAACTAATTTAATTAGATGCATAAATCTAATATTTTATATTAGTTTAGATTGAGCCCAATAATTAGGCCCATTGTTAGGAGGATGGATTAATTATTGAAACCATTAGACTAGAACCTTCCCTCCTTAATTAATTTCTTCATGAGAGGCCCCAAGGAGTGTTTTGGATATTTCATATTGCTTAGGAGAGGGGTTTATGACCAGTCATTAGAGGAGGAGAGAGAGTGTCTCTTATTTTATTTTGTTCATTCTAATTAGATCTATATTTTTTCTCTTTCCTAATTTCTTCATTCCCTCACCATTTTCTCACAAATTTCCACCTAAATTCATTTCGTATTCTTTATTATAGGCTTCTACAATAAGGATCTACAAGAAGAAAGCAAGGATCTAGAAGTAGGAGGCCAAGATCTAAAAAGAGGAGCTACTTTCTATATTTGGAAATTTTTTATTGGAAATCCATCTCCCAATAGATATATTTTAGTTTTTCTCCTTCTAGTAGACTCTAAATCTAAGATTTAACCATAAGAAACTAACCCACATGCATAGGCTACCCATAGGAATTGGTTTTAGGTTCATAGGAGACCTACGGTGGAAGTTATGTGCTTTTTGGTGTCAATTTTGGAGAAATTCCGAGATTAGAACATGTTGTGTTTGTCAATTAGTCTAATATATCAAATTGACATATGTATGTTTGTGACTTGTATCGTATCCATAATTGGGTACGTGTAAGTCGTATCTCATCAATTTGACGAAACGAATTAATTTTGGGGATTTTTCTCCGACACGAAGATTTGTGCACATCAATTCTTGACATGGACACGTAGTTGATCAAATTATTATATGTATTATGCATAATTAGTATTCTAGACTTGCTCGTATCCTCTGGGATTCGTTTGGTTATGTGGTAGAGCTGTATCGCAAGCGTATCATGGAATAATGTGATACAGGTGCGGTGCACTATATATATGATATATTAGTTGGTATATATATATATATATACATATAAGTATGTTTATATAATATGTATATTGTGATATATAAGTGTACATAGCTATATATATAATATATATAGTGTGTTGATATATCTATATGTATATGTATGTATGAATGGTTATAGATATACATATAGGTGTATGTGTTATATATATATATATATATATATATATATATATATATATATATATATATTGATATATACTAATAGAGAGATGTATATAGATATATAGATTATGATACATAGAGGTGTTTGAGCGTAGTGTATATGGGTGAGAGGGTATATATATATCTATAGGTATGAATATATATGTATATATATAGACTGACAAAGATTGGCATATATGTATCTGTGTGTTGTATGCTTTTAGTTATGTGTGTGTATGGTTCTAGGTGTTTGTGAGTGTGTTGTGAGTTGGCTCTAGTATTTGTGTGTGAGCTATGAGTGAATGAACAGTGAAGGGGGCTCGAGGCATTGAATACTGCATTCAGCCATTGTAGTTCATTCGTGAGCAAGTAATAGATGTCTGCAGCAAAGTGTTTCAACAAGAGGGAACCACAGCAATGTAGTATCAGCACTGCATAGAGCAGTACATCAATTACCTTGAAGCATGGTTCTGCAGCACAGTGCAGACAGGAAACAGTGGCTGCAAGGAAAAGTCTACAATAGCACTGCATCGTGCACAGCAAGGGGGGAACTCGGGTCACTTGAGTCAGTGCAACTTCAGTTCAATGCAGCACAATAGCAGCTGAGCACAACAGGGAGCATAGCATGTGCAACCTTCAGCTCAGCCACTAGCATTGCATTCAGTTCAATTTTAGTAAGCACCTAGTGCAATACAGCAGCTACACAGCGAGCCACTGAGCATATGCACAGCAAAGGGAGCCAGAGCAGTGCATCAATGCATCAACCTCAACACTGTGCAAGTATCAGCAAGGTAACTGTGCATTTTTAGCAAGAGGGAGTTGTGCATCAATGCACTGAGATGCACAGCAGAGTCATCAACATCAAGAGAGAAGCAACTACAGAGAGCAGTACAGGAAGCTTCAACTGTAGTAAAGTATTGCATCAGTCAGTGTGCAACCACATGGCAGCAGCACAGTGCAACCCTGTGTGCACAGCCTTGGAAGAATAGTCAACTGCACAGCCATAAAAGAGCAAGGCAAGGATTTTAGCAATATGCACAGCCATTCATTCACTGTAGCAACTCTGAGCACAGCAAGGATCGGGCCATTCAGCACAGTGTGCATCAACCATTGAAGAGCTTAGTAGCAGCCAACTGAGGTACAGCTATGTGCACATCAACTCTGTACAGTATTCATAGTATTTGTATCTATATCAGTATAACAGTTCAGTATCAGCATGAAGGGTCTGCAGGTTCAGCAGCAATGACTCGAGGCATTGAACAAAGCATTCAGCATGTGCAGTCTCTGAGGTATTCTTCAGTATCAGTGTATCAGTTTTCAGGCCAAGGTAATAGTCTAGTTAATTTATGGGTTAAGTGTCAGCAGTGTATCAGTAACTAGTGGGTAGTAGTTAAGTGTTTCAGTTTAGTTTAGTTATGATTAGTATAGTTTAGTATTTGTGGTTATTAGTATCAATTGAGCTTAGTATTAAGTTAGTAAAATAGATAGTTAGTAGTTAGTATAAATAGATAGTTAGTGATATACTTGATTGGTATATAGTTAGATATATGTATATACGTAGTTGGGGTATTGTATTGTTAGTAGATAGATAGGTATACTAGTATGTAATATATGTTAGTAGTTAGTGATATATGTTAAATATTAGTTAATATATAGTTTAGTTATATTAGTATAGTCTAGTGTATTGTGTATTAGCTATATTTTCGGTAGTATATTTCCAGCTTGCCTTTCGGAGAAAGGTGACATATAGGAGTCCGTCCGACTTTTACATAATTTAGTCCCAAGGCAGATTTTAAGTTATAGCCCATCCCTTGTATGATGTTCTTGGCTGGTTTACTGATATGATACGGTTGTATCTTCTATATATCCTCGTCAGAACCATTAGTACGTAACTCTTTTGGTTCTAGATTTGCCCAAAATTATATGACGTTGCTTGTCCTGTCTCACTGGGACTATAAAGTATGCCGCCTCATATGGTTCATATGACGAACCATATTGGAATAGAGATGCCACGGGTATAGACAGAGGTTCGTAGAGGTAAAAAGCCTCTAAGAATTTTTCAGCAAAGAGTTTAACATCAACGTAGTGTGATGGAGTGCCTTCTTTATTTATGAATTATAAGATTTCTTTATCTTCCACATAGTCGACAGAATCTTCAGCCTTGATAGGAGGCTTGGCAAGATTGATGACTAGGGGTAGATTAGGTTAATTCACTGATATTGATTGCTTGTTACGACGAAGGTCAATAACAACTGACTCATTCTCCAGTGTTTGTTATTCATTGAATCGAAGGTTAATGACCAATGGAGATGACTTATGCAGGTCGATACAGAGAGGCTTTGAAGAAGTTAGACAAGTAGTATGTCCTTTGACTCTGATTATCAGAGGCTCTTCTTCTAGAGTGTTTTTATTTTCATCACTAGCTTGATTAGCTACATCTTTTAAATACTCCGGTGTATAGAGTACAGAGTCAGCGAAATAGGCTTCGACACATAGAATGGATTGAGGTCAACTACCTATATTTTGACCTCACCTCTACTGTTTAATTACTTGAAGCATTGATGTTGGACAGAGGGTACAATTTTATGATTTTGTATCTATGGTCGTCCCAGTAAAATATTGTATGATATGTCAGAGTCAATCACATAGCATGTGACCTCAGTACGTAGATCGCTTATCTAAATTTTTAGGCGTATCTTTCTCAGTGGTTTACTTCTTCTAGCATTGAAGCCTGGAATGGTAGTATTGGTAGCAGATTAATTATGCATGGTATCCTTAATCATCTCAGTAGACTTTTAGGAATGATGTTTAGTGAAAAATCAGGGTCAATGTGAATTCGGTTCACCTTAATAGATCTGATGTAACCAGTATAATACAGAGACATGTCATGATGATTATCTTTCAGTAGCATATTATCTTACATAAAGGTGATATTAGGAATATTCTCTATCATGCTATGGCATTGAGGACACGATAATGGTTCTTCTTTAGGAGTCTTGAGTTGAGCTAAGCATGAGTCTGCATTTATCAAAGCTTTGCCCAAAGCTTCACGAGTCTCCTTCGATAAATGATGCAACTCGAATATGGAGAGTCAGGCTGGGGTATTAGCCAGTTGTGCTAATATGTCAAAATTGTAGGGCTTCTCAAGTCCTTAGAGTATAATCTTATTTAGAGATTTGTCGAAGCATACTTCCTTTTGCTTTTCTTTCTCTGTCGTAGTAGGCTTCGAAGGACCAGGTTTGGTTATGAACGGAGCAGCAGGAGTTAGCAAAGTAGGAAGAGTGTCAAAAATATCTTCCTGGATAGATTCATAAGTTTTATGATAATTTTTTTCGGACCTAGTACCATTCATGGCTTCTTCTTTGGGCATCGGAGAAAGAAGTATCATGTTACAGGACTTGAGTTTCTTTTTATCATGCCCTATCTTAGAACGAGTATGTGGGCTAGTCTCATCGTAGCCCAATCCACTATAGAATTTATTGGACTATCCTCAGAGTTGTAGAGGAATATGTCGTCCCTTGCCAAATTTTAAACCTTCAGCTTTCTGGAAATCATATCCCATATTTTGTATCAAGTGTACAACTTGTTGGCTATATGGATAAAATTAGGGGCAATCCTCCTCAAGCACCTGAGTCAAGGTCTATGCTCTAATGGTTATAGAAGTAAAAGAAGGAATTTGTGTAGTAGCACCTTCATAAGCACAGAAGATTTTTTGCACCTTATATAGCAGAACGCTGCCAATCATGGACCATTTTTGGTGCGTCAAGCGAAGCTTGTCAGTATAGCTTGGTGGGATAATGCTCAGATTTCAAAATTTGATCTCGAAAGATATATCTTCTTGATGTTGGTCCTGATCTTCGTCTGAATGAGGATCCGAAGAAATTATATTGCATAATTTATACTTCTTACCCTTATTAGATTTTGAATTGGAAGATGCTGCTCTCTGGTCCCAATCTGACAGCAGGTCGGGATGAATCAACAAAATCTTGTCATAATCTATGGTAAGAGGCACCAATTCCTCTGTTCGACTTCTAGACGACGAAAGATTTACTACTTCTATCGTAGCTCGAGGTATTGGGACGACACCATTCAGGACTTCTTGTGCTAAAAAGTCACCAAATTGAAGAGACACCATATTGGCAGTGACGGTCTTCTCTTTGTTATGAAGGATGATAGTGTTAGCATCTATCAACTGTTGTATCTTTCTTTTCAAAATATAACAAGCCTTAGTAGGATAATTTATATATCAGTGGTACAAGCAGTATTTTGGGTCGTCCGATTTTTTAGCCTCATTTGGTCGCTTAACATCAAGTAACTGCAGCTTGTTGCTTTTTATCAAGCACACAAAAATATTGGAAATATCGCTCTCGTTAATGGAACATTCTTTCTTAGAACTAGAAGACTCCATAGAATTTTTGTGTTAGAGGAGAGGTGGGTCACTTTGACAAATTTATCGTCAAGGCCTTCTTTCCTTTGCTGTTGTGATTATTCGCACTATTGGAGAGACATTTTCCTTCCATATTGGTCATTTGTAACCCCAAATTGCGTATAATTTACGCATTTCCTTCAACATCTTTGGTCCCGATGATGAACGTCGTCCAGTCTTGAAATTGAGTTGGACCTGTCCAGAGCCCTACTATAGGCAGTAGGTTTTTTTGTAGGTATCAATGAATGCAGAGTCTGAAATACCGGGGGGTAACTTCAAAGTTGTCGGCCTGAAACGTTCAACAAATTCATGAACAAATTTTCTCTCCTTCTATTTAATATCAATGAGTGAAGACATTGCCAAATCTATGCCTCCCTCATAGAATCGTAAGAGAAAAAGATACTTCATGTCATCAAATGAGGATATGCACTTATCAAGTAAACTGTAATACCAATAGTAGGCTATGTCGGCCAACCATCCCACAAATAATCTGGTAAGGAGAGCATCCTCTTTTTGTAGATGAGTCATCATTATATTAAAGTAATTGATATATTAGCTCAGTGATGCCATGCCTCCAAACAAGACTATCGAGTGGGGTTTATATTTAGAAGGGAACAAAATATTATCCTAATTCGGAGGATAAGGCTATTTTGCCCCCAGCTTACGGAGATGGCCTTTGTTCTTTAAAATATTGATATGTGCATACAACTCTTGGATAGCTTCGAAAGGATCTTCTGGTCGGAGTAATACGGCTGACTGATAGGATCCTAGTTGAACAAAAATTATCACCGGCGGAGATCCACCCCTAATGTTGAGAGGATTAAGAGTCGGTGCTATTGACTATTGGTTTATGATTGCTTATGGATTTGTGTTATCCTGCAGAGGCGTTGTTCCAGGAGTAGGATTCGCAGGTATGAATGAATCCACTTGGTTGGGTGTTGGTGTAGCAGAATGTTGGGCGGTCATTATTTGATGTATATTTTGTATCACGGTGCCCATGTTCTGGAGAGAGGCCTCTAATGAGTTAAGGCGTTGTTCGATGGCTTCTGATGGGGAAGCTTCTTATTCATCACTGATGGTGTATATACTAATATCCCTGTGTATGACAGAAAGATTGGTAGAAAGAACTGCATAGTTGGAGTCTACACTGTCAAGAACTGTATAGTTGGAGTCTACACTGTCAGTTTCAAAATTAGGGGAATTGCTACCCAAGCCTCAAATTCTGAGGAATGGGGATTCTCGTTATGAATGAGCTTCCATCTTCGAGAACGATTATTTTGGTATACTCCTTCAAAGGAGTCGACGAGTTGGTCAAATCTTCTCTAGCTGTTCTTGAAGAACTTCGTCTTGAATGTCTCCTAGAATGGGTAAAATGTGAAACCGTATATGCTAAAGCAAATAGTGGTTCATCATCGTGCTCCTAGTTGTCAACTTGCTTTGTATGTTGAGGCTTAGGAGACATAGTATAAGTTAATCGGTCAAACACAGACCATTTTGCTGATAGAGAGTAATATTCGATTACAAATCTATGACAATTACAACGATTTTCATTAGGAAATACCATTGTAATGTCAGAAGGGCCCCTCTCTTTACTTTTTTGTACAATAAGCTCATGTGAATCAAAAAAGAAAAATGAAGAGGAGAAAGTGGGCAGACTCTACCTCTTTTCACAAAAAATATTGAATCTTCTATGCATATTTTTGGTCCCTTGTGTATAGAGTGATGTGCTGGCTTGATTGGCAAGTGATTCGTCATATCTCAAGTTTTTGCTCTTCAGGGACGAGAAAAAGTTGTCTCTAATAGTCCTCTTATGCACATGTGCACAATTGGAATGTTGTGTTGAGATCGCTCATGTTTGGCACACATTCTGTGGTGTAGACAAAGTTGGTACAGTTTGTCTACACGTATTTAATTTTGTCCGGAGGTCTTGACCTGGCGCACGAGAGGTGCATAATTTTTCTTCCATTGTAGATGTAATCAAGATGTTAGGAGAATGATTCTCCCTGATCAATACTTTAATTCTGTACTGGTTGGCTTGGACAGCGATATCCATGCCTTGCTTGCCTTGTATATTACATCGAATATGCGTGGTTTGAGGAGCTTGGGTGTGGATCACCCTTTTCCCAAAATTATACGAGTTGCATAAATTGTATCCCTTGTTTAATGCAAGGGATTCAGAAGCTTGGGTGTGGATCACCCTTTTGCTTGAAATTGCATAAGTTGCGCGAATTATATCACTTGTTTAACGCAAGAGAATTGTCTACTAAGTCATTGATCTAAACAGAATTGACAGGGGAACTCTCGTCTATCAGAATGCACTTTCCCTTGTAGGCAGCAACCTCGGGATATGCATGACGAGGTTTGGGCACCCACACTTTGTGAGTTTTTCTCGACTTGAGTACGAATAAGGGGTGAACACTGCCCCCAGAATAAAGTATTTGTTCATATGCCTGTTGGTCGAACTTGACAACCAAGGTCTTCTGATTCGAGCCGACTGAAGCAGTATCGATTTGAGTTATCGCCTTCTCGTTAGAGGAGAAGGAAGTATCCAGCAAAGTCGCCATCTTTATTTGCGAGAAAAAGTTTATACGAAACTTTTGTGTTACAAACTGTTAAAAACAAAGAAAAGTATAAAAAGATCCTAAACAGGAATCTAAGTACAATTGATTCTAGAGAAGTATAGTTATAAAGATCTGATCTGCGGATAATTACTTTACTCCTTGGATCACTCGACGATGAAAAAATGCATACGACGACAGAGAATTATACAAGAAGAAGAAGAGATGTAGGGAATGCTGTAAATAACTTGGAGAGTTGAACAATAAGAAAGCTCTGGCACAACGGCACAAGAAGCTTCTATTTCTCTCACACTTCTCTTGAATTTCAAAGACTTGAAGATTGCTGTGAATAAATTGGAGAGTTGAACAATAAAAAAGCTCTAGCACAACGGCATGAGAAGCTTCTATTTTTTTCACTATGCTCTTGAATTTCAAAGACCTGAGAATTCTAGCCACTTTCTCTCTATTTGTTTGTGTATTTGTCCCTAGCTGTGTGTTAGTCTTTAGGTAGTCGCTGCATGTGTTTCTATTTATAGAGCTTAGGAGTGGTTGTGAGAGTGTGCGTGCACTATGGACAGTCAACACAGTTTTACCATTATACGTGCACTTTTGGTGGATTAGCATCATACGTTCTGCATGAATGGGTGCATAACTTGTTGCCTGCTTAACACGAAGGTTCGTATACGAGAAAAGTATAGGTCGTAGAGGACAGTTATTTGTACACCATTCAAGAGAAGTATGTCATGTAAGATACGCATTCATAACTGCACAGTATCGATTACGATAGTATGCGTACTTTAGAAGTCATCTCGAGACTGGCGTATTTTTAGTAAGAATGGCACTACGATGCACTTTTGAAAAAAATGGCATTATGGAGCACTTTTGAAGGAAATAGCACTCGGCACACTTTTGAAGAAGATGGCACTGCGGCGCACTTTTAAAAAAATGGCACTGTGGCACACTTTTGAAGAAAATGGCACTGCGGCGCACTTTTGAAGTAAATTAAACTACGACGCACTTTTGAAGGAGTTGTCACGGCGACACACTCTTAAGGAAAATGGCACTGCGGTTGGGTCGCTAAATGACAACTTAGGTCTTTTTGTCGTAAGTCTGCTGTAATGATGACGTCTGTGTTGGCCAATCCGGTCTCAGTCAACTTGATTTTGATAGTTAACTAAACCATGCATTGATATGTCACTGTAGAAGCATGAAAAATACGCTGGGGAATTATACGCGTAAAACCCTCAACATGCAAAAAGCCAGCATAAAACAGAGCTCCAGCACTAGGTGGCATAAAATAAGACTTCAGAGCCATTGGCATACAGCAGAGCTTCAACGCTATTCAGCGTAAAATATAGCTCCAGAATAACCCGCATAATGCAGTATTTCCAGACTGCTTCTGTAACCTCCGATTTCCAATTTCCAAAATAATTAGATTTTAATTTATTTTAAAATATCAAGTTTTATAAAATATTTCTCCTTGAAAATTTTTATTTGATTTTGAACGATGTTTGATTTTAGAAGGTAATTTAAAAATCTTTATAAAAATCATTTTTTCCTAAATGACGATGTATTACAAAATAAATAAATAAATAATAACATATATATTCCTCTAGTTTCAAATGTTTATTGGCTTGAAATCATAAAATTATTTATTAAAGGACTAGTTGTTTCTTCAAAATAATTTTTATAATTAATGGAATAGTAAATAAATAAATTACGTAGCTTTCCTAAAATATTTTCTGAAATTATAATCTTTTCTTTTTAAATTTTACAAATTGCCATTTCCTATTAACTAGCCAGCACAGCCTCATTTTTCCCACATGAGAAACTTTTTTTTTTATAATTAATTCTGGGCCATTCATTATTGGGCCAACCCGCAACCCTTTATCCCACACCCTTTCTCCCTATTTAAGTCCCTCATCACATCTCCCTAGAAACCCTAGCTAGCCTTCACAAATCCCCACAAAGCCAAAGCACCATCATCTTGTGTGCTCGTGTCTGTGTGTCCAGCATCACCGTGTCAGCCGTGATGGCCTCGGGTCCGACCCCGGGTGTCCCACCGTATCCATTCATTTCCTGTGTCCAGATTACAGTATTACAACCAGATTTCCGTGTCCGACACACCCGGATATTACCCCCACACCACAGCAAACACCCACCCCGTGTCCAACACCCGGACACGCCTACAGAGCATCATCCCCGTGTCCGGCAGACCCGGACACGACCCCTGACACACGCAGAACCCAAAACCCTAACCCTAGATTCAGCCTCGCCTATCGCCGCTGGCCGCCGCGTCTCCCCCGACGTTGAGCTCCGCTGCCGCGTCGAGCTCGAAGACCGCCGCCTGGGATCCGTCGACCACCGCTGAGAACATCCGCCGCCACAGCAGATCCGGGAAGCCGCCGCTGCTCCCGAGACCCGCCGCCATCAAGTCGAGCCCTCCTCGAGCCAGTCGACGTCGCGTCGTCGAACTCAGCCGACCGCCTCCTCGGGACGAGAGCGCCGTCGTCTTCTCGAACCGAGCACCGCTGGAGCCGACGCCGACGCCGACGCCGACGCCCTGCCGGCCCGACCTCGCCGGAAACCCCAACCGTAAGCCCTCTTTCCTCCTCCCCCTTTTTTCTTCTGCTCTGTATATGTAATTAGGGATTTGTAATCGTTTAATTAATATATGTATATATGTAATAGTTTAATTAATATATGTAATAGTTTAATTAATATATGTAATAGTTAAATTAAAATGTAATAGTTTAATTAATTTGTAATAGTTTAATTAATTTATAATTAGTTGAATTAATTTATAAAATTAGTTTTAGTTATAATTAATCAGTTAATTAGTCATTTGTCAGTAAATAAATTCTTAATCAGTTAATTAATTTATTAAATATATTAGTTTAGTAAATTATGTAATTTGTTTATTAATTAAATATAATTAGTTTAGTAATTTCCTATAATAAGTTTGGTAATATATATATATATGCATATCAGTTTTATTGTTTATAATTTAGTTATGTATTATGTATAAGGATTTTTGATTAATATATAAATATACAAATATGTATTTTGGTATAAAAAAATATATATTTATAAACATCTATTAGTATATATACACAAATATGTATTTTGTACAAATACTAAGAGACACTTATATATATATATTATATACGTTTTTATTAGTATATACTTGGAGTGTAAATGTGTATGATATACGTGTCTATACTAGATGACCCTAGTTGACTAGTGCCCTGCCTGACCTGGCCCTGAGACCAGTATTTTTGACTGTGTTAGTGTAGCATCTGATGCAAATGTGGTTTTGCTTGTGTTATGTTTATAGGACTGTTGGTTTACCCAGGGGATACTCTGGAACAGGACATTGGTTTTACCAGCTAAGGACCCAAGGCGAGTACATTCTCTGATTAGTTTCTAATTTATGATATCTCCTATGTTCACTGTATCTAGTGTAAATATCCATATTCTTGACACGTTGGTTACACGAATTGGTATACACGGATCTCGTCATGAGATGTTATTCCTTATTCATGGTGTAGCTTGTACAAGACTTGTTTCCTTGTTATCTTGTGCATGTACAGACACTGAGACCCGGGGAGATTTGCTACCTCCCTAGGGAATCCCGTGCCATAGCGTACCATGATTGGATCTACTATACCAGTCGGGGGTTTGGGGAGTATTTTAGTGTAGATATGTGATCATACCCAACTATCCATGCATCATAGCTCACCCCACATCTCACGTCGGGTGCGGCCTGACCATCTCCATGCCTCATAGCTGTTACGTATGATTAGCCTGACCTCTCCATGCATCATAGCTAACCAACGGTTAGCCTGACCTTCCATGAATCATAGCTAATCACATGTAACCAGCCTGATCAAGTTCCCAAGCCGATCACATGTTAAAGCTAGTACTCAACACACTTAGTCATAGGTTCTTGCTCATGGACTTAATGTTTCTTTTCCTGCATTTACTTACAGTATTTCCAGTATTTCTCTCATTGTACATTCTCGTACTTATACATGCATCTGGTATGTTTCCATCTAGAACTGCTACATAGTTTATGTTATTTATATAGAACTGCTATTTAGAGATGTACTTTGCTCCTTCCTGACTGGAAAATATTTTTCCAGACTGTGACCTTAGTGGACTTGTTCTGACACTTGGAGATTGGTTGTTACTGATTACAGGTATGATTGTTTTATCATTAGTCTTGTGTTGTACTCTTTTGTTCTTCGAATTCTTATCGTGCTGTAATTGTGATTGAGTATGTTGTTCATCTTTATAGTGTTATCCGTGTCTCCTTATGGAGTTGGATACTAGTGTGAGATTATTTAGATAGTACTTGACCTAGACAGCGTTCTACCGCCGATGCTGCGGCGTAGGCTGGACGTACCCACGCACTCGTGCCCCTAAACCGGGTGCGGGTCATGATACGTTTTAGTGGTGGCCCATGCAGGTCAGACTTCGCAAGTTGTGCGATGTCGTGGTAGTGCGACGTCTTAGTTGTACTACTGCGAACCTGCTATAGAATATAGGACATAGGATACTAGGATGAGAGAGGATACTCAATCACAAACTCTTGAGAGATTCCTGGGACGACCCCTTGAGAATCTTGTTAAAATTTCCAATTTAACTTTTCCTTGTTTCCGCCCGCTCTCGCTTGTTGTTACTGAACTTGATTCTTGTTGAGCAGTTTTTAAATTAAAATCTTGGTATCATTGTTGAGTTTGATTCTTGTTGACCAGTTGTTAACTTTAATTCCTGGTATCGTTGTTGAGTTGATTTCAAATTGAGATGAATTTTTACGGACTAGGATTTATGGTATCATCTGATGACATATTGATGAGGACAGTGAGGAAGGTAAAACGTCTACTTTGGTTATGGAACCTAGAATTTATCGCAGCCATATTAGCTGTGGTGACGAGAACGTAGGAACCTGACTTGGATGTACATACTATAGTTATGAAGCTTAGAGTCTTTCGCAGCCATACCGGTTGGCGTGGCGAAGATTCTAGACGACATGATTATAGAGTGCATACCTTAGTTACGAAACCTATCGTTTATCGCATCTATGCTTACTGGCGTGGCGAGGATTCTGAGTGTCATGATTTCAGACAGACGTGTATGATTATCAGGTTGTATCCTAAATTGGTTCTTAAAATATCATCTCAAGACTTATCTATTTCTGTTATTCCAGGACTTTGTTCCACCGCTTCTTTCTTTACTAGCAGTAAAGATACCTTCTGTCCTCAATTCAGTCTTTGAGCTCCTATTCCTTGAGGATTTCTTGTTAAGTATGATAATTAGTGGCTTGTAATTTTCTTGTGTCTTGTATTAGTATTGACTGTGTTGCTAGTGAGTTGTAAGTGTTTCTTAGTTGGACATGTGAGCAGTAGGCTTTAATCTAGAGTTAGCCCTTAGTATAGTACCTTGTACCAATGATTCTAGGAGTAGTGTCATTAGAGACTGAGAGTTAAGGAGAGTATAGAGTATCAGTGATAGTTCTTAGAGTTAGTATCAGAGCCAATTACCCGTCCTGGATAATCATGATTATGTAATTGAGTGATCTATGTAAACGATTAAGTATCCGGGAATTGTGTTAAGGATTTATGGAGCATGATGTCCAATTGGATGATTAATATCGGAAATGTTAAAGGTAAAGAAATGTATATGTATAAAGGGTTTAATGAGATGTCATAAGTAGAGAAATATCAGGATTAGTAATGGAAGTTATGAAGCGTATCACGGATTAGTTTAATAGGCTTTAAAGGATTGAAGGAAATACATATACAACCATCGAGATGAGGAACCATACACATACCCATGAGAGTAAAGAAACATGAGTGTTATAGAGGATACAGGTGATCATGAGTCTAATGAGCTTGATGAGATAATCCATTAATGCAGCTAGTGATATAATACCAAGAGTGCCGATGATTCTATATCAAGGATTATTGAAAATGGTGCTAGTAACAGTAAGCACTCGGTGTGATGATAATTAGATGATATACCAGTTGACATAAATTGAAATTATGAAAGAAAACACAGTTGATGGTAACTTTGATCATTGGAGGTAATAGTGCAAGTGATTCGGGCAGTACAAACTTAGTACACAGTTCTAGACAATATAGGTATTGAGTGCACCTTGAGTATCAGAGACCGTGAGCACTGATATGTACATTGAGGAGTTATAAATTAAAAGGTGGAAATGAATTTTAAATTTTCAGAATTTTTAAGGAGTTGAGATTTTATGTTGTTAAAATATTGAGGATTTAAATTTGATTCAATAAACATAGTTAAGGCTACAAAGATTTTAGAAGTGATTAAATTTTATTTCGATGTGAAGTATCTGATTTTGAGGAGGTATATGCATTTTATTTTAAGTTGATCGGGAAGTTAAACCTTGACGATTATTTTGAGGATTAATTTTTGGTAGATGAGAGATATGAATATTAATATATGATTAGTTGATATGGGTACCAGTGTACATGAATAGGAATTTGTTAGTGAATGTGCTAGAGTTAAGTGGTTGATAGCAGATACCGCAAGTAATATGTTAGCAGGTTCTTTCTTTTCTTTCCTAATATTCTTTTTCGTCTTTTGATTGATTGATTCCCTAGTAACGTGGTTTATATTCGTGATTTTTTTGTTAGAACTTAGCTAGTAGTACACCTTAACAGAGACTGAAATACCATGACAAGACACATGACCTATATATTTTCTTAAATTGCATGGATGTAAGTAGAATTTTCTTAAACCATGATCATTTGGGTTTTGACCATAGCAAGGATCTATGACAAGGGTATGACCGACAAAAAGGGACACGATGATTAAATTATGGATGAGCATAAATTTAAATAAAGAATTTAGGGGATTGTTATAACAGAGTTGATGGAATCATTGTTTTTGCGAAAATCGAGGTTTGATTAAAATTCGAGGACAAACATTTACTTAAAGGGAGAATTAAGAAATTCACAGAGCCAAAAAAATTTGAGGATTTATTAATTTTAAGGAGGTCTTGATATGATTGAATTGATTATTAAAAATTTGAGAAATTTGAGAGATTATCATTTTATCTATTTGACTGCAAGATAGAAATTTTATATAGTAGGAATGTTGCATTGAAGATACTGGAAGCATCGCATCGTTGAGTATTTGAGGAAAAAGAAAAGCAGGAAATAAAATCGTAAATGGAATAGTGTCAAATTAAACTCTTGGGATGAGGAGTTAGATTGGAATAAGCATCGATTGAAATTGAGTTAGATGATTGATGAGTGTTTAAAGTTAAATTTTGGGATGCAGATTTTTTAAGTTTTATAAATATGCATTGATTGGATTTCAATTAAAAGGGATTGGATAGTAAATTTTGTATTTAGTTATTTACTCAAAATTTGAGGAGATTATGATACGACTGGAATTCAATTAAAATATTGAGGATTTGAGTAGTAAAAATTTTTACATTGGGATAATAAATTCAGAGGATGAAAAAAAAAATATTAGTTCAAATTCGGAAACATTATACATACGGATAAAGAAATATGGAATGAAATGAAGCTCATGGTAAAGAAGATTATAATATAATTGATTATGGGATCATATAATTGAAGGTCGTAAGGTAAGATCATGGTATATTGAGGTTGTGATTTAAATTAAAATCTTGACCATGACAGTAACATTTGAAATCGAAGAAAATAATCGAGGTATAGTTGATGTGAAGATAAACAAACTCGAATTTGATGATAAGGATTTTGGACATGTAATAAATTTTGATTCAGAAATTCTAGGATCTAATCTAATAAAGTTTGTGGAATTTGAAACTTTTATAGATATTAGTTAATGATGAATCACAAGATTGAGAAAAGTAAAATGAACGAGGATAAAAAGGAAGGATTATTTTCAGAAGGTAGTAAAGACTACTCTTTTTTCTAGAAATCAAGAAAGGCGATTAGATGTCTCTTGATTACATTCTGAAGGATGTATTTAAGTTTCTTAAATCAAATTATTGACCGTATCTTTCGAATTAGCTATAACTTTCATGTCTATATCATTCATTATACTGGGTCTTCCTTGGTTTAGTTACTTTGAAAAGGTAACGTGCATTATTCAAATTATCTGTTTTTGTGATCGTGTCTACTTCCCAAACCTAAACTTTCTAGAGGATTCAAGGCCGAGCCATGATTCCTTCAAGTTATTCCTGTCTTAAACCATTTTTTTTTCTTCATGTTTCCTTCTGTTTGGTAAATATTTTCCTTATAGAAATATTTTCTTCAATGATATATTCATCATTATGAACAACAAATTTTTTTCTATCCTAGTCATCCCTAAAATTTCGAGGACGAAATTTTTCTAAGGAGGATAGACTTGTAACCTCCGATTTCCAATTTCCAAAATAATTAGATTTTAATTTATTTTAAAATATCAAGTTTTATAAAATATTTCTCCTTGAAAATTTTTATTTGATTTTGAACGATGTTTGATTTTAGAAGGTAATTTAAAAATCTTTATAAAAATCATTTTTTCCTAAATGACGATGTATTACAAAATAAATAAATAAATAATAATATATATATTCCTCTAGTTTCAAATGTTTATTGGCTTGAAATCATAAAATTATTTATTAAAGGACTAGTTGTTTCTTCAAAATAATTTTTATAATTAATGGAATAGTAAATAAATAAATTACGTAGCTTTCCTAAAATATTTTCTGAAATTATAATCTTTTCTTTTTAAATTTTACAAATTGCCATTTCCTATTAACTAGCCAGCACACCCTCATTTTTCCCACATGAGAAACTTTTTTTTTTATAATTAATTCTGGGCCATTCATTATTGGGCCAACCCGCAACCCTTTATCCCACACCCTTTCTCCCTATTTAAGTCCCTCATCACATCTCCCTAGAAACCCTAGCTAGCCTTCACAAATCCCCACAAAGCCAAAGCCACCATCATCTTGTGTGCTCGTGTCTGTGTGTCCAGCATCACCGTGTCAGCCGTGATGGCCTCGGGTCCGACCCCGGGTGTCCCACCGTATCCATTCATTTCCTGTGTCCAGATTACAGTATTACAACCAGATTTCCGTGTCCGACACACCCGGACATCACCCCCACACCACAGCAAACACCCACCCCGTGTCCAACACCCGGACACGCCCACAGAGCATCATCCCCGTGTCCGGCAGACCCGGACACGACCCCTGACACACGCAGAACCCAAAACCCTAACCCTAGATTCAGCCTCGCCTATCGCCGCTGGCCGCCGCGTCTTCCCCGACGTTGAGCTCCGCTGCCGCGTCGAGCTCGGAGACTGCCGCCTGGGATCCGTCGACCACCGCTGAGAACATCCGCCGCCACAGCAGATCCGGGAAGCCGCCGCTGCTCCCGAGACCCGCCGCCGCCGAGTCGACGCCGCCACCGCGTCGAGCCCTCCTCGAGCCAGTCGACGCCGCGTCGTCGAACTCAGCCGACCGCCTCCTCGGGACGAGAGCGCCGCCGTCTTCTCGAACCGAGCACCGCTGGAGCCGACGCCGACGCCGACGCCCTGCCAGCCCGACCTCGCCGGAAACCCCAACCGTAAGCCCTCTTTCCTCCTCCCCCTTTTTTCTTCTGCTCTGTATATGTAATTAGGGATTTGTAATCGTTTAATTAATATATGTATATATGTAATAGTTTAATTAATATATGTAATAGTTTAATTAATATATGTAATAGTTAAATTAAAATGTAATAGTTTAATTAATTTGTAATAGTTTAATTAATTTATAATTAGTTGAATTAATTTATAAAATTAGTTTTAGTTATAATTAATCAGTTAATTAGTCATTTGTCAGTAAATAAATTCTTAATCAGTTAATTAATTTATTAAATATATTAGTTTAGTAAATTATGTAATTTGTTTATTAATTAAATATAATTAGTTTAGTAATTTCCTATAATAAGTTTGGTAATATATATATATATGCATATCAGTTTTATTGTTTATAATTTAGTTATGTATTATGTATAAGAATTTTTGATTGATATATAAATATACAAATATGTATTTTGGTATAAAAAAATATATATTTATAAACATCTATTAGTATATATACACAAATATGTATTTTGTACAAATACTAAAAGACACTTATATATATATATTATATACGTTTTTATTAGTATATACTTGGAGTGTAAATGTGTATGATATACGTGTCTATACTAGATGACCCTAGTTGACTAGTGCCCTGCCTAACCTGGCCCTGAGACCAGTATTTTTGACTGTGTTAGTGTAGCATCTGATGCAAATATGGTTTTGCTTGTGTTATGTTTATAGGACTGTTGGTTTACCCAGGGGATACTCTGGAACAGGACATTGGTTTTACCAGCTAAGGACCCAAGGCGAGTACATTCTCTGATTAGTTTCTAATTTATGATATCTCCTATGTTCACTGTATCTAGTGTAAATATCCATGTTCTTGACATGTTGGTTACACGAATTGGTATACACGGATCTCGTCATGAGATGTTATTCCTTATTCATGGTGTAGCTTGTACAAGACTTGTTTCCTTGTTATCTTGTGCATGTACAGACACTGAGACCCGGGGAGATTTGCTACCTCCCTAGGGAATCCCGTGCCATAGCGTACCATGATTGGATCTACTATACCAGTCGGGGGTTTGGGGAGTATTTTAGTGTAGATATGTGATCATACCCAACTATCCATGCATCATAGCTCACCCCACATCTCACGTCGGGTGCGGCCTGACCATCTCCATGCCTCATAGCTGTTACGTGTGATTAGCCTGACCTCTCCATGCATCATAGCTAACCAACGGTTAGCCTGACCTTCCATGAATCATAGCTAATCACATGTAACCAGCCTGATCAAGTTCCCAAGCCGATCACATGTTAAAGCTAGTACTCAACACACTTAGTCATAGGTTCTTGCTCATGGACATAATGTTTCTTTTCCTGCATTTACTTACAGTATTTCCAGTATTTCTCTCATTGTACACTCTCGTACTTATACATGCATCTGGTATGTTTCCATCTAGAACTGCTACATAGTTTATGTCATTTATATAGAACTGCTATTTAGAAATGTACTTTGCTCCTTCCTGACTGGAAAATATTTTTCCAGACTGTGACCTTAGTGGACTTGTTCTGACACTTGGAGATTGGTTGTTACTGATTACAGGTATGATTGTTTTATCATTAGTCTTGTGTTGTACTCTTTTGTTCTTCGAATTCTTATCGTGCTGTAATTGTGATTGAGTATGTTGTTCATCTTTATAGTGTTATCCGTGTCTCCTTATGGAGTTGGATACTAGTGTGAGATTATTTAGATAGTACTTGACCTAGACAGAGTTCTACCGCCGATGCTGCGGCGTAGGCTGGACGTACCCACGCACTCGTGCCCCTAAACCGGGTGCGGGTCGTGACAGCTTCGGAGTAAAAAGGTTGCTACAACGCCACTTCGGCGTAAAACCTTTCTACTTTTAATACAGCGGGAAATTGTACGAGGAACTCTTTGTATTCCTCGAATGAACCTGTCAGACGAAGTAGTGAACCTGACTACTGAGAAAGAGTACCGCACGACGATCGAGAGGACGGTTGTAGTGATCATTCTACATAGAGCCCCAAACTGTCGTTTAGTGACATAATCCTTGATATAAGACATCGTTTACGCATTCAAGGAATACGCTGCCTATTTTACACAGGCAAAGATGAGCTTTTACGCTCAGGATGAGACGAAACTAACCGCCACGTCAAAAGCTGCTCTTCGTACAGAACTCGGGGCATGTCTCTGCAGTTAATGCACGAGATGGGGGCAGATCTCTGCATTTAATGCACGAGATTTAGTTCTACTTTAATGACTAGGAGAGATATAATTAGGCCTAATAAGCTCACATCACAATCCCTGCACATTACGCCAACCAGGCTATTTTTAGCTATAGGAGTACGTCGTATGCTATCTCCTCGAAATACTCTGACCTGGCTATTTTTAACTATAGGAGTACGTCGTATGCTACCTACTCAAAATATGCCAACTCAGGCTATATTTGCAAAGGTGCATGATAAGGCTATTTGGCCCAGAATACGCTCAAGACCTCAGTCAAAGAAGGATAATTGGCTATCTTTACGCTGGTTACCTATCCAAGCAGCATCAAGCTTTACGCAGAATTTGGCTTCTATGCCAACAAGACAGCTATTTGGCTTCTACGCCAACAAGACAGCTATTTGGCTTCTACGCCAACTTGACAACTATTCAGCTTCTATGCCTACTTAGCTTTTACGCCAATAAGATAACTATTTGGCTTTTACGCCAACGATACAGTTATTTGGCTTTTATGCCAACCATCTTTATGCGAGGTGCAGTTATCTACGTGGCTTGCATGCCGTGATCTTCGATGAGCGATTATACGATTACCTCATAATGGGACACGCGTCACACGCCAATTCAGAAGATCATTCATACGTGGGTAGCAGTTATTATAACCGCCGCATAAAAGGTGCAGCTCTCTCCACTGTTCGATTTCTACGCCGACTGTGACCAAACTCTATAAATAGACACCTCCATCCACATGAGACAGGGGTCAAATTTTTGGAGAGGTCAGAGAAAAGTGGAGAGAATTCAGGAATCACAGACAAAGATTGAATTCAGAAGGGAGTACATCCAGAGAGTGTTGACTACTTTGGCAACGAAAATTCAATCCCTCCTGCAGCTTTTAAAGCTTCTTTTTCGTCTTCTACAGCACTTCTTCGTCATCGTGTGGTCCAAGGGACAAAGTGATCTACCGCAGATCAGACTCCTATAGCAATATTTCCCCAGAATCAAATTTTTGTACTTAACATCCTCGTATAGGATTAATTGTACTTCTTTTTCTTGTTTGTAAACAAAGAAAGGGTTTCGTATAAACCTAGTTTCAATTTCTTTCGTTTATTATCAAACACAATATGGCGACTCTGCTGGGGACTACTTTCTTATCTGACGAGAAGGCCATTGCTCAACACGATATTGTATATGTCGGATCAACGAAAAGACTCTGGTCGTCCAATTCGACCAATCTGCTTATGAAGACATGCTTCGCGCAGGGGGTGGCTCTCGTTCCCTCTCTATCCAAGACAACAGGAAGCTGCATAAAGTATGGATGCCCTGGACATCCTCTACCCTTCCTGCGGACTCTCTCTCCCCGACCAACAAGGTTATGACATTGCAACATGTATGCCCTACGCGTAAAACTTTGTCTCATGTCGGTAACATGGCAGACAAAGCTTCTGGCAGTGCCTTAGTGCCAATCCAGAAGTCTACTCCGCGTCCTGCGCGTAAAACTTTGTCTCCCGTCTGCGATGTGGCAGACAAAGCTTTTGGCAGTGCCTTAGTGTCAATCCAGAAGTCTACTCCATGCCCTGCGCGTAAAACTTTGTCTCTCGTCTGTGACGTGGCAGACAAAGCTTCTGGCAGTGCCTCAGTGCCAATCCAGAAGTCTACACCGCGCCCCACGCGTAAAACTCGGTCTCCCGTCTGTGACGTGGCAGACAAAATTTCTGACAATGCCTCAGCGCCAATTCAAAAATTCTAAATGTGCCCCGCGCGTAAAAATACATCTCCCCTCTACGATGAGGCAGATGGTCCCTGCAATCATCGCAAGGGAAAACAAGCGGCGGATTTCCTAGCCTCTCGGCTTTTATGCCATTAAGAGAAGAATTTGTCCGCTTTTCAGATTACGCGGAATGCTGAAGGCCGATTAAGGACTTCCTCAGTTTTATGCCAATCTGTGCAAAGTTCCAGATTACGCCAGGATAAGCCCCTCAGCGTAAAGAACACCCGATTCACGGGAACATATTCTCCTCAGACGGATGACGTATCGTACGCTACTCACATAGCTGAACTGTTGTATTCTTATGGCAGGGAGAGAGTTATGATTTCCAATCTGCACCCCAACTGATATAAAAAGGCAAAATAAGCCTTCTTCTTCTTCTCCTGTTAATCCTCCTGACTTGCGTGATTTCCTGATCCAGAAGCGCAAAGACAGGGGATCTTCTAATATGTCTATTACGTCTCCTAGGGAGCACTGTTGTAATAGTCATAAAGTTGTAGTTAACTACTGCTGTTCTAAGGCAAAATGGTCAGTTTTTGACCGATTGAACTACTCTTTGCCCTTACAGAAAGAAGAGCCTACATTCGCATCAGTGAATATGGCTTCACACATTCCTAGAGGAAGGTCCAGTTCAATATGTCATCCATCTAGAACTCCAAGCCAAAGAAGAATTGACAGACTCCTGAAGAATATTGAAGCAGGTGTCTTTCAAAACACCCACTTGAGGTCGCGACAATCGGCTTCGTATTCTTCCGATTCCGACACCGGAGGTCACCAGTTTCCTGAAGGTGATACTGACAGTATAGACTCAATCTCCACAAAGGTCTATATTGATCTCTTGGTAGCACCCAGAGAAATGGGGGTCTATGCCATCGGAGACGAACATGAAGAAGCTTCCCCGTTAGGATGTTAAGTACAAAAATTTGATAATAAACGAAAGAAATTGAAACTAGGTTTATACGAAACCCTTTCTTTGTTTACAAACAAGAAAAAGAAGTACAATTAATCCTATACGAGGATGTTAAGTACAAAAATTTTATTCTGGGGAAATATTGCTATAGGAGTCTGATCTGTGGTCAATCACTTTGTTCCTTGGACCACACGATGACGAAGAAGTGCTGTAGAAGATGAAAAAGAAGCTTCAAAAGCTGTAGGAGGGATTGAATTTTCGTTGCCAAAGTAGTCAACACTCTCTGGATGTACTCTCTTTTGAATTCAATATTTGTCTGTGACTCCTGAATTCTCTCCACTTTCCTCCGACCTTGAATCCGACCTCTTCAAAAATTTGACCCCTGTCTCCTGTGGATGGAGATCTCTATTTATAGAGTTTGGTCACAGTCGGCGTAGAAACCGAACAGCGGAGAGAGCTGCACCTTTTATGCGGCGGTTATAATAATGGCTACCCACGTATGAATGATCTCCTGAATTGGCGTGTAACGCATGTCCCATTATAAGGTAATGCATATAATCGCTTATCGAAGATCACGGCATGCAAACCACGTAGATAACTACCCCTCGCATAGAGATGGTTGGCATAAAAGCAAAATAACTGTCTCGTTGGCGTAAAAGCCAAATAGTTATCTTGTTGGCGTAAAAGCCAAGTAGGCGTAGAAGACGAATAGTTGTCAAGTTGGCATAGAAGCCAAATAGCTGTCTTGTTGGCGTAGAAGCTAAATAGCTGTCTTGTTGGCGTAGAAGCCAAATTCTGCGTAAAGCTTGATGTTGCCTGGATAGGTAACCAGCGTAAAGATTGCCAATTATCCTTCTTTGACTGAGGTCTTGAGCATATTCTGGGCCAAATAGTCTTATCACGCACCTTTGCAAATATAGCCTGAGTTGGCGTATTTCGAGGAGGTAGCATACGGCGTACTCTTATAGTTGAAAATAGCCAGGTCGGCGTATTTCGAGGAGATAGCATACGGCGTACTCCTATAGCTAAAAATAGCCTGGTTGGTGTAATGTGCAGGGATGGTGATGTGAGTGTATTAGGCCTAATTATAGCTCTCCCAGTCATTAAAAGTAGAACCAAATCTCGTGCATTAAATACAGAGATTTGCCCCCATCTCGAGCATTAACTGCAGAGACGTGCCTCGAGTTCTGTACGAAGAGCAGCTTTTGACGTGGAGGTTGGTTTCGTCTCATCCTGAGCGTAAAAGCTCATCTTTGCCTATGTAAAATAGGCAGCATATTCCTTGAATGCGTAAGCGACATCTTATATCAAGGATTATGTCACTAAACGACAGTCTGGGGCTCTGTGCAGAATGATCATTACAGCTGTCCTTTCGATCGTCGTGCGGTACTCTTTGTCAGGAGTCAGGTTCACTACTTCGTCTGACAGGTTCATTCGAGGAATACGAAGAGTTCCTCGTACAATTTCCTGCTGCATTAAAAGCAGACAGGTTTTACGCCGAAGTGGCAATGTAGCAACATTTTTACGCCGAAGCAGTCTGGAAATACTGTATTACACGGGTTTTTCAGGAGCTATGTTTTATGCTGAATAGCGTTGAAGCTCTGATGTACGCTAATAGCTCTGAAGTCTTGTTTTACGCCACCTAGTGCTGGAGCTCTGTTTTACGCTGGCTTTCTGCATGTTGAGGGTTTTACGCGTATAATTCTTCAGCGTATTTTTTATGCTTCTATAAGACCCCCTTCAAAGTTTTCAGATTCCTCGTAATTTGAAATACTTTGAATGAAGCATGAAACGGGCAAGTTTGACTCGTTCCGCGAGGCTGATTTCTCAACAAATTTTTAGGAGTTTTTTGGGATTTTGTGTGTTCTCCTCTGCCTATATAAAGGCGAATGAGTTTACCTTTTTTTTTCCCACACTTCCTTCACCACAAAGAAATGGTTGTCGAGATTCGTCGGGCTGACTTGAGAAAGAAGAAGATCATGTTCTTCCAGTGTGTAAGGAGCCGTAAAAAGAGGCGTCTTCGAGCAAATGACCTCTGCAATGATGGATCATGGAAGGAGACCACTGCTACTTGGAGCCTTATCTGCCCAGTCGGTTCACCAGGCAGTTTGGGTATGACCAGTTGCATGTGGAGAATCCCATCACCAGTTTCAAGTCCAAAGATGGACTTATTGATGGAGCCAGAGGATGGCGGTACTTCATCACGGGTTGTACTTGTGCAACTTTTACAGTGCCCGCGACTTCTCTCTCTATGGAGTTGTGCATCCTTTACTCGTACGTGCAGTTCTATGCGTCCATCAATACCTTCCATCACGATTTTAATGTGAATGGAAGTTTTAAGATGCCTTTCCATAGGTCCACTAGAAGGGAGGAGATTCCGTCTATTTCCTCGGATGAGAATGAAGACAACACCAGGGCAGACGAGTTCTTGCTAATAATACCGAGAGGCGTAATAGCTCCGCCAGTAGAGCCTCTCTTTATCCCCAATAAACGGAAGGCTTCTGCTCTGAAAGAGCCTTCCCCCCGTAAGAAGAAGACTGCCAGAGGTCCGAAAAGGGCTTTCAATAGGGGGGCTTCTAGGAGCGAGCCTATCGTTTTCCCTGTTGGGGATGATTCTTTGATCAGAGGTCCTTCGCCTTTTAGAGAGGAAACCTCCATAGTTCCGGCTGGTAGTACCGGAGATTCTTTGCTCGAGATCGCTGCTGCTACTACTGCTTCTGGTAGTGCTACGAGATCGCCTTTGAGGCCGAGCATATTAAGGATACCTTTATCCAGAAAAATAATGGGAGTAACCCCTCCTTCATCTGTAAGTATTTCCAGCGAGATTTCACCCGATGAGCCTCGAGTGGATCTTGGTGACGACTGGGAAGACTATCGTCCAACGTCAGTTGGTGCACCCTCTTTTCCAAGTATGTCAGCTCGTAAGCATCATTAAGAAATGATTTAGTTGTACAGGTTGTGGACGCGACATATATACCATCGGCCATGTTTAAATATTGTCTTTACGCCTCTTTTAGGAAAATTAATATCAAGTTGATATTAACTTTCTTTTGTCTTTTCCTCAGGTGGAGACATCTCAGGGGAGAGCGAAGTTGACGCAACCTTTGACTTTGTTGCGGATCCTGCCGATGAAACGGCGGTGTTTGATATCGAAGAGGCATGCTTTGAAGCTGCCGATCCTTCGTTCGCAATATTTTCGGGTATCGTCTCGCCAACAGTAGTCCAGATATCATCGGAGGAGGATGAGCCCACAATCACGACTATGCCTCCTTCGTTGAGTACGCCAACGACTTCAACCGTTGCTGGTGTTCTTTTTCTTATTGCGCCATCTGTAGAGTCGACGGCTGTGGCAACGTCCTCCATGATCATTCCTGAAAGGAGATTTCTCGGTATCGCAGCCACTCCTAGCGTGCATCCGGTTTTTGATATGCTGATTGAACAATATACCAGCCTATTCTATCGCAGTTTGAAGGAGTTGATTTCCATGGTGCTGGAGAAGAACCTGAGCTTTGATAATCTGCTGACGTCCTCCCAGCTTGCGATAGTGCCGCTCAGAAATTTTAACGACGCTGGAAGAGCTGATGTGCTGGAGCAAATTGTTAATGTTTTAGAATAACCCATTAACGAATATTTGCAACTATCTCGAGGCAACATCGATGATATAATTCAGGATGAGTATGACTCCTTGACTGTGAAGCTTGCTGAACAGATAGAATGCCTAAACAAATCCATTCAGGCACAGCAGCAGGAGATGGATGAAGAGCAGGCCGTCTTGGAGGAGGTTATTCCTCAGCTAACCAAGTGCGAGGCCGAGTATGAGGGAAATGAAGCGAGGGTCCGCAAATTGGAAGCTAAACTCGCTCAGGCAAAGGAGTGGACTCTCCAGTCATCGGCAGCTCGAGATGTGTTGAAGGGCCGAATGGATACAGCTCAGCAAAACTTGGCACATGTGGGTGTCATCCGTGCCGGTTTTGTTCATGCTCGGTCCAAACTATCCCTCCTTTGCGATGATGAGGCATGACTGGAGCAGGCTCGCACTAATATCTTGGACTTCAGGAATGAGAGGATGGCCGCTTTGGCGCAATAGATTCGTGATTTGATTGCTCCTCCCCAATGATGTACTTTTTGCTTCTTTTTGTAACTTGCTCTTCCCGGAGATAATAAAGAGACTTTATCTGACTTTGTGGATCCATTATTTTTGAATATAAATGATAGGCTAGGGTAAAAGTAATATCAGAGGTAATATGGACGTAATATACTTTCGGTAAGCTTCAGCTGGATATATCTATTCAGAGGTTATATGGACATGATAGAATATGATCCAACTAAATTTGTATACAAACACTATCAGAGGTAATATGGACGTGATAGGTTTTGAAGTTCCAAATTAGTTTAAACATATTTATTCAGAGGTCATAATAACATGATAGAATATGGTCCAACCAGTCTTTGTACGTAGTATCGTTAGAATAAGATTTTCACCATACTCCGTCTAAACAAGGGAGATTAAGCATAGTACTTCTTCAGGAATTTGCCGTTGATAGGAGCCATTATCAGATCTCCGTTAGGCTTGGCTAATCTGTAAGCGCAGTTTGAAAATATCGTTTCAATCACATAAGGGCCCTCCCATTTGGGCTGGAATTTACCCTTACTCTTGTGCGCGATGATCATTGGCCTCTTCACAGCTAAAACTAGCTCACCAACTTTGAACACTCTTTCTTTTACTTTTTGATTAAAAGCTCTGGAAATGTGTGCTTGGTAGAACGCAATGCGTTATTGGGCTTGAAGGCATTTCTCGTCTAATCCTTCTAGCTCTTAAAGTCGTAGTCGATCAATATTTTCCTGAGTCAACTCATTAGCTACTGCTATTCTGAGTGATAGAATTTTGATTTCAATGAGGAGAACTGCTTCACACCCGTAGACTAATGAGAATGGGGTACAACCCATCGGTGTTCGTACCGTTGTGCGGTATGCCCAGAGGCATTCTCCTAGCTTCTCATTCCAATCTCTTTTGTTCGAAGAGACGAACTTCTTTAGAAGTTTGATAATGGTTTTGTTGAAGGCTTCCGCCAAACCATTAGCAGCCGGATTATATGCCGTAGAGGCCATATTTTGTATCCGATTCTTATCGCAAAATCGGTAAAACGCTTGGCTGATGAATTGAGGCCCATTATAATGAATTATCCTTCGGGGTATCCCAAAGCGATAAATGACATGGTGCTTGATAAAGCTGATCATGTTGGATGTCTTTACCTCAACAAGGGGGAATGTCTCTGCCCATTTAGAGAAATAATCGGTGATAGCCAATATAAACCGATATCCTCTAGATGATGATGGGTGAATAGGACCAATGATGTCCATACTCCATGCTTCGAAGGGCCATGATGCAATAGTAGGATATAGATACTCAGAAGGCTGATGTATAAAATATGCATGAACCTGACAGGCTTTGAAGTATCTTGCATACTTCACTGCATCTGCAATCATAGTAGGCCAGTAGTAGCCCATCCTCCTGATACGTTCCTGTAACTTAGGACCGGGTTGATGTACACCACATACACCGTCATGAGCTTCACGGATAACCCACTTTGCGTCATCATCGGAGAGACATCGTAGTAGTAGTCCACCGTATGTTCGGCGATATAGACATTGTGAAGAAGCATCAAAGTAGAAGCGTAATGATCATCTTTTGATAGATACTGCTTCTTTAGGATCCTCTGGTAAGATTCCGTATACCACAAAATCTATAAAGGGACTTCTCCAGTCTCTCTTAGGAGAAACCGTGTTTACGGCGTAGCTGCGTTCTATGTGAAAGTTATTTTTCACGCAGAATAGATCTCTGTTGAGAAGGATCACCGAATTCTGCCTCCTTATAGGAATGGCTAGATCTACAGCTAGACTGGCCAGAGTATCAGCTTCCAAATTTTGAGATCAAGGCACATGTTCTAGGAAAAATCCTTTAAAATATATGGCTATCTCGATCGTTTCTTGGTGATAAGGAATGAGGTCTGGATTGCGGACTTCATATACTCCTCTGACCTGATTGACAATCAGCTGAGAATCACCAAAAGCTTCCCGGTATTCGACCTCTAATTCTTTAGCGACTTGAAGCCCGATTAGTAGAGCATTATACTCTGCCATATTATTAGAGCAGGGTTCGCTAAGAGAATATGCTCGGTAGATGACGAGTTTATCAGGAGTTACCAGGACAATTCCTACTCCTGAAACCATATTTTCCTTGGGACCAGTCCTGGAGGCGCCATCGAAGAATAGCTGTCATGTATCACCTTCCATTGCAGAGTTATATTCTGTAATTCGTCGGGAATGTCTTAGTATAGTTTGGAGGTTTCCGGAATCGGATGAGCAGCTAAGAAATTAGCCAAGGCTTGACCATTCATGGACTTCTGAGGGACGTACACCATATCATACGGTGTTAATAACATCGCCCAAGTCGTGAGTCGAGAATTAAAGATGCTCGGCTTATTCATCAGTACCCGAAGAGGATTGATCCTGGAGATGATATGAATTGTTTGGCCTGTGACGTAATATCGCATCTTCTGAATGGCGAACATTAGGTCCAAGCATTCTTTTTCCACTGGATTGTACCAGTGTTCAACTCTGACCATCATCCTGCTTAGGTAGTAGATAGCCTGTTCATGACCCTCATTGTTCTTCTGTGCAAGGAGAGCTCCCAAAGAATGATCCATTGCTCGAACATACAACAAAAATGGTCTTCCTATGACAGAAGGCACCAGAACTGGAGGATTAGTGAGATAGCGTTTGATATCATTAAACGCTTGCTGACAGGCTTCGTCCCATACGAACGATACACCTTTCTTCATCAGACGGGAGAAAGGTTGATATCTCCCATAAAGGTTGGATATGAATCTCCTGATATAAGCTAGGCGACCTTGAAATCCCCTGAGTTCTCTTAGATTATGGGGCGGTCGTATTTCTAGGATAGCCTTTACTTTATCAGGGTCAACTTGAATGCCTTTGGCGGTAATGATAAATCTTAGGAATTTGCCACTGGATACACCGAGATAGGACTTTGTAGGGTTCATTTTGAGTTGATATTGGCGCATCAACTCGAACACTGTCTTCAACTCTTGGATGTGAGTACCCTTGAGGCGGCTTTTGATAGCGATGTCGTCTACGTAACATTCTACTGTTTTGCGTAGATGCTCATAAAATATGTTACTCATAGCTCGCTGATATGTAGCCCCGGCTGTAGAAGCATGAAAAATATACCGGATGACTATACGCGGCATATCGGTGCAGAGCAGCGTAAGCAGAGGCATTCAGAGCCATCAGGCGTGCAAAAGAGCCTTTTCCGCTAAAACAGAGCGTGAAACATAAAAAGCTCAAAGGACCATCCGTGTAAGGCAGTATGTCTAAGCCGCTTCAGCGTAGACAGGGTGCCTCATCGCCTCCAGGGCATAAAACTCATCCCTTCTCATACGCAGCATTAAAGTGTACAAGAGATGCTTCGTATTCCCCAAAGTGAACCTGTCAGATCCTGCGATGAAGCTGTCAGAGCCTGCAATGAACCTGACATCTGGACTTCTGACAAAGGGATACGGCTCGACTACCCAAGCGACGGCTATAATGATGGCACAGCACTGCGAACCAGGCTGTCAAATACCGTCGCCCCTATTGTGTAAACTACTTTTCCAAGCACGGAGGGATATGCTGCCTTATTTACAGAGGCAAAACGCGAGTTGTTTACGTTCTGCAGTAGACAAACCGCCTGCCCCGCCAAAAACTGCACTCCGTACGGGGTTCGAGGCACGTCTCTTCGCCTAATGCACAGAGCGGTGACAGTTTCGCAAGGCACGTCCCTGCGACTGATGCGCAGAAAGGGTTGCAGACCGTCAAAGAACATGCCTCCACATTTAATGCACAGGATGGTGGCAAATCTCGGCATTTAATGCAAGAGATTTGATTATATCTTCAAAAGCCGTAATTCCGGCTAAGACGTCCACATCAGCACTGTGGCACGACACGCAACGGCTTCTACGCCCATCCAGCCTCTGTGCCCCTTCGGCTTCTACGCCTGTTCGGCCTCTCTGCCCTTGCGGCTTCTACGCCTGTTCGGCCTCTGTGCCCCTGCGGCTTCTACGCCTGTTCGGCCTCTGTGCCCCCTCGGTTTCTACGCTTGTTCGGCCTCTACGACCACTCGGGTTCTACACCTGTTCGGCTTCTATGCCGGTTTGATAATTATTTGGCTTCTATGCCATGGTGACAGACATTTGGCTTCTATGCCAACCTCTTCTACACAATGGATACCTACCTACGTGGCTTTTACGCCGTGATCTTAGTAGCAATTATACGCGTTGTGTCCCCTTAGTTGGACCCGCGTCACACGCTCATTCAAAAGATCATCTATACGTAGGCATTGGTTACTTTAACCGTTGTGTAAAAGGGTGTTGTACTTTCCACTCCTCGGTTGTTACATCGACGGAGTGGTCACTGTAACTAAAACTCTATAAATAGAGACCTCTATCAATGAGGAACAAGGTCGAAAAATTTCAAACTGGAAGATCGAACAAGGTCTCAAACTTGAAGATCGAACAAGGTCGAAAAACTTCAAACTTGAAGATCAAACCAGGTCGACAATAATTAGAAGATCGAAAGAGAGAGAGAGAGAGAGAACCCGGAGCTCAGGCAAAGAGTAGGGATCGACGACTTTGGCATCGTGCATCCACCCTCTCCTGCAACCTTCGAAGCTGCTTCCTGTCTTCTACGGCACTTCTTCAGCATCGTGTGGTCCAAGGGCTAAAGTGATCGACTGCAGATCAGACACATATAGCAATATCTACCCAGATTAAATAAATTGTACTCCCATATCCTCGTATAGGATCAAATTGTACAAGTTTGTTTGTAAACCAAAGAAGGCGGGTTCTGTGTAAACCCCATATTGAATACACTTTCATTTTTTCGTTTAATACCACAAACAAGATGGCGACTCTGCTGGGGACATCTTTCTCTTCTGACGAGGAAGCAATTGCTCAACACGATGCGGTATCTATAGGAACCATGAAGAAGACACTGGTCGTCCATTTCGACCAGTCTGCCTATGAAGACATGCTTCGAATCGGGGGTAGCTCTCACTCTCTCTCCGTCCAAGACAACAGGAAGCTGCACAAGGTCTGGATGCCCAAGACATCCTCTACCGTTCCTGTGGACTCTCCGATCTCTCCGACCTCTCCGACCAATGAGGTTGTAGCACTGCTCCCTCCATGCCCTGTACGTAAAATTCAGTCTCCCACTACGCACGGTACAGACGAAACTTCGGGCAAAGCCTCAGCGCTGACCCAGAAGTATCCACTGCGCTCTACGCATAGGAACTAGTCTCCCGCTACGCGCGGTACAGACAAAACTTTAGGCAAAGCCTCAACGCTAACCCAGAAGTATCCACTGCGCTCTACGCGTAGAAACCAGTCTCCCGCTACGCACGGTACAGACCAAACTTTTGGTGATGCCTCAGCACCAGGTCAGAAGTACAAATCACGCTCCAGGCGCAAGATAACGTCTGACCTCTATGAGGGACCAGATGAGCGCCGTGATTTCCGCGAGGGGAAGTGAGCAGCAGAATACTCAACTCCTCGACCGTTACGCCAGCAAAGAAGCAATCTGCCTACCCTCCGGGTTATACGGGAAACCGACGGCCGACTGAAGACCTCTTTAGCTTTTCGCCAGTCTGAGCGAATCTCCAAATTATGCCAGGCGAAGTCCCACGATGCAGGGTGAGCTCAGATTACGGGAAGGCACCCTCCCCGGGGATTATCCGCCGCCCAGATGGCCAACCTATTGTACACAGGGGGCGTAGGAAAAACCATGGTGCCCAATCTCGCATGTCCACTGATGGGAACAGAAGAAACAAGCCGTCGTCTTCTTCTGTAAGTTCTCCGGACCTGCGGGATTATCTAACCCAGAAACGCGAAGGCAAGAGTCATAAACAGCCTTCAGTTCCCCTAACAATCAAACGCGGGGAGATCTTATGGGAGGATACGTCAACATCTGACGTCGTCATAACAGGTGGGCCACAGAAAGACTCCATCTTTATCATCCCACCCACCCACGACGATCTGCGTCCGATAATCTTCGGTAGCAGGCAGAACACCTCAATCGTACAGGAGGAACCACGCGTGTCTAAAACTGGCAGGATACAAACCCACAGATATAGCCCCCAAGCATTAAACATCATGTAAAACATGGGATACGACTTGGAACTAAAACAAGGTCTCAACTATGGGAAAGGTAGACGAACGTCGGTGTGTAGTAATTCTCACCATCAAAAAGCTTGTTTCGGGTTAGGATATGCGGCGCCCCTCGCGAGACCCAAAAATCCGAAATCCAATCCTATACAACCAGAGGCAGTTCCTGATGAGTCAGTTTTTGCGGCCGAAGGCCACGGCATGTCTAGGAGTAACTTACCTCGACAGGACAAAGTGACATCCAAGGCCAGGGATAGGATCCCCTCAAGATCCGAAGATGATACAACAACGACCATCTCCTCGCAAGACCGTAAAATTTGGGCATCAGGAGCCCGAAGACCAAAAGGAACTTTCTCCTTCAGCGAAGACGACATCATTGAGATCTTCGATATGTTGATGAAAGAGCACAAGCTTCAGCTACCCAACATCAGACATCCTGAGAGGGCTGGCAAAGTGGATGACCCAGATTATTGTCTCTTCCATCGGTACACGCATCACCCCACAAAGGCGTGCTATGTACTAAAAAGGAAAATTCAGGAGTTGATAGAGGCCAAGGTCATCACTTTTAATCTGTAAACAAGAGGACGGTCCTTACTAATTGGATTTCCATTCTTTTCTTACATAACAATAAGGAAATGTACTCGAGGAAGAGTCCCTAAGAAGTCTCTCTAGTAGACTCTCCAGGATTATCCTCACTCGAGAAAAAAAAACTCCACAGTGGATTGTCCAGACATAAGCTTATGTTCATCGTCCAAGCATTTCATTTCCTAAAAAACCAGAAGTTTGTCATGTTCATATTACCTCTGAGCAAACCTTCTTGGTTTTGACTATCGATTATCACATCGGTTGTCATCCCAACTTAATGCCCGTACTTAACTCTAAGTACGCCAGTGGTGTTAGGTCCACAAAGACTGCCATGTCCATATTACCTCTGAACAGATATGCACTTCCATCTCCGATAGAATTGCATCTCAGAAGTTTGTCATGTTCATATTACCTCTGAACAAACCTTCTTGGTTTCGGCTATCGATTATTATATCGGTTGTCATCTCAGCTTAGCGCCCGTACTTAACCCTAAGTACGCTAGTGGTGTTAGGTCCACAAAGACTGCCATGTCCATATTACCTCTGAGCAGATATGCACTTCCATCTCCGATAGAATTGCATCCCAGAAGTTTGTCATGTTCATATTACCTCTGAGCAAACCTTCTTGGTTTTGACTATCGATTATCACATCGGTTGTCATCCCAACTTAACGCTCGTACTTAACTCTAAGTACGCCAGTGGTGTTAGGTCCACAAAGACTGCCATGTCCATATTACCTCTGAGCAGATATGCACTTCCATCTCCGATAGAATTGCATCCCAGAAGTTAGTCATGTTCATATTACCTCTGAACAAACCTTCTTGGTCCCGGCTATCGATTACTACATCAGTTGTCATCTTCGGCCCGTCGCCCTCCAACTCACCTGAAGCTCTCAAACAAGCATTATCAGCAAATATGGTGATGACAGATCCCGTTGAAGCAGACGAGCAAGATTCTGAGCCGTTTGAGAATGACCCTTGGGCTCAACAGATGGATACGCAGTAGGAATTCTGCTTCGAGCAGAGGGAACCTCCAACCAAAGACGAAGTTATCCAGGTTGTCGTAGGGAGTGAACTTTTGCCAAAACCAATATTCATCAGCAACAATCTTTCCCTAGCTGAACGGGAAGAAGTTATCCGGCTGATAAAAGAATATATCGACATCTTTGCGTGGAATTATAAGGACATGCCGGGCCTTGACCCGAAGGTGGCTACTCATAAGTTCAACATATTGACCGACTCGAAGCCTATGAAGCAGCACGAACGCCGGTTCCGCCCGGACATGATGGACGCCATCGAAGCTGAAGTCAAGAAGTTGATAGCCTGCGGTTTCATCCGGGAAGAACAACATCCCGATTGGGTCGCCAACGTCATCCCAGTCATGAAGAAAAATAGGAAAATACGTATCTGCATCGATTATCGAGATCTGAATGCAGCCTGCCCCAAGGATGAGTTCCCTTTTCCCATCATGGATATCATGATCGACAACACCTGCAGTTTTGAACGCATGTCTTTCATGGACGGATTCTCGGGATACAATCAGATCAAGATGCATCCTGAAGACGAGAAGCACACTGCCTTCCGCACCCCGTTGGGAGTGTATTGCTATACGGTCATGCCCTTCGGAT